>OW386540.1:22926844-23591022 GCA_936435175.1 Glyphotaelius pellucidus | reverse complement strand
GCCAATACCTGAACAAACCTCACCCCCGTGAACCCGAGCACCCCTGCTACGTTACCAAACGGAGCGAACCACCTGGGATGACCTACGGCAGAGGTGTTGGTTATCCAATAAATGGTTCTCGGATCGGCGATACCCTTACCCGCCTACCAAATTGTAATTTAATAATAAAAAATATAAATATAAATAAATAAATATGTTAATCTTAGAAGTTGCTTTCATTTAATCAGATTTTTTTTAAAAGCTTAAACCTACTTTTTTCTTTACATGAGTTCCACACAGGAGGCCCTGAGGAAAATAATTTCCCTCAAGGCCTATGTCATCTTTGGGGATGCTGTGTGGAGGGTTTTTTTAAGGAAAAGGAGGAAAGGAGAGTTCTGGGAAGGAAAAGGGTTTAAGGGGCGGGTAAGAATCTGGGGTTCAGTGTGTCCTGGTCATCTGCCTCCGAGACTTAGACAAACCTCACCCCATGAACCCGGGCACCCCTGCTAAATCACCAAACGTAGCGAACCACTTGGGGTGACCTATGACAGAGGTGTTGGTTATTTAATAAAGGTTCCCGGGGCGGCGGTACCCTTTCCCGCCTCCCAAATTGTTACCTGTTATCCGTGGCACAGTATTAGGCTCCTAAGCACCGGGCCCAGAGGTCGTGTCACTAAATGTTAGTGGCGTTTTTGACAATATTAAGAATATAGTATGTTAATAAAAAAATAGAAAATTTTGTACAAAATGTTGCTTAAAATTTTTAAGGCTATGTTAAGCGAACAGTTGTTCTGAATAGGAAGATACTTAAACTTAAACTGCACTGCACATAGAATTTTTCTACAGCGTTTTAATTTCTACGAAGTTTTACTACCAATTTACTCTAGAAGCAAACTACAATACAATAAAAACTTCCACACACACCATACAAGACAGAAATAAAATATTATAGTTAAAAGGAATGAAAAAATCAAAAACTCTAAATTGTATACACGCAATATTGCTTATTGCTTATTTCCCGGTGAAAAAAATATATACGAAATAAAAAATAAAAAAAGGACGTAATTAAAATTTATTAATAGCACAATGGGCCTACGGCCTAAGTGCTCACGGGAACTTTATATATGTAAACCGTCTCCGCTCTTGAAAAAAAAAAAAATTATTAATTTTATTTTATTTATTTATTTATTGAAATATAAAGTGTACATAAAAACAAATGCTACTAGGGCATAATCCTACAAAAAGCACTCAACATAGTTACTCCAATATTAATAATTACAGCTGGGCGGTATGCCTAAATTGCTTACAGTTGGCCACAATAATATTCTACTGTAAACTAAACATGTACAAGGTACCTGCAGTGGCTTATCAAATGCAATCATATGGTGAATATATCAATCACATTATCTATTAGGAAGTATTTATATATATTCATAAAAAAATAAAATAAATTCTTCCCAATCCAGCTCTCTTTCCTCGGCAGCTTTTTATTTTTGTCCCTCTGTTCCATCTGCCTCACGAAATTTTTCCAAAAAAAAAAGGTTTCCATAAACCCGCCAGATTCGAATGGTTAGAGCTCTTTTTGTAAGCATTAAAAAAATTAAACACCGGTGGGATGTCGAAAATTCTCAGAGTGTTAACACTAACGCCTTTCTTCGATGGGATTTTAATATTTTTTTCTAGACCTTAGTAAACTTGCACTATGGCACTATATACTTATCACAGTATTTACGGAAATATTTTTTGATATTGTAAAAAAAAATATTTGAAACAGCTAGAAAGTTAGTCCCAAATTTCCTTTAATTATGTCGCTGTACACAAACCACACCAACATTGGAGATGTCAATAAAATCCCTCTCCTATGCCACTAAAAACATTGTGTGCAAGCTGAGAATGTTAAAGGGTTTTTACTTTATTCTGTTGCTAATGTACCTAAACTTTGTAATACACAATTATGTGAAAATGTAAGAATTTATGTGGATATAAAACATTTTGCACACATACAAACCCGCATCGCCCCACTTGAAGAAAACTGCTACAAAATTTAAAGTTTTTGCATTAACTCTATTTTTATTTCATTTCAAAACAGCCTTTAGCAAGAAAACTTTGCATCATTTATTGTGATGAATACTGTTAAATTCGCAGTTAAACAAGGTCTTACGTATGTTGTTTTATGAATACTAAAATAATACGACTTAACTTGTTTAAGGTAGTAAATACCTGTAGTAATAATCTTAGTGACTAGGGTAAAAATTGTGTTCTTATAAAGTGTGTGGTTCGTGGATTGTGTAATTTAGCGAAGTTACCTATAAAACAGGTAAAATTATTTTGTGCGCGTAAATAATGCATATTTTAAGATGTAGGTATATTGTATTGATCTTTTTTATTGTTAACATATGATCATACATTTTTTTTTCTTAAAATAATATTTTGACCCAACTAAACATATATTCCCCTATCCCCCCTCATTCTGACAGTGCGAGAAAACAAACCTGATTAATCTTGCAACAATTGTACCTGTCAGTCTATTGTGCAGTGATCAATAAGTGATCCCTCAAAGCTATAAAATCGATTCTCGCCAAAACATGCAGTAAAAAATAAGCTAAGTCAGATTCCTTTCCAATTTCACTATTCATCGCGCTCTTTCCGTAGTTGAATCCCTTTATTATTACTGTCCACCTCGTGTATAAAAAATATTAATCAATTCGCAAACAAATATGGCGGCTATATAATGTATGCCGTACGGTTAATCCTGTAAAAGACAAAAAACGAACTAACAAACAAACTAACATACGCCTCTGTCTGCAGAAATAAATATGTCGTTCTATAGTAGTTACTAAAATACTCCAGGAACAATTTCCAAAGATCATAAAAAGTATGGCATAATAATAATAATATTTTGCTGATTTATAAAGCGCCATTTTCGTGAAAAATCACCTCAAGTAAGAGTTTTATTAAAAGGTATCCAAAGGGATGCACCGTTACGTTAAAATAAATAAATGAGGGGTTATATTATAAGTGCTCTCCTTTGGTACAGCAATACGATATTTTCAAAAAGCTTTGTTAGTGTTCCTCAATTCCGTACTATGCACGAAGGTAATAATTTGTTGAGTATAGTGTAGGTACATAGTGTACATTGTACATTGTACCGACCGTACATTGTATCTATTGTACATTGTAACAACATGTAGATTTAGTACGGGTAGGATTAGGTCATCTATCTGTCTTGCAACCACTAAGCAGAACCACACAACTTCCAGCATCTCTAAGTGCATAGGTATACGAAAGTGTTCTCGAGGCGCTCTCAAAGCAAATCCGGTACATCCATTCAGCGGACACCGAATAAATCAAGGCGGGATTTAATGTAGTTTTTACTGTTTCTTTTATCATTGGGATTCGATCAGTGGATGAGTTTCTGAATAAAATTAAAAACCGGAAAAATCTTATTATTTTATTATAATAATAATGAAAACAGTACTGCAGCATTGTTGAAAACGACTTATACCTAGATGTTTGAATCTCATGTCACATTTGGCGTCTTCAAATCAATGATTAACGCCTTTTTAACTTTTCGACATTCGAATGGTTCCAATAATATTTACCTCCGATTCTCAGCCTTTCAGCGTTACGCTTGACGGCGTGAATGCAAATGGCGCTGAACGCCGATTGGTGACGACGTCAAATTCGACCGGAGTTCAAAGGCCTAACATTTTTTTTACTTTTGGGAAAAAAAATAAACCAAACTGTTAATTTGTGAGAAGCGCTTGCAAATAATTATTAAATGAGTAAATATTATAATTATTTCTACAATCTTTGCAAATTTTCTTGGTGGCGTCATTTTTAATAAAATGAAGAAAAAAAACTTTGTAAAACACTACAAAGTTTTTTTTTTCATTTTAAACAAAACTATTTAATCGAAATCATTAACATGTATCGAAACCAAAGGTTTCTTTGTCAGGATAAGATTAACATAATGTTTATATAATGTTAAACTTATTCATTTTTTATTTATTTATTTATTTCAACGCCATAAAATGGCTTTTACATTCAAGTGTTACATGATACAGCGATACACAGGGCGGTAACAGTATTTTAATAATAAAAAAATATAATAGTTATACAATATTTAAATAATATACACACTAGGTTCATATAAGAACTGATATAAAACAATATGATGTATGTGCGATATAGGCTAGCAAATAGGTATGTGATATAATTATGTGTTACAACCAAAAAAAAATATAATTTGAAAACTTAATGAAGAGAATAGGACATGTTAAAATAACAAAACATTATATTTACGCCGAATAAAAACTGTAAATAAAGGTGACTTGTTAGCAAGTAGAATCGAAAAATAGAGCAAAGTCAAGTAAGTATACCAATTCATACATTCACATTTATTTGCGAATCTAGGAATTGGTTATAAATAGAGCAATTTAGTATAGAGTTTATTGTTACCTTAAAAGTTATCATTGCTTGAAATGACTGGGCACGCATAGTTGGCAAATTAGCTCTGTTATTTTAGGGCTATCAGGAGATTTAATAATAATTATGAATAATTTATTTTTTTTAAATAAAATAGAATTATTAGCTATGACTCCTCTGTCTGATGGTTAAGATATCTGATTTAAGTGGTTTAGAATCTGTAGTAAAATATGATATAGAAACCATGCAGAAAAATATTAACATGCCTAACATTGATTATTGTGGTTGAGGTGTGTTATTATAGCCTACTTATAACTATATTCCGTGCAGTTGAACACATCTACTATTTCTGAGAATGCATTGCTAACTGCATGCAATCTAGGTATAAGCGAGTATCTAAACGACTCGGTCCTGAAATCGTTGTTGCAATTAAAAAGTATTTTGGATCGAGTAGTTCTTGTAGGTATATGAAAGGTAATCAGGCTTAATAGAGCAGGGCTGTCCAAAATACCATTAACAATTTTAAAAATAAAAGTCAAGTCATAATGTTAAACCTATCCAGTCATAATCTTATAATATTAAACCTATAATCTTAATCTTATCCTGACGAAGAAACCCTTGTTTTCGAAACATGTTCATAGTTTTGATTAAATAGTGTTGTTTTACAAAGTTTTTTTTTCATTTTATTTATTGTAGTGGTTGAACAATTTTTTTCTACAATAACAAATTTATATTAAAAATTGACTTTAATAAAAAAATATAAGTTATTTATTTGTGTTATAATAATAAAATTTTATTCCAGAATGTATGCAGGAGTAGTGCAATACATTTCACATTTCGAAATAACAGAAGAAAGACAAATAACAAAATAAGATAAAAAGTAAATAACAACACCCAAATAAAATAAAAAAATAACTAATAAACATGAGAAATGAAAACGAATAAAAAATAAAACACTAAAATGAATGCAAGCAGCCGTTATCTCAGTCTCCCGTCTCCAGAGGGCCATCAGGGGGCATCCAGACAATGATGGTTGCATTCTTCGATTGGCGAAGTCTGCTAAAATTATGTAAACTTCCCATGTGGTGGTGGAGAGCTGCTCGGAAAGTTGCACTCGTCCTTCCAGGGACATTTCTGTAGCACTGCAGTATCTCGGCGGGTGGAAAAATTGGCGATAAGCGTTACTGTAGGCGACTTTTAGCTTATGCCATTGGGATGCAGTATAGTCAATCCACAATTCTGACGTATACAGTGATGTGCAAAAAGTGTTAAACAGTATTCTTTTTACGTTTGAACTGCCTATTTAAAATGTCTTAGCAGCATACCTGCTCTAACCGATTTCGCTCTTTGCTTTTCCATATTATTGTCTTTCAGATCGTCTGTGATGATATATCCAAGTTTTTAACGCTATGATTAACTTCCATTTTCCTTCCATCTAGCCACACTGAGGGTGTTTGGATGAGTTCATTTTTATATGTGAAAACCATGACGATTGACTTGGATGTATTATACAGAAGATTATGATCTTTTTCAAAGTCTTCACATATTTGGAGTAATTTCTTTAGTGCGTTAAGTGACGGTGCAAGAAAAACCATATCATATGCGTAATTAATGTTATTTACACACACTCCGTGTATATGACAATCTATTTTCGTGTCATTAAGTCTTTGAATTGGTTTATCAGTGCATAGATTGAAGAAACCTTAACCTTTAGGGGATTTCTCTTAACCCGGTGGGCCCCAAAATAATTTAATTCTAGAGTAGCAGTGAGTCTTTTAAAATAACACGTATATATTGAAGTAACTAAAATTGCCAACTATTTGGCAGCGCCAAATTTCAAAAAATTCACCGACTTTTTTGTGAGTGTTCAAGATTTTGAATTATAGAAAATAAGTGAAAAGTTCCTAAGCTAAGGGTTAAAAGCTTAGGGTTAAGCCACTTTTCAAAATAAATGGGTGTGCAATGATTCACAGGCCAACAATGAAAAAACTCTTTTGATCATTTTTACTGCTTACTGGTGTCCTGATTACGAAAAAAAAATAATAAAAAAGTCGTATCACCCACCAATTTTTCACATTTCACTATTAAGTAAAAATAATTTTTATGTAGCAAAATGTATACGTAATATTTTGAACTTCTTAATCATTTTTAAGTTAGCAAAGTATTCTAATGTAATCTAGTTGGCAATGAAATAAAATGTTTTTTGGTTGGTAGTTCTAATAAATTTGACAGCTGTTGGTTTACTTTCAGTTAATATAACCTCAAATTGCAATATTGACCCTGTGTGCTTCTTTTTCAAATATTAAAATGATTTAATGTGATTGTAAAAATTCTCTTTTCGCTTTTTGTTATATATGTGATTAAAACCATCAAAGGAACATTTCGAACTTTGTAAAAAAGTTTATTTCGCGTGTTTTGGTAAAGAAATTAGTTATCAAGACAAGTGCTGGGTTTCTCACAAAGTATGGAATAAAAAATATTTTATATGAAACTTTAGTTGACCCCAAGAAGATTCTTCTACCACTTTTGCACATAAAGTTGGGTTTAATGAAATAATTTGTTAAAGCTTTGCCTAAAGATGGTGATTGTTTTAAATATTTGTGTGGAAAATTTTCTCATTATCGGAAGCTAAGCTAAAAGAAGGGATTTTTGTCGGGTCTGATATCCATACATTGATGTTCGATTTAAGCATCGAAGCAACGATGAATGAGAAGGAAAGGGTGGCTTGGATATCATTTAAAGAAGTTGTGATTAAGTTTTCGGGTAATGGGAAAGCTCCGAACTATAAACTTATCGTAGCTAACATGATAAAAAAGTTTAAAACTCTAGGTTGCCTGATGAGCTTTAAAGTCCACTTCTTGCATAACCATCTTGACTTTTTTCATGAAAACTTAGGTGATGTGAGTGAAGAGCAAGGGGAATAGTTTCATCAAGACAATATTTTCATCAGGAGAAACGAAACAAAGCGGACGGTGGAATATCAAAATGATGGGTGATTACTGTTGGTCACTTCACAGAGAACAACAAAACGCAACACATCGGTGAAAAAGCTACGCAAGAAACTTTACAGAGAAAAGGGAGAGGAAATGTAGAAAAAAGCAACTTATATTCAAATCTAAGTTAAAAACATGATTGTAAGCAAAAATATAACCAATTTTAAAAACTAAGAATTTTTAAATTTTTATAAATCAAATTTTTCCTAGTTTTTGAAATATTAAATTGATATCATTTTGTGAAAGAATGGTGGGTGATAAAAAAACTGCTATAAAAATGGTTTCAGCATCCTAAAATAGATAAGATTTTGGTAAATTTGTTTAAAAAGTATTCACAAACATTTTTTCGTTCGCCTCTGTATTGAACGATTTCCTTTGTTATGGAAGATAAAATGATTATTATTAATTTTCCAAATAGCAATTTTGTAAGCCAGCAATCACCATGTTTCAAAGAAAACCACACTAAAACAATTCCATTCCACTGGCCATGCTACAAAGCGAAAATTTTCAGAAATTCACGCGCACTTCATCAAAATATTTCAACAGTGGCTTTGTTACGGTTAAAATTCAGCATTTACATTTAATTTATCAGTGAATTGAATTGATAATTTCCGAGAAAAACTAATGATATGACATGGCTTGAATAACTGGTGGGGGAGGGGGGGGGAAGGAAGGCTCTGTCGATGATTTATTATTAGTTTGGTTAATGCGGACAGCCGCCAGTGACAAACAATATAACTTCAATTGCAATGTTTTGTATCGGACGTTAATGTTGATTGAACTCCACAGAACACTGGAGAGATAAACCGAGAGAAGTGCGTTGTTGGCGTGTCCGTGTGCCCAAAATGAGCTCAGTTGGTAGCTCTCTCAGTGAAATTGATAAAACCTCTTCAAATGTTGAAATAATTCTATGGACAGATAATCAATTTTATTGGCCTATCCTGTCTATGTCTTTTTATTATCTGGTGATATCAGCTTGATTTCAATTTAGTATGAATAACACACTTCTGATACGTTGTCCATGTACCCGAAGTGAAGTCAATTTTCATTTGTGGTGAAATTAATCAAATATTTCATTGAAGAAGAAGATAACACTTATAATCTAAATGAAAATATGAAAGAAAACAAGACACAGAAAAACAGAAAAAAAAACAATGGTCACAATATTTGAAATATGAGATTGACAAATATGACGGTTTGACAGAAGGTGGCAATAGCGAAATTGGAAAACGCGCACGTCCCGGTTAGACGAGAGGTCTAGGTTCGTGTCCCAGTTGCGACCATTGTTTTTTTCCAATCTTCTTCTTCAATGATATATTACGTTGATGGGAATAACCTTCAAAAAGTTATAAAAAGAGAGTTTTTCTCATAAAAAATTGATTAATCAAATATGAATTAAAAACGTTTGATAATCATTATATATCTATGATATATTCTTGTATGTTATTGTTCCATTTTTAGTATACTTTGTTTCCTGCTGAAGAAACCGTTTGCTTTTGAAAAATGGCGATATTTTTTATTAAACAGGGGTGAAAACCAGGTAGAATTCCGAATTACTGGCGATATATATCATATTTCTTTTAAAAACTTTAAGCTCTCATATTCCAATAAAAATATTTTCACGATAATAATTATTGCTTCTAATAATTATTGTCCTGACCTAGGAACCTCTTCTGAATTATTGGCCGATTAACAATTTATTGCCTCCTGGCTACTTATATAATTAATCAACCGCTCTTTATTTTATTTTATCGATGGGCAACATTTTGAGTTCGTTTCCGGAAAGAGTACTTTTTAAACTACCGCCGCCCGGGAGCCGACGGTGATTTGAATTGTCACTTTATATTATAGTTTTCGGTTTTTAATATGGTGTAATCGCACCGGTTCTTTAAGTGTGTGATCTTTAAACACGAGCCCTTGTAGATATTCGGGCGTTATTGATAGCCAGATCGGTACCTCTACTATGACTTTGGCCGATGTCCTTATCATCGGGCCTCGCACTGCATCGGAAATACGCGAGAAGGCATTTAAGTGGCCTTGGTCGGCCCACGACATCCGTATTTGAGATCGGCGGTATTCCGGCGATTTTTCATTTATGAGGGTTCGTACATAAAATCGGCAAATTTCCGGCGAATCCTCATCCGCACGGCCTGGAACCTGGAAGTGGGTCTAAATCCCGGCGGACCCTCACCCGCAAGGCCCGGAGCCTAGAGGTGGGTCTAAATCCCGGCGAATCCTCATCCGCATGGCCCGGAGCCTGGAGAGTCTGATTCCTGCTCCTTGGCAACGGGAGGGAATCTGCTGCCCTGGAATATTCCCTGGAGTATTCCCAGTTCCCGAACTGCAGTTCTTTCGTGTTTGCATCTTGCGGCACTACGGCGTGATACGGTCTCCAACAAAGTGTTTGCGAGTTGGTAGTTGTAATATAGGATATCGCATGGTCCATCAGGTATGTATTTGTACTATGTTAATTAGGATGATTCTAACTATATTTTGGTACTCTGAACCCTGTCATTATGGCGACTACAAAATTTTATTTGTAAAATATACAATTTTTTTTTTTATTTTTTTTATTAGTATCTATAGCAAAATTTGTACATAATGTATTTATAAATTGTATTATATTAAGGTATTATAAAGTTTTTTTTTTCACAGTCCTCCTCACCGGGAACCCTATTCTGAGGCGGCCTGTAGTTTTTCCACATTTGTATTTAGTATCCAGTTGTCTTTACATGGTCTTCATTATGTTTGATAGTTCATTTTCACTTTGTTCTCTCAACCATATTTTTACTTTTGTTTATATTTATTTATTTCTGTTATTTTTTTTTTTGAGTTGGTAGAGCGTTGTATAGTTTTGTCGCATTGAATTTCATATTTCTTTGTCCAAAAGATGTTTTTTTAAAGTTAATTAACTGTCACCTATACATATTTCTTTTATTTCCAACCATGATTGAACCTTTCCATTAGAGAATCAAATTTTCCCACAAACCTGCTTTAGATCTCATAATGTTCTACCGTCTATATCTTTGATTACCCAGTACAAATTACCTGAGAGTGACACTATTTTATTTTTAAAGATAATATCGGTTTATCCATGGAGTTGAAACGTTAATTATACGAAATTCCCTTTATAGAAAAAAATTGTAAAGAACGCTCCGAAAAAAATTGAAAATGCATTTTTAATACATGAAAAAAATCACAGTTTATCTTTAAATGCAACTTAAACATTTGTCGAGATATTTTTGCTCTATTTTAAACGAGTCGTGTTTTAATAATAAATAATAAATATTTATTAAAATAAATATTTTCACAATTTTCTCTTCATAGGCGCTTTTAGTATTTCCACGTTTACGGAACGGCGACGGTACAAAAAGGCAATGAATACATGTTCCTTGTCACAATAATACTGCAGCTCTTTCTTACACATAAAATAATGGTGAGACAAAAGATGAGACACACAATGCACGTATTCTCCAAAGTACTTCTTTTTTCCTTAATTCCTTTCCATTTTTTAATGCGTAAGAAAGACCTGCAGCATTATTGTGATAAGGAACGTTTGTTTATTGCCTTTTTTGTACCGTCGCCGTTCCGTAAACGTGGGAATATTAAAAGCGCCTAATCATTTAGGTTTTTTTTTTATATTAGCGCGCTCACTCTAACATATGTATTTACTTGACTCTTTTCAAGCCATCTTCTTCATCTTTTTGAAAGCTTACCAAGAAGCCTTAAACACTATTAAAAAAAAAAAAACTGTCTACAAGTTTCGAACACGATGGTTTCTTCATCGGAATACATATATATGGTTGACATTTGTCACATGAGAACGGGTCGCTTCTTCGACTCGTTCTTATGTTCAATAGCTCGGCTGTGGAACGATTTTCCGGCCTCTGTGTTTTCTCTTTCCTACAACATGGGTCTCTTCTCATGGGTCTTGAAGAGACCCATGTTGTAGGAAAAATCCCCAAAAAGAACCTCCATACAGCATCTCAGATGACATAGGCCCTGATGGAAATTATTTTCCTCTGTTTAGTAAATGTAAAAAAGCGGAGTTATTTATTTATTTATTGTTTGAAACATTTACAGAGTGTTAACAATTATTAAAGTTATAAAATTGCCATTGGGATGTACATATGTATTTACACTCCAATTATAAACGTTCACAGCATGCGTAATCAATGTTTAGCTGTTACTACAAAACATATAAAACATGATATATGAAACAGGAAATATAAAACATAGAAGTGTCAAATATAAAACATAACCTGCAGAGAAAGAAAAGGAAGATAATAAAAATAAAAAATAAAAATATATATATATATAAATAAATATGATAATAGAGCAATCACATAATTGTTCTCCATGACATATCATGGTAAAAGATTGTTAATTTGCTTTTTGAAATATGTGAGACTGTTTGCATAGATATCTACATGGTCACATTCAATTGTATTATATAGACACATTCCAGACCGTGGATTGAAGTATGCAATATTGTTATTAAATAATTCAAGATGGAATGTATTATGACTCCTTAAATTGCATTTATTAGGAACTTTTATATGATTATTGCTCAGACAATGAGTGGTTCGAAGCTTATCATGAAGTTTACCATAGTTAATGTAAAAAAAACATGTACTTGAATATAAAACAATCAATTTCAATGACCTTTCTGGGGCCTGCAGTCGAAAGGTATTATTATATTAGACGTTAAGTTTTCTTTTACTGTGTAAATCATACCTCTCGAGAATATCGGTTCAGTGACTCCATAGAACGATGTCGAATGGTATTTGGTATTGTATTCAATTATTATAATAGCAGACTAGATTAGTCGAATGTATTCAACGGGGTTATTGGGGTTGTGTGTCAATCAAATTGATTGGGATTGATTATGTATTATATACAAAGCCTTAGGCAAGAATATACACTAGGAAATATTTAAACTGACCCAATACACTTTTCATACACTCTCCATATACAGAGAAAAACATTGAATGTGTCAGGACTATTTTTTTGTCAGAACCCTTTCAAAACAACTGATTAAGAACTTGAAAGATATATAATTGGCTTCAATACTTCAAGATTTGTATAAAAATATAGGCCAAACAACTTGGCAACTTGTTTTAATTTTAAACATTTGATATTTTAAAGCCTATTAACTGGTTGCAGAAATAGCAATGCGATTGTTTGACAAAAAAAAATCCACACCGACAAAAAGTGTGCATAAAATTTCAGGACGCCGAGAGTTTTCACTGCTCATGCTTCTTGGCATAATGGGCATTGGGTGATCATAAAAGATTTTTGATATTTTATGATAAATGAAAAAAAAGATTTGAATTAATAAAATAATCGAAACAAATCTCCATTACAATACAGACATTCAGAAAACAGTCTGTCTAAACTTTGCGTTTTAAGCCTACTTCAGCGTAAATGGCAATACAGCCTGTTTTTTCGAGTCCCCCACAAAAGCTGTGTACAAGTCTAGATATAAAAATGGTCGTATTTGAATCTGCGCACAGTGGCGGATTTTTATGATTTAGCACGACACCGCTCTCGGTGTTCAATCATTTGAAGGTTCATTGTTTTTTTCAAGTTTTAATTTAAATTTTACTTCTTTTTTCTAATTTTTATTAATTGGTATATTGAGGATTGTATTATATCGTAGTATAGAGGATTGCCATATTTTAAAATCTAATTTAGATAAATTGTGTCATTAGTGTGTGATCAACTCGTTATTTCTTAATATTCAAAAGTGCCAAGTTATTCGTTATTTCATTATTTAAAGAGTATTCATAAATCTTGTAACTTATGAATACTCTTTACATAATGTAAAATTGACACCAGTCAGCTCAGATCAGGAACTTAGGTTTTATATTTGACGAAAAGTTAACATTTACTGTGCAAGTGAATAAAATAACATATAGAGCTATAAAAATGCTTGGTTTCATATGCAGAACATTTCAAGTCACTAGAATGTTTGAAAAAATTGTACACTTCCTTAGAAAAAGCCTCTAGAAGGCTTTAGTAATTGTATAAAACGCATTCTGACAAAACAGAAAGGGTCAGTAAAATTTCTTAGATTTATTAACTTTGAGCTGAATATTCCAATTCAAAATACTAACTATGTCCTTTTGATGAAACAACTCAACTTTATTACGCTTACAATTTTAAAATAAACTATGAGGCTCATGCCTTTATAAATAGAGTTCCTAAATATACCCTAAAATATATTCAGAATCTTAACAACGTAAGTAGAGAAGCCGTGTATACAAATTGCGACTCGTGACCCTTGTATTGGACGGACCTACTGTCGAATTTGCCCTATCAAAGAAAAGAAAAAGAAGACAAATAATGTGGGAATCTTAACGACGAAGTGAAGATAGCGTGTAAACAAATGTACGCCCGCGGCACGGCGTATTAGACAAACTTACAGTCGAATTCGCCCTAGCGGGCCTGGAGATTCGACCTTTCCGCCGCGTTCATTTTAATTAATTCTGAAGAATGTGCTACAAATATTTTAGATGTTTCTAAATCTAAAAACTCTCGAAGTTATTAATTCATCGTCTAGAAAAATAAAATTTGGTGCTTACCGCTAACTTAATAGTTGAAAACCTGGTTACAAAGTCTTAAAATAGTTGTACGTAAAATATATTAATGGTAAGGTATTGTTTTTATTAATTTTAAACATGTATAACTTACATCTCCAGCTGCTGGTTGGAGTAAAAAATGTATTTTAGTTACGAATTCACCAGAAATTATTAAAATGTGAGTTTTGAGCAAACAAAAATTATTAGAGGTTGTGTACCGCCTTCATTGAGAATTCATAAGTAAAAACAAAAATCATTCCTGGAACATGACGATCAGGGGCCAACGTCGCGCCAGCGCTCAAACTTCCGCCACTGTGCGGCCGCGGCGGTAGGAAACCATTTCAACCACCGTTTCCCCCAACCTGCCGATATCTAGAAAGCACCGCGCCGGTCGAGATTTTAGGGAATATTGATAAAGCGATTCTGTTAGCTTTTTCAGGGGAGCGAATAAGTAATCTGTGTGTTTTCATAGTATCAATAACCTTTTTAAGAAACGATACACCAATATTCAGCTCAGTTCGTTCTATACTTTCGCGAAAATTTTAGAATCAGGGGGGTAACGTGTTGTGGGAATTTTATTATAACTGCAAATCGGAATTCATAACGACAATGTATTTTACAACCGTATCATAACCATTGATATTATATTTCTTGGATACCCTTTTTAGATTCATCTACATCTACTTTTATAAATAATTCAAAATATTTCCAATTTCAATATAAGTATGAATTATTATCAGTTTTGAGTAGGTACGAGCTAAAAATATAAAATAAGGTTGTACCTCCGTCTGTAACTCGGATTCAATGATCTAGAACTTTTGCTTTGAATAACTTATTACTTAAACTTCCGCTTTAAAATGTATGTTCAGAATTCAAGCAAACCATAAAGTTCCCACCTATCAGGTGTATAATTTTTTTAACAGAAAATTATTTTAATCAAATTTTTCAAAATTGGAACTGATTTGTCCAGAATTCCGACTATCCCCATTAGATGAAACGAGAAGCGAAAAAATTGGTTCCACTTTTTACCTACGATCAGTCTAATTTGACCTCCAACGCTCCAAACGCTCTAACGCAGCATAGCCGGAAACTACCGAACCCCTTCCCTGCACACTACTACTCGCGTGATAACAGTGGAACAGCTTTCGCCAAGATATTATAAGGCATTACAGGCTCTACGACTATCCTGTAATTCTTCGCGGGTCTGCAAGTATACTTTGAATATTATTGGTGTTTAATGTATTTACCACCAATTACGATTATATGTTAAACTACCAAGGACCAATAGGACTATGCCATCTCTAATTTGAGGAATATTGTAGGGCTGAAGTAATTGCAAAGGAGAATGAGTTGGTAAAATGATGGATGTAAATAACATAATTATTCAGATCTAGTCACCGAACACGACTAAATACTTTTAATAAGTCGGGTACACCTCATACGTCATACCTATGTCTGGTAATGTTATATTATCGTGAAAAAAAGCTTATAGATCTGAGTAGTTAAAGTAACGTTTTTATTCTGAATAGTTTCTTCCTAAGACGATACTGAGGGTAGATAGCTACCTCTCTCTCTGGATGTGCAAACATTAAAAAAATTGCATTTATTTGTGAAATAGCCTTAAAGTTTACAGCATCTGTGCCCGGAGCAAAAGAGCTTACCACTCTGTGATTGATGTCACCAAATATCTACATTTACATACAGAAGAGTGTCTGTGGCGGGCGGGCGGCGTAGTTTTGTAGATATATAAAAATCTACAGTTGTATTTGTTGATTGATTAAATTTTGCACACTTGACCTTCAAAACACGAGGAAGGTCACTGTCCATATTTGAATTTTAAAAACTTTATTTAAAGCTCGGGCAACGCCGAGGAACAAGATGACAAATCATCATCAGCGATATATTTATACCTTTTGCGTCTGCACGGTTGAAATTTCAGAACTCGGCTTCGAGTGAGTGTCTGACGCCGCGCCACATAAATATCTGTCTATGTGAAGTTTCAAACAAATCTGCCGTTGTAATTCGGTTTCGAATTAAAGAAATCGTCAAAGAATGGCGCCACTTGCGTTAGTAGAACGCACGAGAACGTGCCCCAGGCAGGTGTAGATAGTACGGATTTGTAAATTTGAGTATCTCTCCGGGTATGGAAAGATTGACGGTAATACTTAGATACTTATAGTTGTGAATAATTGTATCACGCGGTTTTACATTACACATGACGTCATTACCTGTTGCGGTTCTTTGTCGCGTTAACTAGCTAACACTGGATCACAGTGGATCCGGCTATTTTTGGAACCGGTTCCTATCGGATTTATGAAATGGTCACCAACAGTCAAACTGGGCGAAGCCGAATGAAAAACCACCCGCAGAGCTTACCAGCAAAAAAATCTGCGAAGCGGGTTTTCAACTGCTTGTCAGTGATATATTACTGAAGAAGAAGATATATTACATTGATGGGTATATATAACATTGATGGGTATATATAACCTTCAAAAGATATTATAACAAGGAATTCCAATAATAATTGAATGATGTGTTAAATTGAATGGAGAGATTTCTTATTAAATGCTTTAAAAAAACATCAAAACAATCACAAACATGGAAAAAAACCTACAACAATCCAATTACCCACAGAGCATCTAATAAAAAAATAATCAGGTTTGCACAGTTCTGTAGTGGGGTATAAATAAAGCAATATAGCGACCCTCTATCCCACCCAGCGCAGCACGCCTGTACCGTTCGTGGCCTGTTGGTAGCCGTAGCACCTTTAGCTGACAGAGCAGAAAGAAGATATTGTTTTCAGATCGCGTAGAGAACCGCTTTATCCGGACATATTATGAATAAATTTTACTACGCCACTGAACTATAACAATCCTTTCTGTAAGCATATTTTCTATACATGTGGACTGTTATATTACGTACATTAGGCATAGGTAGAATTGTGGAAATAATAATATTGTAGGGAATATAATAGGACAGTAAATGAAATAATGATTTCTTCAAACTTCGCAAATTCACTTTGTGACGTCATTATTAAAATAAAATGAAAAATAAATAATGATTCTTTATTGATGTTAAATATTGAAATATTGTTAACAATCATGAATAATAAATAAAAATAAATATCTTATCAATCATAGGACAGTTAAAGGCCGAATTTCACACTTTTTGGCAAGTTCACTCTTCGTGATTGTTTTAACAATTAAATTAAATAATAAAACAATATAACAACATCCTGACCGGTTGTTACTAACAACGTAATAATAAATTGCTGGGGGAACAATGACAAGCAAATATAAAAAAAAAAAATTAAATTAACACGTTAAATTTTGTTTTTTTGGCTATTCATAGTAATTACTAACAACGTAATAACATATTGCTGGGGGACCCCAATATATAAAAAATAAATATATTAAAAAAAAAAAAAAACTAATAAATCAAATTTTGTCTTTTTTTTTTTTTGCTAAGGTCTACGAAAAAAAGTCAGTGTGTTTTCCAAAAAAACACGTAATAAAACCGGGATTTCAACTCGAGGTGCTATTTTATCGGGGTATCTTCTTTAACCAAAGAGCAATCACATCATTCATCGTACCTGACTTGTTACTCCAATAGGCATGGTGCTTTCAAAGATGTGAATGTTCAATGATTTTTCAGCTAATAATTGCTTGATCAATAAATTGTTCGCCACTAGATGGAATATCTTCCTCGTTTTTGTCCGGCTGGATTATATCATTCAACAATGTTAGTCAAATGTCGTAATGCCAAGATTTTAACATGTATTTGTCTATGGAATTTTTAATTCGTGTCTTCAAAACTAATTAATTATTATTTTTAATTATTTTATTTTGATACTTTTCTCTCTATTTTCTTTAAGTAGGTCTAAAAATGTAAGTGAAAGAACGTCAAAATTTCATTCCTGTCATAAATTCTTTATAGCTTTTTCATCGCTTTTCCGATGTATAGATAACGGTCGGTCGGGGCGTTCTTTTGACAGTCATGCATTTTCTTGTAGACACAGCATATTCACAAACAATAGTATGCTCTTAGCGGAATATAGGAAAAATAACGAATGCTGCATAAAATTATACGTACATTCTCTGTCTTTACATCACTCAGATATTATTTAATTTTATATTTTTTCCAGCAATGATAGAACTAAACATTACATAGATGAATAAATAATAATATAGTTGGAGTAGAAATTAAAGTTCAAGATTGCTCTAGAAAATTTGTGAATCTTTTGATAGTTTAAATTTGACCATGATCTTAAAGAACGCCTTTTAAAAATAATAATTGCTGACGATTAAAAACTTTACATAATTTTAAAATATTTTTTTTTTAGAATTTATGTCTAATTTTTTTAACCACAGTTACGTTAAGAGACACGCCAAATTAAAAATGTAGATTTCTTTTAAGATGCTTCACTTTTATTTTTGAAGTTTTAATTCTTTAGCACCGTTGTGATTTGTTACTAGATGAAACAAAAATAGCGACGCTGAAAAGAGACACATACTCGTACATCTATAGGATTTAGCCTGCGAGAGAATGAGAGAGTAAAATCGGTCTCTTCTTTGTGCAGTGCTTCGTAGCCTCCTCATCTTTTTGTACTTTAGTTTTCTGAAAGTTTCACTTCTACCACGTGTGAATTGCACACTCTGATTATTTTTAAAATTATCTTCACCCAAGAAAAATAATTGAGGAAAATAATTTCTATCAGAATCTTTATCATCTTGGGCGATGCTGCGTGGAGGGTCTTTTAAAGAAAAGGAAAGTACATTATCTCTAAAGTTTTTCTCCAGAGACATTGGTTACTTATCAGTACGGGACCAGTATTCTCGAGTACTAGCATATGCTTATTATTATAAGACTTGAGTTTGACTATTTTTTGACGTATCGTAATATACAGTTTATTTATTTATTAAGTTTAAGAGGACTGACGTCCTTACTAACTGGAAACTAGGTTTTGTCTGGCAAACTCTGGCTTTGAACTGACTGTGCACACCTATCTTCGGTTATCTTCGGGATATCTCGTAAACAAGACCCGAATAGTCCATAGAAAACTAAAGCAATGTGAAAAATAATTATTAACTAATTATGATGCATTACAGAAGGAGAGGAAGTTCTGGGAAGGAAATAAGGGTGACTAGGCATCTGAGGTCAGTGTAACCAGGAGTGATGGACGTGTAATCCCTCCCACATCAGCGCGATCAAATCTCACCCCATGAATCTGGGCACCCCTGCTAAGTCACCAAACGTATCGAATTACTTGGAGTGTCCTATGGCAGATGTGCTGGTTCTCCAATGGATGGTACCCGCGGCGGCGATATCCATAACTACTCCTAAATTGAAAATTGGTGTATAGAAAATATTCTCCATAAATTCATTTAATAGTATTTAATAATTGAATTCATAACAAAGTATAACAAATTCTTTCATGAAATAATGAATAATTTATTATATAGAAGATATAATAGAAGACAGTGCATCGGTCACTAAAATTTTAAACAGCGAGTCGGCGTGGCGGGAGTAAAACGAATGTGTCCAAAATTGTTACGACGTACAATTTAGATTCGAATAAGAGTCCAATAGATTCACTCATGTATACAATTCAAGGAAAGGGGTTAGTGTTTGTTTACCTAAATTTTATTTTAGAATTATACATTTCTTTTCATTTTTTTCAAAATACTTTTCTTTCACATGTTTTGAATATTCAATTGGTTGAAATTCTTATCGCCATCGGTAGGTACTATTTTATATCCTATGGGTAGGTACTTAATGCCAAGGGTAGGTACTTAAATGTTTATTCTAATATTTTTAAGTGTGAAATTAAATTTGTCCTAAAACAAAAAAGTTTGTTTTTACTTGATATTTAGAGAAAAAAATGTGTTCTGTTATAAAAATCTAGCTGCATTGTAATCAATATATTTGGATATAAATTAAGAAGATAAAACACGAACAATCACATTCAATCATCGGAAAAATTTTAGATCATAACATGGTCCAAATATATTTTTACAATTATTTTTTTTTTCAGCCAAGTTAAGTCAAGTTTATTTTCAGCTTGCAACATCATTTTCACCAGGTTGCATTAAAATTTAATTGTATACCTAGTCCAGCTCTTACACAGAATTTCAGTTATATCATATTAGGGTTAATTTTCTAGTTTTGTGAAAGTTAAAGTCAAAATCATTTTAGGAATAATTTCCTAGTTTTGTGAAAGTTAAATTCAAGCTCTGTTATTATTTAAGTTATGTGATATAACGTGCCCATAGTGAAATAATAACGGAACTTTAATTGATGTCTCACGGAGCTTGAAAATTATCTTTAAAATTTGACGAATTGTTCGAATTCTGTGAAACATACGTAAGAAAATAAGTCATGTTGTTGTATTAAATCTCAGGCAGGTCGGAGAGTAAGGCTGCTGTAATAAAATTATAAAAAAAGTGTCTCTTTTAATTTAATTCATCCCTTAAACACATATCTTACGATCCTCCGACAATTGTACGAATTAGGTGTTAACAAAAAGAACACTAAAAAACAACAGAACCCATACCAGCCTTAAATTTGGGAGGCTTTGATGGATACCACCGCCCCGGGAACTTTTTATTGGATAACCAATACCCTTAGGTTATCCCACGTTGCGCCATGTTTGTTGACTTGGCAAGGGCGCCCGGGTTCATCGAGTGACGTGTGTCCAGGTCTTGGAGGCGGATGGCCGGATCATTTGACCTATTCAGTCTCATTTGACCGAATCCATTGACTTGTAGGTCTCTTTCGACCGTCTTGCACCGCAGCGGGAGGATTGGATTTATCTCTCCATCACTCTTAGACATTGACCCCTAGATTCCTTCGCTTCCTTCATACCTTTTTTCTTGCCAGAACTTCCTCTCCTATCTTTCCTTAAAAAAACCCCCCACACAAGCATCTCCAAAGATGACATGGCCCTGAGGGAAATTCCAGAAAAAGACACCTAACCACAGCATCTGAAGCACCCATATATGATAGCTTTTCTTTGGACTATATTGCATTACAAGCTACCGGCTAGGGCTGCAAGGCTTGCATCAGGGGTTGGAGATAGGGTTGGCTGCATCTGCTATTCCGATCCGGCGACCGGCGACCGGCGACCGCGGCGGGCGGACGTGAGATGGTTCCGCAAAGTAATCGCTCCATTGGTGATGGCTTTTACGCTTTTATAAGTTGCGTAGCATTCTTACCATATATTTTTTTATTTAAATTGAGAATATGAAAAGATATTTTGATTCTTAAATGTAAGCCTTTGGGAAGACGTGGAATTTTTTCTTTCAATTGACAAAAAGAAGTCCTGTCTTAACTCAACTATTTGACATTTCAACTGTTTTTAAATTTGTTTGTTAAGATGGTGGACGCGTTGGGAACTACCTTTTTATTCTGCCAAATTTTTCGCGTGATAAAAGTACCCATTACGACAATATAATAAAACAGTTTTAAAGTTCCTACTACGAGCTGCCAAATCGGAATAATCAATAATATTTTATTATGGTATCTACCGGCCGCAGCGTAAATGTAGAAAGTTTGAAAAAATAATTGTTATTGAAATAATGTCATTTCTTTGGCCAAATTATTATATGATTCCCTTTTTGATTAAAAAGTTACGTAAAATATTTATATAATTAGGGATTTCATGACTTATCGAGGCATTTTAATACCCTTTTGAAAAGAGATGAAAAAATATTTCATAGCCTAACCCAAGGAAACCGAATCACGAGTATTCTATTTTTTATCACCCTTATGACTCCTGAAAGCAGTGATGAAATATCACTTTGTTGAGTTATCCGATTACCATAATCAAACAGGTAAGTAAAAGTACCTAAATACTGACAAATCTTTTAGAGGAGATTTTGGTTTTGATTTAATAAGTAGTAAGAGAAAGTTAGTGACGTACCTTTTGGACGCGAGTTCTATTTTTCACGGAACTATTCGTTTTAGAAAGAACTCGTTGACAAATTGTTGTCTAGCAGTTTAACGGGACTTATTAACTTAATACATAATTGAAAAAAGTTCACTTTGTGAAAACCGTTATTGTTATAAAAAATATCAACATTTCATTAAATTATGATTTCGTTTTTTTTTTAAATATCTAAATTTTATTTACTTTTGTTGGTATTTTTAGGCAAGTTTACCGGTCAAATTCATAAAAAATACATATCATTAAGGGTAGCTAGCCAAGATCTTGAAATCTCTATAGTTGGACACGTTGCTCGATGTTCCAATGGCACAGTTGTAAGATGGATGGCTAATTATTATAATTTTGCATGGCTCTGGGTCCAGAGATTGGGTGCTCAAAATAGATTACAATATCTGTTTTTTTTAACTCATGGAGTTAAAATATTTCCACTAAGCCGAATCGGAATATTGGGCCAGAATCAGACTCACTAGAATCGCCAGTCAAAAGAATTGAAACGTAGATTGATTCTAGATATACTGCATGTCTTTTATACTAGCGGTCTATGAACAAGGTACTCATAAGGCGTCATGAACACACTCCGAGTACAGTACAACCACGCATAAAGGGTGCTGTTCGGCCTTCCTTGGCAATGCAGCGCCTCGTAGATGTTCACAGAGGAAAGAGAGCATTGGCTGTTCTGCTGAACGTTCTGAACTGTTCTGTTCGGCAGGGCGCGCCCCTACACCATAGATGGAGAATTTTCCTCAAGCCACCATAGTTCAAGTACTTATATATTTACCATTAAGTTTTGTATTTTATTTAGATGTAAACTTTTATAAGGCAGACGGAGTACCGCACTCACCGCTCTGTTCAACTGACAGAAACACACATTATTATTAATCTATATTTAGATTTAGTTAGTTAGCTAGATTTGAGTAGCTAAGTACTTCTCGACCATGTCTCTCCATTCTTCATCCCTTCTCCCCTACCTTCAAACTCACAAACTCACAACGTTACCTGCATTTAGTGTTTACTTTCAGTGGCTCCAATATTTTGAAATTTTCTGCGGTATCGTATAAAAAATGAAAATAACACCCCTGAGGAATATTTTTACTCCAAATTAATCAACTTTTTTGTAGTTTTCTAGTTATTGAGTACTACGGTGGGTTCTGTAATCTCTTAGGAAACGGGTAAGAAAAGTTTGTAAATTAGCTTTAGCGCTATTATTGCAATTATAGAAATATTAATTTAAATGTAGTAAAGCATTTCTTTTGTACTATGAAATCTGAAATATGGAGTAGCAGACATGTACATAACGTGACGTTCCTCGCCACAAGATTGGAGAAGATAAATGATAATGCGAAATCCGTTCAAAGCCTGGAACGAGGGAGCGTTTTGTAAGAAAACTTTCATTATCCCCGTCGGGAGGTGTAACAATTAATTGAAATGAATTTGCGGGTCTATCTGCCGACACTATCTGTGATTGGCCGCACTGTAATCTCAAGGGACGGGCCCAACTCATAAATCAATCACGCTCATTGGCGTGGAGTACGTAAGATGGGCTAGTACTGTGCCCGGTGTTGTCACCTTTTCCAGGCTGTGGGAAATAATAGGCCAAGGTGTTGATCAAGTTTTAAGTATTGAATGAGAATGACATAAAGCATTAACGATTGTTGAACAGTCGTTTTTTGTTTACACAGACGTTAATAATATATTGGAAAGGGTCATTGGATAATTATAACGTTATACATAAACTCGAGGCAAGGGCTCAGCCGAATTTTTATTTGACAAAAAAGTTTTAATTTGCCGTCTCGTTTTCAAATCTTAATTAAATAGTTTAGAATGTTTTCGTAATGCTTGGGATGAAATGCAAAAATGTATCTAGATTAAAAAAAATTAATCTTTAGACAAATACGATTTTCGCGAAACAACACGGCCAGAGACGCATTGATATGTATAATTAAACATCAACAATCCGTAGCTTTTTATTTTTGTTAGTTAGAATTATCTTTACATAATTCTTGTACAACGGAATACAACAGATTTTGCCGTGTTTAATTTTGTCTATTATTATATTATTTTTTATGTAAGCTATTGTTTGAGTTAAGGATGCGACGAATACAGATTTAGTTCATCCCAAAATCAGTTCCCACAATTTTTTTGCATTTAAATACCTCCATACCTAATTAATTATATTTTAAAAAACATAATTCATAACAAATCAATTTATTTTCAAAATTGCATATTGATTGTAAGAACAAGACTTTCGTGTTAGAAAGTGTAATATTAATGTATTTCATTCTTTTTTGTGATTGTCCGTTGGTATAGGGGCGAGATGTGCCACTGGTCGATAGTCTGGCAAGCGTATTCTCCGACTTCAGTTTGCGATGTCTCACTCCAACTGCTCTCAGTCGCGTTAATTCCGCGAAGATTGTGTGTTTTTTCCGATCCGGTAAAAGGTTGAAGACATCTGAGCTAACGCGAATAAGACAATCAAAACCATATTTTTAAATTTCAGAAGGTTCAATATTTTAATAAATTAATTTTATTTTACATTCCAGCCGAAAAAAAAAAGTTTTTCTATATTAACTCTACACAAAAGGCCATGAAAACAATGTGGGATTTTGGGGATGCTGTATGTCGGGTATTTTTAGGGAAAGGAAGGAGAAACAGTTCTGGGAAGGAAAAAGATATGAGTAGTGGGTAAAAAATTAAGGGCCCGTGTGTCCATGACGCATTTCTCCCACTGCGGTGCAAGGTGATGGATAGAAAAAGTCCAGTTGGAGATATTAAAAGGGCTGTGTCACAGTTTCTACCGATAAGACCCGCCATGCAGTGGTAGGCAAAGGCATCCGATGCCAAGATCTAGACAAACCTCACCCCATTAACCCTGGCACCTCTGCTAAATTACCAAATATAGCGAAACGCCTAGGGTGACCTATGACAGGGGTGTTGGATATCCTGTAAATGGTTCACGGGGCGGCGGTACTTATACCTGCCTCCCAAATTGAAGCGTAATAATCAACTAACCGCAAGTTATAATTTAATTACGATTCAAGGTAGGTATTTTAAAGAGTGATAAAACACGGATGACTTACTCAAAAAGTTAGAAGTGTTAAAGGAAGTTTTTTCTCAAAAATTGTCATTTTGACGATTTTTCAATGTTTCGTATTTTTCCAGATAATAACGGAATACTTATATATAGGTTTGTACTGCAAGGCAATTATCTTTAATTTTTATTTTGATTTTTCTTTTTTCAATTAATTTTTACTAGCTTTTCCCCGCGGCTTCGCTCGCATGGTATTACGGGAAATTACTGTAGCGGTTGAACTTATCAATTATCTCCCCTTCTCCCACCCCCACCCCTTCCCGCATTCCATACATTCATACCCTTACATTCAATTTTCAAACATCTCGCCTGCCACCTAAATTTCATAAAGCTATAACTCAAAGAAAAAAAGAAATATCCAATTTTGTTCATTCGTTCGGAATTCATGCGCTTACAAACATTTCGGATGTTTATTTTTAATTAAATATTTGGAAGTTTGTTAATATAATTAAAAAATTTCACTATTTATTATTCAGTTTTTTATTTTGAATTATATTTTTAATGTAGGAACTCTTATCTGACATTTATTGCAAAACAGAAGCTTGTCCAAAAAAAAACAAAACATATTCTAATATTTGAATTTTCTGGAGCAGTAGCTGACCAGGGGGCTGAGTTCCTACCAGCTTAGAGCCCACAAATATATCAACATCGTTTCCATGGAAACGATTTTTTATGACGTTAGAAATAACTCGCTTTTAGCGACAGAAAACGTATAACAAATATAATATATTAATATGTATAATTTCATAACGCCAGAGCTTGCCATCATATACAGACTATAGTCTTCGCATATAATTTAGCTTTCTATTGGTGAATGAATTTTCAAAGTCTTTTTACTGGTTAATGCATGAAAGCGTCATAAACGAACTCTAGCAGTTTCGCATTTATAATATTATATAATATATAATATAATATAAAATATAAATAATATATAATATAATATATAATATAATATAATATATAATAATATAATATAATATATAATATAGTATATAGTATATATAGTATATATAAAGTATATATAGTATAGTATATGTAGTATAGTATAGTATAGTATAGTATGGATGGATTATGTTCCTTTTTTTATATATTTTTAAGGGATTTTGGCAGATGACTAAATACGCCATTATTGTTACCAAGTATATGTTTATTATTATATTCTTCATATACAGTCAACACACAAATCGCATTACAATCCTAAATGCCTCTTCTAAAATACAATCATCATTTATTTCTCTTTCAAAATAGTCAATTTTTTAATCCAAAATAACTTGAATAACTGTTTATTAGCCATGTAAATTTTCCATCGGCTATACACATCCAAGTAAAGTTGTATAATCAATGGCAACCAGGAGCTACTGGCTATTAGTTGGCGCGGGAAGGCAGAACCAGATCCAAGGCAATCATTCAAGCGGACGGGTTCAGCTGTCCGACTGTGATTTGGCGAGCACTTAGCTAAAAATACAAGAACTTCATAAGCCGGGCTTAACGGATCGATTCTGCTTATTAATGCGACAATGAATTCAAACGAATTGAATTCGAATTCAGAGCGGATTCAATCAGCTGAAAAGCTAAAATAAACTGTTGTTTCTGATAAAAGCGTGTGTTTAAAAGTTGTTTATTGAATTCGCATATTAATATTCATTTTACGACAGTCATCTTTGAGATCAGTAACGTCATCTAATAACGCAAAGTGGAATCCAGAAAATAAATTTGTGCATTGCTCTTTACATCTGATATGAATTTTTGGTCTATGCACTTCGTAGCTCATAAGTTTTTCTATTTTTCTTGGAAGACTGACTTAAGAATACTGTTTTGGCAAAAGTGAACTTGTACAGAAAGTGATTTTATTTACTAAACGATGCTGTAAAAAATGCACAAAAATAATTCAGACAGATTTATGTTATGAAAGAATTAGGACGGCCGGCGTGGTCTAGCGGTAAGGCTCTTGACTCGCAATCCGAAGGTCGCGAGATCGAATCCCGGCGAGGCAAATAAATTTTATTTGATGTATTTGTGTATTTCGCAATTTATTGATTTAAATTAATATATAGTATATTTGCAGCACGTTCTAGAGTGGAAGATACTCTCAGTATCGCCCTGATGTAAGACCACCAAACGTCGCTTGAAATGGCTTTAGCCGTGTTTGGTGACCAGATCTGAATAGCCAGGTACTTTCCTGCCTTCCTCTTTCTCATCTCCTTCCCCTCTCGATTACTTTCAGCCTCACAAAATACTCCAATCGGGAATGCCATAGTCTCACTGGTTCCAGACGGGAGCAGTTGGGACTCATGTGCGGTATTCATATAAAAAAAAAAGGAAAGCAATCTAACAAACTAAATTTAAAATTAAAAGTTTGTCTAGTTTTATAATGGTTGCAGGTAAAACAGTTTGGAAAATTGTGTATTAATGGCACTAACTAGTCGGTCATCAGCTATCGAAAAGTTATAGGAACCAAAGCGCGGCGCAGATATTAAGTTCCGAGATTGCACTTTCTAAGTATCCGATCCTTAAGCCTGGAAGTCTGATAAAAGACGTTTATGTCCTTGGAAAATAATATCTAATAGAGTTATCTCAAAATTAATTCTTTAGTATCCAACATTTACTCTTATAATAATAATAATAATAATAGCCTTTATTCAGACAGTAAATTACATAACATTATTTATAATAAACTTTTCACTTATCATGCATCGACTCCCTGTCTGTATGTCACTAGTTGACAAGGGCCTCCTCCAACTGTCGCCATTTCTCTCTATCATTAGCTGTTCTTGTCCATGTACCACCTGCCACGGCTTTGATTTCGTCAACCCACCTTCTAAATGGTCTACCTCGTTTTCTCTTCTTGTCACTTGTGAACCAATAATTCTTGACTAATTTTGACCATTTACTTTTACACTTTTTTATATGATAACTTTGTTTTTTGGAACATTATTTGATATATGGGCCTCGCAGGATGCTTTACCCGTGTTGAGGCCTAAGTTTTATTTATCATCCTTGACGTTTTTTGTCATTATTTTGCCATGTCTCTATTTTTTGTCGGTCAAAAACAAATAAAGGACATAAGATTTTTTCGCCTTTTTCATAAGCACACTTCATAAATAGAATGGTAACACTACGAATTATTACAATAAAAAAATTGAATTCTTTCTGTTTTCCTTTATATTGAATAAATCTTTTAGCAATGGCACATTACGTTTTCTACAAAATATATTTGATGATGAAACTTATACATTATAGTAAACTGGCTTTATTAATGTATTAATTTAAAACACCCTGATCGCAAAATTCTTGTTTGTACTTCGCCGAAAAAAATAAAAGCAAAAAATGAACATTCACGAAACACGCAAAAAATAAAGCGCACGTCATGCATACATTTTAATATCGGAGGGAATGGGGTATTCAGTTTAAGCCGGGGGATTTTTTCGGTTCGAAGGCGAGGACACTTTGATCGCGATCTCTTTGTAGGGAATATCAGCGGATACATGGCCAAGTCAAATATCCCATTTAAGCCCCGATCACATGTTGAAAACTGATATTCCATTCATCCCAAGGAGTTCATCCTTGCGAGCGATACATACAACGTAGTTTTGGAAAAAAACCCAATAGACAGAGTAGGTAAATTTTCGATTTCGATGTAACGGACTTTGCAAAAACCTATGGATCCTTTCTTGCGGCCTTGTAAAAAGTTAAAACATATTTTATATTATATTGTGGCGTTATATGAAGTGAATCAGATACTGTGTGAAATCACTAGATTTTTAATCACAAATGTTATTAATATACTGGTTTTGCGGTGTGATACTCATATTTGGAAAACTGTTGTTCTGCTACTTAAAGAATTAATTAATTTGACACTTCAGACCCATGAGCTTGTTTTTACGATAATATAACATTACCACACACGTATGACGTATGAGCCTTAACTGACTTATTATGCCTGCAATTTAACAATATAGTGATTACAATGGCATATTGAAAATAATGAAAAACACTGTTGAAGTGAATAAAAGAGATTATAATTATTAAATTATAAGTTAAATACATAAATTGGAAATATTAGAAATTAGAAAGAGCGTAAATTCCAATCTAAATGTTAGAAATATTCAGAAAATATTTTTATTTGACCCACTATTGTACCTGTACCGTTTGTAAATTGTGTCCTCAATTACCCCTCTTCCCAATCCTTCCTTTCCATTGACTCCGTTAAGTTTATTTATAATTTAGTTTTTAGTAAACCCTGAGGAAGACAGCATCGCTCTCAAAACATGTTGGTTTTACAGACATTAAAAGTAGTTAAAACAAAGAAATCTTTTAATTTTGAACTAAATATATAATATTAGTATTATTATAACTGAATCTGAATTTTATAGTCTGAATCTGTCATTTTGTAGTAGTAGGAAGACTTACTTATTATCAAAATCAGTAATAACCGTTTAGATTCGACTCACTTCTTTATAATGATCATGATTACCTCCTCACAGTCTTAAACAATACCAGCCAGTATGCTGAAATAACAATGCCTACCAGAATCCTCAGGAATCAAAGTTAGGTACAAGTACCACCCTTCATGGATGTTATTAAATAGACATAACGATTATATATTGTGTCTCGAATTCAGATCTCAAAATTGAAGATATTGAGAAAATAACTTAGTTAAAAAACGACCCGACCACAAAAAGTTAAGTCGATGAAACTTCTTGAAAAAAATGTCATTTTATATTCCGAAAAAACACTTGATAACATCTGTCCACATGGAAGCTGGTTATGGGAGGATATAACCACTTGTTGACTTACCGGGGTGTAAAATTCCTCGATAGCATAATCCGCTTTCACCCGCGAATATTGGGGCACAAATAACACCCCGATTCACGGTTTGAGGAAGACCTTATTTTTTACCCTTTAAGTTGAACGTGCGGGCGAAACGGTCATTTCATTCCTCCATTATGGAAATGGATGCCAAGTATAACATGCTTTTATCAAAGCTTATAAAACTCAATATGTATTATTACACTTGGGAAGATTTTGGGGTATTTTTCCACGGAAAATATTATAACCCTTTCAAATATATTTTGGGGGTATTTTCATTTTTAAATTAATGGCTTTGTAGGATGAATTCAAATTGAAATGTTGCTTTTTAATAATATGATGAGCAACATTTTTGTTGTGAGATTACGAGTAAAAAGTATTACGATAAAACTTACGCATACAGTTACGCGGTATATCAGGAATAGCCCATTTTTAAATTTCTATGACTTATTTAGATTGGTTTTCTAGGTGATCGTTAAGGCGGCACTATCCGAATTTCTACCGATTTCTTGCAAATCTTCCTTGAACATTTGAAGTTTTTAAGCTCTTAAAAACATTTATGTTATTTTTGAAGATAATATCTATACAACCCCCACGTCGAAACGCAAATTATATGAAATTCCCTCGATAGAAAAAAATCGCAAAATATGCTCCGAAAATTTTTATTTTCAAGCCTGTCTCCATTATTTAACAAGTTATATGTATGAAAAAATTCAGTGTTTCTTTGAACTTTGTTTTAGACTACCCCCACGAGATTTTTGCTTTATTCTAAACGAGTCGTGTTTTATTAAACATTTTCACAATTTTCGCTTCACTTTTATCGTTTGAAATATTAGCGCGCTCTCTCCAACATTCGTATTTACATATCTCTCCATCTTCTTCTTTTCGTGCTCGGGTACGGGGCCTTAATATTATTTTGATTCCACGTGCGTATTCAATACTACATGGATCATTATTTTAGAACAGAGGCAGGTTTAGTTGTGTTGACGTAACTATGCACATCTACCTTCTCCCATCTAACCTACTTTTCCTACCTATCCAATCTGACAATATGTGCCAAATTTTTTTTACTTGTGACATTTTTGAACAATAACTCCAAGAAATAATCACAAGTCTGTTGAAGTAACCTGTGCAGTTATCAATGATATCTCGGTTACTTAAATATCAGTTTTTACGGAAACTTGTGCAGTGGTGCCGCAATATTGAACCTCAAAATAATGTGCGGTATGAAATTAAGGTAAGTCAGATTCCTTCCCAGTATCCACTGTTCACCAAGTTGTGCCATTTTGAAAACTCATAATTTTATTGATTTCAATCCAATTGATTCGAAATCAATAAATCTGCGACAACAAGATGTTTGTCCTAATTGTTTTCAGAGATTTGTTTAAAAACAGTAAAAGAGTTTCTTAATAAAGATAAAAAAATAAAAAACGTGTCTTTGGAGAACTAAGGTAAAGTGATAAGCTGCATAAAAACCTCCATTTAATATTATTTTCTAAGAAACTAATTTTAACCTGAGTGTTTTTAAAAACTTTGGTCTTTGAGGTGATTCACCGAGCCAAAATCACCCAAAACAATTCGGTAGGCAGTTCTATGAGATTGCGACCCTTTCTATATTACAATGTTAACTCCATACGGCAGCTTTTACCTGGCATTGTCCCAATACCCCCGGATCGAATAAATGCTTCTACATAGACGACGTAGCTAAACAGAAAATTGTATAGTTAGAAAGACAATTTCTTTTCTTACAATATCATTCGTTTTGTTCAAATTCTATTATCTAGGATAATCTAACAATACTTTAGCCTTGTTGCTGACGCATTGTAAACCTATTTTTAAAACAAATAATTAAATGAAGATCCGGACAAGCCTCACCCCATGAATCCAGACAATCCTGCTAATTCACCAAGCGTAGCGAACCACCAGGGGTGACATATTCGTTGCCTCAGTTCTTATTTGTCCAACAGACCATTTTAGTTTTTGTTCAATCTCCACTTTAAAATCAATTTTAAAGTGTTAAAAATGAAAGTTAATCACTTGACTAAGAATTATTTAAACTGATGAAACCTTTGCCTTTACGGAAATAGCTTTATGTTAAGCGCCTTCATAATGTTTCATTAAAATAATGAAAGAAAACCTTCTCCTTCTGTCAAATTTTCTAATGGTCTGTTGGACAAATACGAACTAAGGCAACACTATGTCAGATGTGCTATATGCTAATCAAATAAATGGTTCCCGGGACGGTGGTACCCGTAACCGCCCCCCAAATACAGTTTCCTAGCAAGAACAGACAGAGGGGAGGGTTTGCTAAGCAAATAGGTTTTCACAAAGACACATTATTTGCTTCAATCACATTCATTCATCGTCTTTTATATAATCTGCTGTTATTCTGGTTCTTGAAATGGTCCGACTTAAGTATTCGATTTTCTTGATCATTCCATGTCTTCCTCGGACGTCCGTAGGGCTCTAGAGGCATTTAACCTCTCCGGGAGTAAGTTTTGGGGAACGAAACTGTACGTGAGGAGTGGATTTTTTTTGGTCCATTTTTTTATAATATTTTAAAAATGATCATAGATTTACTAAAAATATTATTTTGAATTAAAACGTCATCGACATCAATCCACGAAAATAAACCAACACTGAAAAAAACATGTCCATACAAAAAACTGCTTCCTTCCTCTGACAACCGCTAAATGACGCGATAAGAATGTTTAAACTAAAACTGTGAAGTCGGTATTATTAAAGGTATGTGTTTTGCCACTATAAGTTAAATATTTTCATTAAATATGACAGCGTTTGAATAATAGCCGTGGACGAAACGTTTCGGCCATACTCGTCTGGGGCGTTTCGGCCAAACTTCGCCAAACCATTTCGGCCATACTCGTGAAGAGGTTAACAACGGAAAATAGGCAATTGGCTAAACAGAACAATAGAATTAGGGTTTTGATCAGAAAATACTCCCCAACGAATAACTACTGAATTTGTGAAGTATTTCTTCATATTTCATTAGCAGTATCCGTATTATCTATACTAATATTATAAAGAGGAAGGATTTGATTGTTTGTTTGTTTGTTTGTTTGTTTGTTTGCATCGAATAGGCTCAGAAACTACTGAACCGATTTGAAAAATTCTTTCACTGTTGGGAAGCTACACTATTCCCGGGTAACATAGGCTATATTATAATTTTTAAAAAATTAGCGATCCTTACTAAAACTCCAATAATGTAACCCAAGGTGTAAAAAAATTACCTAAAATATTCTTTACATCGCGTGCGCTGCGAAAACCATTGATGATAGAATAAAATAATGTACTACGACTTTGCAGAACACATCATTATCTACAAAAAGTGTCGCGACAGCATATGTCTAACTATTATAGTTATGCCACAAAAAGTGTTCTTTTATTTTAAAAATTTAATTGAAATGCCGCCGCTAGAAAAGACTCTTTATTTGTATCTTTGTATTAATTTTTATCAAAATAAATTATTTTATATTCGAGACTGCTTCAATGCCTTTATATTACTTTTTGAATTATTCAATTCGGACATCCCATCTGAAAGATATCACGAGTTTAAAATTGTAAGTATAATACGATGTAAGCGTCACTGGGGTACGGACCGTACGAGAGGAAACCAACAAACAATCAAATCTTTCCTATCTTATATATAAAAATTAAAATTTGTTTGTTCGTATTTTATGCGCTGCCATACCGTTCATCCGATTGCGATGAAACTTTGGTGATTTGTTGTGCGCACGCCCGCAAATAATAAAGGCAAGTTCTTGCGTTATTAAATTTGAATTAATGAAAATGTGCTTATTACATATATTTTAGCGGCAAGGAGGAAAGGCAGGGGGGAGGGGGAGGTGGGATACGTGGGTGGGAAAACGAGGGATGGGAAGGCGGGGAAGGTAGAAGGGAAACGTGAAAGGGGAAGGGGACTCGGGAGATGAACGGGGACGCACGGGAAAGGACATTCAGGGAGAATCAATTGATTTCTTTGCATTGCAACGCAAGCCGTGCTTTGTGCTTTGAGTTTTAGCTTTAAGCTTTGAACTTTAAGCTTTGAGCTTTGATTTTTGAGCTTTAAGCTTTGAACTTAATGCATTCAAAGTTAAGCTTTACGTGTTGTTTAAGCTTTGAACTTTTGATTTGTGTACTGAGCTTTAACTTTGAGCTTTGAGCTTTATTTTTAAGCTTTGTGCTTTGAGTTTTAAGCAGTTTAGAGCTTTGATATTAAGCTTAAACTTTGGCCTTTAAACTTTGAACCTTGCTTGAAGCTTGAGCTTTAAGATTAATGTTTGAGTGTTATGTTTTCGGCTTTAAGCTTTGAGCTTTGCGCAAAGCACGAGGCTTAGGGCTAAAAGCTTAAAGCTTAAAACTCAAAGCTTTAAGCTGAAAGCTCAAAGCTTGAAACTCAAGGCTTTAATCTTAAAGTCAAAGCTCAAAGCTCAAAGCTTAAAGCTTAAATCTCAAAGCCTTAAGCTCAAAGCTTTAAGCTCAAGGCTTTAATCACAAAACTTAAAGCTTAAAGCTCAAAACTTAAAGCTAAAAGCTCAGCTTAAAGCTCAAAGCTCGAAGCTTGAAGCTCAAAGCTTAAAGCTCAAAACTTAAAGCTCAAAGCTTAAATCTCAAAGCTTTAAGCTCAAAACTTTAAGCTCAAGGCTTTAAGCTCAAAGCTTTAAGCTAAAAGCTTTAATCACAAAACTTAAAGCTCAAAGCTTTAAGCTCAAGGCTTTAATCTCAAAGCTTAAAGCTCTAAACTTAAAGCTCAAGCATAGTGCTCAAAGTTTATGGCTCAAAGCTCAAAGCTCAAAGTTTCAAGCTCAAAGCTTGAAGCTTAAGGCTTTAATCTAAATGCTTAAAGCTCAAAACTTAAATTCAAAGCTTAAAGCTCAAGGCTTAAATCACAAAACTTAAAGCTCAAAGCTTTAAGCTGAAGGCTTTGATCTCTAAGCTTAAAGCTCTAAACTTAAAGCTCAGGCATAGTGCTCAAAGCTTATTGCTCAAAGCTTAAAGCTCAAAGTTTTAAGCTCAAAGCTTGAAGCTCAAAGCTTTAATCTCAATGCTTAAAGCTCAAAACTTAAATTCAAAGCTTAAAGCTCAAAGCTCGAAGCTCAAAGCTTAAAGCTTAAAGTTTAAAGCTCGAAGCTCAAAGCTTAAAGCTCAAGGCTTAAATCACAAAGCTTAAAGCTCAAAACTTGAAGCTCAAAGCTTAAATATCAAAGTTTGAAGCTCAAAGCTTAAAGCTCAAAGCGCAAAAGCGCAAAAAGCTTTGCGTTTTAAAATTTTTAAAGCTCAAAGCTGAACCCTTCAAAAATTTTAAAGCGCAAAGCTTGAATCTCAAAGCTTAAAGCTCAAAGCTTAACCCCTCAAAAATTTGGCGTATTTTGTCAAAAGGTATATATATAGGTAGGTATATATATCGACTTTGCAATAAAAATTCAAATAAATGGAATATTTGTAAACGTATTCAAAAACTTAATACTGGTTTTGAAAGGTGGTGAAATACGCTTAAATATATGGTATTATTAGAAATTACAAAAAAAAAATTAAATTCAAATTTTTTTAATGTTTCCTTTAAAAAAATTTTAAAATGCTCAACTGACATTTTTGATATTAAAATTACTGATCTATAGAAAATGTGTTTGTTTCTGTCTATGTGTGTGAGATGTTTTGCGTTGCTAAACCGTTCATCCGATTGCGATAAAACTTTGGGGATTTGATGTGTGCAAGCCCGCGATGGTTTCTATACGTGTATAGTGAGTTCTGGCATCATCTGGGACGAATGGGAAAGGGTTAGTAGAGCGAATTTTTTTCTTTATTGAGTGGCATAGCATATGCCGGGAACTCGCTATTGTATTTAAATGCCTGTGTCAGAATTTGGTAAAATTGAATTATGTAATAGAAAGTACCTACCCTAAAATTCTAAATCTATACTAATATTATGAATGCGAAACTGCGTGTGTTTGTTTGTTACGCTTTCACGCATAAACTAATAAACCGATCTTAGAATTTTTTTCACCAATAGAAAGCTACATTACATGCGAGTAATATAGGCTATAAATAATGGTAAGTTCTGGCGTTACGAAATTATAAATATTAATATATTATATTTATTTTACGTTTTCTGTCGAAAATGGCGAGTTATTGCTAACGTCAGAAGAAAAGCAAAACAAATCGTTGCCGTGAAAACCATGTTGATATATATTTTTTTTAATTCGGGCATCGTAGTTACTATTTATCTCTAAAAAATGAATCGCCGAAATGTATTTACGCGCATGACTTACGAACGACTGCACCTAATTGGATTTTACTACTGGTGAGCTCTGGCATTATGAAATATGCAAAAGGTGGCATTCGAGCTGTTTGAAAACTGAATGTACCGGGAAAGAATGCATGAAATGCGGGAGGGGGACTCGGGTAGGGGGTTCGCGGAAGGGGGAGGAGGGAAACCCGGGAGGGGGAGGGGAATCTGGGAGGGGGAACCTAGGAGGGGGGAGGGGAGCTTGGGAGGGGGGTTCGCGGGACGGGGAAAGGGGTAGTGGAGTGGGGGGAGGGAAGGTGGAAGAGGCGGAGTGGGAACGCGAGAGAGGAAGAGGACGCGGGAGAGGAAGGGGAGGCGGAAGGGGAACGGGACGAATGGGAAAGAACACGCAGGAGAAAACAATTTATTTATTAAATGGCATGGCAACGCATGCCGGGTACCAGCTAGTATTAATTAAATAACGGTATAATGTTCGGTATTTTAGTCATTGTTTCATGATTAAGGCCATTCTTAGAAAATTTAACAGCTCGAGAAATTTTAAAGATTCCGCATTTTAATAATTTTAAATAAAATTGAGACAAGTTTTGTTTATTCATTACCGGAATACTTAAAATACGTGACGGAAAAAAGATTTGTTCTCCTTGTATAATTTGTATTTTTAGATTAATAAGATTTCGATGAGATGCATATATTGAAAAAAAAAACAAAGTAATTTGTCTACGGATTCTGATTCAATTTCCTATAATGATCAACAAAGATCTTAAAAATTTAATCAATGATATTTTTTTTAATATACCCCCATGCGCAACCTGACCATGCATATTTTCATTTGAAACCGAATTATTATAGTGGTATAGTAAGATGTTCATGACTGAGTCATTTAAGAATTATCACCATCACTAGAACTATTATAATCTACTATGCGATTCATTGTTACTTCTTCCAAAGCGTCCGAAGCTGTGGTAAGTTCTTCGATTTTTTCGACGAGTGTAACCTTTGCATTTTGTCCTGAAAAAGGTTATAGCATTTCAGTGGTAGATGGAGTATGTCTGATCTTGTCTAAAGTCAGTAGTTGATTCTGCAACCACAAAATAAATAAAGCATATTAACCAAATACCCAACTAAATTAATGTACCTTTTACTTGCAGAGAAATTCAAATATTAAAGAATTTGAACAAAGTGAGTGAGTCTTACCTTTAAATCAACAATATCTTCGTGCATCAAGCTTTAAAATGCCTTTCTATAGAAATTTTTCGACGAGTCCTAAAAGATTTAATACCCAAAGGTAAAGAATGGGCTAGGGTCGGAGAAACGAAAGTGAAATTACGATGTTCATCAATATCACTGAAACTCCGCTGATCCGAGTGTTGAGCACTGGGCCTGCGACAGGGTAGGAATACCTCACCTCAAGGCAGTAAACGGTACTAAATTAGACTTGTAAAAGTAGATTACCGCGAGCTTTTGAGTAAAACCGAGGGAAAAGGTAGGGTAGCATAATTTTTCATTAATTTAACATTAGTACTTAGTCTATTGACGTTGGCTTTGAGAATACTACAAGTAAGCTGGAGTGAACGATTTCAGTATGCTCAGCTTCTGTGAAGTTGTAATTTCAGGGAACTAACTATTGAACAAAATAATTAATGGCCATATTACACGGACTTAAATTCTGAGAAAAAATAATAAGCTGCAGCACAAGCAATCAATGTTAGACCCACACAGGAGTCTTAGAGACAATAAATACCCTTAGGGTCTATGTCATCGTTAGGGATGCGATGTGGAGGGTATTTTTAGGGAAATGATGGAAAGGAAATTCTGGGAAGGTGGGAAGAAAAAGGTACGAGGGGTGGCAAGAAAATCTAAATATAAAATCTAAAGTGTCTAGGAGTGACGTGAATGAATTCATCCCTCTCACTGCGGTGCAGGGCCATGGTTTAAGAGAGTCCGGCATTGCAGCACAATCAATTCGGTAGGCCGGTATGGGTACCGCCGCCCCAGGAAGCATTTATTGGGTAACCAACATCTCTGCCATAGGTCACCCCAAGTGGACAGGCAGGGGTGCCCGGATTCATGGGGTGAGGTTTGACTGACTCTTGGCGGTAGATGCATCTGCCTATCAGCTGTATGGTAGGCCGGATCGGGAGAGAATGGATGAGGGAGTCCCTTTGACTTCTCTATGCGTACTCTCTCGCAACATCGTCTTGCGCCATAGTGAGAGAGATTGTTTCATACGTCCATCACTCCTGGACACACTGACCCCCCCTTCACACCATTTTCCTTCCCAGAACTCCCTCTCCTTTCCTAAAAATACTCTCCACTCAGCATCTCCAAAAATGAGAATGACCTTTAAGGATTGTTTTTCCTCAGGACCTTCGGCCTGGAGCTATTGTTAAAAAAAATTATAATAATGCATTTAGTTTTCTGACAAAAAATCTTTAAATAGATGTTCTGATAAATTTGTAAAGTTGTGGGATTTTGTTGCGTGGGATTTTTACAATTATAATTAAAAATTTTGTTTACTCGGTATTTTATGAACAACGAGATTTTCTAAAAGGATATTCTATTTCTGATTAACTGAAGAATTGTTCTGCTTGTTAGTACACCTACCTTAAATAACAATCATGCTTAGTTCCCAGGATCTGACATTTAATTTCGTCGGATTTTCTCTCCCTCGGAATGCGTGAGTAACATTTAACTGAATCCGTCGCGAAAATCGTGAAATCAGGACTCATTATTTTTGCATAACTAACTAACTCACGCCATAACCATCACGCCATTTTCCGCAGGGGTAGGCAGAGAAAACGGCCGTTAAACTATCCGGTCGTGGCATACACTCCTTGCCTCATTCACATTCATACATTGTCTCATTCATACTCTCCTTTTATTCTGTTACACAATAATAATAATAATGTATGGCGTAGTATGAATGAGGACAAGTACAAACCTCAGAACATACTGTAAGAGAATGTCCAACAGTCCCTCGAGGGAATGTCTATGTCTAATGTCTTGCTGCACGACGCGACGTGACGTATGGCATCCGGCGCGCGTCTCGACGCCCCGGCAGATGCTATCCAATTGCTGACAAATCTCAGCACCCCGATTTAGCCGCCACCAACTTTTCAACCATTCAAAAGGCGAATTTATAAGTCAAAAGTTAGTCGTCTTAATGTTCAGTGTTTTTAAGTTATATATCAAATCATAGTGATATTATTGAATTTAATAGCTATAATAGACTTTTTTCCCGAGTGATTTACCAAATTTGCCGAAATTTACCGAAAAAAAAAATTATGATTTGTGCGGTTTTACACAATATTACAGATTATTTTGTTTTTTGTTCTAGGATCGTCTTTGTTATTAAAAAACCATTATTGATAATTTCAAGTTTAGCTACTTCAGTTAATATTATTTTTTCCCGTACGTCTATCCGGATGAAGAAACCACAGATTTTGAAACATGTCGATCATTATCGATTGTATAATGGTGGTGTAAACATGATTATTTTTTTAAACTTAGTTTGAATTTTTAATTAATATGAGAGAATTTTTATTATTCAACAAGAAAGGAATTTTTAGTTCAGCCAAAGGAATAAGCCCAAATTTTTAACTGCAGATGACAAACAATAATTTAAAAAACACAATACTATGTTATACAGCATATCATTGTCAAGTATATTTCTCGATCTTATTAGATCTCGCATTAGACTTAGAATTTGTAGAAGTATTTATATAATTAGAATTTGTAGAACGCCCTTGGGGTGATTTTTTACAAACACGGCGCAGTAAAGGTTATTATATTATTAATTACATAATGGTAAGTTTGGCGGCTCTTTTTAGACTTGCATCAAACTGTTCTGGAAGTGGCATAAACCATAACTGTCTGGAAGTGTCATAGAACATAATTTAGACTTGCGTCGAACTGTCTGAAAGTGGCATAGAACATAATTGAATTTGGTACTGCATAACGGCTATTTTAGATTTGCGTCTAACTGTCTGGATGCGGCATAGAAAAATATTATAATTAATTGGTAATACATAATGGGAAGTTTAGCGGCTATTTTTAGACTTGCGTCAAACTGTCTGGATGCGGTTGACGTCCGAAAATGCCGACGTCCAATGCAACATTGGCTGTATCGCCTTATTTATAGGCGCATTCTGATAAACTATCGATCGAATGTTTGGTGCATAGAATAAGAGTACTTCTGTAAAATACGTAACTTGTTTGATAAAATGTTTTTGATGGGTTTTTAAGGTATTGTTTACGAGCTCACTTGTTAAGAGCGTCCGCAGACGAGAGACTTTAGTTGCGGAAATAGTTGCGAACATAAAAATCAATTACGTTGTTAAAAGGTGCGCACATGTAAAACTTTTTAGGTGGGAGACTATTTTTGAATTCGGAATAGCTTTCCAACTGTCTATGCAAACTAAAGTATCACCTGACTAAAGAACTGACTAAAGAGCAAACATGGATAAAGTAGCCTGTCAGACACAACACAGACGCGAGTATTCACATCTACCGGCAGAGAAACGAAGCTTGTCAGTCATAGCTTCATTAACCTTAAAAGCCCTAGAATTAATGCGGTGAATGACATTGAAGACTAATTAAGGGTGAGGGAAAATTGCTAGCAGCCATCTTGTTTGACAATTTTTTTAAATGGTTCGCATGCAAAGTTGTCTTAAATTAACTATTAAAATTTATCTCATATTTTTATTTTGTTAATGCACTTAACGGCTTATGTTTTTTTACAGGTATTGAGGTGAGAAAGGGAATGGGACTTGACATGATAGAATTAAATAGATAAAGGCATTTTTCATTCATCTTGCACCTCCCCCCGCGGCTTTAAACTGTTTTCGAATAGCTCTGTCCGGGGCCTTGTGAACCGATAACAACAAACTGCCGTCTTGGCAATATAATGCGAGAACAATTTGGGTACGGGAACCGCTGCCTCGGAAACCATTTATTGGATAACCATAACTGCCATAGGTCACCCCATGTGATTCGCTACGTTTGGTGACCCACCTTACCAGAATTTCCTCTTCTTTCTTTCTCTAAAAAGACACTCCACACAGCATCCCTTTTGGGCCCCGTATGCTGTGAGGATTTTTTTCTCAGAGTCTCCTGTGTGGTGTTAATATACAACAAAAAAATCTCGTCGAATAAAATGTTTCGAAGAGCCCCAATCAGTCCGATTGCATCTAAAAGTAATCGAAATGACAATGTAGATTGCTTCAACGGAAGCAATCTTGCCAACATTCCTTCTATTGATATGCTTAGTGTGACGTGCTCAGGTGCGGGGGCTCCATCGAAGCCTGAATAAAATTAGCTTCTCAGAGGCTGAGAAGCTGGGTCTACTGTACCAACAGGGCCCGCGGATACTTTAATAGTAAACAACTGATAACCGTGTAGAAATCGCAAGTGCGCCCCACGGTTGAATTTGGCAGCCGCCTCGGTCAAGAGCCCCAAAATATCTGAAAAAAACTGTCAACTCTGTGCAGAAACTGGCGGCCCGTTTGATAGATTCTCCTTTCTTAGCAAACGGATTGCAATATTTAGGGCTCAGGCGTCGGGGGACATGCTGTTTTTCTTCTATCGGTATTTAAAATGAAGATCCTCCGAGGATCTAACGTCATTTTTCCTTCGGCACCGGTATAAATTTAATTTTCTATTTCACAGACTTTCATAATATAACGAACAATAGTCTTGGATGCTGGAGATGGTTGACATCAGCCAAGTAGCTCGGATGGCGGATTTTCGGCCGAGGGAATAGAACGAGTTTCTCCCTAATGCCTCACCCAATTACTCAACTTCTGCCAATCTGGAATGACTGTTTCATACTATAGCTGAGTCGATCGATCGTTTTACGGATAGATCACTACCCACTGGCGAAGTAATCTGGTCAAAAGGACCCGATCCATGATTGAGTTATTTTATATATTGAAAAATTCCAAATGCAGCTAGAACTGTCCTTCGCCGCCGGCCACCCGCTATGCACGCATTCTGTCGTTTGGTGGACCTTAGATTAAGTGTAGTGACCTGACAACTCATAATGAAATCAACTCAACTCTTTTGATAAGTCATCAAAAGTGATGAAAAAAAAATTTGTAAACATTTTTTAAATAGGTTATGTAAGGATAGGTTAAGGGCAATTTTTGAATTTTTTTCGTAATTTTTAATGATTTTTCAAAGAGGTGTTGAGTTGAGTTGATTCTGAATTGGCATGAAGTCATAAATTGTGTTGGTCTGGCTTCTCGAGTCCCGTTCTTCGAGACTCAGAAATATATATGGATTGTCACTGCAATTCCAGATTCCAGGTATCGGAGACTGATACAAGGATCGCATGGAACTTTTTATTTAAACCTTTACTTTTAGAATCTGTTCGAGGTGTGGCGTGAAAGTCTATCGGTATGCTAAAATTGCCAATACGACCCGATTTCGATACTAGACAGGTACAAACATATAATCTTTATTTTTCTAACGTGAGTATGAATTTTCGTATTAGCTGTTTATAACGGGTTCATTAAAAAATGCTTTGCGTGAAACGGATTCAAGTACCGCTTGTTTAACGATAATATTATTATTTTTTTAACTGAATTTGGTCTAGAAAGTAAAACGAAGGACATGAAGGTCTTTTATTTGATTTTTGCTAAGAGAGGTTCTATTAATTTGGTCAGAAAAAAAATAATGTTTGAAACAAGATCACATTTTTCAGGACGCTAAATGCTAGTTTATTATTTATTCGGACCTATACCATTGTGGTACTCTCTGTCATAAAACTTGTGATATTCTTTTTCAATAAATTTACTAACGAATTTTTGATTTAATTATTATTCATAACTGAATTGCATTTATTTGGAAGCTAAGAACAGATAGATATGTAGTTGAAAAGTCCGTATCCATCATAGTATTATTAGTTGAGCGGGAAGATATATTGGGGAGGAGATCTGGCAGCGACGACCGCAACTCTCTCGGGCTTCCCGCTATTTCCCGTGCAATACAAACTTCGGTAGAATAACAACAAGGGTGTATCTAGCCTACCTACCTACTCGCAATAACTACTTCAACCCACCGACCTACCGACCCACGGACAGGGGGGGATTTAGGAGATGCTAGAGACCCCGGCTTGCTTTTAAAATAACAAACCGTTTAACCTAAAAAAATATATTAATATCCTCAAAAATGCCGTCTTACCAATACCCATTGATTAAATGGCATAGACTAAACCCATTGATTAAATGGCATAGACTAAACCCATTGATTAAATGGCATAGACTAAACCCATTGATTAAATGGCATAGACTAAACCCATTGATTAAATGGCATAGACTAAACCTAGGTAACAAAATTTTCAAAAATTCTAACAAATTTTAAGAAGGTTAGAATACATGTCACAAATAACATGTTTTGCTGTTATTAGAAGGCAAATGCATTTATCATGGAACCGTTTCTTACAAATTTGGCATTGAAGCCACAATTATCTAGCTCGTGAAATATATGGAGAAATATGGAGCAATATCTGAAAAAAAAAATTTAATTAATTTTTGTCGAACTATCTTTTTATTTGATATAAAGTTCATTGATAAATTTAAAACGGTGAAGTTTCACGTTCAACAAAAAATCTCAAAAAATTTTTCATGAAAAATACCACCGCCTCAAGGGGTATGCCATCTCAACAACATGTACCATGATGAATATGTTTGAATTTTTTTTTAGAACTACTGCAAAAAAACGTAAACCATTTACTCTAATACAATCACAGTCTAATACATTCGTTAGTATTTGGTCAATTAAACTAATCTTATTTCGTGCAAGGCCTTTTCACCAGGTCGATTCAAAACTTCACACAATTTGTTTCAAAACACCAATTAAAATATTGCCGACTGACTAACTTGCACCTAACCTAACCTTCCAAACTCAGACCAATCTGACAATATTATTGAAGGAGCCATATTGTGGCTAGTTTAGAAAATATGACCACTATGCCATCTCAGCTGCTATGCCGTCATAGGTACTCCTATGTCTTCTCCCAATATGTTTTTGTGAAATAATTATCAATGATCCGGGGTTGTGCTGACTTTCCACGTTACCACTTATATTTTGCTGCTTGCTTTGGGAATAGCGCGAGCGAGTTAGAAGCGCGCTTCAGCCCTACTGAGTTTAGGGTTTCAGCTTTGGTTATGATTCCAGGGCACAAATAATATTTTTATAAGTGGCAAGTACCTGTAATTAAAAAAAGGTTATAATCTGGTAATTTTTTGAATTTTGTTTACCCCTGTTGGTAACGGAAGGTTAACATTATTTAATTCCTTTTGCACCTTAAAGGCTTATTCCCATTGATCAAGTAGCGAGTATACTTGCTACTTGACTCACCGAAAATCGTTCGCATTCGTTCAAGTAGAGTACATTATTGCCCGTCATCCGTTGCAAAGTAAATACTCTCATTAAGCATATTGTAATGCTTAGAAGAGGTGAAATTTAGGAAGAATAAATAAGTAAGATGAAAATAAATAAACAATGGACACGAAAAGAGATTAAAAGCAGAATAAATAAATAATTTTAGAGCAGCATATTCACTCTGACGCCACAACATTTTCGCGCTTTTACAAAAAAAACTCTGCTAAAACGGCGAATTCACGCATGTTAGTGCACAGGGACGCGTGCTGGGGGTCCCTACTTGCTCGAAAAATAGAACGAAATGGATTGCATCTGCTAAAGAGCTGACTAACCCACTCTACTAAAATTATGGTGTTCGGACGCGTTTAGTTACTACTATACTCTCCACTCGACTAAAATACTCGCCTAATGTGTACAAACCTTTAGGGCCTTACTAATAAACGTGTTTGAATTTAACGCATTTTTACATACAATATTTATTCTGTCAGAATTGGTAACTAAAGCAACTGTCCCTTTCTGGTTTTATTCTTATCCTCGCTCCAGATTTAGGACTGCCTTAGTTCCTAATTTGAAGTTTTCAATTGTATAACATAATACATCTAGGACCCCAGCAATAAATCTGTTAATAGGCCTAGAGCGAATTTAAAGAAGAAGACAAAAACTATCTTGAATGTTTGATATCAATAGATAAAATAGTGTATGTTCTCGCACAGGCGCATTTTTATTTTTATTTTTATACGCACATTTTTATTGATTGCTCGTGTTAAAACCGTGTACGAATGTTTTAACAGAATCTTTAGTATCTTATATTGCATTTTTAGGGAGTGTTCATTCAACATTCCTTTTGTGGCACCAAGTTAATAAAAATATTACACCACATAGGTACTAGTCATCAAGTCGAAAATGAATGTAAATACCAAGTAAAAAAATTACGTTCATCTTGTGATGAACTAAAAAAAATCAGCTATCCCAAAGTGATCACAGCGCCCTTGAGTGCTCCGCCTCTGCCTCCACTAACTAAGCTAACCCGCCTGATAAGAGGGCAGGAATATCCAAGGCTGTTGGCCGGGTCTGGGTCTCAGTGGCGGTTGACCGATGTATTTCCGCTGGCATTAGCTTCAGCCGTCGGGCTCCTCTTGCAATCTAGACGCTAGAAACTAGACACTCACTACTCTAGAACTAGACTCTACTACTAGAACCACTCTAGATTTCTAGACTCCCATCAGGGAAGATTCTAAACCACTGCCGCTGTCCTGATGTGACATTACACAGCTCATTCAAATATGAAATCCACCGAGCGAAAGAACAATAATTTTAGCTAATCAAATTCGTGAGTTCTGGTTTTATGGCATCGCTTTTAACACTATTTTTACTTTTTTCACTTTTTTATTTCTGGTTGTTGGCAATTTCAGCTTATCACGGTCATCTTCATTCTGGTTCAGGAAGCTATATGCACAATATTTGGGGAAAACGATATCAGGGATGGTAAAAAAGGGTTGTATTAATGTTTTATGAGTTTTCTTGTCTTCGTTGCTATGTCCTTAAGTGCTTAAGTATTTAATAACCAAATTATTTTATCCAATCAAAAATATATACCCTATTTGTTTCCTGCAATCCATCTCAGCCCATGATACTATGTTTATGTTATATTGCTATTCTGAGGTCCTTAATAATTAATACTATCATATTATTATTAATTATTAAGGACCTCAGAATAGCAATATAACATATACATAGTATCATGGGCTGAGATGGATTGCAGGAAACAAATAGGGTATATATTTTTGATTGGATAAAATAATTTGGTTATTAAATACTTAAGCACTTAAGGACATAGCAACGAAGTTTTCTCGTCTTCGTTGCTATGTCCTTAAGTGCTTAAGTATTTAATAACCAAATTATTTTATCCAATCAAAAATATATAGGATTATCCTTTTTCTCATTATCTTTTGTAATTCTTTCTCCTTCTGTCTCTCAACATATAAATAACTCTGTCTTAGCATTTAGTTACTATTAAATCCTGATATTCCCCACCCATGACGACGCGTCTATAAACTGTCTCACCCAGTACGACATTAACGAAAAAACAAAACATAAGAAACCCAAGAAAATCCTCCGGAAAATCCCTCCCCCCATATTGCAGCCATGTACCCCCCTTGCAAATAACAATAAAAAAAAACACGAATAAATTCATTTTTTCTACAAACATAATTTTTTAAATTATAAACTCATGATGAAAGAGAAAGGGGCCTTTGTTGGCCCGGAGCTCTGTATGCCAGTATTTCAAAAGTCAAAAGTCATTAAATCCTGATTAAGCTTGGTCGAAGCGACAACGGTCGATGTATAAAATAATAAATATTCGTGGTTAAATACAAAGTGAACCAGTATTTTCTTAAAGGAACTCAACGTTATTAAACAAATTGCAATCAATAATGGATATATTACCAATTTAATTGAAAACATTATTTATAAAAAAACACAAAATAAATTCCTTCAAACATATATCCCGTACAAAGGATGGGAAAAATGGAGGAAAATTACGTACTTTATCAATAAAATTTCCAATTCCTTAAAAAAGAATGTAACAAATGAAATTCTTTCAGTTTTTTATGCAAACAACAAACTTTAAAATTATTTAAATACTTATTATCTTCTTCTATTATTTACTCCCTATGTTTATTATTTACTTCTAAATAATAAACACAGGAATTCAAAAATGAAAAAAAATCTGGAATCTATAAATTGAAGTGTAATGATTATGATTTCTTTTATTTAGGTAAAACTGCGAGAAACTTTGAAATAAGAATAAAAAAACATATGAAATGTTTTAACAATAATAGTCTGGGAGTTTGCCAATCAATTGTTGAAGACAAGTCATACTTTTGCTTTAATAGTGGAACCGAATTATTACATTGTAATTGTAATGGCGTTCCGTTGGATAAGTTGGAAATATTAGAAATTAGAAAGGGTCTAAATTCTAATCTTAATATTATAAACAATCAGAAAATATTTTTAAATGACCCACCATCGAACTTGTTTTTTTTTTAAATTGTGCCTTCAATTACCCCATTTTCCACTTCTACCTCTCCATTGACACCATTAAGTTTATTTATAATTAGTTTTTAATAAACCCTGAGGAAGAGAGCATTGTTCTTGAAACATGTCGGTTTTATAAATATTAAAAGTGGTTAAAACAAAGAAATAATTATTATTAACTTTGAAAAATTTATTTATTTATTCATTTAAAACTGCTTAACTACTTATGTAGTTTGTCAGCGGGTGCATAGTGACAATATTTTATGCAATAAAATGGTACATTTTCAAACGGCATATATTTATAATGATGATAATAAATGAAATTAATTATATTTGTAAAATTAACAGGATAGCATAAATATAATAATGTTAATAGCAGTAAAAGACTTACATAGTCATAGATTTTTCCAATGCAGTAACCATGTAAAAAAAACATTGTTCAATGCATTTTGCACTAATCTATATACATGCGAAACTTGGTGTAACTACCGAACCACCTCGATGGAACGACTCCGGATCCAATATAATGATGCATGTAGAATTATATTTGGATTCCGGAGATATAGCAGTGCATCGACAATGTTCACTGAACTAGGACTGCACGGATTCGCCGGTCTAAAGAGACATCGAGTCACTGGAGCCAGGATGCGGCTAATGGCTTCCGACAATGCAGTGGTGACCGCAGCGTTCCAGCACCAAACCCCACTCCTGAGTGAGCGCTGGGCCCGAGCTTGAAGAATAGAATTAATTACTTATTTATTTTCTTATATTTAATTTTTATTTTTTTTTTTTATTTTGTTTTTTTTTCCTATTCTGTTCTAAAAAAAAAAAAAAATTCTGTTGTTTTAAAATATGTTATAAAATATATTATATAAATATGTACAATCATATGAGACGTGTGGGATTGCACTATCCTCCCCACATCCTGGAATAAAAACTTTTTTTTATTGTTCTCTAGATTTTATGTCCGGGTTAAATCTTCCTCACAGGAAAAACTTAATCCTTCCACACACTTTTCCACAAATGCTAATCTAGTCAATTCACGCGATGTAATTGCATTGTATGTATACTAAATACAAAACTATACAAGAACAACACGTCAACCTACCAGAGACCATATGGGAAAATACTTCACCGACTCCAGATATTTTCATATCAGAGGGTTCGGCTCGATAGAACTCCTAACTGAACCGATAAATCCTACCGGTCCCTCAATATAAATATTTAAAAAATCTTTCGTAATCCAACATGTATTTAACATGACTGATTTTTGCATTTTTATATAAAGATTCTTTGACAAATCTAATAAGCCTAAATTTTTAATTAGAGAGCTAGGTATAATGCCAGTAGCCGAAATAACAAATGGTAATATTTTTATAGTCCGAGAATGCCAAATTCTTTTAATCTCATTTCCTAAATTTGTATATTTCCTAATTTTTTCAGAAAAAGATTTTTGAATATTACAGGAATTTGGAATAGCGACATCAATGATATAAGTTATTTTTTTAATTTTGTCATGTAAAACTATATCGGTTCTATTATGACGAATCGTTCTGTCTGTTAGTATAGTTTTATCATAATATATTTTATAAAATTCATTTTCTAAAAACGAATTTGGTTCGTATTCATAATATGTTACTACATTACGGCAGTCAATCAATTTATGTTTAATTACCAAACTTTGATGAATTATTTTTAAAACCTGATTGTGTCTAAAAGTATATTCGGAAGGCGCTAATATAGAACATCCCGATATAATATGTTCTATAGTTTCCGGAAAAACCAAACATTTTCTACATAAATCATCAATTTGATTTCTATCTTTGATTATATACTTCTTATAATTTTTAGTATTAATGACTCTATCCTGAATGGCAAGCATAAATCCTTCTATTTCTGCGCTCAATTCTCCAATACTCAACCATTTGTTTGACGAAAGTTTGTCAACATACGTTAGGTTGAGATAATTGAAGTGTTTGGCGTGAATAATTTTATTTGACCAGGAATCTAATAATTCCTGGTTGGTATTTAAAAGAATGTTGGCATTATTGTCGTATAAATTTAAAGGTGAAATGTTTCTATCTGCCTTGCAAATTATTTTGTGCATTTCTGAACTATTAGCTTTCCTGTGGAAAAAAGTTCTTAGCATTTCTACCTGATTGTATTTCAAAGAAGTTATTTTGACTATACCTCTACCTCCTAAATTTCTAGGTAAATTAATTCGTTCTATAGCTGAATTTGGATGATGGCAATTAAACTTTGTTAACGTAGTTCTAATTAATCGTTCTAAGCTATCTAAATCTGTATTGGACCATTTAATTATGCCAAATGAGTACGTTAATAAAGGTATTGCCCAAGTATTTATTGCCTTTACTAAATTTTTAGCAGATAGATTGCATTATAGTTAAAAAATACAATTAAAAAGTCACTTCAACAGAAAGGCCGGTAGTAATTATTGGAAATTCAATTATGAAACATGACATATCAACGGAGTGATAGGCTGGAACGGGAAAAGATTAAAATAAAAAAGTCGAAAAAGTTTCAAATTGTTTCGATTCAATATTATAATGGAATACCACCACGAATTTTCAGTATCAAAAAAGAACTATTTTGTCCTTTTAAATAAGTTTATCAATTGAATAAAGCGGAACAAACGATTTGGAGTTGAAAGTTATTTTTTGAAAGAGTTAAATGAATATTTCAACTGACATGACATTCATTTCATACTAAAAGAGAGTTGTGAATTTTACAAAGGCAATAGAACAGCGAAAGAGAGTTCTTTCGAAAGTTTAAACAAAAAAAAAAAACAGATATCTACTTTATACAAAAAAAAGGCATTTTTTCTACATTGGAAGTGTGATGTCCCACACACTACCTGAACAGCTTGAGAGATCATTGGAGAAGCTTTTATCCAGTTATTTGTTTAGTGCAAAATTGTTTGTCTCTTAAATTCATCCATTGCTTTCCTCGAAAAGTCAAAAAATCCTTTAAAATCTGTGAAAAGTCCTTTAATTTTAATTTCTTGCTGAACACCTATTTGTCAGAGGTTCTTTGCTGGAAACACAGAAATAAAGTAGTTCAGAAAGAGTTTCCAACAAAGCACATTCAATTAAGACTTTAATAAGCCGTTTACTTTAAAAAGGATATTAATGTTCCAATAAGGTTATTTTATTAGCTTTTCTTGTTACTTGTGGGTAATGGTAGCAGCGCTGTTTGGATTTTAAGTCTGTACAGTGTAGGGCTAATGGCGCTGTTAGTACCATAATGAAACAGAAGAAACAGGCTTCATTCTGATATTCGTTCTATTAACTATCTCATGATTCCGAATGATCGTGCATTAAGCGTCTAATTAGACTTCTAGGCTAATTACTATTGATTTTAATGTTAAACAGCCTCCTTGAAAGTGTAATGAGTAAGGTATCTTGTGCGGAGTAGATATTAGAAACTAGTCTGACATTTATTTAAGGGAGACTTCTGGAATAATATTACCGTGAAAATGCAAAACGTTTAAAGTAGAAGAATGAGATTACGAGTTCCGATTGATAATTATTTTATTTTTTACACGAGGGAGATACCCTGGCAATGACGATAACTTTTGACATGTACCATATTAATTTGAACGTAGAAACAACGAAAATCAGCAGTAATCTACTGAGACTCCCCCCCCCCCCCCCTTAAATAACTTTTTTCTTGTAACGTAACTTTTCATTATCATCTCTTAAATCACTTCACTTACATATGATACCCATGTGGAAACCTGTAAAAGGTACAATTGTATCACCATCACCATCCTATCTGCATAAACTAATGTAACTCATTTATGTAACCCTTCTATATTCACTAAATAGTTAATATACATCACTAAAAATCTATTATTGGTGAAATAACTTACACATGTTTTATCAAACATTATACATTTTTGTAACTGTTGGTTTTCCAAATAAAATAAAAATATTACTAAAATTTGTTAATCTAAAATTTAAATTAAAACAGCGGTAAAAACGATAACCATTAAATAATTAAGATTTAAGATGAAGTTAATTTTTTTTTGCCGGTTACGGATTTAAAAACTTAAAAATACTATTTTTTTATGTCTGCGGTAACAGGACGTATCACTGGTTCAATGAACTCAAATTCGCTTTGAATTTAAGTGTCATTATCAAAATTGAAACTAATTGGGTGAAGAATTCAGAGAAAAGATAAAGTACCTACCTGTTTATATATAATATTTTTTTCGGACAATTATTTTAATTAACATTTTGAAAATCGAAACTGAGTTTCCATGAATTCAGACAATTCCGAGATTTTTCACGGCTAGTACTTTAAATAAAGGTTTGCGACTGAGATGATTTAAATTTTATTTTGAAAAAATACAAAAGAATAATAATAAAAATAAAGTGGTTACTTTAATCCGGATTATCCCATTTATCCAGGGATGAAAATATAATAGTGTACCGCCTACAATATGCTTTAAAAAAAAAAGAAAAGGGAAAGTTAAATAAAATAATAAAAAATCAAACCAAAAAAGATGCAAAGAAAAAAATTAACTAACCTTCGTCATCAACATCACACACCTTCATATGATACATGGTTCGAAAATAGAAAGAAAAGTAATAAATGCTGAGAGTTTTAACTAGAATCTGAAACGGGTTCCTTATATTACTTAATAAACAGCAGGGACAGAGATTAAATAGTTCTACTAGTACTAGACCTTGTTAATCTTGTTGTTTTTCTTAGACGCATTTATTGAATTAAATCGTGATTCAGGCTAAATTGTGGTTTATGATTTTGGTGGAAACATTTTGTAAAAGCAATATTATAATATTTGAATTTTGACGTTCTCAACTACGATCTCTACATTTCGACAGAAGTATCGTGTAGACATTTTAACGCACTGTTGAACAAGCCTCTACTTGTGTCACTTCTTCCCTAACACGATATATGAAACTGATGTTAAGAGCCTCACAAAACCACCCCCTTTTATGTGTTGGAGAGGGCTAATATTTGCTCTGGCAATATCCGTGTCAGAAGTACCGGCCAGGAGGTTCTCGCACATTGTTAGCACACCTTCCATGGAACCCACGTTTTCTTTTCCTTTCTTAAGTCAATATGGACTCTCTATTAGGCTTTTGGTGAAACATCCCAGTTTGATTTAATTGTGGAAGTAAACCGTTTATTTGTAAGCACGGTAACTGGGTTTACTCGGGATAGGAGAGAAGTAGATTGAACCAAATATTTGAGTAAAAATATTGTTATAAATCCACGTAAGTCAAACATTCAACTTATGTTGATTTTAGCACAGTTTAGGCACAGTTTTAGCACGGTTACGCGTAGCTTAAAACTATGTATATTTTCTAAGCTTTTTGTAATATTTTTTTTCAAATGTGAGCCTGAAGGGAGGGGGAGGAAAAGAGGAAGGTTGGGAAATATCTGGCTCTTTAGATCTGCTCACTTAACACAGCAATTACCATCTGAAGTAACATTTTAATTCTGATTGTCAATCATCTGACGGTACATCTGGTGGTCAATCATCGGTATTTAGAGTATACGATTGTATATGCTTAGATTCAACTGAGATAATGGAAGTAAATATGTTAATAAAAATGTTGAAAAACTGTACATTATTTTATTTTATTTTATTATTTATTTTTAACCCCCGACGCAAAAAGGGGCTTTATAAGTTTGACGTGTCTGTGTGTCTGTGTGTCTGTCTGTGGCATCGTGGCTCCTAAACGAATCGATCGATTATGATGAGTTTTTTTTTTGTTTGAGAGCTGTCTTGGTCGATATGGTTCTTAGCTTCAATTCATGAAAATCTGTTCAGGCGTTTCAAGGTCATCAGCTCTTTTTTAGATTTTTTTTTGTGTCGAGGGTTATTTATGATACAACATTTTTCATTTCATAGTACAATCCAATAATGTTGGCCTCACTGGGTGGTTTACCCATGTTGAGGCCCTTACCCGTGCTTGACACGTGGGTAAAAATGTTTTGTATAGGTATAGTTTTACAAGTATAGTTTTATATAATCCAGACACATCAGTGTCAGAAAATTTGGATATGCGATGAAACACCGCCGTATACCTTGGAAACACATGGATGCATGGCTTGGAAATATCACGAATGGAGGCCCAACATTTCTAAGCAGTTAACATTTTCCACATACAAACACGCGTTTTCACTATTAATTATTGTGCTCAACAGCTCAGTTGTGCCATGAACAATTCAATAATTTCTAGATGAGGTTAACTACTTTCTTCTATGAAAAATACCCTCCTAACGGGATCCCTAAATATTATAACTACACATACCCCGATGGAAAACTATGGACCTACTAAGTTGTGCTAACATTGAAGAAATCTCTTTTGTATTCAGCTTTTATCTCACAAACTTTCTGATGTTTTGTCTTGAACATGAGCTTCCTCCAACTTTGTGTCTCAAATTCTACAATATTTATATATTTTCTTAATATTTGTTTTTTTTTTAATTATTTTAGTAACGAGTGTAAATAAAATGGGTGGTTAATAGTTAACAAGGCTTTAGGAATAATTGCAAGGATCGGTACCAATGACATGCCTCTATGAAATACCTGGTGAGTAATTATGTATATAGGTAAATGCTAGGGAATTATTTGAGGCAAAGATAAACAATCTATATTACATTTGTCATGTCACATGACCAGCATTGACTTATTTTTCCCATAATGAGATCGTCTCCAAATTGTTTTATTTTTTATTTTATGAAAATGTGACATCACACGCGGTGCGATTCTGTACAATTATTCATAATTCGAATTGCACCGCCTAGTATTGTGATGCCACAAGCTTTTCGGCCGGCTACAAAAATCGACATTTTGATGGTTTATATGTGAATTCGATGCTATTCTTTATTTACACGCCCTAATTAATGTGATTACTTTTGGTTTTATTTGATTTTAATATCAATTGTAAGAAAATACAATATTTGGCGTAAATCATAATTAGTCAATTAATGTCTTGTTTCTGCCATTTGCAAATGGACGTTTACATATTGGGATAGAGGAAAATAGCCAATAGGCTATAATTAACAGAATGCATTTTCTCGGATGACAGGCGATAATGAAGATACACCGGCAACCACCCATACTCTTTACACCATGGGGACCACTGGATTTAACTTCCTTTCAATTGATAGACAAAGTTCAAAAAAAGTTTCTGAGATATTATCTTAGAGACTTCGGATATTTTCCCTGATTATATCCATCACCCTTTCTGTTCGGCTTGCTGGGTATTAATAACCTCACCGTCAGAAGGAAAACTGCTTTGCTGACAACAGTTTATAATCTTCTAAACGGTAACATCTGTATTCCCGATGTAATAAAAACATTTAATTTTTATGTTCCCCACAACTTCACAAGAACGCGCAGACTTTCGACTGAACGAACAGAACTTCCATCATTCCGGGATGCAGGACTAACTTACCACTAGTAATGCTGCTCGAAAAAATGATTCTGTTGCTAAAGTCCCCTGAAATATATATTTTTCAACTAAATATTCAACAAATCAAAAACGCTATAATAAAATAAAAGGTATGTTCATTATTGGTTACGTAAACTGTAAATTTGCATTTAAAATAAAATAAATAAATACATGCTTCGATTGGTCTCTTTTTCACGCCGTCTACCTGATACAAGATGGCAGACTTCAATCACACGTTCATTTTACTAACTAAAATATTTCCAAAGTTAAAACCACCACCATTAAATTAATGTAGTCATAAAAATAAATATTAATATACACCAACTGCAGCATAGCATAAAAGCACGTAAAAGTGTGCTGATTCAGCCGTTCCCAAAGCTCTGGGCCCCGTATTGTCCCGCCACCGCGCACCGTGCCGTAGACGGAGAAGGGAAGGTAATGGAACGTTCCTTGGGGGATGAAGCCTGCCTAGCCCAGCATTCTGTTGATTTGCGAGCGCCGAGGGTTAAGACCATCCCGGATTGAGATATATGGAAATGCGTAGGTAAGAATAAACTAGAGCTTATGAGCAGGGAGCTTTTGACCCATTAACTCATCTTTGTTTTTTTGGTAAGGTGGTTTCCAACTCGTAACTTGAACGCCTTGGGAATTTTTGGAGCTTATTTATATTTTTATTCCATTCTAAACATTTTTTTGCAGAATTTTCTTTTCGCCAATCGTCAAAAAACGGAGTCGGTTATAGAAAGTATGGAAAGAGTAATTTTCTTTTAAATAAGTTTGCAAAATGATGATAATTTAATTTAATTAATTTAAAACTCAAATAACATTTACATAACTAATAATAATAACATTTGTAACATGTACATGGCACGTGTTATTTCTCTTCAAGTACGCAACTTACTATGTATAACATAATAACATAATAACCATCCCCCCATTTACCCGCAGGAGTAGGCAGAGAGGGTGAGCCGCCACAGTCTTTGTGTGTATTTTGAACGTGTGCTGTGTTAGAACGCAGGGGTGTATGATAATAATCGCGTATACAAAAAAACATCTTATTTGCATGTCGCAGTATTGGAAAGTATACATAGGTACTGTTTTATAACGCAGCAATCGTGTATATTTTCTAGTAACATACGCCTAGAGGATATCCCTAGTACATCGCAGTTACAATAATCAAGAACTTACAAATAAATTATTTTTATAGTTTCTTTTTTCGAAAGTAGGTACGGATTATAGATATTAATTTCTTAATATTTATTGCCTCAAGGATTCATTTTTGACAGCCAAAATGATAATTTCTAATTAAAGTGGTTTAAAAAAACCCAACCTAAGAATATATTTATGTATGTAGTGTTAGAACGCAAACCGTATACTTTCTAAGAATTTAATTTCTTAATACTTGTGAAACAATACAGCTTTGGTAGACTACGCGCACGTTTTGGTCTTGTATACTTTCAGAACTAAATAATGTATTAAAATAGATAAAAATAAATAAGCTTAAATCAAATACCAAAAAAAAATACAAAATGTATGATGATTGGGTATAATAAGACATCCAGTGAAAGCAAAATTACATTTGATAGTGAAATTATTGAAAATGTTACTAAAATGAAATACTTAGTTGTTATATTAGATTCTAAACTAACCTTTAATAAACATGCTGAAAATTAGAAAAAAAGATATCTTTTTTGGTAAGAATTCGGCAAAAACTATCCAGAAAAACTGCAATGAGTATTTATAATTCAATTATTGTTCCACACTTTTGTTCAACAAAGTAAGTTTCAAATTTTCAAAAACAGGGCAGTTAGAATAACGCTTCAGCAAATTAGATTTTCAAAAGTAAATAAAATGTTAAAGGAACTAAATTGGCTAACCGTGAAACAGATGTTAACCTTGAACACGATGATATTTATCCATAAAATAGTGAACAACCTGTTGCCAAAATACTTCTCAAACGAAATTATATACAACAAGGACATTCACAGGAAATTAAGCTACAAAAAAAAGAACGAAGCGAATACGCAGAACAGTTTACTATACAAAGGGATGAAGTTATAAAACCGTCTACCAGAAACATTAATGTCCGCACCAAGTGGAAAGTTCAAGATGTATTGTAGGAGCTACATAAAATAAGAAAAAATATAGTTTGCAATATGAAATGATATTATTAATTATCAAATTGTTTCTTAAATATATAATTAACCAAAATAAAATTAATGGACATGAATCCAAACAATTCCCGGCATTATCAGGTATTCCTCAAGGGTCAAACCTTGGTCCTCTGTTGTTCCTTATACTTATAGGTGACATCCAGGTATGTATAAAATATTGCAAATGTCTTCTATTTGCGGATGACCTCAAACTTTTGATGGAAATAATCTGTCACCAGGACTGCTTAAGAATGCAATCTGACCTTGATGCTATAGGTCAGATAAAAACAAATTAGAATTCAATATTAAAAAATGTGTAACAATGACATATACCCGCTCCCAGAAGCCCGTAGTTTTTGAGTGCACCATTAAAGGGAAAACGTTATTTCGAGTCAATAGCTTTAAAGATTTTGGTATCGTCTTTGATCCCAAACTGACATTTTCCGATTACATATCACGGCTCACTCCAGCATGCTACAAACTCCTGGGTTTTGTCATCAGAATATGTAAGCAATTTGATCACCCAGATGCAAAGATACCCATGTTCGACGGCGTCATAAGAAGTATGCTAGAGTATGCTAGTGGTGTGTGGACTCCGCACCAGACTAAATATATTAATATGTTATACAAATCTTGCAATTCTTAGTTTTAACATAATCCATAACTATATTGACAGCCCATTCCTCTTGTAATGCTACGGTTTATACGTGCCTGAAAACTTCAGTCGTAGTCGTCGACACGACTTGTTCAAAATACCATATAGCAGAACAGATATTCTAGCACAGCATAGCATGACAAGAGGAATGGTACTGTTAAACAAAATATCAAAAACACTAGATATATACAACTCTTTTTTAGATAACCGTAAGATTTTTTTGTATAATGATCATCTTCTTACGTGGTTAAGATTATCAAAATGAGAAAATTGTACGGTAATTGGATTATTAATCTGTAAAAAATAAATTAATAAAAAAAAAAATAAAAATAAAGAATATGCCTCCTTGCTTTACTCATTCTTACATCGTCTCATATGCGCTCTAATGTCTCATATGATTCTTTAAATGGCCGACTCAAGTCATCGACTCACTTGATCATGCACCAAGACTTTTCGAGGGTCTCGACATCTTCTACCATACATATTTGCATCGTATATTCGCCTAACGTCGTGTTTTGTGATTTTATACGCAGATATCTTTCCTCGTTGCAAAATAGGTGTAAGGTGTGAGCATTCTACTTCACGTCGCGTCGCGTCTCCTCGTTTCAATGAGAATGAACCCAACATTTCACCTGTTTTTATATTCACAGCACAAGATAAAACAGCTGAGTGAAATGATATGATGATTTCCTCCTCCATCTTCATCCTTCATCGTTGCTTTCCCCGTGGAGATAAAACGTGATGACGTAAAGAAAAAAAAGCAAAAATAAAGCATCCAAAAAGTAACTATCTACACGACCGTTTCTATAATTCTAGACAGAGAGGATGTACCGCCACACAACTCGGTTTTAGCACACACTCTTTGTACATTAATTTCACACAGGAGGCCCAAAGATGCATAATTTTCCTCACGACCTTTGTCGTCTTTGAATATGCTGTGTTTGGGGTTTTTTTGACGAGAGGAAGGAGGGAACAATGATCTTAAAGATACCCGTGTTGTAGGAAGGAAGAAACGCAGAGGCCGGCAAATAGTTCCACAGCCGAGCTGTTGAATTCAAGTACGAGTTGTAGAAGCCACCCGTTCTCATGTGATAAACATCAACCGTGTAGGTACATAATATGTATAACATTATGCTTGCGTGCGTTTGGCGTGTTTCCCAACTATGTACCGGTGCCAAAGGGATCAATGACTCTGGTTCCTTGGAGCATGTTTTATTGTAATAGCGGTAGAATAAGAAAAAGGACAGCATACCTGACCCATGTGCTCTAAAGAATGCAATCCGCTTTTTTTAATATAGGGATCCATCAATTTCTTCACACAATCAAGGTTTTTTTCAGATATTTGGGTTTCTTTTATTTATAAATTTATTACTATAAAGTATCTGCAGGCGATAATGAGTGGGTGTACTGTACGGTTCGCCTAGCTTCTGAAAGGTTAACGTGACTCTGGCTTCGATGATTCATCTCATACATACCCTTCTGTTATTCTGATTCTTGACATAACCCGACTAAATTATTTGATTTTTTGGTAGAAAGCAGTAACTTTGTGGTTTGACATATTATAAGTTGAAGTAACACAATAATTTTGTTTGTAAAAGCGGTTTATTTAATTTTTCTACTACCGACCGGTTTCGCTTTACATAAGCATCTTCAGGGTATGAAAATTAAACTGATCAAACATATACATTGGGTGAGCTTATATACATATAGAAAAGGACAAAACAAGATATAAGGAAAGAGTGAGAGGGTAAAATCAACATATTATGTACATAGTGATGGAGAGAAAGAAACGGGGGTATCTAATGATTTATAATATTACAGGGACAAAACGTCACTTGAATAGGTGATTAAGGGATATGGTGATAAAGGGTTTTTACTATTTTATGGGAAATATCGCTAATTTGGGTGTATCTGACGGGGGTCCTTTATATTGACTGTAAAATACGGGTGCTGGGTTTCTAGTCGGCGAGCTGTTATGCTGGTGCGCTCAGGGCCTGATCCGGTTGATATCCAAGGAGAGAGTCCAAGGATAGTGCAAGGTCGGAAGTTAAAGGCGATTTGTAAAGTTGCAGCGGCGGGAAGAAGCGGTCTAAGAGAGAGCGGTCAGAGTAGATGTTGCGAAAAGTAAAGTTTGGATGCGACCGACTCGAACAGAATTTGGCGCTAATATATACGCTGCCGCATGGCCGTGCGGCTCTAATTTCAGCACGTGCTGAATTTTACTGAAAATGCCCATTTCTGTCTTATTTTAGCAACTTTCCTTTAAATCTAAAACTTATCAAAATTATTCAAGAATTTCAGTTTAATTTGAAAAAATTATCTAAATCTATGTACTACATAAGAATCCATGTTATTTAATATCCAACTTGTTTCATTTGCCCACAAGTAGAGCTAACATTAGAAAACGTTCTCCAATTCCTCGTATATGTGCGCAATATAATGCAAAATTCTACAATATCATGCATCAGGCATATCTGGCATCTTTAACAAAACTCTTCGGAAATACCGAATAGAAGTAACGCGTACGATGGAAAATTGATACAAGAGTGTGGAACGTACAGGAAGCATCTCCTATCCTCATCCTATTTTCCTGCTCTTTTTCTCCTTATCACCTAAAATTAATTTTAAGTTGTAAAAAAACTCCATCTCCAAGTAATTTTAACATAGGAGACCTTTTTGGCTTCACTTTATCTAATTTATAAGCTGTTTGTCTCTTACAAATAAATAAATAAATATTATTTTTTAAATTTCTCTATTTTTTGATTTCTATTCTTGTTACATTTGCTTATATCTACAATATTTAATTTCTTAAGTGATTTTATTTTGAACTTGAATTCCCTCAATGAACACGAGAGACATGTCGCTTTATGGTGAGGAAAAACTATTATTATTATTGTTTATTGTAATATATTGTTTTATATACTTCACTGCGGACCACGCAAAAATAATTTAAATTTATTAAAAAAACATGCATTTACATAATATTGTTTTTAAAGCAAAAGAAAAACACTTTTTTTCACACGGACGTCCAACGATATCCCGCATTCTTTCCAAGTTTCCATTTAAATTTTGAAAGCTTGCCTCGGGCTTCCAGTTTTTCCCGAAAAATGATACCATCAGCAACGAAATCTTTTTGTGGTCTTTACTATTTTCATACTCACCCATTCTCCATGTCACTGATTTCCTCGTTTCCTAGAATAACGACCAACACGGGAAGTCTATATTAGCCCCTGTATCTAAAAATTGGCTTAATTAAGTACGACAAATTTTATTTTCAAATTATTTGCTACACGTGGTAGATCACTCAGTATCGCCCTGGAGATAGACCGCCATTCAGAATAGAAACGTTGCTTATAAAGGTTTTAGCCGCATATGATAACCATAATATATGAAAAGCTAGGTACTACCCTTGAAGCGGCGACTCCTGCGCCAGAAAAAAACATGAACACTAGCTTGAACTACACCCTAAACATTGAAAATTTGAACAATTCGTGTTCAAAAACCCTGTGTTCAAGCTTTACCACTGGCGACGGAAAACATTCATCTCCCGGGCGAAGGGGGAAGTCTTGTGGGGCCGGCGGGGGGAAATTTGTTCATATTTTTACAGGAGTCGTACCAAGCGGTTGGTACCGGAGATAAATCGAATGACATTTGGGGTTATGTCAACCGCGCGAGCCTTATACCTAATTATGACTTTAAATTGTAAATAAATACTGTCGTAATGGATAATTATATCTTTCGTGAACTCACTTGTAAGTAAAGTCTATTAATTTCTTAACAGAACTCGACTTTTGACGTTTGAATTTCGAATGCGTAATTAATTACGCATTCGAAATTCTTAAATACTAACTTTAGGACATAATAATCGATATTAGTCGGAAATCTTTCCTGGTAATCTCCCTGATGCAGCATCTCTTCTTCATCGGAATATATTTTAACATTTATACGCTAGACGTCAAGTCTTTAGTGCGTAGGACGCGTGGACAGGCCACCAGCAAAATTGTGTGTGATCGCGCGAACTTTACACCAATCTTTCAAACCATGTTTCATAAAACGCAGGAGACGGAAAAAAAAGAACGTTTATAGTGTAGTTCAAGCTATTGTTCATGTTTTTTGGCGCAGGAGTTCGGCCTTTACCCAACCATCATCTTTCACAACCTTTTCCCTTCTTACTGCCTTCAGCTACACAAACAGTTACAGAAACAAACATTTACACAAACAGTTACATTTAGAAACAATTCACACAAACAGCTACAGAAAGCAACATGATTAATGAAGGCCATGAAACATAATTTGTATGGAAACCGTGTGCACAAAAATGTCGCCAACTTAGTTCACCCACGCTAATGCAAATGGAAAAATTATTATATCATGCACACCTTTTTTGGAGATCCATTTTTCTGGGCGACCGCGACGCGACGGACTCCTCAACACTATATCTTCTCTTTGTGAGTGACCGCTGAACTGGCGATGAAGTGTGGTTCTTAGTCTCACAACGCCCAGCGCCTACTAACCTTCTACCCGGCACGAGCTGAGGAGAGTTCGGGTGTGATTTCTTGAGATAATGTTCATCAAAAAATAACCTGGTTGTGGCAGTTGGAAATGGGAAAAGAGACAATTGGGGTAATTAATTTAATGGTAAATTTATTGAGTCGATTCGTAACTTTAATGTTTTCCTACTCCACAAACACATTCTTGGTAATAGGTATAATACAGAAGTGACATTAAAATATTATGACTTGAGGCTTTTTGTCTTTTAGCAATCTGTATTAAAATTTGATTTTATTTTTTTTTTGTCATTACCAAAATCACATACATATTTTGTTTGAATTTTACAGTCTAAAACAACACACAAAGTTTTTCCACCCTCCAATAGTTCAGTATTTTTAAAATAACGGATGACATTGTTTGACTACTGTAAAATAATGGCTGTTTATTTTTAAAATCGAAGCCAGAGTCAAATTAATCTTTCAGAAGCAGGGCTTACTGTACAGGGCCCGCAAGTACTTTAATAGTACACAACTGCTGACCCTGTACATATGGCAAGTGCGTCTCACTGTTGAATTTGGCAACCACCTCTGTTCTGAAGCCCCAAAATACCTGAAAAAAACCTTAACTCAGTGCAGAAACGGGCGGTCCGTTTGATAGATTCCTCTAACTTAAGAAGCGGATTTATCCTTAGAGCACTGGTGTTATGTATGCTGCCCTTATTCTATCGGTATTCCAATGGAAGACGCTCCGACGAACTAGCGTCATTGATCCCTTCGGTGGATAGTTGGGAAACACTTTCAGGGGTCTCTTCAAAACCAATGTTCACTCCTTTCTCTCCTCTAAAAGACCTTCCACACAACATCTTCAAAGATGACACCTTCTTCTTCTCGTGTCCGTTCAACGGACGTTTGCTATTATGTTGGCTAAGCGGACTTTGTTTAATCCGGCCCGAAACAGCACAGTAGACTGACCAAACCAATGTCTCAGGTTTTTCAGCCATGAAGTTCTCCTTCTTCCAGGGCCCCGTCTTCCGGCAATCTTACCCTGCATTTTGAGATGCAAGATCTCGTACTTCTCTGGATGTCTCATCACATGTCCTAGACATTGAAGTTTATGGATTTTTGTTGTTTTAATAGCTTCTTTTTCTTTATTCATCCAAACCATAAAATCTTCATTCGTAACTCTGTCCGTCCAGCGTTTTTTGAGTATTCTTCTGTAGATCCACGTCTAAAGAAACATAATAAAGATGACTGAAGATGAAACATAATAGGTAGATAATTTATAGAAATATTCGCAAAACACGTATGATTAAAATTTAGGACTAAAAACACTTTGTAGAGGTTAGAAGTCATCGCAGATTAAGAATTTCGAAACTTAAGAAATAAGAAAAAAATGTTGATATCAAAGCAGATATAATTGATAAACAACAACAAAAATTATGAACCCTCTATTAAACATATCCCCATTTCACCGGTCTTTCCCTTCTAATGACATTGTAATCCCTAATTCTAATTAACTTCTCCTATTCTTACCCCACCCCCTTCTTTCTGATCTTTCCTCTCCATAGGTGATCATTATTTAATTTTTAACTTTATATTCCTGATGATGTGAACAACGTTTACGATTTTTTTAGATTATGTATATACGGGGTGTTAAGGGACGTACTTGACTTACCTAAACCAGCGATTCCTGACATTATTTGGAGTAAAAAATATAAATGAAATTTTGGTCTTCGGTGACTTTTTGGTTGACTTTTTTTTCAAATTTTTTTTTCTTCAAAATCAAACAAATTTTTTTTTCTTGCATGTTGTCTCTGATCACTCGGCCGAGTAACCGACCAACCCCTAACCCCGCCTCCAACCATCCAACAACTACCATCTTTTAATGTTTTTGTAGAAAAAATTTAAAAAAACATCAAAAATGTCACCGGAGACCAAAATTTCATTTACATTTTTTACTACAAATAATGTCAAGAATCACTAGTTAAAGTAAGTCAAGTACATCATTTAACACCCTGTATAAATAAAATGATAAGAACTAAGTTATTAGTCTTTTAATAAAACAAAGGGAAAATCTCTTAGAAGAAGTTTTCTTCGAAAAGTTAATAAATTATTAACAAAGACGAAAAATATTAAAAAGAGTGTAAAACTCAGGTCAATATAAAATAGTGTTCAATTATAAATAGGAAGTTTCGCCTTTCATTTGAAATATATATATTATTAGTACGCATGCAGTTAAACATTTTTAACTGTAGTGAAAACAATAAAATAGTATACATTATTATTAATCCGCCGTGTTAACCACAGTTCCATTAGTTGCAGCATCCGCACCGAGCTAAATCCGCGCATAATAAATGTAAAAGTGTTTGGGGTTTCTGTTACAAACCGTTGGTTGTGGTCGCTGCAGCTAGTATGGGACAGAACCGGCAAGTACCTACAAACGGGGACAAAACACAAACCTTACTCAGTTCCTTGGTACTCGGTACTTGCAACGTCTGTGGAAAGAAATATTTCAACCAGAACAACTACCCATTGTATCAGCAGGAATTTTTCAGCAGGAGAAAATTCCAGATTCAAACCGCTAAACAATTCTTTAGTTTTTTTTCTCATGTATTTTCTTAACTAAGTATTTTAAAAATTTTGTATTGAAAAATGAAATCCTTGTGCCTTTGTGCAATAAAATTGTTTTATAACAATATGCACTGCATCAGAATCCAAACTGTCTGGAGCCTGTTGGTCTATGGTCTATGGTATCCCCGATTGGAAGTATATATATTGTGAGATTGATGGAGGTTGGAAAGAGATGTGGAAAGATCTTTCCGAAGCATAGGTTATAAAAGGAGAAAACTTCATACGATTTAATAACGCAATAATAAATCACGATAGTGACCAGATGCTTAATCAGTAAGTAAGTTAATTTACTTTATTGCGCATTTTTTTTTTATATTGCAAATTAGACGAAAACAAATCTTGAACTAATTGCAAATAGAAACCGCGATGATTTGAAAATAATTACACAGCTTTTTAATCATTTCCTCGTTACGAAACCTCCCCTGAATGTTCATTAAATATTTGTTTCTCAAAACCGATTTTCAAGAAATTAGACAGAGATAATTTTACCGTTTATTTCCGTGATTAAATATATGCTTTGAGAAATCTGCCTATTGGTTATGATTTAAATAATTTAACATTGAAATTGCCCATTAGTCTTAAGAATTTCATTTTGAAAGAAATACCATATTGGTATAATAAAGAAAGGCTTTTCTTCGCTTTTCCTCGTCATAAAGCTCTGGCAAGGTAGAAAATAAGTTTTCTTTGGGAAAAGTTTGACGTTACGTTAAACAATGGAACGTATTTTCGTTTCATTATTTAAATGGATGTTAACAATGAGATGTTTCGTCTTGCTTTTTACTTTTCTCATACAACATCACCTATATTGTCTGGGAGAAGAATTGAGGCTTGTAATACTAAACTTCATATAGGTGCTGCGCAGGTTTTGGAAAATAAATACTGATAAATCATTTATTTTAAAAGCTTAACGTTTTGAGCGTTTTTAAAAAAATGAAATTGGTTTTTGAACAATTGGATAAGAATTTTTGAATAGGAATTTCTACTAAAATTCAATGTTGGTTTGTTGGATTTGTGGAATTATATTTAAAATGATGCACATATTTTACAATTTGGGGTGTCCGCTGATTAAATAAACCCCTACACATGCTTTTATTTACAATGTGGTTAAAACAGTTAATCTATTTGTTTACTACCTAGTTCAAACTATTAAAATAAGCAATAACAATTACCCCCAATAATATGTTTTTTTATTTTTTTTATTTTTATTTTTTTTATTAATCTATAAACATAGGGTTATACATAGGGTTTAATTGATGCCTGTCTCACTAGGATTTACCTGTGTTGAGACAGGCTTTGACGTACATATTTAAAATTACAAGAATATTTTAAGTAACATACAAATTCAATTGTATACTGTAAAAATGGAAAGGTGATTGGAAGTGTGGGTTCACTTTAAAGAGAGTTATGTAAATGTAGGAAGAGATGATGTACAATAAATGATGATGTATAGTAAATTCTGTCAAATCTATTTATGGGATTGATTAATTAATTTGACATGATTCTATTTTTAAGTTATTTTACATGGATTAGGTCGTATGCAAATTGTTCACTGTCTATTAATGATTTACTTTACAGATGTTTGCAGTAGTGTGGCGTCCAATACTAACAATCCATTTCTTTACGTCTTGTTTGAATTTTGTCAAGGATTCAGTATGTCTGATTGTAGCTGGTAGTGTATTGTATAGTTTGCAAGCTATGTATTTGAAGTGTCTTTGTCCAAAGGTAGTTTTGGAAAAAGGAGTTTGGAGAAGTTCTTTGTTTTTGGCTCGGGTATTGTGCGTTGTTTGTGTTGTTTTGTATGATGTTTTGTTGTTTTTGTGTAAATTAACTAATATGGATCTTGCGTAGAGTTGTTTAATGTCCATAACGTTGAATGTATTGAAGATCGTATCAGTGCTGGTAGTAAGAGGCAGTTTAAGAATAATTTTTATGATAAGTTTTTGTGCTTTAATGATGGGATCGAGGGCACTGGAATAAGCATTACCCCAAGCTAAAATTCCGTATTCGATGTGAGATTGGCATAGTGAGAAGTACACTGTTTTTAAAAGTTTTAAGTCAAGGAAGTTGCGTGTTTGTTTGAAAAAGTATATAGATTTGCGGATTTTGTTTGTAGTGTTATGTATATGTTGCTTCCAATTTAGGTGTGTATCAAAGGTTAATCCTAAATATTTGATAATGTTTACTTGTTCTAGGCATGGGCAGTCACAATTCCGGTTTAAAGATGTATTTTTACATTTGTGTATTTTTAATGGAGGGATTAGGTTTGACTTAGGAATATTGGAGAGACTAGACAGTAAGTATTTTGTTTTCTGTACATTTAGTGTTAATGTGTTCGAGTCAAGCCAAAATTTTACCTTTTGAATTCCTTCCTCTGCTTTGGAATATGCGGTAGGCCAGTCTTTCGCCTGGAAGAGGAGGACAGTGTCATCGGCGAAACTGACAATAGTGGCATCGATGTCTAGGTTACACAACTCGTTAATGTATATAAGGAAGAGCGTTGGACCTATGACACTGCCTTGAGGGACCCCGTAACTAATAGGCAAAAATTGACTCTTTGTTGATCTGAGTTTAACGCATTGGGATCTGTTAGATAAAAAGCTGGAGAGGAGGCCTAATTCATTATTCCTAATACCTATATTGAACATTTTGCGTTCTAATTTGGTGTGTGAAATTGTATCAAATGCTTTGCATAGGTCGAGAAATACCGATAAACATTTCAAACCATTGTCCAGGTGGCCAGAGATATGGTCAATGACCGTGGCTATGGCATCGTTGGTGCTTTTATGGTTTCTGAATCCAAATTGCCGCGGCGATAGTAGGTTGTTGGTTTCCAGGTATTCCATCAGATTATTATTGACGATCTTTTCAAATACTTTGGACAGGGAATTAAGCAACGTAATAGGACGATAATTACTAATATCAAGTTTGGAGCCTGTTTTGAAAATAGGGATAATGAGACCTTGTTTTAGAATGGTGGGAAATATGCCTTGGCGGATGCTAGTATTAAGCAAATGAGTTAATGGTTTAATTATACCAGGGGCAATTTTTTTAAGAACACTGTTAGGTATTTCATCAATACCGGTGGAAGAAGAGTTTTTGAGCGAGTTTATTACTAAAGAAACTTCTTTCTCTGTAATCGTTTTAAGAATAAAGCGGGTTGGGAAATCATCATTGATTGTGCGGTCACTAGGGCCACGCGTATCGTTATTTACTTGAATTTTTTTTGCTAGTTCTGGACCTATATTTGCAAAGTAATTGTTTATATAATTGACTATTGTATTGGGGTTTGATGTGAAGTCTACGGTGGTATCATTGATATTGAGAGAGTTTAAGGTGTCAGTGGCTGTATTTGAATTGGTAGCTTCCTTGAGAACTTTCCATATTTTTTTAGGATCATTGCTACATTCGGAAATTTTTTTGTTGTAGTATAGATTTTTGGCTTTCCTAATGACTTGTGTGCAAATATTTCGGTATCTTTTATAGAAATTATGGAGTGTGATATCATATGGATTTGTGGCACATTTTTTATGTATGGAGTTGCGTTTCCGAATGCAGTTGATAATAGTGTGGTTTATCCATGGTTTGAGAGGTTTGATTGCTCTAGGAATGGTTTTTGTGGTGATTTTGGTGTTTTGGACAAGGGTGTCTTGTAGGTAGGTAGAGAAGTAGTTCCAGGCCTCCTCTATGTTTTCTATATTATAGAGTACGTCCCAGGATTTGGAATTAATCGTTTTGTTAAGGTTGTCATAGTTAATTGTTTTCTTCGTTATTTTAGTTGAAGCTTTGCTTTGTACATTGTGTTTGGAACTCATTGTGAATGAGGTGGCGTAGTGATCTGTAATAGATGACGTGTGGATTTCGGAGGAGAATTGGTTGGTTGATTTAACCATAATATGGTCGATGCAGGAGGAGGAGTATGGCGTACATCTTGTTGGGGAATTTATTGTGCTTTCCATTCCGTGGAACATGATTGTATTTAAGTAATCTTGGCACTGGGGATGTTCATTGTTTTTTAAAATGTTAATGTTAAGGTCTCCCATCAATATTAAGTTTTTTGTATTGTTTAGTTCCGTTAGATAGCAGTTCAAGTCATGTAGAAAGGAGGAGATATTAGGTTTCGAAGGAGAGCGGTAAAGTGCAATGATACAGGTGTTGACGTTGTATGTTATTTGCAGACAGTTTGAGTTTGAAATGTGAATTTCTTTAACGTTAAATGTGTTGTGAGTGTCGTTTAGTGTATATGCTACTATGCCATCGTTTTGTCTGCAGTGGTTGGAGGTTTGATGATGGGTATAATTGGGGATGTTTTTTGGATTATAGTAAGGTGTTAGCCAACATTCTGTCAGGATAATTAGGTCATATTTAGTTTTAGTAAGGTCGAGTTGGATGAGAAACTGGTCAAAGTTTTTATTTATCGATCTAATATTTTGATGGTAGATTGATAGGTTTGATTTGTTAGACGTTATATTGGTAGTTACAGAATCCATTTTTGTGTGATGTGTACATTGAAAAGGACAATTTCGTGACATTTTAAGTTATTTTTTTTAAATCATCTACATGTTTGATATAGAAAATTTTTTCGTTGGTGATGTTAATACATATATGTACACAAGGCCGTATAATACGAGCATGTATTCAAAATTGATTCCAATTCGGATTCAAGTAAATGCTTTGGGTAATAGGCTATAAATTATAATTAGTGTAATGTTATGTTTCCAATTTATTACGAATATTACTGGGTTTAAAATAACTATTTTAAACATCAACAAAGTGTTATTACGCAGTGAGGGAGTAGTTGTAACTATTTTATTCGTATATACTGACCAGTCGAGGGGTAAGGCTCTCAACGAATAATCCGAACGTCACGGGTTTAAATCCTGGCGTGCGCAAGTCAATTTTATTTGATTGATTTGTGTTATTTCATAATTTAAACATTTAAAATAATTTAAGGTATGTTTGCGGCGGTGGTTGGATAACTCGAAATGAAACCAATTCAAAACCATCTTATATAAGTCATTTAGAGTGATAAAAAAACATATAAAAATATATTTAAAAAAATGGTGAAATAGGTTGTTTCTTTAGGTTAGGGCGTTAGGGTTATCGGCTAATTTAAAATTATTTTTTTTCATAGCTTTTAATGACTTTTCAAGGTATTGAGTTGACTTTATTCTTAGTTGGCATGAAACCGTTTTCGGCACGTTCCAGAGTATCTTAGTATCTATCGCCTTGGTGTAAGACCGCCATTCAGAATTGAAGGTTGCTTGGAATGGCTTTAAATGGTTTGGAATGGCTTTAATTGTGAACAGATCTGAATAGCCAGGTACTCCTCACCTTCCTCTTCCCTATCTACTCAACCTCCCTACCATCGTCAGCCTCGCAACATACCCCAATTGGGAATGCCATGGTCTCCAGACAGTTGGGACCAGTTGGGACTCTTGTGCGGTATTCACACATAACAGGAACTACATAAATTGAAATATTGTAGCCAAAGCGAGTTTTGTTTTTGTAATTCCATTCCTTAAAATCATTGCATGATTATTATAGGTACTGCGTAGAATTAATTGCGCTGTCGATAGAATAACACTAAAATGTATTATCTAACAATAAATGGGTAATATTTATAAGGATTTCCCGTACCGTAAAATGATAATAAGCTAACTTTATGTGTCAATGTTAAGAGGAACGTATGCGCGGCGCATTTCGGCCAGTTTCAAACCAATCTTAAATTTGGATTTAAGGTCAAAATACCCAACCAAACTGAAAAATTATTTTGGTTATCAAAACATATGTCATGAAACATTAAAACCACTAATCGCCTATATCTTATAATTTAAAGCAAAAATAAATAAAGTAGCTCACATTCGTACTAGGTATTTGATATAACTTTTGATTACAAAAATAATTTTTCAGTTTGGTGGGGTATTTTGATCTTAAATCTAAATTTCAGATTTGTATGAAACTGGCTGAAATGGGCCGCGCATACGTTCCTTTTAATATTCGCATCAGAAAATACAAATAAAATAGGAGTATTGGAAAATATATTCGATTTGTTCTCCAACGGATGATGCAGTTTTATGACTCCACAAAACACCATTGCGAAGAAAGCTTTTCTCCACTGCCGTCGCCTTCCCGCGGCGCTATACGGACCTGCTGACGATCCCGATAAAGGTTTTATTATTAGTATGCAGGTGTGTCAAGCACTCTAACCTTTTCCACGCGGGTTTTGGTTTATTGTTGAATGCACTTATACCTAAGTCAATGACGTTAAGATTTTTACATCCCGTTTTTTATCAGGTAGATGAAATTTTAATGGCGAATATCATTTTAGGTGCATTTTCGGGTAAAATAAACTGAGAACACGAGAAATCTGATTGTATTTTTTAACACTCAAATTAACATCCATTTTTTATTATTGGGTAGTTTGTATCAAACCACTTTTCTCATTAAGCTGTCATAATTATTAAATAAGCACGGACGACCTTCTCCGTCGTTTCAATTCACTGATAATATGTAATTAATAATGTGTAATAATGCGTAATACGTAAATAAATAAAAAAAACGTAAATTTTCTTCAAGATCGTAGCCATAAACTTACCTAGAACTCAAAGAAGATTAAAAAAAACTTTTAAATGATTTACATACATACATATATAAAAAGGTTGTAATTTTCCTTTTTCAAAGTCAATAGTGAATATGTCATTTATTATGATTTGTTTGTAGCGTTAGATTTTAAACATTTTCTTAACTTTTTCAATTAGTCACAACTTCAAAAAATTTTAACCACTTCATTAGAATTTATGTATTACGTTATAGTATATAACCGGAACTAGTTGAAGTAAGTAGCTCGTTGGACCTTTATGGACTTAAACCATTAAAATTAGAAGAGACTCTGCAGATATAATATATCTTCATAAAATTATCAATGGTTTTATTGATTGTTCGCCCCTTTTGGCTGAGATTAATTTTAGAGTCCCAGGTGTTAGAACCAGAGAAAAATCACTTTTTCATCTTCAAAAATGTTCTACTAATCTCAGACAAAATGCTTTTATATTCAGAACATGCAATGTATTTGATAAGAATTTTAATAATGTAGACATATTCTCATGTAATTTAAGTTCCTTAAAAAAGTATGCCATAGCCAACATTAAATAATTTTTTGACCGTGTTGCAAGTTACCAAAATATTGCTATGAATCCTTTCCAGTTGCATACTTGTCATTAGACTTAGCTATTGAGTTGTAGGTGTGTACAATGTACATATTATTATTACTGCTGTTGTGGAGTGAGAATACTCCATGTTGAAAATTAGTAAGCAGGTTATTATAGTTTATATTGTGTTTTTATATCTTTTTTTTGAATAATTTTTAAGTGCTTACGGGTACAGGACCCTTACTTTTTTGTTTTACTTTTTAATTATAATTTTGATTATGTGAAAATCTATCATTGGATATTATGTATATTATTAAGGTTATTATTATAAGTGTAATATATCTGTTGATTTACCAAAATAAATAAAAATAAAAATAAAATAAAAATAATGTGTAAATTCTAGTAAATTGGTTAAAAACAAAGATTTTAATTTACTTTTTATCTAAATTTTCGTATCAGTGTAATGTCAAGCAACAAAGTGATCGCTTTGTTTGAAAATTAAAAATATTACCTTGAAACTCTTGCATCTCAGCCGGTACTTAACTAGAAAACAAAATACTTGGAACACAAAATACTTAGTTTAAATAAATGATTTTATCTGAATAAAAACTTTTAAGACTTGTTTGTTTTACAAGTGATTTAATAATCTTATACAGCCATTCATTTTAGAACGCCGACTTGTTATCTCAAAATCACTCGAGAACAAGGAGAACGCGAAATTAAATGATTAAAGTGTTGATGAACAAGGAACAAATACAGTTGTTGAATAGATTGAATAAAGGGCCCGCTCATTTCGCGAGTAGTCCCAAATTATCTCAACAAGAAATATCTCATTTCCTTACAAGACTGCCACTTCAAAGGGGTTAAACGAATCAGACTTTTATTCCGGTGCTTGTTTATAAAGAAGAATGCGAACTAGGGAAAATGAAGTTACTTTAAGCAGGTCCCCACTAAAACAAGTTGTCAAATCACTAACACTTTATACAAAGGGTGTGAACATTACATCTCCACACTAAAACAATATAATTTATCAGGGTGCCTTTTTACTTGGGGGTGGGTTTAGATATCGGTTAGCCTGTGTGAAATAGTGGATTGGATGTTAGGATAATACAGACCCTCAGTAGCAATTTTTTCATATTGCCTTGTTCAATGTTGGTAACAGGGTCGTTTTGCTTTTCTCTGTACGACGTAACATAAATTTGATTATGCCTTGTAGTATAAACGTATTAAATTGAATATTTGCTTAATTTCTATTGGCTGTGTAATTTGGTTGGAGAGTTTAAGCTCCTTTATTAATTCAATAATTTCTCGTTGTTTCTTACCCAAGGTCCTTACCCTTTTATAGGGTCCATCAGAATAAACAATCAGAAGAACAATACTTAAACCAACATATTTGCTCCATTATAATCAATGGAAAATTCATACATGTTCATTTTTACGCGGGATTTAAACCGACAAAATTTTGTTTTAAAAGTTAGAAATGTTGTTATGAAAGCAAACGATAACTGATGAAAATAATAATCAAATGAAATTATATCAATTTTCTCGAAACAAGAAAAGCCTCCGCACTCTATAAGGCAGTATTGGATATCGATAAAATAAAATTACCGGGGTGCAAATAGAACACATCAAAAAGCATTTTACTTTTACCTCTAAGTACTTCCAAAATAAGATACCCTGCCGTATCAAATTAACCTCAAAAGTTATATGTAAAAGTCAAACTTTATTACTTCTGAGCATACAAATATTAAAGTCGTCTATATTCGTTTAGATCTTGTACCCATAATATATTCCATAACAATAATTTTGAACAATGCTGCGAGAACAATTTGCACTCAAATTTGCAATTTGTCTATAAGAAATCATTTAGTTTACTTTAACTGATCATTACTTTAACTTTCGTACCAAAAGCTGGCAAAAATTAATCAGCTAAATTGCATATGTGTGCTTCTACGGGTTACTTCAAAATAATTATGATTACGAATGCAGCAACGATTTAAAAAAAATTCAATTTTATTTTTAATTTAAATCAATTTAATTAATTTAAGTTAAATTTACTTTACCCTACTTTTTACCATTAACAGAATTATTAAAGTTAAGGTAGACCTTACTTATAATTTTCCTTTTCAGATAATGTGGAGACCAGCTATAATAAATCAAAAAGAATAATAACCGTTCGGGAAGGCAGAAGCAATTATTCATCTCTTTGGTCATATTATAGTATGCAATGGTGAGAAATGACATGACGGATGGTACGTGAATATCATATAAGATGGGTGATCTGTCCTTCATTGCTGCTCCCCGGAGACTCAATGCGAGGAGTAAGGTAAAAAATACAATATACCATTCAAACGAAGGGCCTCAGGAGCTTGCTTAAAGCAGGAAATTTTTTAACGAATAATGAAATGAAACACATAATAATTTTTTTTATTAAAATGATTTGAAATTTTTCGTCAACATCGCATTGAAATGTGAGTCCACCATTTTTAAATCACTTAAGATAGTTCAGTATTTTTTCAATTCACCCTAAGCAAAACACATTAAAGTTCAGCCAAGGAATAATGAGATACAATACATAATATGCATATGTTGATATTCCTTGTAATTGGTTTTTATTAGTAATAATTTTTACATAATGTTATTTTTTCACAAAGCTTTGAGTATAAACGAAGGGTTCCTTTAAAACGGTATTAAAATACCTACAACAAAAATAAGCTTAATGAATAATATATTAATTTATTTAACATCAATAAATATTTCCTCGTAGTCTGAGTTCGTGAAACACCAAGCATTATTTTATTTTATATTTTCACAGGCGTAGCGATTTATCGACTATACAATATAAATAAATTCAATACACTGCGAACATGAATAATATATAAAATTTTGGGGATAAATTGGTTTCGTGTTACTGTACTACTAGACATAATAATATTTCGAACCCTTATATCTAATAAATTCTTAGTAACAGGAAGTTTAAATATATTCATTAAACTAGCAGATTTATTGAAGATTGCAGAGGATCTTCAATCTGAAGAATTCAGTCTTGAAAACAGTTTTCAATATAAGTAAATCCTTAAATATTATTAAGAAACTCATCCTCATAATACTCAAATCATGTGCCTTTTCCTCAAAGTTATTGTTCGTAACATTTTTATATCAATGATTGATTAATTATTTTAAAAATGCATTTATATAAATAATCTTATTCGTACACGTAAAATTCATAATAATCGGGACACATTTTAAAATATTTACATATCGGAAATAATATTGATATAAATATGGTTATTGGCATTTCACTTCTCATGTTACTTAAAATCTATTTCGCGAAATCAGCTTATTTTGTGAATCAAGAAATTGACACAGATCACAACACATGAATATAATGTCAATATGACTGAGGGTTTGGAAACATCTGCCGGAGACGCCAATTCCCCTGGACCCTGTCCGCTGGTCACCTTTCGGTGACAACCTTCCGCGAACTGCGATTCCACCTCTTTCATCTTTCTCCCCCGAGCCTCCAAAGGTGAAATGCAATAATTTCTCGTAAGGAAATCGCCTGTAGTAGAGTTTCCGAAGGGTCCATCGGCTATCCCTCTCGCTTTACAATCGCAAGGGAAGTGATTGGCCGTGACCGCCACCTTAACCACCCCTTCTATAATCACAGCCTCCGGGTCGGGGTTCTCCAGCAGATGATTCCCATGAAACCTTATTGCTCTGACGCTATTGTTGTAGGTGATATTAAACTCCCGTATTCCATCGATCTTATTATTGATAACGTTTAGTAATCCAATGTAGCTCATCCCCTCGAATGCCCCGAAGTCTATTATTCCCAAATCCGATTCCTGAATGGATAACACGTTCACGTGTAGAAGTCCCCTGAAAGTATACCGCCGCACGGTTGAGAGGTCCATAAAAGCCAACTTCATCGAACTCACGAAAGTTAAGCCGGAAAAAGCATCTATTTCGATGTTTTTAATACCCGAAGGGAAAACAAGGTGTTCGACATTAGCTAGTCCTGAAAAGGCGTTTGTTTCGATAGTGTGAGTGGGATTATTATTCAGCAGAAGATGTTTAATATTTGAGGTACCGGCGAACGCGTAACCTTCTATCCTTTTTATTCTATTATATCCTAGAAGTATGGAAGTTATGTTTTGTAGTCCCGCGAAGGTGAACTGTGCTATATTGTCGAGAGAGGTGTGTTGAATGCTGAGTTCCTTGAGTCGTGGTAGCCCTCGGAAGGCAAATGGTCTGAGGGCAGTGATGCTGTTGCCATCCATGGAGAGCCTGCGGAGGGCTCGCAGACCAGAGAAAGCTTCGCTCCTTATGACGGGAAAGTGGTTCTTGGAGAGTGACAAGTGTTCCACAGTCGCGGGGAGAGCCTTAATGGGGATGTCCACGAGGCCTCCGTTGTTGCACAGAACCTGAAATTTTTAATCAAAATTTTAGCATACATAAAAAAAACTTTCTTTCTTCCGTAAGTGCTGTTTTGTGTGACGGAAAACAATGGACTTGTTGATAAAAATAAAGACCATTTAAATCTAAATTATCTTTAGGTACAAGTGAAAGGATAAAATATTAATCATTGAAGAAGAAAAATTAATATAATATTACACTTCACATTATGGGTATAACTTCAAAAGTTATTCCAATAAAATTGGATACAATATTACTTAAATTTTGTACATCACTTAAACGGGCAAGCTGTTGACAGATCTATGAAGTACTTTGCAGTCTCTTCATCGGATAGCAGAGTTACAAAAAAGTACTTTTAGATAATCGACTGAATTGAACAGTCGTTTTTCTAATTAGTCCATTTACAAAAAATTAAATAATTAAATAAACGCAAAAATGTGTTGTCTATGTTTACAATAGATATAAATTTATTATCATGCTTGTAGTTCTAATAATTGAATTTATTCACTTTTGACTGAAGCAGCAAACCGGAATGATAACACGCGCCCGTGTAATGGGAATGTACTGTATCTCCTAAAAGCTAATTTTGAGATAAAATACTTTAATTTTTTTTTTTGGAAACTTTGTTCTTTTCCTCGCAAAGTAAGTAATAATTTAAAATTTGATGAAAGGTACATTGACACTACATTTAAAATAATGTATAAATATATCAACACGTTCCAATTCAACCAAAAACCATAACAAAAACCAGGTCCTCAACAAATAAAACACTGAACATACCGATAACCCACACCACACATGGACAAAGACACTTTCAGTATTATGCAACCAAACTTTTTAATTGCATGCCCATTACTTTGAAACAAATACTATCTGCAAATACATCTACAAACATTCATAAAAAACATATCACTGACTGGATTAAAAATCAAGATATTAACTTTATACAAAACATTATTATTCCCAACCAAACATAACAAAACTATAAAAAGTATAAAATTAAATAAACCTAAAAATTAAGTAGTTTTTCAAGTATGCAATAACTATACATACACTTACAATTTATATATGTGTGTACATATATATATATGTGTATGTGAATGTGTATGCGGATGTATACGTATGTATATATATATATATATTCATATGCATGTGTGCAGGTACATGTATTTATATGGATGTGTATGTATGTATGTGTATGTTTATATATATATATATATAATTTTTTTTTTATATTCCTCTAATATATTAAAATACTTTTTTTTCTCTTCTATATAACCAATGTACAATAACTGTTAAAATTTGAAAAAAAATACATATAAAACTTTATATTACAACACATAAATACTTGTCACACATAAACATAAATAAACACGTAAACACCTCAGCACAGGTTCTCCTAGTGAGGTGTTCACGAAACATACAACAATACCTATCCACAGTTTCACCTTCACAAACCTACCTTACACCCAACATAATAAAATTATAAAGGTAAATACTGTAATGTATAGAAATAAATAAATAAATCATGCATTATGAAATTCATTTTATATGTGGTTTAAAAAAACTTATCAAATTATCACTGAGCAAATTTTATTTTTTTTTCTGCTATTGGCTTGAGAGGAAATATACAAAATATTAAAAATAAAATTTAGGTCAATCATCTCAAAATTAGCTACGTTGAGACACAACATATTGACACATCACACGACGCGCACGTGATACAGGTAGCTACGCGACCTATGACTCAAATATATATCCGTTAGCGTTGTATCTAATAAAAAAAAGTATTTGTGGGGTTTTCCGCTGTATTGCAGATAAGAATCAAATCCACCATGAATCAATATGACAAGGCTCTTTCTTATTTCTTTAACGCTGATTTGCATATTATAAAATAAGATGTCTGCTAGATTTTCAACCATAAGTAATAACTAGATACGATATTGATGCAATATAAGATGCAATATTTTGCCAGTAATCATAACAAACCAATAAAAATAGTTAATAAGATATAATTCAATTAATGGAATTGATTGAGTGCTGTATAGCCAAAACGCTGCATCTATAGATAAGGCGTATTGCCATAACACCTGGCACTATCAATCGTCGTTTGACAGCATTTTTAAAAACTTATTGCCTGTAATAAAGGAAAGTCGGTGTAATTACCTGTGTTTGTGACAGACAGATGCACTGCTCGGGACATGTCTGCAAGGAAGAGTTGTTCTCCCCCTCGGCTGTAGCAGCCAGCAGACATAACGCCACCACTAACCGCCACATACCGGCTTCGTCTTGGAACAAAAAATATTTGCATTTTATTATTTTTATTTAATTTGATTTTATGCCCAGCTGGGTCTTTGAATGGATTATTTGAACGAGTGAGCTATCAAAATTATTCAAAAAAGTTTTGAAGGGAATGTAAAACTGATAAACTAAACATGAAACAACATTATCGAAGTATTTAACAGTAAAAAAAATCAGAATATGCAGTTCACACGCGGTAGGAGTGAAACCGTCAGAAAACTAAACTTCGAGAGAATGATACGAATACAGAGTATCAGGAGTAGGATAATTGTAGGATTTATTTATTATAATATTGTTACCAAGTCAGTTAAAAAGTTATTTTAAATTTTATTCTAGAAGGCCACGAAGCACCGCACAAAATGGACACCGATTAGTCTATCTCATTCTCTCGCAGGCTAAATCCTATAGATGTATGTGTTTGTCTCTTTTTAGTGTCGCTCGTTACCGTTTCATCGAGTTTCAAACACAACGGTGCTAAAGAAGTTTTCACTTCAAAAATTTGTATGCAGTCCACCCGCGGCAGAAGTAAAACCTTCAGAAAACTAAAGAAGACAAGAGTGGGGAGGCTACGACGCATCGCGCAAAGAGGAGACCGATAGGCTACGAAGCACTGAACAAAGAAGAGACCGATTATTTTGTTTCGGACTAAATCCTATAGATCTTTTCTTTTTTCCTTTTTTAAAAAGAAAGACAAACATTCCCGGGTTACGAATAACCCAACAATGTTTGAAAATCTCCTACTACCACCACAGTAAGCCGAAAATGTTGCTAGAGCCCTGATGGAGGACTTAGCCAGCCAAAGAATCCAGGATCCAGCTAAGATGTATGTGTTTGTTGAGTTTTATTAAATGTACATTTGTTACTTAAATTTAATTTTTCCGCGACCGGTTTAATTTAAGTAACAAATGTACATTTAATAAAACTCTTCAATAAACAAAATGTCTAAAAATTGTTACATAGTTAATGCCCAAGAAATACAAAAAAAAATGTATGTGTTTGTCTCTTTTTAGTGTCGCTTTTTCGTTTCATTGATTTCAAATCACCTTGTCGTGAAGAAGTTTTCACTTCAATAAAATCAAATAGAATTGTAAAAAAATACTGCAAGATATTACAAATAAACATATTTATTTTATTTTTATTTTATTCAATGTTTTCAAGTTAAGCTTGTTACACTAACATAATAATAAATCGTTTCAATTTATAAAAAAACGTGTTTACCTTTACCATAGAGTAACTCGTGTAATTGGGGCATTGGTTAGTGTGTATCTATAATTGGTTGTAAATGTATTTCAGAAAAATGTTACATTTTGTCTTGTGTTCATTGGGGAATTTAATAGTGGCAACCATAAACTTAAAACCTTTTAGATGCAAGGTGGCGACGATGGCTGGGCTATCAATTAAGTTGACTATAAATATGTAATACTTTATTTTATTTTAAATACATAAACGGCTATACTGCCTTTTATAAGTAAACATATAATAGAGTACAAAAGTAAGAAAAATAATATCATTACATAATAGTAGTTTTAAACTTAAAAATAACATACAATTATTTTGTGTATCACAACAAAAAATAACAAGAAATAAAAATGAGAAATATCATCATTTCATTTCAACATGTCCACATTGCGTATATAAAGTTACATTATGGAAAAATAATTTTTGAGTGCATATTTATATTGCGCTAATTTTAAGAAATAAATGTCGCCGATGTTAGCATATTCATTTCCCAAAATGTGTAATCGACTGATTAGTGAGTAATAATGTGATAATGTATGTGTGTTATTATAGTAGAACGGTAGAGTCAGTCTATTGTTAGCGCGACCAGGGCAATGAAATCGTATTAGTTCTATTAAATCAGGGGTATCCAAGACCAAGTCAGAAACTTTTTTCCCATCAGATTAATTAATCAATTATAATTCATTCAATTAATTAAACAAAATGTCAAAATATATAACCCTATAATCAAAAATGTTTGCGTTGATTTAAAATGTAAATACAGCTACTGTCATCCAGCTTTGTCTTGAAGTAAGCAGAAAATAAAATACCTTTATAAAATACTTACATCAAAACGTTTGCATTGATTTGATAAAAAATATTATTTTATTATTAACCCGCTTAATCATAGGTAACCACATTTGTCCCAGCTCACACAGGTCGCAATTAAAACTTTATATCTCTCTCTTCTGTCAGGGTGAAAAATATGATCAAGAAAGAGAAAATCCTGCGATGTAGAATTTAACTATAGGCAAATTTAAATCTGCCCCTATATGAAACCAAAGTTTCCAATATAATTTTTTCGAAACGTAAAAACGTGAGGTAATAATAACTTTTTTAATAAATTTATCTAATAAAATATGTGTGTGTTTTTATTTTTTCGTTTTCACTAATTTTAGATAGAAAAACTGTAAGGTGTACCATTATTAAAACTTTTTCATTTTTGGATTAAAAATTTTTCGATTTTTAAAGGTTTTCGATTTTATTGCACAGCGTTGCATCGCACATTAAAATAAACTAAAAAAGTAGATCAACGTTAGTAGATATCTAAGGATCATCGCAAAGGAGCTATTGCATATATTTTTCTATTCCTTCTGTTTATCTACGTAATGTAAAAACATATTCCTTTTTCTTTTTCTGTATCATGCACTTTGTCACGTATGATCACACAATCACAGTCAATCAGACCGTCACTTGTAAATTTCATATTATCATTTCTTATTTATTTATTTATTGTTGTTATACGCCCATATGGGCTTTTACGTAGATTATACAATAATATTTAAGATATCGAGGATTAAACATAAATAGAATTTAAATCAAAAGTTATAAAAATGAAAACATTTAAAAAATATAAAGGTAGTTTTTGAAGATTATAGCGTAAAACCGTGAAATATTTGAAACAATATAACATTTGACAATAACATAGAATAAAATACAATATAAAACATTACAATAACACATCAAATCGTTAAATATATTACACCCACGTTACAATAATTTGTAGGATTCCACAAAGTGTTGGTTTAAAATGCATTTTAGATTATAAAGGGAATCAGCGAATATATCTACAATATCACCAAACTTGTTGCCTAAATCATGCATCCTATTGGTAAGTGAGTGTGATTGATAGTTGGTTGTGTATGTGTTGCAAAGGAATGTAATATTTTGTCTAGTATTCCTTGTCGGTACATGGAGTTTAATGGTACTAACAATGGCAGGGCTGTCAATTAGGTTGTTCATGACTCTGTATAATAAAATTAAATCTGAAATGATTCTTCTGTCACATAGCGTAATTAAATTAAGTCGATTCATCAAACTTATATAATTAATGTTTTCTATTGGGATTTTGAGCTTGAAATTTAAGTACCTAAGAAATTTGTGTTGAACCCGTTCTATTTTGTTAGAGTGTACTTTATAGAAAGGGGACCAAATAGGTGAATTATATTCCACTTGATTTCTAACTAATGAAATATAGAGTGTTTTCATGCAATCAAAGGACTTAAAATCAGTTAAGGTTCTACAAAGGAAGCCAAGCATCTTTAAAGCCTTATTAGTTATTTCATCTATATGAGCTGTGAAAGTTAAGTTTGAATCGAATATAACTCCCAAGTCGCGAATTTGTGATACTGGTGTTAATTTAACATTATTTAAATTATATTCATGTAAGATTTGAGAATGAGTTCTGGAAAATCGAATTACTTGACATTTCTCAATGTTCAAAAATAACATATTTTGTTTGCACCATTTAAAAAGTTCATCTAAATTAGCTTGTAAAATTAGGCAATCATGTATATTTCGTATTCTTTTAAACAATTTTAGATCATCTGCAAAAAGTAGGACTTGTACATCTTTAAATATATTTACAATGTCATTAATGAATATTAAGAAGAATATTGGGCCGAGGTGGGACCCTTGCGGGACACCACTTGTGGCCTCGAATACATAGGATTCTATAAAATTAATCCTGACACTAAGCACTCTATTACTGAGGTAACTGATAATCCATGTCAATAAACTACCTTTGATGCCCAACAGTCTGAGTTTAGATATAAGAATGTGATGTCGAACCTTATCAAATGCTTTACTGAAATCGGTGTAAATAGAATCCACTTGTTGTTTCAGACTAAGGGATTCGCATATGTAATTATTATAGATAGTTAAATTACTTAAAGTAGATCGACCTCTGATAAAGCCATGTTGGTTAGGAACAATAATATTGTTGATAGGTTTTACAATGGTATCTAATACTAATGACTCGAAAAGTTTGGGTAAAGCAGACATAATGCAAATAGGTCTATAGTTTGATATATCGCTTTTGTCACCTTTTTTATGAATAGGCGTTAAATAACTCTTTTTCCACAAAGCCGGAAAACAGCCAGAAGCTAAGGATTTGTTAAAAAGTTTATGTAAAGGATATATCAAACTATCAATGCAAGTTATTAAAAATATGGGAGGAATACCATCCGGTCCAGCAGATTTATTACTATCTAATGCTTTAATGCCCCTTTCTATGGATTCTAAATTTATGAAACATTGGCTTAGGTTTAATGACTCTTCTACTGACGTACTGGAGATTGCATTGACGGGAATATCTTTATCGTAAACACTTTTAAATGAGTCAGCAATTTCTACGCCATCTTCAATTTAAAAACTTTATCTTCTTTTGTTATACATTATTTTCGCGTAATTTTACCTTTATACCTACCATATATTGTTCATTTCTTCAAGTTTATCTTTTTTGACAACAATCTGTGTCTCTGTATCATACACTAATCACGTAAAAACCCACCAGGACGCTGTATATTAGCTTAAATAAATAGAGAAAATAAATGAATTTATATTAAAACGAGCAAACAATTATTATACTAAATTTATATAATTATCAACACGTACTTTGATTACCACAAAACGCACATGCCTAGTGTGATAGTCGAAAACCTGAATACCTAGGTTATTTAATTTTTTTATGAATAAAGAATAATGGAAATTAATAGAAATAAAACTTTAATGTTTCATTAAATGAAATTCCACCACGAATTGTTAATATTAAAAATAGTAATACATCAAAACATGTTATCACCCGAACAACATCAATGTGATATTGTTCGGGTTCACACCCGAATATTGATATTCACAATTCATTTTTTTTATGAATTTGTAGCTGCATAAATACAATGATTACCAACTGAATTAATAATTTGGAATAACGACAGTTTTACAGATGTTTTTTTAGTAGGTATTAAACGAATTCAAAGGGTTATCAAATTCTCAAATTGTTCCAAATCAAAAGAGATATTTACTCTATGGGAGCCATAGTACTATCAGTGGTATTGATTTATGTGCTATTTTCATCGCTAAAAGATACTAAATTAATATTAGTGAACGTCAACTACGAATAACTTATTAACGGAAAATCTCACAAACCCTTTTGTGTGGTTTAAATATTTGAATTTGTCGTCTTCATTTAATTTAATATTAGAGCGGCTTTATTATGGAATATCGATTACCAAATCCAATTAAGTATAGAAACTATCTAAAGAATAGTACAGTTAATAAGGACGTTTAATTATTACCCAGACACTGTAAGTAAGTACCTACCGTTGGCTGACTTTAATAATATACCTTTGTAATTGATATTCAGACTGAAAATTAAAAACTTTCCCACAAAAATTAAGTGGAAAACTTTCAAAAACCATGTTAATTTATTTGCTTAATGTGAGAGATGGTAAACTTTTGATGATATGAGAAATAATGCCTTTTATTTCATAAATTAATTGATTTTTTATTTCATTCTTAGCGTGTACTTTGTTATTCCCTTTACATAATTGAGCGAGGGTTTTCTAAGAAATAAAAAAACAGGCTTTTTCTTTTGATGAATGGGTGCAACCTCATAATGTTATTCCAATAAAAATGAACAAGATTAATTTTTTACGAAATTAAATAGACTTGTTTCCCACAAACACAAATTAATTTTTCAAAAGGTAATTTTTCGGTAATTTATAAATTATTAAAATTTAAAGAAAAATCGCCGTTGAATGGTAAAGTAAAACAAGCTCGGAACAATATGAAACTAAAATAGAAACTCTTGGTAGTATGTTAACCTTTTTGCTACAGAAAACAGTTATAATTATTGGGCGGTATAAATATATACAGGAAGGTTTGCGTAGATAAATAGGTTCATAATAGGAAAATTAACTGTAATTTTATGTGAAAATGTGCATTTAAATGTGTAGTGCACTATATGTATATATATACATTATTGCAAATGACATGTGTGCGAAATATCTACAACAATCTAAACACTTAAACTGATTCATTAAATTTATTATCGATTGTTTTCCAGATGGTGTATGAAATGCAAAATGCACGTGCAAGACACGGATTTGTACATAAACGCTTTTGCTATTATGCAGAAAATCTATTAATTATTATATATTAACAAAGAAACTTGAACAAAGTCTTATTTTCGGTTAGTGCAAATATTTTCAGATCATTAATTCCCATCATCAACTAAGCAGCTTCTACACTATTGTCAACATTGACCAGATACCAAATTGAAAATGGGTTCGAAGAAAAAGTGCTTGAATTCGGGCAAAACTAGGTGGCAAAGTTGGTACATAAATACGGTTTTCCAAATTAATTTGTCTAACTGTATTCAAAGTCCTAGACAACTTTCTCATCGGTTTAGTTTTTAAAAATAGAACCGTAAAAATCTCACCATCTCTTGGGCCGGCTAGTAACCAATTTCAAAGAAAAAAAATTGGATTGTCTGAGGATTGAACCTTTCTCCTTAAGGACTGATGAAACAAGTGAACACCGCTTACCTCAGCCAAATCCCATTTGAGTGGTAACGATATTTATTTCGTATATTAACTGTTGTAAGTTTTAAAAATTAATGTCATCCAATTTTTAAAAATGCGTATGTGTGCGCGTATATGTACATGAGTGCTAGTTGATAGAATGCATTGTCATCGACAACGAGTCTATCTGTGGAGTTTCATCTCGATCGGATGTGGGGAAGTGCGTTAATTTCCACTTCCATGATTTGCATTCATACATTCACGAAAACGAAATCTAAATTCAAATAGATGTATTTAATAAGGTTTTCTGAAAAAAGCTATCGTAAATATTACGGAAAAGGCAGAGGGTTTAACAACTTTAACTTCATCTCGTATTCTTCGACAGTATAAAATAATATTACGAAGAATTCCTTGGAAACTATTTCGCAAACTTGATCGCAATGGAAAATGAATTTAGAAATGTTGTTTACTTGGACTTAATTATACACAATATACTAAAGGTATTTTAACGTCGATCGCTACTAACTTTCTCGTTTAATAACTTTAAAGATTTTTTTGGCGGAAATCTTCGGATTCCCAATGTTAATTTCTGGCCGAAAGTTTTCCCGTTTTGATGATTTACGGCAAAGATTATAAGGTATATAAATACAGAAAACCTGGAAATGCCTGAAACATTAGCAACTTTCTAGCCAATAACTCTTGAACTTACAGCCTTTGGTTACGAACATATCGCAACGTATTCATGTGTTGCGGGAACAAACCTGCTTTTATAAATGTTTAATTAGACTTTAATGGATTTTACAAATTTTGGTAAATTTAACATTTTGTGTTTGAAGTACTTTTAACCTGAGAGTAAATAAATGATCATCAGATCTGATAATGATTTTATTTAAAAAATGGATTCACGAAGAATACATTGTTCCAACAAATTAATGTTGGAACTCGAGTGAAGTCGCATAGTTATATATTAGTGTATAATATTATAATTGGATTGGTACAGTAACAACCCTCTACCAGTCTTTTGCTGACCGGTTTTTTTTTACCGATAGGTTGTACGTCGATAATACAGGTTTCGATTGTGTGTCCAGATGGCGCTTGTATTAAAACTGTCAGGTTGCCAAGGAAGTGTTTTGTTGATATACAAAACTGTTTTTCTTAGTCTCTTTCTCTTTTTACTGCTAATATTCGAAAAATAAACAAAATTTTGCCTGGCCTATAGGTATTTGAACGGGAAACCGGCCCCAGTTGTAGTTTTCAGGCGGTACAAACTAATTGTCGCATGTTTGTGTCTGATAATTTTTTTTACCTTAAATTTGTAAATAAAATAACTTTGTTCAAATTCTCGGAATGTTTTTAAATGAAGAAAGGACCGCAAACAAATCCTTACAATTAGTTACAGATTTATCTAAATAACAAAATTATCATGCTTTCATGAAAATATTTTATAGGTTCTCAATGATAATTTGAGTATTCTGAAAACTATTCGCACTTTATTATTGATCCAAATTTGAGATCAGGATTTTAAACGTAAAAATGTCATTGTTACTATTATGTCAACAATAACAGTTTATTTTGTACTACGCAAACCCAACCAATCGTGGCAGATTTCTTGTAGGAAAACATGTATTTTCCAGAGCATAAAATAAGCCAAAAATTAATTTTAAACTTAAACTAATAAAAACTAAGTTAATTAAAAATTTAAACGTTTTAAACGAAACGCATCTCAAAGGATATCCGTATTAGGAGTAATACTGAAATAAAACATACATTTGGTTTGTTCTGTAAAGGTAACGAGCACTAATAAATACTAGGCAAGGTAAGATGTCCTTGAAGCATTCCAAAAAGGGGAAAGGGGATATAACAGTTGTGAAGTGTCATCAGGATTTGCAGGGTGAAAATCAATTTACAGACAAAAGGGAGACAAGAGAAGGATGCACACGTTTAGAAAACCTGTAATTTACAGTAAAGCTTCGGACAATTGAAAGGATATCATCTTCATACAATGAGTATATTCAGTAATTTTTTTTTTTTATCGTAATTATTTTCTAGCATAATTATTTTTTTAAATTAATTTGAACATACCTAACAACGGTGAGTGAATTATATTTGTTTTTTCATTTATTAAAATAGCTTTAGGATTATTAAATTTGTTAATTTCTAATTGTTAATTAAACTTGATAAAATTTAATTTGTGGAACTCCATTTTAATTTTTTTCTATTTCTTTTATATATTCAATAATATTATTATTCAATTTACAAAAACAGTGTATTTATAAACAAGTTCTGCTTAGTAATTATTATTACGTGTGACAGCTGTTAGAACAAATAGAAATTAACAAACACTAATAATCCTAAAGCTATTTTAATAAATGAACAAACAAATATAATTCACTCACCGTTGTTAGATATGTTCAAACTAATTAAAAAAAATAATTATGCTAGAAAAAACAACCATGAGTTGTCATTTGGGAATAATTCACATTAGGAATAATGATAAGAGTATTAACGACCTTAAATTTAATTACGCAAAAAATAAAACCTTGAGTCATCATTTGGGAATAATTTATATTAGGAATAATGATAAGAACACATAACGCCCTTAGTCGAATTTAAACAATATAAGTAATTGGTAAACTTTATAACTTTTATTGGTAAAGTAAATAACCTTTAATAATTTCAGTCGGTTTACTCATAAATTAAAAATAAGCTTCAAAATCCTATCTAGAAATAACATAAATACTTCGTCTGTAGGTGGCACGACCAAAGTTTGATATTGTCTTCAGAAGGCGAAACAGCTCTCACGTGTAATAATAATTACCTAGCAGAACTTGTTTAAAAATAAACTGTTTTTATAAACTGAATAATAACATTATTGAATATATAAAAGAAATTTAAAACAAAAAAAAAATTCAGTAATTTTGATTTTGATTATTACAAACCCGTTAATACAGGCTTCAATATACCAAAAAGAGAGTTGAGTTGTAATTACTTTTATGAACCGATCAACATACATAGAGGAATTTTAAAGCAATTCATTTTTTTAAGCAATATTAATTATTTGGACGAACTGAATAAATAATTTGATTTTTGTAATATTTGTCAAAATATTTCAAATGCTCTGTGAAGGCGGTTTCATATACGTAGTCATCTGCAAACAATGGACATTTAGGTCCATAGGAAAGTTGTTTGTGCGCATTTTTGGCTTATTAAAACCACTTCGACCCCTAAGCTTGTTTTCAAGACAACATATCAATTGCAATCAAGTACAATAAGCTTGTTTTCAAGCTAATGCGTGTGTTCCTACAGAAGTGGTTATAACTCCGTTTTTGTTCTACTGACAACCTTAAAACAAAAGGGGGAATTCTATAATAAACTACTCTACATATCTCTATTCAAAATTGTCCATTTAAATAGATAAAAAAATACTTACTTTGTAGAAATAGTTTTCACCCGCCGAAACGCATACGCGCCGTTAGACTTTGTTAATTTTTTATTAAAATTTTTTGTATGAAATGGTAAAAAAATGCAGTGATAAAATTGTTTACTGTACATTTGTCTAATAAAATAAGTGTTTTTAATACTGTCACCTTTCAAAAACAGGTTTTAATATTTGGCTTTGTTCAGATATATTTAATTTAAATAACACAAAAAAATTTATGAATCTGTACTTTAAACACAAAAAACTTGCACAAAGCGATAGACCGGAGTGGTTAAAAGAAAAAAAAACGAAATCCATGTTTTATAATAAATCTGTTTCCATTTAATAATTTATTAATCCGGCTCATATTTTCAGTCATTTTTTTAAAATTTTATTTTTGCCAACTATGTTTGCGTTTTCCACAAGAATTCAAAATTATTGCTCAAATTGTAATATTGACATAGTACCCAGGTGAACGTTCACGCAAAAACAGACAATTTTTATTTTCTTTTGCTTTGACCGTGGAATTGAAAAATGATTTTTTACCTGAATACCACACAATATAATATAGTCTCAACTGCTCCCCAACCTTCTGAAGTCAGTGAGACTATAACATCCCCAATCGGGGTATGTTGTGAGGCTGAAGGTAACTAGGAGGAATTAGAAAGTGGAAGGTGGGGGGAGTACCTGGCAGTGGCGGTCGGTGGCTCTTTGTAGAAGGGATTCTGGACAATTAATAAGTATGATACACCTACTGTAAATAAATATACAAGTCTGTATAATAGCCCACCAACAAGTTGCAATTTCTGATAAAAAAAGGTATAATAAGCTCTATAAATCCTTAATACTCCGCAACATCCGTAATTATTAAATATAAGATACCAGCATGGAGAATCCTGCACAACATAATTCAAGAAATTTGTGTATAAACTGAAATTTGAATATCTTATAATTAGAAAAGATTTATTTCTTGGTGTTATGTTCAGAATAAGAGTCGTTTTTCAGTATCCAGAATATGTTTTTTTTCCGCAAATGACCGTGATTCAAAACTTTTTTGCATTAATGATTCAATTACACAATCACACAATTATCGTTTACAGCATTAAAACACGTTGGTGAAGTTTCCATATTATTTTCTGTATTCATATTTCAAATTAAATTATGATTTAAATATGTAATCGATAGTATTCAATGATTCAATACTTCCGCGTCAGTTATTTACACCAAATTATCAAAAATATATCACCCATGTAAACAATCTACTTGTCCATCCATCAATCCAATCCATCGTGGTATGCCATTCTGTGCATTATACCCATATGCGTAAAAGCAGTTTTTTGTTTGATGGATGCTATCCTGGAATGCATATTTCACGCTCATAGATCGAGACAAACAGATACGCGCGTATATGCGCGTATACGATAATGCGCGTGCGCGAGTGTAGAATACTTTGTCCCAATCTAGATGCTAGAGTTCCATAGCATCCAATACTGCCGGACAATGCGTATCGCGTCTTGTATGTGTTGGAGTCAAAGTTCTGCGAACACGTACTCATATGTGTGTGTTTAGGCTCTGTACGCTAGACGATTGATATATATATATCTATACAGAATGCATATGTATTTCGACACGCTCGACCGTCATATCCGTTAGGTTTGAGTCTCTGTTAATAAATTGCAGTATCTGTTTACGGCTTGATTAATAAAAAGCATGCTTTTGACTAGAACTTAGGGGATGCTCCGCATCCAAAGTATGTATAGAGGGACCGCGCCTGATACCTGGCTATTCGGATCTGGTCACCAAACACGGCTAAAGCCATTTCAAGAATACATTTTTGGATGGTGGTCCTACACCAGGGCGATTCTGAAAGTATCTTCAAATCTGGAACGTGCTGCAAATATACCACATATTATTTTTTAAATGAAAAAGTTGTGAAATAACACAAATTAACCAAATAAAATTTACTTGTGCACGCCGGGGTTTGAACTCGCAATCTCCGGATTGCGAGTCGAGAGCCTTATCTCTCGACCACGGAGGCCTTCAAATTTGACCATGCAGATTGATAAATAAACCCCTCTCAAAACATACAGCGCCATAGGCTAATAAAGTCTCATCTACTTCAAATATTGACATTACTCCTGCGGATGAGCGCGAAAGAATGGAATTTGTTTACGTTATTCGATTTTCCGCGAATCAACCTCCGGTGTCGCTTGGAGCGTGAACATTTGACAGAGACATTTTTCCGATTGCCGTATTTCTATCCCGGTAGCATATTTCCTGCCTTTATTTTTCAACGACCTTAAAGATTGCCCGGGGTTTATTTATATTTAAGCACGGGGACGCCTTACGCGCCGGGGCCCGGCCGTGACTTGAGTGTCTGAGAAGGGGCCCTTCCAACCAGCCATAGGCGCGAAGCCGGGACGTCTTGTCCCGCGCTGCTCTTTGCTCCTGTCTTCCCCGGGGCTCTACGGTAGCATTAAATCAGTGGCGGCCCACGCCGCCGGGACTTCTTTTTCGAACATTCTTTCACCTTTCTTTGTTGTCAGTCCATTGTATTCATGGAATCAAAGTAAAAACAATCCAGTCAATAGCCTTTATCTCTTCTTCGTTTCGCAATAACATTACTTCTTTTCGACAAAGAAATTATTGCTCCGTGAGATTATATATAAAAAGCCAATTATTATATAATATGGCACGTACCTTGATGGCGGTACAATGCTTGAATCCTACAATTTAAAGCCTAAAACCACACTTGTTTTCGTTTGTTGAACTGAAAAAATTTACTAGACTATACCATGATTCCATATTTAAAAATTAAACTTAAATCTGAGTTGTGTTTTTCTTTTCAACAACCCGGCACGCTTTATGATGGAAAAGATGCATATGTTACCTTCGACAATCATCGTAAATACATTATTATTAATAAATTTTAAGGCAATAAAGTTAATATATATTCTTTTATCGCGTAAGGTGAATAGGATAATAATAAAGATAAATTAGTAACGTATAACTGGAGTCTACAGCTACTGTTGTTAATTATTCATAATAAATTTAAAGAGTTTTTTTTAAGTTTGTAAATACTTCGCAGTACCTACGCATGCCCTAAAACTCCCGAAAGCGAAGCGTAATCAGAATATTCCCATTTCTGTCTGAATTCACTAATTCACTAATTCACTCGTCACTCGCTAATAAATAATGAGTCGTATTATTCTATTATTTCTTACTCATATTAAAAGATTCGTCTTCTCGTCAACGCTCTGTAACTTTACTACTAGGTGGGGCAGCACACTCATATCCCGGTGTACGCGAGACGGCGTCAAATTTGATTAAACAATGTTATTTGATTTTATACGCGAGATAAAAGCGCGTAGCATTTTACGCTGAAGAGAGGTGACAATGGTAATATTAGATTTACAAAAGTTTTACGGCTTTTAAATGACTTGTTATTCTTTTTTACATTGAGTTTTTGCGGAAAAATCCGATTTTCTCATGTCTAATTTATGAAGAAGCAGTTTAACTTTTACATTCATTGTTAGGAAACCGGTATCCTGTCCTTTTTTGTTTTTTTTTTTATTTCGTGGAGTAACATTAATTTATGTATTTGTGAAAACATTTTTTTTTAAGTGTTTTGGAGAATGTTTTGTCTTTTATTTTAATTTTCTCCATTTTAAAACATACGTGTATTTTGGTTCAAAATGTTACCGACAGCTAGTTCAACAAACGTGAAATATTGTTGAACTAGCTGCCGGTAATTCAACAATATTTCACGTTTGTTAAACTAGTTGTCATGGTTCAAAATGTTACCGACAGCTAGTTCAACAAACGTGAAATATTATTAAGTTTCTTTTGTTGGTATATTTAATGATAGTCTTGGTAGGTACTGAGATACAGAATTTAACGTCCCTAAATTCCTAAAATCATTAAAAAAGAATTACAGCATGACCATGCTATTCTATTTACTAACACAAAGCAATGTTTTAAATACATTTCTACGTTCTGCGAAGTATAAATTATGTAAGAAATTACGAAAAAGGCGTTACAAATCCATTGATTAAAATTTCAACTAAATTTCGTTTCGACCTTTTGCTGGCACCGTGGCGGAATTTATCTAATAAAGAACCTTAATCAATAGCTACTTCATTTTCACTATCTTCAAAATGCCACAAAAAACAAAGCTAAAAGAGTAAGAAAAAATAAAAGTGATAAGAAAAGCAATAAATAAAGACATGCGAAAAACCAGCATTCAATAAAAACAGGCCTGAAATTTCCTTATTGAGCTCAATTTAAATCCACTCGAGTCGCCCTCAAAGTAAATCGCGATTTTCATTAAATGGCCGCGTATTTTTTGCAATTCCTTACTCTTTTCTGCTTAAAAGCCCGACACCTTTTCGCAAAGCACTTACTTCTGATTTTCCGAAGTTCGCCTTCGGTATTCCGTAAGTCTCGTAATTTTTTATTCATATCGAATAAACACTTCTTATCAATTCGAAGCGAGATTTGCTTTATTATTTTATCTTTCGTGGAAATAATATTTTTTTCCTACCATCCCAACCTATTTGATTGAGCGGATAGAGTAAGACATTGTGAAATATTTAAGTATACTTTATTATTGTGACGTGGAAGCTAAGGGTTATTAATTAGAAGTATTATTATGATCGTGTTTAATAAATTAATTAGATTCGTTCTTCGTTTTATAGTTGTAACAATACAAAATTATTTGAATTGCTTTGTTTACCTACTCACATTCAAATTGCGGTGAGATCCTTACTAATTGCTAGACAGTTTAGTTCAGATGAAATGTTGTCACGCGGCATATGTTATAATGTTTTTCTCGCTTTTAATATATATATATATATATCTGTGTAACATTATTGTAATACAAAAACAAGGGAATCTAACAATAAGCCCTGGCAACATCTTAACAAATTGATTTTTCTGAAAAAAGTCCAATAATACAAATAAATTCCAAATTTCGAAATATCATCAGCAGGTACCATTTTTTAAACAAAGATTGAGAAACAAAAAGTATTTAAATTTAAAAAAACCAATGGTAAACGAAATGATCGCTCAAAGGGAACAACTCAAGATTATGGATTGTGAGGAACCTCGATAAGTGGTTACCCCGCAGCACAGAAATTCTATACCGGGCATTAGTATAAAGTAACAAGGGGTTGGGTGCTGATCCTAACTAATAGAACCTAACCACAAGTAACCTAACCTAAGGAGTAGAATATTAAGTAGATGAGTAGTATCATTTTCAAAAAAATACCTCTACAAAAGTTTTTAAAATCACCTAATAGGATTAATAAAGATGAACAATTTTTTTTAAAATTGCCCCAGGATCATTGTCTTTCAAAAACAAATATTGTCAATTTTTTTTATAAAGTAATAATTTTTTACCTTGACGAATTAATGAGATGTCGATCAAAAATTCACCGTTCAAATGAACTTCTTACTAAACTTGAAAAATCACGAAATCCATCCAAAATTAAAACAAAACAAATATACATTTTTAATCGATACATTAAAAGTGTAAATTTCATTTTATATTTGATGAAATTATTTTTGATTAACGTGATAATTTTGGAAATTAACTTTATTGCTGAATTATTCCTCAAACAAATGATTCTAATATTGATAGCGGCACTTAAACTCACAGCAAATTTCAGTTCATCACAGACGACCGAAATTAGTATGTTTGAATTGAATGAATGATGAATGATATTTCAAAGGTGCATGTGAAAGATAAATAAATAAATAAAAACAGTGTGCGGTGCAAACAGAAGTGAAACCTTATAAATAAATAAATATAAAAATTATTATAATATTGTTACCAAGCTTTAAAATTATTTTACTCATCCTCTCGCAGGCTAAATCCTATAGATGGATATGATTTCCTCTTTTTAGTCTCGCTCGTCTCCGTTTCATCGAGTTTCAAATCACAAGGGTGTTAAAAAAGTTTTTACTTAAAAAAATATACACAAGTGTGCAGTTCGCAAGCGATAGAAGTGAAACCTTTAGATAACTAAAGTAGGCAATAGTGGGGAGGCTACGAAGCACTGCGCAAAGAGGAAACCGATGGGCTGCGAAGCACCGCACAAATAGGAGATCGATTATTTTATCTCATGCTCTCGCAGGATAAATCCTATAGATTTTTTTTTACATGAGGCCCTGAAGAAAATAATTTCCCTCAGGCTTATGTCATCTTTGGGGATGCTGTGTGAAGGTTTTTTTTTAAGAAAAGAAGAGGAGAGTTCTGGAAAGGAAAAGAGTTTAAGGATCATCCACCTCCAAGACCTAGACACACCTCACCCCATGATCCCGGGCACCCCTGCTAAATCACTAAACTTAGCGAACCACTTGGGGTGACCTATGGCAGAGGTGTAGGTTATCCAGTAAAGGTTCCCGGGGCGGCGGTACAATTACCGTTTATTATTAAAATAAACGGTAAATATTACTTTTTATTATTATTATTATTTTTTTTTTTTTTTAATTTTAACTTTTTATGAGTAAAACCTCAAACTGTAATATTTAATTAAATGAAGACATTATGAGCGAAACTCAATCGAAAATCTGGAAACAGAAAAATCAGAAAAAGATATTTACACCTCTGGGACTCGAACCCAGGACCTCCCTACTTTCCGGGTCGGGCGCTCTTATCCACTGAGCTAAGGTGTCGATATCCAATTCGGTCACTTTTAACTGTACCATACTTCGACTAAGAACCACCCATATTATCTTCATTTTTCTTACCGCATATTTTTATTTGCTGCCATCTTTATGAATGATTGCAAGATTCAACTTGAACTAAAAGCAATCTAGATGGTGTCTGGATAAATTTTTTACTCATAAATTATTATTAAATGTCTTCATTTATTATGATTAAATGTCTTCATTTAATTAAATATTACACTTTAATCCGTTTTTGAAATACATTTGTAAGAGTATTACAACTAACACTTAGGCATACGAACTATACAAGAATTAATAGAGCTTGCCTTTTAAAGGCAGCTTCACTAACGCTAAATATGTCGATATCCGAATTTATTTTGTTTAACAGTAAAATTGCTCTCCCGACCGGCATGACCATTGGCAAGTTACTGCAGGCGGGAAGATAGAACAGTATCCACCTGGCGAAGATACCCATCGGGAACATAGAAATGAATGCTCTTCATGGTAGCTGAGTTTTCAAACCATCCGCGAATCGATCTGAAGAAATGTGTAGCAATGTGTACAATACTTCTGACCCGTAGATGGTTCATTCCGAGATGTATGTGTTTGTCACTTTTCAGTGTCTCTAGTTGTAAAGAAGTTTTCACTTCAATAAAACCGATGAATTAAAGACCCACATGACCCCAAAATGAGAATTGTAAAAATCATCAAGTTTGTGATTGCAAAAAATGCTGCCACGGACTTGATTCAGACGAGGATCGTGAGAAGGATCCATTCTCATTTATGGAGGCTAATGCATTTGAATGCTTATTTAAGTTAACAGCTTTTGTATTTTTTCTTATTTGTATTTATATTTCCCCTGCTATATGTTTTGCGTAATCCCCGCTTATTACCACCTATTTATTTTTAAACGTGGAAGCCCCACGATAAGCCTGGAGGAGTGCTTGGATATTTATTTATTTTGCAACCATTTTGCATTTTTAATTTTTAATTTAAAAGTTTACCGCTAGGCGGCGCCGCCTCCATCGCAAATGCTTCGGTAATTGCAAAACTGACGTAAAGCGATTTTAAAGTGGTTTTTTTTCTTCCCCTACCTGATAAAGGTGATAATTGTATTTAAAAGAAAGTAAACGTGAAAACATCGTAACACGTTTTCATTTTTACCGATAAAAAATAACTGATGTTTTGCTCGTGATGAATTTAACGCTAATAATGTGACGATGCTTTCATTCGTAGCGTTTATGCCTACAGAGAAAACAACACTATGTGCATTAATTTATTTTTTATCTGAAGCCGCACAAGTGTTCCAACTGCTCCCAACCGTCAGGAGCCAATGAGACTATGGCGTCCGCAATTGGGTTATGTTGTGTTACCTCTGTAATAAATTTCAAGGGCACTGTTTTTATTTAATTTTTACTAGTGAGTTCCCGGCATGCGTTGCAATGCTACTAATAAATAAACTGTTTCTCACTGCGTGTCTTTTCCCATTCGTCCCGTTCTCCTTCCGCCTCTTCTTCCCCTTCCGTGTCTCCTTCCTCTCACGCATTCCCGAATATTATTAAATTTATACTTAGAAGGCAGTCACTATGTGGTTTGACATAATATTAATTGAAATAAAACAATAACTTTGTTTTGTAACCATGATTTTTTTTTTAATACCGACCGGTTTCGCTTAATACAAGCATCTTCAGGGTAATTCAGTTTAATTTTAAACCCATGTAATTTTATATTTATATTATTAAATTTATGGATAAAAATTAAATTCAATTCAATTCTATCATGCGTACATACACCGAAAACAAACTCTTGGTAAAAATTCATTAACACGTGTTTATTCGAAAATCGATCAATCAAATTTGTTACCTGATACAGGTACTTATTTAAAATGTCTATTAGTCTTGATTCGATTCGAAGTATGAGGTGCGTACTTCAAATAAATACATTAATTTACAAATTTTCGGTAATTAAATTTTAATTGAACATCATTGTGTTGCAAAATATCATTCTCAAATTGTGTCATTTCTGACAGTTTTGCTAGAGTTTTTGTAATGATTAAAAACTTTTCATATGCATCGTCATGTTGTTTTAATAATTCAGAAACCCTAGCGGAAGCGGAGAGAAGGTATTTTGAAAGTTTCAAACATTTCATTTAGCAATACATAGACATCTCATAAACTCATAATTAATTCATGTACGTATATATCCCCAAGTAAGCATACTTTGATTTTAATGTATATATACATACATTAGATCTAGAGTGGTGGCCCTAAAGAAAATAATTCCCCTCAGGGTCTGTATCATATTTGCGCATACTGTCTGGTATACTGTCTGTCATACTGGAGGGTATTTTGAAGAAAGGAGGAAATTAAGTTCTGGGAAGGAAAAAGGAATGAGGGGTGGGTAGAAATCTAGGGGTCAGAGTCTCCAGGAGCGACGGACGCATGAATCCATTCCTTCCTCTGCGGTGCAAGACAACGTTCAGAGAGGATCCTGATGGAAAGGTCAAAAGGTCTAACTCAATTAGCTTGCTGGTGGGCAGATGCATCCACCGCCAAGACCTGGACAAACCTTATTCCATGAACCCGGGCACCCATGCTATGTCTCCAAACGTACTAAACCACTTGGGGTGACATATGGCAGAGGTGTTGGTTATCCAATAAATGGTTCTCGGGGTTCATTGGTCAAATTAAATCAGTTCTCAGGCTGAAGGTAATGGGAAAGGAAAGCAGGTGGGGTAAAGGAAGGTGGATCTGGCTATTCAGATCCGGTCACCAAACATGGCCAAAGCCACTTCCAGAAAGATTTCAGTTTTGATTGGTGGTCATACAACAGGGCTATACTGAGAGTATCTTCCGCTCTGGAACGAAGCCGCACATATACTATGTCTTATTTTAATGAGTAAATTGTGAAATAACACGAATGAATCAAATAAAATTTACAGGTGCACGTCGGAATTTGAACCCGTGACCTCCGGCTTGCTTTTCAAGAGTCTTGCTTCTCGACCACGGAGGCCGTCGAACTTATTATTAATATTATTATATTATTTAATTTCAAAGGTTTTGTATATTTAAATTCTAAAAGTTGATGCAGCATCAAGTATCTTCTGTCTTTTTCTTTTTCATACAAGACGTCTGAGAAGGAGATTTTCCGTCGATGATAAGCATACGATATTTCTCTCTGGGACTACTATATATTGTAGATTCTAGAGAAGTGTTGATTTATTCGATATCCGCTCTATTATCCTGATCTTGTTCCATCATGTTTGTACGCTCTCTGAAGCAACAAAATCCGAAAAATCTCCTTTAGAAATGACCCAAAATTCAAAACAACTTCTTCACCCCCAAGTCACCGAATGTCTTTAATAGTTAAAAAGAAAAATTCCTGACCATTAAACTAGTAAAACGTTAACAGTTTTATGAGAATATATTTGTTGATTTGTAATAATGTTTTTAAATCAATGAAAATCCTCGCATTTATACTTAAGGGCTCCGTAGTAAGCAGTCAACAACAAGAAGAAGGTGGTTTAAAAGGGAGATAATATACCAGGGCCAGTCAAACTAATGCCTCCTATTTTTTTCTAATTAAATAAAGTTACTTAAATGAAAAAATTGAGTTTGGCGCTTTTTCTCACACCTTCATCTGCAATCCTACTGCCATAGTAACTGTCTGTGTCAATTGAACTCTTACAAAAAGATTACATTGAACTTTTGAAATGGTCTCTTGATTCTGGTTTAATCATAAATGCAAAAAAAAACTAAATTGATACATATTAGATCATCCAATGCCAAGGCAAATATTATTACAACTGAAATAAAAACACACACTTCAGATTGCTTACACGTCGGTATCTTTGCTTTGTTTACATATGAAAATATTGAACTAGTTAAAGAATATGTTTATTTAGGTGTTATTATTGACTGCTTTTTCAAATAGGATTTACAAATAAATAAAGTATGTGAACGACTCAGATCTGTTGTTAGCAAATTATAAAAATTAAAATTTTATGTTCCAATATGCACACTTCGAATAATTTATTTATCATTAGCTGAATCTATTATAAGGTATGGAATTACAGCCTGGAGACTTTCCTGCAAAACAAATTTAAATCTTGTTCAATCAGTTCAAAATTAATTAGTTAAATTATAAGCTCATAAAAGTTTATATGAACAAAGGCATAATGTTCCGTACTTTTACCAGAATTTCAAAATTTTCTCAGTAAGAGCAATTCTGTGGTATAGAATTATATTTCAGCATATGAATAGCCCTTTATACATAAATAAACTGGATCACACTTACAATACTCGTTTTACGTTAAATGAAGGACTATTTGTACCTAAGCATTTAAACAAATATGGACAAAAACGCTGGACTACATGATACCTAATTGCTTAAATATGTTACCTGCCAAAATTAAAAAATATACAATTGGTAAAAAAAATATTATGCTGAAGAATTGGCTCGCCGAAATAAATAATTTGTTTTAGACTAACATAAAAATTCTAACTGCATGATAATGTAAAATAAGTTTATTTATATCTTCAAAGTAAAATTACCCATCGACAAACTGCTTAAAAGTAGTTAATTGGGACTTTTCTTTTTTCTGTACAGTATTTTATTTTTGCTGTCATATTGTATTACTTTGTATTTATAATAAATAAAAAAAAAATCAAAAATTCTGAACCTATTCGCATTCATGAAAGACTGAAAAATGTGAACGATGACACAACTGCAAAATTGTGACAGGAGACGAAACATGGGTTTCATGAACCTGTATTAAAGGGGCAGTTAATGGAATGGCATCACACAAACTCACCGAGGACTAAAAAATTCTAAACTGTGACATTGGCAAGAAAAGTTATGGCGTCAGTGTTAGGGGATGCAAAGTTTTGATTACAGTTTTTTACATTTTTTTTACAGTTTTTTACATTTTTTTTGGAACAGGGATGCACAATTAATTCTATCCAATACGTCACAACCCTTAAAAAGCTTAAAGCACGTATTTTGCCCAACAAAAGCTATGGCGGATGGCATTAGAAAGCAGTACCGCGCTTTTTACCACTCTGGGATACATAACCCAGTTATGAAGGACCAAAACATTGGAAATGGACGAAGATTGTATTGAAAAGTGACAAATTAATTGTCAATAGTGTGGTTTTAGACCTATGTAAATGCATTTTTTTGAAAATTAAAGGGGAAAAAAATAGGAGGCATTACTTTTTGACTGACCGTGGCGTCGGTATGAAAATAAGAATGTAAGAGGAAGGGCGCTAATAAAAAAAATGATTTAAAGTTTGATTAAAATAGTGCATTATCGGTGCACTCACCGAAATTCAAAATTATTTATGTAACCAATGTACTAGTTGTCATTATTTGAAATTATTATTAATGCAACCAATCATATTTTTATACAAATGTAGGTATGTTCATAAGTATACAGGCTAGCCTAGTGAGGCGGCTTATAATAAACCTCAAGTATTTAACCACAAATTTCTATTCTTTACTCTGTATTATTTTCTGTTTATTAACTTTTTGTAATCATGTAATTTAAAAACCTTTATAAACTATATGAAACATGTATATTTTTTAGTTTCGTTAAATAAAAATTATTATTGTATAAAAAAAAAACGATAATAATTTAGAGAAAATTGTGAAAATATCCAAGAAAACACGACTGGTTTGAAAAAGAGCAAAAATCTCTCAACAAATGCCCAATTAACATTTAACGATAGCGCTGATTTTTTTATGCCAATAACATCGTAAAAGACGGAACAAAATGTGTTTAATAATTTTTGGAGCATAATTTGCGTTTTTTTTTCTGTGGAGGGAATCGAAGGGTACACATCTTCAAAAATAACATAAATATTTTTAGGAACTTAAAACTTAAAGACTTTTGATCGGTTGAAATTTGGAACGTGGAGGCTTAATATGTTATTGTTTTCAATATCTTCTTCACTGGCATTACCTTTATAAATAGTTTTATATGTTTCTGTTTTATCTGCTTTATTGTGCTGCAAAAAGCTTTTGACGTGGGTTTACTCTTAATTCATACAACAAAATCGAAAATGATATCGTGTGATTCAATTATTCACCGTGTTCCAAATAAAAATGACAAACGGCGATTTTGGATGCTCATTTCAGTGAAATTAGATTTTTTTGATTTTGTCCTCTGGGTTAATTGCTTTATGAATTTTCATTGCTTACTTAGTGTTGTAGGAGGGGATGGGGGGTATGATTACAGTTTCTTTTGTTAAGGACCCTTAATGAACTCGTATTCTAGAGGATGAGTTACAAAAAGCAGATATTACATAAAATAGACAAAATTAAATAATCGATGTTAAATAAACGGCCTCCATTGAAGGAATAAGACAAATTAGATTGTTTAGCAATAGAAATAGTTTTTTTAGTGAGTTAGAGTGATTTTTTTACAAAAGTACTTATGTAAGTAGGTTTCTCGGGATCTGTTTTAAACAGAAGAGTGTACCTCTGTAATAAATATCAAGAAGAGTTTTATTTATTTTTTACATTCGATTCACAAAGAAGGTCCCGAGGAAAATAATTCCTCTCAGGACCTATGTCACCTGAGAGGAATTGTGGGGTACTGTGCGGAGGGTGTTTTGAGGAAAGGAAGGATATGAAGTTCTGGGAAGGAAAAAAATTGAGTTTGAGTGGGAATCTAGGGGTCAGTTTCTCCAGGAGTGACGGACGCATGCATCCATCGCTTCCACTGCGGTGCAAGGCGATATTCCCAGAGTCCTGCTGGATAGATCAAAAGGTGTAACTCAACACATCATTTATGCAGCTGGTGGGCAGGTGCACGGCTGCACCGCCAAGATCCGGACAAACCTCATCCCATGAACCTGCTAAGTCACTAAAAGTAGCGAAGTACTTGGGGTGACTTAAGGCAGAAGTGTTGGTTAGCCAATAAATGGTTTCCGGGGTTCATTGGTCACTGTTAAAGTAAATCAGCAAAAACTAGTAAATCTCTATGGCTACCAAAATTTCAGAAAATCCCGTGGGTGTCTTCGTAGCTTGTGAGAACAATATTTTCTTCAGCATTTTATTTTATACTTTTACAATAAACGTGATGCTGATAAATTATTGTCTTGCGTACGAAATCAATTACTGAAGAACAATAAAAAAATTCTCGTCTGGAACCAGTGAGACTTTGGCATCCCCAATTGAGGTAAGTTATGAGACTGAAGGTAGTGGGGAGAGCAGAGAGGTGGAAAGGGGAAGGTTGGGAAGTACCTGACTTTTAAGATCTGGTCACCAAGCACGGCTAAAGCCATTTCAATCAACGTTTCAATTGTGGCATAACACAGTCCAGAGTACGTACTGGACTTTACGTAGTGAAGAACGTGTATTTAGTTGTAGGTATTAATCAATATAATTTTCTTTAATTTCCCAATATAACAACATCTCAATATTATTACATATAGCATTAAAATGTAACCATCATATAGAGGGTGAATTTATGTTTGATTCAATGGTGTATGGCCAGTAAACTTGTGTTGACATTTTCATTGGGTTAAAAAAGTTTTATTAGTTTTATGTGTCCAATATGAGGAGGGTGGCGGACACCTGGAAAGTTCAGGGAATAAAAATGATTGAATAAAACATCGTGCCACAAATTTCGGTCAAACATCAAAAGCGTTGTATAAAAAAACTTTAAATGTTACATATTTATCTCTTAACTTCAACTTTTTACGAAAGAATCCGAAAATTTTTTGTGTAATAAGAATTTGGAAAAGGTAGGTAAACCTTTTTTTAAAGCCACCGTTTTTTGTTGTCTGACGATTTATTAGAAAAGTAGAGACAAGGGCATGAATTTGGAAAATAATTCAAACTCTACAGGGATTTTTTTTAGAATTCCTTGATAATTCCAGAGTGGTTGATGCTCTCAGTGATCGATACACTTAGATTCAAAATGCTACTAGTTAGTCTTTAATTGTGTTTAGTGGCCTAATCAAGGCCAGGTACTTCCCAACCTTATTGTTCCTCATCTCCTTGGTTTCACAACACATCCCAATTGGAGATGCCATATACGACTCCGGGCAGTTGTGACTCTTGGGAAGTATTCGTCGAATCATACACTTTCATAATGCACAAGATTTTAAGAGCGGTACCTAGGTACCTGACTTAACTTTAACCAGTGGTTCGGGACATTATTTGGTTTAAAAAGGTTTATCGAAAGATGTTCTCCGGTATTATATATTTAAAAAAGTACATTCTTCACGAAATTTTTTTTTTTCAGATTTTGTCACTGGCCACTTAGCAATACTTACTGATTTTTTAAATTTTAAATGTTTTTGTTAGTAATCTGGGACAAAATATAATTTACTCCATAAAACCCTAGGAATCACTGTTCAAAGTAAGTCAAATAGTTTTATCTCTCAAGAGAAAACCCATCATCTAGAAAATAGACCAATACTTGGCGAAAGGGACAATTGCGCCTCAGGTTGATAACACCTAAATAAAATCATCAAAATCGAGGTTTCGTAATCCTCATTTTCTCCTCCAAAATTGGACGGATTTTAAAGATTTTTTTTACTAACTGTCTGTATACTGAACTTCTGTTGTTGGCGTTCAAACCGGGCAATTTTAACGCTTTTTGAATCCTAACTGCTAAAAGAAGTAACTAACCAAAAAAAGCAAATCGTACCGACTCGCTAGTGGTCGGTAACTATATACCACTTAAAAGTTTCTTAGAATTTTTCAATTTTATTTCGTTCATAAATATTCTGCATCAAAGAAAAAAATATTCAGTCGGGAAATTACGATTTGAAAACGGATCAACAAATTTTTTTTTTTAAATGATTATTATCCTTCAATGGCAAAATAAAGTGTTCTAAAATTTCTGTATCATTTTTAAATATGCTACGTATTCAAAAGAAGATTGACGTTTTTGATTATACGTAATATTATTTAATACGGTCGATTGCCTCAAAGGGTTAAGTCCATGTGCTATTGTTTCAGTCCACTTATAAAAGAGCCTATACAAATAAAAATCGCTTAGATATTCAAACATAGATAATATCAAAATGAAAACGTACAATGTGGAAACGAAAAAGCCGAGGGTTTTCAGATTATTCGAAAATAGGTCGCAGAACGCACATAGCAAACTGGACTGAAAGAACTTTAGAAAGCATGTTAAATCGCTCAAATTTGACCTGTCTAAAGTGTCCTTTAATGACCATAATATATAAGTTAAGTTACCTTTCAATGTAATAATATGGACACAAAATTACACACATTTACATTAATTCTGAAGATAATTTAATAAAACTATAAACATTATTCTAGACGCTCACGTAAATATTGCTAAAGTCATTAGTTTAGTCATTACAATTTCAATGGGAGGCGGGTGTGGATTCTGCTGCCCCATTGGATAACCAACACCTCTGCTATAGGTCACATCAAATAGTATATCTACTTTTAGTGATTAACATGGGTGCCCGGTTTTATGGGGTTATGTTTATACAGGTCTTGGCGCCGCATGCGTCTGCCTAGCTGCTTGGCGGGCCGGATCGGGAGCCGCCGATTAAGGGAGACCCTTTGACCTCTTCAGCCGGATTCTCTCGACCCGCACCACAATGGGAGAGATGGATTCATACCTTCGTCACTCCAGGACACACTGACCCCTAGATTCCTATCCACTCATCACACCCTTTTCCACTAATTCCTTTTCTCAAAAAACCCTCCACGCAGCATCCTCAATGATAACACAGGCCCTGAGGAAAATTATTTTCCTCAGGTTCGGGTTAAAGTAAAAATATATAAAAATATAAATACAGTATTTTTTTCTTTTAATACAATTCACCCTAAAAAGAGTGCTTTGTGTCGTATATAAATAGTTGTTTTGATAATCTAAACTTTGAAACAAAAATACTAATTTCGGTTGTCTGTGCATTAGTCACATGTGTTTCAAAGATATCAAAAATTTAAAATTGGAACCGATTGTGCGAAAAATTTAGACGAACTATAAAGTAGGTACCTACCTTTTGATATAATATTTTTAACACATTTTCAAAATTGGAACTGATCTGTCAAAATTTGAGACTATTCCGCGATTTTTAGCTGGTGTGCGCTTGTATAGTAATAGCATCGATGAATTACATTACAATGTTACAGAAAAATAATATGAAAATTATTTTAGTGTTCTGAAATACGAATATGTTAACGAAACATCTAGTACAACAATACGATACTGCTAGTGAAGCTAACCTCTCCAACTCTTTACTCGAGGAGGATAAAATGCGGTGGGCGGAGGGTATTATTCTTGAGGCAGGTGAGTTTCTCCTGGGGCGGCAGCGGGGGCGGCAGCGGGGGGCGGCAGCGGGGCCGGAGGCGGGCGATGGCGCGATGGGCGGGAGAGCTAAATCAAACGTCAGGAACAATGCCCGGGCCATCAACCCTGATTGGTTCGTTGGCAAATAAGCCAAAATGCAGGGATTGAATATCGTCTATAAGTCAGCTTGGAACCTTTTTTCCTGGGATAGACTCCGTATTTGATATAATATTTGAACTAAATCCAGAAAATATTACGAAGTTTATTCTTACTACATATTATGTAGTAGTAGAGTTGTAGTGAACGATTCCTTACTGTCCAAAGCAAAAAGTGTACGGTTGGTTTTTATTAGGAATATCTGAATATGTTTTATATTATTAATTATTTTATCAAGGAAGAAATTAACCCATGGTTCAACAGATTTGACTCTTATCAGTTTTTCACATAAAAACTATTGAAATGTTCGTATACAGTTTTTGTTTACAATTCTATCGATCGCGGGGAATAGCGATCGATTTGTTCTAAAACCGAAATAAATCTGCAAGAAACAGGAAGGTGGGTCAAAAAACACTCATAATTTATGTTGACTTGATACTATAAATAATGTGATTTTTTTTATATAAAAACACTTAAGTTTAATGAAATCTAATGCGCCTGCAACATTATTAATTTTTTAACATTTTCAGCGTAATAGTTTTATATTATCATCAGTGATAACCCCATTGAAGTATTAAAACATCAAACGAAAACTACTTCATAAAATATATCAGCTAGGTAGTAAATTATATAACCCGATACTTCTAAATCTGATGCTTGTAGAGGCGAATCATTTCCTGAAAACATCACAGAAAAAATGTTCGGCGCGTTCCATATCTCGTATTACACGTCGTCTCTTTCAAGATTTCCTAATAACCCCACACCCTCGCATGGAGCTCAATTATCATCAGGGAGACAAAGCGATCTTGCCGGCAGAAATCTGTACGTACAAATGTTAGGGAGCTTATCTAATGAATAAGTAATGAGGAGCTCCAGTGGCTTGCGAACAAGCCCTACCAACTTCAGAGGTGTTGAGAGACCGGGAACTTGCACGTGCGTTTGGCCCGCGCCTTAATGGAACTGGCCGGGTCGGCCGGAATGGACAGCCAGCCATGTTGTTCTACTTCCACTTCCTCTTTGTTCCACTTGTTTGTTAGCTTGCTGCTTACGAGTGTACTGAGTGGAACTCTGTTATTTGCATCCCGTAACATATAAATTTGTTATGCCAGGAAAACAACTTTAATCCGCCTAGTTTTGACCAGCCTCGCTCCACCGTGTTACATTTGAAGTGCTGTTATATTAATATCACGCTACAATCTTTATTTAAATATTATGACAATGAAACCGATCTGATTTAAATAATAAAAAGGAGAATTATAGTAATATATATTTATTACAATGGATTTATATTACCAATTAACAATTTCAAAGACAGATATTTTAGAAATTTGTTCTAGAATTCATAAATTATATAATAGTGGTAACTAGTGTAGGCCCAGGTAAATTCGTAATAATATTTTATAGTATATGTGTGCGTCTGTGTACGTGAATATGTGGTTACAAGTGAGAGGCCGGGTTTGTCAAATGCTTCACATTGTGAAACGTGATTTGTTTATTTTTTTTTTTCATGGCTTTTCACCCCAAACGAGTGTTCTAGCCAGTGTCAAGTGAATGATTTTGTAAATAATGTTTGCGTAATTACTATTTACAAATTTGGTATTAATAACAAGAACTTATCTACGATAAATAATAATGACACAAATAATAATATGCTAAACTCTTACAATACAAGATGAATTTAATTACGTACAACAAGCGAAATCATTTATAATTTAATATCCACTGGAGCCATTTTTGCCACAATATGGCACTATTTAAAATACCTCGGATTGCTTTGCTGCAGTTTTAGGCAAATGTTCCTTAGATGTATATTTTTTTTTGTAATATGTTCAAATACTCCCGCGGAATAAACCTGAAGTTTTGTAGAAGCTAAAGGAGACTGCTTCTCTTTATATTCAATATATGTCAGTGTCCTCTGTGACGAAATATTCATCTATCAAATATTTAAAAAAAACGCAGTCTGCAAAAATATTTGAAATGGTCAGCTGTCAAAATGCCTGCGTTTAAAATGCTGTTTTTCGTCGTGTTTTAGTGGATTTTTCTAACATATTTGTAAACCAGCGTAAAAATGATTGAATACAGTGAATTTTTTTTTTACGCGTATTTAGGCTTTTACATTCCTAATATATAAAAATATATACAAAATTATACTCGTAAATAGTGCAGGAAACGACTGTTTAACACACTTGCACAAAAATAAATATAAAGTAAGAATTTTATTGAATTTGATCCACACAGTATGTAGGTACAAAATATAAAAAAGGCAAAATATTTTTTTCTTCAAATTCTTGAAATAATTTTTTTTTTGTGATTTTGTTTGTACTGCGTAATTGTTTACTCTGGTTAGACTGTTTTTGACAATGGATTATTTTCAATAAATAATGCAATAATCGAGTTTTTTGAATTTTTGAATTTAAGATAATTAATGTACCTGTCTGAGGTGTTGCAGTTAATTTTGGTGAGTATGTTAAAAATTCCATTTTAGTGCAATAAAGTGTTGTCATTTTTCGAACAAAATTTGTATCAAAGGAAAAGTTTTTTCAAAGAAAACATTAAATACTTGACAACCCATCAAAATTCTGTTTTCTTACATATATTTGTGATCATCAATAAGAGCATTAAGAAATTTATTTTATAAAAAAGAAAATATTTAATTTGGACGCAAAATTGAACTTCCTATGCGAGTTCACAGCTTAAAAATCCTGAGAACATTTCTGTTTAAAATATTTACGATTTTCGAATATTTTTTTTTAAATCCTAAAAATATGAGGGATGATTATTTTAATATAGGTGAATTCATCGGCTATATAGCACTCGGTTTATGTTTATCCGTATTAAAATTCAGAGGTATGATTTTTTTTATGTGGGCGGAAAATATTCAAAATGGGCTCCAATAAATCGCGAGGAATCCGAGAAATAAGTTTTTTTTGGGTCTGTCGTTCAGCAGGTTATGCGTAAAAAATAAACAGCATACACTAAATAAATACTTGAAACTGAACTTACAGTTACAAAATGATGTTGTTAATATTAAGAAAATTAGCCAAGACTTTATAAACGCGTTTGTCCACAGAAGATAACAGGCATTGAATTTAGGTTAGCGATGAAATTTTTGTATGAATTATTTATAGGGCAACTGAAAAAAATGTGATTGAGATCCCCTTTACCAAGACGACATTCACACATAAGTTACCTATTAATTACTTGGCCCTGATATAAAAGGATATCACAATGGTGCAGCCAGTAGAAAGGATAGTTTTTTTTTAGTAAAAACAAAGTTTTAATCCACACAATGATAATCGGCACTAATATATGTGTTACAAGACATCTTCAATTAATCAAAATATGAAATATAGCGAACAAAATCTCAGCCCAAAATTTTGTGACGAAACCTTTTGGTGAACTATGAATTCTGGTTCTTTTTTAACCCTCTATGAACTTTCGAAAAGTATATAAAAACACGCTTTTCAAAGGTGTTCTGTTTAGTCAATCTCTTTGTAATAGTTGGATTTTAGTAGGTATATTAATTATTATACATTAGGTTTTTTTTACCTCGTAATAAGTTATATACCTCGTATATATACCTTTTAAGTATTATATTTGTTATCTGTTTTTAAGAAAGATTTATTTTTTAATTATTTTTCAAGAATTATAATGATTTATTTTTGTGGCATTAGGCGTTTCCTCATTCTTTAGCCATCGTTTTCGACAGATTTACCGAGTCCATCATCACATATGATACATTTGAAAGAAACTAATACTTTAAAGAAAACGTTTGAAAGAAACCAATTTATTTTTGTTTTTTTATTAAATATGTTATAAATTAACTTTTTGCCACAGAAAGCTATACTTAATTGAACAATTTTAGGTTTTTGAACTTTTTTATGCCATTAAAAAATGCAGATATTGAATTTTCTTGTTATTTGGTAAAGGAAATGCACTACTATGGCCTATGAATATCCGAAATTTTGACTGAAGTTCGTACAAGTAGGCGTATCGGAAATATTTTAAGTAATATATTTATTTATTTATTTTATTTTATATGCACATTTACAGTTATACAACACCAAAATCAAAAATAAATTTTATTTTATTAAGTAATAATAGCGTTTTTGAATTTTTGAATATTTAGTAGAAAAATATCTATATCAAGGGACAGGTAATTTAGTAACAGAATCATTTTTCCGAGCGGCTTTACTAATGGTAAGTTAGTTCTGCATCTCGGAACAACAAGAGTTCTGTGTCTGCGCGCTCTTGTGAAGTTGTCGGGGACATGAAACTCAATTTTTTGTATTATATCGGGAATACAGATGTTACCATTTAGAAGTTTATATGCTGTTGTCAGCAAAGCAGTTTCCCTTCTATCGGCGAGGCTATTAATACCCACCATGCCGGACAAATAGTGGTGTAAACAAAGTTTGTTATTTTATTTAAGTAAAATGACTCCACAAAATGATTTTGCTATTATTAAAAAAAAAACTAAAAGAGAAACTAGACCCAAAAATGTTCAAGAAATATTAGCAAATAACAGTTTTATCCCAGAAATTTCAAATATTCTTTGATCTAAAAAATATAAGAATGAATTAAAGAAACTTAGAAAACCGTCCTAGAGCGAACAGTTTTAAATTGCGTTGGTTAAAAATATTTTTACCGATCAGTCGTTTCTAAGATATTTACAAAATAATAAACCGCAATTAAGGTAACTTTGCACTACACGGCGCGATACAAAATAATAATAAAAAAATAGTACTAAGGTACTTTTAATAGTAGAAATAAGGCAATTTATTTTGTAAGTTTGTGTTAAAAAGCTTCGAAAATAATTAAACGAGTCATTAAGGGAACACGAAACTTATAACTTATATTATTATTTTTTGATGAATTTTTTTATTTATACATTAAAAAAATAATGCGAAAAAAAATAAGTACATTGAGAGTCTTAAGAATTTCGATAGGAACATGATATGAAATATTACATCTCTTAAGAAACCTAAGAAAGTATTTATTTTTAATTTCCTTGTGTTGTGTTAAGATGAAGTTATACGTGAAATCCTATTTAGATTCATCTTTACGACTAATTGGCTTACAGTGTGAATATCAAAAAATATATTAATGTATATATATTATTCTTATAAAATTATGCACAAAATAAATAAAAACCACTTTTTCGCTTACTTGCCTCGTGCAAATACAACGCGCGATTTTAAATTTTGTAGGTATGAGAATCGAAATATTTCTAGCGTTTATATTCCTCTTAAATATGTTCACGTGTTTACAAAAGCATATTTATATTTTTAAATTACGAAATAACGGTCTGCAATATGGTGACTGACGTGAAAGCCTAAAAGCCAGTACGGCGGACCTAGGAAGACCAACAAAGCCTTGAAACAGATCACGTAGCAACCAACTCACGCCCAACGTTGGTAACTCTGTTAACCCTGGATGTGTTGTTTTAATTAACACTGGAAATATCGCGTGGGCTCTTTCGCTTTTGGGTTCGTTCCCATCCAAATAGCGCTTGGGCCCTTTTGGCCCTACCCAGATATGACTTGGGCCTTTCTGACCAACCCGCTTCCTTTCAAATATCACTTGGGCCCTTCTGGTCCGGCCCGCTTTCCTGGTAAAATCGGCGGGTCCTTTTGCCTTGGGAAAAGGTTAATGCATAAATATGTGCGGTGATTATTCTATCATTTCGCAGGGGGCTAGGAATGGCTTAGCGATAGGCTGTTTCATAATATTATGGTGTGTTGTATAATGAATGTTTTTATAAACCGATCGTAGCCTTTCTTTTGATTGATGGAGTTTCTGGGTACTTTCAGTTTTATTAATGGAAACTGCAAAATGATGTGTTGGAAGGTGTTATGTCGAATCCGAAGTATTTCATGTTTATGATTAAATTTAGGATTGAGAGAATCAAAAATGATGAGGTGTGTTATATACAATAAATGTTTATATATTTGACGTCCTCCGTGGTCAAGTGTTTGAAACCCGGTATGAACAAGTAAATTTTACTTAAAGTATTTTGTGTTGATATGCATGTAAAATACATCAAAAAAGTTTCGATTCCTAATGGTGGTTTTAACTTAGGCTTTACTCAGAGTATCTTTCACTCTCCATCATGCCACAAATATGCCGTGTATTATTTTAAATGAATTAACTGTGAAACATCACAAATGAAATAAACAAACAAAATTCAAAATTAAAAGATTTCTTTGTTTTCACCATTGTTAATGTCCATACAACCGACGTGTTTCGAGAGTGATGCTGTCTTCCTCAGGGTTTACTAAAATTTTAATTTTATTTAAATATGGTGCCACAAAATAAATTTGCGTATTTGAAGAAGAAATAAACAAAAACTTAAATAAATAAAATTTTCTTTCACACGCCGGGCTTTGAACGACTCGATTTCGAAAAAAAAAACTGAGTAAGTCCCCCGACATCATTTTTCGTAGGCATAACATCATATAAGTACAAAGGTATCTATCTGTACACAAAAAAAAAACAATTTAATTACTGAAGTTTACCAAAATTATTTTTTGTACTATGTATTTCATAACGTTGACACCCTTTAAGTCTATTCTGTCCAGAAACACACAATTTTGAGAATCCTTTGACACAAATTACTACCAAAATTGATTTGTCGATGTTATTTTAAAGGAGCATAAATTTCACGAAACCTGTGAATATCTCGGTGTTTGAATTTTCAATGTAAAACGATGCGTATTTGCAGCATCTATATTTGCCCAAGGCTGGAGCGATAACGAGTCTTTCTCCCAACTCGATGCCTAGATGTACTGTGAACCACCAATTAGGTTCGAAACCTCAACCTGAATTCACGGAGTTTGGAATATTCGAGTGAAAGCGAAGAGAATTTGTTCTTGGTTCATGCTGAGTTTTCCATATAAGACTTAGATATTATTTGATTATATTGATCGTTGATAATATCCCTGAACAATCCAAAGCAATAGATATTTTACTGCGATGTTTGGAAAGTACGGTATTTATTCATTTTCGCAAACATCTCTATTTTAATATATACTATAGTGAAATTACTCAAAATTTTATGAAGAAAATTGTTAAAATGTTTCGCTGTATAAAATGTTGAATATACACGTTTCTTAGTTTGTGTTATAAATTTGATTCAACTTAAGATAAACAATAGGTCAAAATTTTAAATATTTTATTCTATTATGTTTCACCGTCGCATTTCGAAGAAGCGAAGTTCCCAAAATTCAGCTCAGCGACGAGTTAATTACCTTCTTATCTGTAAAAAATTGCACGCATAATCTATAAAGAATCGAACTCCCTTAACAACGTCAATATTTCACATCTACGGAACTTACGGAAAAAAGACGGTCAAAAATCGTATTTTAGTTACACGAATTGAAACAAAAATTCTATTATAAATTTTAACTTACAAAACATTTTCAGTCATGTTAACTCTCTAGAAAAAGGAAAAAATGCTTACCCATCACAAAGCACTTCGAAGAAAAGAGTAGTATGAACGTAAAGATTGACCATTTTGATCACCAATTCAAAAGTGTCTATGATGAAGATATTCTAGACAATTATATATATACCATATTCGTACCTTAAAGAAGCATACACATCTCTGCCACATACATCAATATAAGTGGAATTAAAACTAAGATTACATCACTAGACATAAACAAGAAGGCCGGACCCGATGATGTGCATCCCAATATCCTTATGAATTGTTTTGATTCACTGGCAGATCCGATTTGCTTATTATTTAATGTCCCTTAACACAAGTTGCTTCCCTAACATTTGGAAACATTGTTATCTGTCACCTTTTTTCGAAAAGGATAATAAATGTGATATAACTAACTATAGATCAATATGTAAACTATCTTTAATGCCATAATGCCAAAACTTTTTGAAAAACTGTTACTAAATAAAAATTGCCCCCCATACATTAATCATCTCATTGTTCCGAATCAACATCGATTTTTGTCGATCAACTTTGACAAATTTCTCGTTACGTGAAAACTATATATCAAACGCATTAGTCAACAGATATCAGTTTGATTCCATATATACGGACTTTATTAAGGCCTTTGACAAAGTATGACATAAAATTTTCCTAGTTAAACAATGTTAGATCGGTATTGATGGAAAACTATAAGACTGGTTTGGTAGCTATCCACCTGATCTAAAAGACCTACTAGTAAAAATTTATTCCTTTCTTTCCAACCAAATTATACCACAAAATTCTCATTTATGCCCAATTTTCTTTTTACTGTTAATAAACGATATTGTTTATATGTTTGATAAATGAATTACTTTTAGTAGACGATTTAAAATAATTAAAACCGCTGAAGATTGTATCTACCTTCAAAAAAACTTAAATAGGATAATTAATTGTTGTACTCGACCACCACAACACGGGCATGTGCCTAGCATGGTGGTCGAAAAATCATAAAATTCATGTAACAAACACTTTAATGAATAAAGAAAACTTTAAAAAAAAACTCTTTGATAAACTTTATCTGAACGTAAATAAGTGTCATTCATTATGATTTTACAAAATAAGTCAGCCAATTATTTATCAAAATGAACTTAATTTCTCAACCATTACCTCTGTCGAAGAAATTAATGACCTGGACATAATTTATCATAAAACTCTTTATAAAACTTTATATCCGATATAAATGCAATTAATAAGGGAATAAAAATGTTTGGCTTCAATCTTCGAAATTCCAGAGGCATTGGGAATATTTCAACCTTGAAAATTTTCAAAGTCATGTCGAATATAGTTAGTTCCTCGATGCTGTCCTTCATTTTAACATAAATTCATATTCAATCCAAAAATTAAAACAATAATTCTTTAAACACGTTAATTTTAATTTCGGTATTATCATTGAAAGCATAAACTATAATTACTTGAAGAAAGAATTAAATTTATTAAGACACTCAGATGGAGCAATTAAACCGACTTAATATTTATGTTCAAATTGTAAATGTTAGTACAGACAGTCCTAATTTAATTATTTAATTGAATTTTATCCACCTACCAGAGTTTTTCCTTGCACACAATATGTGCAGGATCTATTTAACTCCACGAAAGGTAGATACAAGAGCACTCACTATCGTATCTTTTCAATAAATATTAACCCTTAGTCTACTATATATTATAATTTTTATGAACTTGTATTTCGTATTTACATCCTTCAAGAACCAGTTTGCATTTTATACATTCCGAAGTTATTTTACATAAAAAAACATATTTCTAGTATTGTTGAAGCTTATATTTAACTGTGATATGCAATTATTGTTTATAGTACATTTATATCATGAATATTAAATAAATATAAAATTTAATAGGTTATTTTAAATAAACTAATTATGAAATATTCAAAAAATAAATTGTGAAACCACAAATTAATTACATCAAATTTTGCTCAAAAGAGATGACAAACGCCAATAGTACATCTAACCTATATTTGCTGAGAGGTGTTAGTTATTTTCACGATATAACTGAAATCATTTCAATGGATTTTTATTTACTGTTTTAGTTAATTCAGTTTTCTATATTAAAAATTCGATGTCATTCAAAAGTTATCCCAAACAAGAAATTCGTAGAAGGAGTTTTAAATCCAATTAGTCAATCATGAACCTACCCGTAAAATCTATCACAAAAGTGTGGAATCAGAAAAACGGAACATTAATTTTCCTTTCATTCACGCTGAACAGAAATCGCTTTGAAAGGGTATTTAACGAAGAATAAGCAAATGAACCCCGTGTCCTTCCACCCCGGCAAGGGTTGGTGATCATTTTACCCGCGGCCCTTCCCCTCCCCTCCTGGGGGACTCATCGACACCCCGCTCGACCCATTTGTCTGGACAAAGTGTGTGTTTGGTGAGTTAATTACAAAACTTGCTACCGCACCAGTTTACTCCTATTAACGGGTGACAGATCAATACCGCACAGTTAATGATGTATTGCCGTCCCAAGGAGGCCATCCATACAAACCAATCACTTCCTAGTCAATTCGGGCCCGAACATTTGTGAAGTTTTGTTACCCCTGGCTAATTCACGTTGTCGATCTAGTCGAAAATATACGAAATTAGAAGTAAAAAATGATTTATTTTAAAACTAGTTGTAACATTATTATAGCTGTTATGTGACTTGTTGTTTTATTATACAAACCGGCTTATTTATGAATAGTTATTGTGTAATAATTTGTGTTTGATAATGGCCTTTAAACCCGAAACAGCGGTCAAAATAATAACATAATAATATCGAAAAATAACATTTTTTCTTTCTTACATATTATTTACCTTTAAAAAAATAATACCCGGCTTTGCACGATTTTCAACAATTTTGTCGATTTTTTTTCCAATGAAGAAATGAAAAATAAAATGACAAGTAAATGACATTGTCAAATGAAACCAGTTGCATTGACCTAGTGATTCAGGAGAGAAATATCGTTAGAGAGTTTTTGCTGAATCATAACGTACGTGAGACAGATTTACTGCTATATTAAAATAAATTATTGATACGATCCTAATGCGCACTGGATTTGAAGAGATTTTTTTTATAGTCATAATAGATGTGTCATTAGTAAAGTTAATAATTTAAATATCTCTGTTATTGATTTGTAGATCAAAAAATATTGTGGCTTTATTAATAACTACTTTATAAAACTTTTACAGATCCTGGCCGTTAAACCTATCAATACGGTTACGGTGGCAACAGCTAAAATCAAATATGTAAAACGGATTTCAAAAAATACTCGTGGTGTAGATATAATCTTAAAATGGTCTAGTACATTATTTTTTATTGAAATTTGGTGATGGATCTCAAACTAATTAATTAATAATTGGTGAAATTGAAGCACGCACGTTGCATTTAATGCATATGTAATAATTAGTTTTTATATACCCACATAATATTTTGAAGTGTAGTTAGTGTACTATTCGCAACATCGTGTCAGCAAGATCTTGCAATGACAAGGCAGACACAAGTCTCGTGTGTATCAAGTATGTGGGAAAATAGATTGCACTGCGGGAAACTCGGTCACTTGGACAAATTTGCGGCTGTAGCGAACGGTTGACGACCCACGCGGGCCCGGTCATTCAGTAACTGCTCGCAAGATAAACTACTGTTACTAGTAGTTAACTGCTTTTAAAGCTGCTATTTTTAAGGTAGTTTTATCAACTGGGTAAACAAGCTTTTCTGGGGAAAAAGCTTTGACTCTGGGAAGCAAAAAAAAATTGTTACAACGGATTTTAACTTGATTCAAAAAACCCAGTCCAATTACAAAACAGTATTTTTGAAGTATTCTTTCTGAATACAGGGGCAAATGGCATATTCTATAATATTAAAGCAATTTGGAAGGCGGATACAGGTACTGCTTGTAAGTGTATTTACAAAACCTATACCGGTTCTGTCTCGGCAGCGACTGAAATGGGATAGGGTTTGTTGTGCAAAAATCATCTACAATCCTTACAACCGGTTCAGTCGCGGCGGCGCCCGACTAGTAGGTATGAATCTGACAATGTACGAATCTCATTGAATCAAAGAGTGCGCAGTAATTGACAAAATATGTAATGCAAGTTTTAATTATAAACACGTTTTCATTAATATAAAAAATATAATTTTAGGGTTTGGGTTTTTAGAGGTGGCGGAGTTTTCAGTCAAGAGTGCTAAGATTGAAAAATACAACATTATTGATGTTGTAGCTGAAAATGAATTAAATTTTTTTATTATTTGAATTTTTGTATGAAGAATCCTGAAAATCTTTACACAAAAAACTGAAATTTCAATCTTAGCACTCTAGCTAACAACTCATGGACCGCCGCCACTGGTTTGTAGGTGATTTTTGCACATCAAACCCTCTCCCATTTCAGACGCCGCCCGCCGCGACTGAGCTGGTGTAGGGGGTGCTGCGCGTTTACATCCCCGACAAAATATCTACTAAAACCTAACCTAACCTTATTTTACATTTTACTATTTTTGAACAATAATTTATTGTCTTTACAGGATTTCTGTAATATTTTTGTCCTACTTTACTATTTTAGAACAATAATTTTTTGTCTTTACGGTATGTCTGTATTGGTTTTGTAATATTTTTTAGTTAGGTAGGTTTTAGTAAATATTTTATCGGGGATATTTTGTAAGGGATATTTTTTTGGAGATATATTGTCGCTGGTTGAAAAGTCGCAGAACCGGTGGTGTAGGGATTGTAGGTGATTTTTGCGCAACAAACCCTATCCCATTTCAGTCACCGCCGCGACTGAACCGGTATAGGTTTTGTAAGTACGCCTCCGGGAACTAATAAATTGGATTACCAACACTTTTGTCTTTGGTCGCCCCAAGTGGTTCGCTACGTTTGGTAACTTAACAAAGGTGCCCGGGTTCATGGAGTGAGTTTTGTTAACTTCATTGTGGCGAATGCGTTTTCCCATGGAGGATCGGAAGGGGGCCCTTTCACCTTTTCAGCCGGACCTCACGACCCGTCGCCTCGCACGGCAGTGGGAGGGAAGGATTCATTCATCACTTCTTCGCAGGACCTCCTTTCCTAAATTTCCTTAAAAGACCCTCCATGCAGCATCTTCAAATATGACTTGGGCCCTGAAGGAAATTATTTTCTTCAGGGTCTCCTGTGTGCAACTGATGTGAAAAACTGACTAAAAAATGTGTTTTATTTTTACACCTTACTTCAATAATCTAGGTATCAAGGAATTATACGTATTATACGTCAAATGTTTGTATCAGTCAACAAGACGTTATGAATCCGATTGTTTTTTTCTGAATCTCATAACTTTTAAAGTAGCTACGTTCAGGCATCTAATTTGATGAGAAGAGGGTAATAAATCTAATTAATTACTGATGTGACTTAATATATTTGTAAAGCATGAGGATCGGCGGGAAAATTGGAGATGGCATCATTTCATTTTAGCCCTTTGATGACGTTAACAAACGAAATCTTATCACAATTCCCATTTTGTTACCAACGGGTCCTACCGTGTACGATCTTCCATTTTGTTCTTCTTTCATTTTTTTTTTCATGTAGTTCGTATCAGTGAGGTAAGTCCTATGAATGTTCTTGTCTACGCATTTGTTAGTGGCAGGTTTGGTTCAGTAGTCAAAAAGTAATGTCTCCAATTTTTTTCTACTTAAATAAAGTTAGTTAAGTGAAAATTTTAAATTTGGTGCTATTCCTCAAACCTTCTTCTACAATCTGCTGCACTAATATTTTTTTGGATTAACAGGTCACTACAGTCGCTTGCAAAATGACCGACATCGATGTTCTAATTATAGACAGTATTCTGTGATTTATTCTAGAATTGATTAGAAAGTGAAACGCCCATTTGCATTCACGAAAGACTGAAAAATGTGTACCATGATGCAACCGTGGATATCAGCACTGCTAGACGATGGGTTCGTAGCCGTAACGAAGCTGAAGGACAAACACTGCTGGCTGATGAAAAGCGTAGCGTCAAGCCGGCCGTTGATTACAGCGACTGCACCCAACATCGAGCGAGTTGATGACATCATTCGTGGTGACGTCAGATAACTACAAATGTTGCATTCTCTCCCTCAGTAAAGGAAGTGTGATGACGATTATTCGACAACTGATTGTTTAACAAAAGTTTGTGTAAGGTGGGTCCCAAGAAAGTTACCTGGCCAGAATAAAGAAAAATGAAAAAAATAGCCTCACAACACTTGCAGCGCTTAGTTTCTGGAATACCGCCTTTTTTAACCTGAATCAAAGAAGTAGTCAATGGAATGACATCACACAAACTCATCAAGGACAATAAAATCCAAAACTCTGTGATCGCGGGGAAAGTTATCGCGATGGTGTTTTGGATGTGACCGTGTTTTTTACAACACTGTGATACATGATCTTGTAAAAAGATTTTTTTTTATATGAATACCGCACAAGAGTCCCAACTACTCCCATCTGGAGCCAGTGAGACTATGGCATCCCCAATTGAGGTATGTTGTGAGGCTGAAGGTAGTAGAAGGTAGTAGGTAATAGAGAAGAGGAAGGTGGAAAAGTTTTTGAAACGTTATATTTTCCAATGTACATTTGTTACTTAAATTTAATTTTTCCGCGACCGATTTCGATACAACCGTATCATTCACGAGCAGGATTAAAATTGGAAAATAAAACTTTTCAAAAACAAAATGTCTAGAAATTGTTACAAAGTTAATGCCCAAGAAATACAGAAAAAAGGTGGAAAAGTACCTGGCTATTCAGATCTGGTCACCAAACACGGCCAAAGCCATTTCAAGCAGCGTTTCTGTTCTGAATGGTGGTCTTACACCAGGGCGATACTGAAAGTATCCTCCACCTTTTTTATACATGAGCTCCACACAGGAGGCCCTGAGCAAAATAATTTCCCTCAGGGCCTATGTCATCTTTGGGGATGCTGTGTGGGGGGTTTTTTTGAGGAAAGGAGGAGAGGAGAGTTCTGGGAAGGAAAATGGTTTAAGGGGTGGATAGGAATCTGGGGTTCAGTGTGTCCGCCTCTAAGACCTAGACAAACCTCACCCCATGAATCCGGACACCCCTGCTAAATCCCCAAACGTAGCGAACCACTTGTGATGACCTATGGCAGAATTGTTGGTTATCCAATAAAGGTTCCCGGGGCGGCGGTACCCATTCCCGCCTCCCAAATTAAATGAACTGTGGACGAAAGAATGAGAATTCAAAAGATGGACCAAAACTGTGGAAGTGGACGGAGATTATATTGAAAAGTAACAAATTAATCGTTAGTATTGTGGTTTTCCGTCCATGCATGTAATTCCGTTTTTTTTTTATTTCTTGACAATTAAGAGGAATAAAAACGCTAGAAATATTCTCATGCTTACAAAATTTTAAATCGCGTGTCGTATTTGTACCGGGCAAGTAAGCGAAAAAGTGGTTTTTATTTATTTTGTGCATAATTTTATTAGAATAAAAAAAGTAAGAACATACAAAACCCCAGAAATAGTTTTAGCCGTAAAGGGGTATTTTTTGTAAATTGTTTCTTATATTATTACTTCATAGTTTAGTCATGAAAAAAAATAAATTTAGTGGTTTACGCTTTTATTTTTTGTTATGTAAAAAATAATTTTATTGTAATTCCAATACAAAGAAAAGCTAGTAAAAGCTTCAATTTATCCGTAGCATATTTTTTGATATAATACTGTAAACCAATTTGTCGTAAATATGAATCTAAGTAGTATCTAAATGGGATTTCACGTATAGCTTTATCTTAAAGAAGAAAAATATAGGCGGTGTTACTTTCTGACTGACCCTACTTTTTAATTATTTTATTTTACTATATCGGCGCTGCCAGTAAGTACTATGTTTGTTGATGTGTGATGGACCAAAACAAAAAGAGTTTTTAGATTAATTATAAACATTAGAATTTTTTTTTAACAATTATATATTAATATACAATTTATTACAACGTATTATTTTTTACGACTATTTTTTACGACTATTTTTTACGACTATTTTTTACGACTATTTTTTACGACTATTTTTTACGACTATTTTTTACGACTATTTTTTACGACTATTTTTTACGACTATTTTTTTTGAGAAGAAGTAAATATATTTTTTTTAAATTCTTCATTTTATAAATAATTGTATTTTTTAAGCAACAATTAAATAGCAGATTAGGGAAGTAAAAATGAATACATTCAACTACTTTTTCTCCTTGCTCTAAAGCAATTTTACTGTTATATCTATTTTTTTCTGATTTGTTCCAAAATGTATGGGTAGAATCAGTGAATTTTCAACAAGTGCCTACCTGCTTCTAACTTCTATAGATCAATTCCTTCAGTGAGATTATATAAATGCTACATTTAATTTGTTTCCATTAATTGACGTTCGTTTAAACATTTGTTCTAAGTTGAATAAACTTCATTGTAAGGTTCCTTGACAACTCAACAATGTGGCATATAAACACCCCTTTGAAAAATTATTAAATGTCATGAAAAAAATAGCCCGTAACCTAACCTAACCTAACCTTCTAAACCTTGATTTTTTTTCATCACTTTTAATAACGATAACTTTTTCATTTTCTCAGAAAACTTAAAAAAGTATGTTTTATTCCAGATAAAAACATTAATTTTGTTATTATTTTTTTTTCTTTTCCATCGAATAAACATGTTCACAATGAAAATCATCAAATTGGATGCAACCATTTTATATAATTTCTGCCAGAAAGCTGATTATATAAAATAATAAAATTTTTAATCACGAATTTTAAAGAAATCGATTGCCCTCAACATTGTGGTTTTAATATGAATCGTGGTTACCGGAACGCGATGTTGGAAGATGAATAGATTTGTTTTAAATTCCACACTTACTCCTTTGCCGCCACGATGCCATGTTTATGATTAAAGAAGAAAATTAATTAGTATGTCTGACTAAGAACTTGCGAACGATGTGCTCTGGCGTCATAAAATTTGTGCAACGATTTTTGAACTGTGTTTATCCTGCTTTTTTTACTTTTACAAAATAATTATAACCATTGGAGCATTTTTGGCAACATCTTGGCCAATTTGCAAATACCCGCGAGCGTTCGCTGGCCAAAATATGGCCAATTTGAATGTATTGGAATTATTTCAAACGTTCCTGCACGTTGCATACTTCAATTAATCACAGAGATTACTTTAGCAGTTTCACTTTTTAATAAGAGGTGCCTCGCATTTTTTCTTAATTATTTGTTATTGACCTTCCGCAAACCGAAATTATCAAAATAATTTTTCTTACAAATCATTGATCATATGTTTACATATTAAAAAATACATATTCGAATCTAAAATTACATCTTTGATTATAAAATAAGTCATTGAAAACATTCAGAAGTCGTAATAATATATAATATTAAAAGGTACGACGTACGGCAATTTTAGGTAAATAATACGTAGGATTCATGCGTTTTCAAATTGCCCGATTTTTTTTAAATTTTTATATAAATCTTAAAATTATGGGATAAGCCGTCGAATTAAGGTGCATTTAATGGTTTTCTAATACTGCAAACAGTTTATATATCTCCATATTCAATTGATTATAAAGCTGAACGTTTCAGTAGCTAAAAGACGGTTTTGAAATTAGTGCAAAATAAGATATTAACTACATTAATTGTTAGTAGTTAATTTAAGATTTTTTTGTGTAAAAGTAATTTAACTACTCATAAATTCACTTTACTATGTTACTAAAATGTCTGCACGTCAACTTGCCATACATTTAAACATAATGTTTAAACATTAATGTTAATAACATCAATAAAAATATATTACCTGATGACATTCAATTAAATTAACGACTAATGCATTTAACTGGATTAATTTATCTGCTTGAATAATAGCAATACCATACCTTGCGCATAATGAACACCACCCACAAGTACGTAGGTAGTTATTGTATAGTTATGTATTAATGTGGTTGTGTTGGAATTTGTGTGTAATAGTGTAGTGCTGAGCGCTCCACTTCTATATGCTGCATGCTGTGCATCTCACGTGCATTGTAGATTCCATAGATATTTGTATAGTGCAGGATTTCACATATTATTATAGCTTTCACAGTACTTACCCGGAAGCGTAATGCGCGCGCAATAATTAGAAAAATAATAAAATATGGGAAAATAACTGTGTTTGTGAGCTTTTTTAACATAATACAGTATTTTTTGTTCGTTACAGATTTAATTAATTAACCCAGAAGTGCAAGGATTCAATTTCATCATTTTTGAATTAAAGCACTTTCCAGAAATTTTGTTTAAGAAAAAATAGGTTAGAAATTCATAAAACTTTTTGTTTTGTTAGGTGATATGTATTTCAGATTTGGATGTGAATTTATTGATGTACAGTTTTTTTGTTGAAGTTATTTATATTGCCAGAAAAGTTGACAAAAGGATAAAAGTTTTAATTTAAATATTTGCAGTAATTTTTTAATTTATCGTAAAACAGAAAAAAGTTTTGTGACAAAAATAAACTCTGAAAATGGTAATATTTCATCTCAAAAGTACTTAGCTATAATAATACAAAAAATATCTTACCTTAAAAGTAATATGAAATTTCATTGTCCACATCCATATCCTCCTGTGACAAATCACATTGCCAAATATGATTCTGCGAATTCGGTAACTAATAATAATACGTCGCGTGACTTGCAGTAAGTATTGGCGCCGAAAAGATTTTGCTACGAGCTTCGGAAGCTTTATGCGAGCGGCCTAAAAGCTCTGGCAAGTATTTCGTTCGGCTATCAGCCGTACACTGGCTTATGTTCGGGGAAGGCTCTGCATTGAGGCCCCGGCGCACGCGCAGCCTGAAATTCGGTCCCAAATTCAAATTTTAAGAATGTAAGGGGTAAATTTGGAATAATTCAAGTGATAAATGGCCCGAGGAAATAGATACGTTTGTCCTTTCTGCTGATCGTTTGCATCTTACGGCGGGAATTGTCGAGGAAATTTAACCGATATTTCGCGTTCGTAGATTAAATCTGATTTCGTTTTATATATTATATTATTTCGTTGACATATATTATATTCTGAAGTGAAGTTAGATTAGTATTTGAATTGATGTATCCTAAAACAGTTTTATAAAAATCAGACTAGAGATGAAGGCTAGTGATTTTAGTGACGTCTTAACTCGAAAGCCGATAAATTGTCTGTGCCCGACTAAAAATAATCAGCCATTGAGCTTGACGGACGTCTGGAAATTAAAACAGGGTTTTGATGCCTAAAGTTTCCAGGATAATGCATTATTTTTTTGTTTGAAGCCTCATTTCGATTATCCATTTAAAAATCAATTAAACTTTCAAAGATAAGTCGATTTTAAAGTATTGAAAGTCTGTCTTGACTACTAGTTGAACATAATAAAATTTTAAGAGTGGATTGATAGATTGAAAAACAAACCAATAACAGATTATTATTTAACTTATTATCCTGACGAAGAAAACATAGTTTTTGAAACATGTTAATAAACTTTGTTAATTAAATAGTGGTGTACACAAAGTTATTTGTTTTCATTTATTTATAATGACGCCACGAAGTGAATTTGCGAAGTTTGAAGAATCAATAACAAATTGTTTATTATAATTATTTATTTATTGACGCCCTATTGGGCTTTTACATATAACATACAATTTTTTTTTTAAACAACAGTATAACAGAAATAAAGAAGATTACAAAATATATAAATAAAGCACAAACTCAATATAATAAATAAGAATATAACTAAAGCTAAATCCACATAACTTAAACTTAACTTAGAGATTTCGTAGATAATTTTATATAATTTTTAGGTACAATTCATGTACCTACGAATATTTTATTATTAATTTTTATATATTATTATTACAGAGAAATGTTGACTGAAGCCACAAATCATTATTAATTAAACTTATTAGCACTGCGATCAAGGCAGTTTGTTCGTCGATACAAAAAATAAATACCTTATATTAAGAATAATATAAAAACAATAGATAAGAAATCTTTACCGTATAATCCTCCTTAAAGTGCAAAGAGTTCCGTCACCGAATCAATAAATAATTCAGGTCCACAAACGAAGCTCGCTGATAATATTAATACGAAGAATGTATCCAATTCCCGTCGACAACTGAGTACTGTATACTAATAGTGCATAATGAATATTTCAGTGTTCCCACACCTCAATCTGTTTTACCCCCAAGCCTCAGCCCCCAACGGGGAGCGGGAAAACAGGAAGGAGCGAAGGTACACATTAATAATACAACGCGGAGTGATCTAAAACGTAATTATCACATCACCTTGATTCCGACAGACGAGAAAAGGAATCCATTAAAATGAGATTATATACAGAAAAAGTACGTTAATGGAAAAAGTAACGCATTTACATAAGACCGGTGTAAGCTCCTGTTGTCAAAATCACTTCACCCTCTTTCCTCTTTCCCTCCCTCTCCCGGCCCGCCCCATTAACGATTCACTAGAAGAGGAAATATCACAAAAGGAAACAGCGGAAAATTTAAATTCAAATGTTCCTACTTTAACGAGTGAGAGAAGGGCGCACGTAACTTGACAGGATTTAATTTGATTTCTCTTATTCATGTGGATCAATTAGGGTGCATTTTTAACATCCCTCATTGGGCCTGCTTGACGCCTCGCCTAATTGGGTAGGAGACTTTAAGGGAATAAAACAAGATTGTAATGTTTTATGAATAGCACTTTTGTTTTCTAAGAAAATATTTTTTTTATATGCGGTGCTGTGATGCCATATATCAAATTATATATGAACACTTGGCCAACACTTCCATTGATTTAAAATTTATTAAAAGTATAATTCATCACTGAAAAACGGCAGGCCCACAATTTGTACACAATTTCCTTTTAATACTTAATTAAATGAAGATAATATTAGTGAAACTCAATCGAAAATCTGAAAACACAGACATCAGAAAAAAAGACAAAGCGCAAGTCCTGGGTTCGAGTCCCAGATGTGACCGTATATTTTTGAAGTGAAAACTTCTTTAGCGCCGTTGTGCTTTGAAACTCGATGAAACGGAAACGAGTGACACTAAAAAGTATGTGTATAGGATTTAGCCTGCAAGAGAAGGAGATAGACTAGTCGGTGTACTCTTTGTACGGTGGTTTGTAGTCTAGATTGAGTTTCGCTAATATTGTCTTTATTTAATAAAGTATTGAAATTTCAGGTTTTACTCACAGTGATAAAAATAAAAATAAGTTTGCATTTATTTATTTTTTAAATGTAGAATACTATTTCCTTTTATTAAATATATTGTAGTTATTATTATAATGTTTGAAGCTTTTTTACCTTCCGAGGTGAATAATTACATAGTACATCAGGTTAATAAGTAAACTGTTAATATTTTTAATTAAAAAATAATGATTTCATTGAACATAAAAAAAACTTTAAAATAAAATGAAGTTCTACAAATGAAACTTTCTAACGATAAATATATTTTCTTTCATTTCATCATTACTTTATAAAAATTCACATAATTTTATTCGCAGTTAAACGAATAGATTGTCAGGATCCGTGCCAACTCAGAATCAAGTCATCTAAACCCATTTTGAAAAGTATTATAGTTTAAAGTAATTTAGTAACCCCCGACACAAAAAAACTCTAAAAAAAACAGCTGAAGACCTTGAAACTCCTGGACAGATTTTCATGGATTGTAGCTAAGAACCATCGCGGTCACGTCAGTTTTCAAACAACAAAAAAACGCATCATTATCGGTCCATTCGTTTATGAGCTACAAATGCCACAGACAGACACATAGACACGTCAAACTTATAACACCCCTCTTTTTGCGTAAGGGGTTAAAAAGCTATGAAAAAAATCATTTTTAAATAGCCCTTAACCCTAACTTAACGTAATTTATTTAACCAATTTTTTTTTAAAATTATATCATCACTTTCAATGACTTTTCTGAGGAGGTTCTGAGTTGATTTCATTCTGATTTGTCCGGTCACCGTCAGGATAAATCATATAATCTGTATATATTTACAATGCAGCAAACAATAGAAAATAAGATATATCAACACAACACAAAATATGTGTTTTTGATAACAAAAGCATTTGGCTAAGACGATGCTTTTGTACAAAACCATAATTTGGAAATGGCTCATGGACAAAAACAAATATTTTTATGTTATCTATTTCCACGCATAATAAACACCTATTTCTCTAAACTGTAACACATTAAAACGACCCCACTCGCATCGCTGGTTCCTGGTGCGATATTTCCGGAACCTCCATTTGTAATACAGTTATTTGAGGTATATACACTCGTATTTCCCAACAGCGGTAATGCTTTTCTTAACTAATTTATTACCCCCGCTAAAGGGCCCTGTGTATGCAGCCACAACACCGCACGCCCATCCCAACCTATTACCCAGTCCAGCCGAAAGGAAGACAAAAAACCACCCCGAGAAGAAATGATCGAATCAATCTGGTTGTTTACATCCTTACAAGATACGAAACAATTCCTCATTTTGGTTAGGTTGTCCTAGACTTTTTTAGTCTTGTTTTACGTGGACAAAACAGGCCGAAAGGTCTTGAATTATTCTGGCCTGATGGACACCGCGCAACTGTAGCTCGTTGTAGGCGCTACGGTATCCGTAGGCGAGTTTACTAATTACGCCTAATGTTTTCGCGTACATTTTCACTGTTGCGGCCTTTTGTGTTTAGCAACTACTGGGCGATCTAAAATATTTAGTTAACACGAGTTTCAATACCGGCACGCAAAAACGCGGTTTAACTTTGCGCTGCGTGAGAATATGCTTCGGCTGGAAGCGAAATGGTTTTAATGGAAATAGCTGGAAATACAAATATTATTTTGAAATGTGTATATTCTATTTAATGCATTAATACTCTTAAATTAATCTTCTCTTGTTTATGTGTTGCTTATATCTGTTTAACGTTCTATTTTTAATGCTCAAGCCACTCAGGAAGAGATAAACCGAAAGAAGGGTGTAGTGGGCATGTCTGATGGAATCGAGTTAAGTTAATTTTTCCCTTACTTTAGGTGCAATTATCAAACTTGAATTTCTTTCTTGAGTAAATACCCCCTTTACAAAACCGGCTTCGTATGATCGCTTGTCCTTAAAAAAATCCTGATAGAAAAAAAGTTTTTTTTAATTATTGATTACTGATGTCAATTGAACGTCCGGGAGTTGCTATTGTAGAAGGGTTATGTGAAACATCACCTCAAACACGCTGTACAATTTACTATGAGCTCTCCATCTAATATTATTATTTATAAACATACTTGCTTTTCCCCGCGGCTTCGCTCGCATGGTATTACGGGAAATTACTGTAGCGCTTGCACTTATCAATTATCCCCTCTCCCCCCACCACAACCCCCTCCCGCATTCCACACATTCATTCCCTTAAATTCAGTTTTCAAACATCTCGCCTGCCATCTAAATTTCATAATGCTATAGCTCAAAGAAAAAAATGAATTCCCCAATTTTGTTCATTCGTTCGGAATTTATGCGCTTACAAACATTTCGGATGCTTATTTTTATTTAAATATTTGGAAGTTTGTAAATATAGTAAAAAATTACACCATTTATTATTCAGTCTTTATAATCGTTACGAATTATATTTTTAATGTAGGAACTCTCATTTGACATTTATTCCAAAACATAAGCTTGTCCAAAAAAACAAAAAATATTCTAATATTTGAATTTTCTGGAGCAGTGCCGACCAGTAGGCAGGGGCCGAGTACCTACCAGCTCAGAGCCCATAAATACATCAATATCGTTTCCATGGAAACGTTTTTTTTCTGACGTTAGCAAAAACTCGCTTTTGTTAGCGACAGAAAACGTATAACAAAATATAATATTTTAATATTTATAATTTCATAACGCCTGAGCTTACCATCATATACAACCTATAGTCTTCGCATATAATTTAGCTTTCTATTAGTGAAAGAATTTTCAACGTCTTTTTTTTGGTTAATGTGTGAAAGCGTCATAAACAAACTCGAGCCGTTTCGCATTTATAATATTAGTATGGATGTTGCTTACTTTGTCTTATATTATTATATTTACTTTTTGCTTACTTTTAAATTATTGTGACTTATGTTTTAATTTACAATTTGGGAGGCGGAAATGGGTACCGCCGCCCCGGGAACCTTTATTGGATAACCAACACCTCTGCCATAGGACACCCCGAGTGGTTCGCTACGTTTCGTGATTTAGCAGGGGTGCCCGGGTTCATGGGGTGAGGTTTGTCTAGGTCTTGGAGGCGGATGACCAGGACTAACTGAACCCCAGATTCGTACCCACCCCTTAAGCCCTTTTCCTTTCCAGAACTCTCCTTTCCCCCTTTTCCTTAAAAAAAACTCTCCAAACAGAATCCCCAAGGATGACATAGGCCCTGAGGGAAATTATTTTCCTCGGGGCCTCCTGTGTGGAGCTCATGTAAAAAAAAAATATTTCGAAATTGTGCGAAAATTTATTTTAGAGATGTATGCTATAATAATGGTAAAAAATGAAAAAAAAAATAAAAATTTTATGCTTGGAGAAGATGCGACGCAGAGGACATTACATTTAAAACACCAGATATTTCATGATTTTACATTTACTAGCCTCGATGTTACATTTATTACGAAAATTAGTGCTAAAAATAGAGTTGATATTTATCTTGAAAGACTGGAAAATTTAGAACTGTTCAAGACTGGAGAATTTTTATGAAATAAAAAGCTTTCAAGCTCTTATTTGCTTACATTTTAAAGCAAATAGTTATTTACATTGTCGCGGGCTGTGAAGGTGAAAGTATAAGGTTTTTGACTTTATGGATGTGACTCTCTAAAAAAGTGAGTCGTTAACATAATTACGAGCTTCACCAGTGTGCCCAATCAAAATTAGGAATTTTTTTGCTGGTTGCAAAGGGATAATCAATTTCGTTGGCATGGTGGGGCCTTGGACTCGAAACATCTCATATAAACCGAACTCTTGTTAATTTTTTTATTAATTAAATAAACTAAATTTCCTACTTTATTAACTACTACTACTATTTTATAGACCTCCAAAAGGCCTTAGATACGAAAGACCATAGAATCATTTTCAAGAAACTTAATAATAATAATAATAATAACTTAGTATTTATATAGCGCAGTTTTGTGTAATTTCACTTCAAGTGCGCTTAGCTATAATAAACTTAAGAGTAATCCTATTATAGTGTTCCTTACGAGTCCTTACAAAATTTATCAAAAACTATGAAACAAAGATTATACAGTTTATACAAACAACGGCGTTGTTTTGGCACAAGACAGTAGATAATGCCAAACCATAACGGTGCCCTTAAACAAGAATCATTAAGAGTTAAATATAACATAGAATAGGAGGCAGTTTCGTTTAGAAATAAGAAAAAATCGGAGTGCACATTAAACATAAAAATACAGTAAAGAGGCAACCGAAACCAAACAATTACCGGAAACCTGAAGAACATGGCTTATTAAATTATATTGAAAAGGAGTTATGATTCATGAATTCATGAATAATACCATTGGGATGTCAAACAAAACTTCTGTATCAAAATTTTCTTCAAAATCTGTATTTAAATTACATGACAGAACGTTCAGAGTAAGTTAAAATTGAAAAACGTAAAGACTCTCAAAATCAAATTCGGTGTCCCGCAAGGAAGTGTCTTAAGACCTTTATTATTTCTGATATATATAAATGATATCAGAAACTTACACGCCAAAAAATAATCATTAGACACACGACACTGTCCTTGTATTTAAAGAAAGTGATTGGATAACCACCTACAAAGAAGCTAAACAACGGCTTGTACTTCTGCAAAAATGGCTTAATGTTAATAACATTATTTTTAATTAACAATTTTAAAAAACTAAATATTTTACATTTTCTATGGCTAGAGGACAACCAACTAAGGATTACTCACTCAAATTATATGATTGTCAAGGAATTATTAATTTCGAAAGTATTTATTCTAACCTAAACTCAAACATTAAAACTCTAACAATTTTTTTTTTGATTTGAAAAAAGCTTATGACACAGTCAATTATAAAACTCTCTTAAAGAAAATATCCAACATTGGAATTAAAAATAAATGTCTCATGCTTTTACAAAATAACATATTGAATTGGCAAAAATGTACATAAATTGGAACATTTTTGAGTAATTTTGACATAGTAAAACACGGAGATCCACGAGGTATTGTATTAGGGCCGCTACTCTTTTAGATCTATATAAATGACTTATGTAATATTGTTATAACTGGTAAAATGTTCTCATTTGCTGACGATACTGCAATAATAGTCCAAGGAAAAACATGGGAAGAAACAACTAATAAAACTAACAAACGTATTACTGTTGTCAAAGATCGGCTAGATTTACCTTTTTACGTTAAATTATGAAAAAAAATTGTTTTCCTTTCTATAACATACAGAAGTCAGCTCCCAAAACTAATCCTAATTTAAAGTTTCATAATATAAATTGTAACCCAATCACATGCCCTAACTGTGAAAAGATCAAATCAGGAAAAATGGTTAAGTACTTAGATGTAACCACAGATTGTTAATTTAAATGGACATTGAAAAAACTGTCAACAAACTAAGATACTTAAATTAAATTTTTAAAAGAATGTGCAGTATAGCAAATATATTAAAACCATAAAATTTGTTTTTGACGCACTAGTCCATTCATCTCTTTCCCACGGAATAATTGGCTGGGGCGGAACTCACAACAATTATGTAAAACCTATAGAAATTGCCCAAAAATCAATTTATAAGATTATTTAAAGAAACCGATATTTTGGACCTATGACAGACCTATAGTTTTCAATGTCTTAAATTTATTTACATGCTTCTAATAAAAAAAAAATTCAAATCGTACCAGCCAAAGACGTGGGGCCTGTGAGTATGCTATACCCCAATGCAAAACTAGGTTGGTTCAAAGGCATATTAGTTTTATTGCTCCAAAAATGTTTAATATACTACGTTCAACCTTTAAAGAGAACACGTGTCAAAATCTCCAATATTTTAAAAAATATATCAAAACTTGGCTAAAAAAACACTGAAACAGATATATTTTTCTTTTAAGTTTTTACAAAGCCATTAAGTATCATTAGATAGCATATAGAGTAAAAATATGTTTTTGTATGCTATACCTTTTTTTGTCCTTTAATTGCAGTAAAATTAATTCTTATAAAACTGCAATTAATTAACAAACTACTTTCACAAATGCAATAATAACAGTGCAAACTCTTATTAAGTTGTAGTTTTAACTGCATTTTTTAGCAACTTTTTTAAAATCACTAATTTTTAAACACTTAAAATCTTTAACCATAGAAAAAAAATAAACATAAAAAATCATCATTATACTCACGCACAGACATTGTCTTTGTGGGATTTTTTGTTCATACATTTATATACTTTTCATTATTTTATGTATCTATTATATGTATTGTATCAAAAAATTTCATTAAAAAAATTTTATGAAAAAAATAATAAAATAAACGCAATCATGTCACTGTCCTACCATAACACACTCTAGAAATATAAAATATCTCGGCATTGAAATCGATGAAAATCTTCGATGGGACACTTACATAAATATAGTATAACAAAGAGACTCACAAAGCTCGTGCCACTTCAGAAACGTACGCAATATACTTAATAAAAGTGATCTATAAAAAGTCTACAATGCTCTTTGCCAATCATGCATCATGGGATTATTGGATGGGGATCTGCTTCAAACATCCACATAAAGCAGCTCGTTAAAACATAAAAAGTAATAATAAAAATAATCCTGCAAGTACCCACAAGAACTCCATGAAAAGAATTTTTTTTAAATTTAATGTGTTCAGCATTATAAAACTGTTCTCAAATTTAAATAAAAATATGAATACCTTGTTGACCAACACACCTACACGACAAGGATGAAATCCTGAAATCTACTAAACGTCCCAAAATTAAATACATATTTTGGCCATAAAAACCATAATTTCTATTTATGTGTACAAAATTATACAATGCCCTTCCATTGTAAATTAAAAAACCATGAAGATACAAAATTTTAAAAACGACATCAAATTATGGCTATCTAAACACGAAAAGGATGAAATCATTAAAATTATGAAGTGACACCAACACAACCAACAGACATCAATAATGAATACTTTTTATTTTATTTATTTTTCACTTTGAGAACACCAACAAACTCGAAGATGGGGAAATCATAATCGCGAATAAACAACTTTGTAGTTTTACTTAACTTTATATTGTCGTTAAATAAAAATAAAAAATGTTACCTGAAAAATAAAATATTTTCAGATTCTTCGTATCCTGGGAAAGTACATTTTTTTTATTTTTTTAAAACACAACCCTTATTATATTCCTATGTGTCTGAACACATTATGCCTTTTCACATGCTATTTTTCAATTAACCTTTGCTTTAACTCTCTCTTCATTTTTTATACATTACATTTTTTTTTACTTTCATTTACCCATTAAATATAAAATGAGAGAAAAAGAGTCCTAATAATACACACAGAGAGAAAAAAAATAAATGACATATTAGCGTTGCATAGTCGCATTCTTCTCTTGCGATCGCGCATCCCTTGTAGACATATTCTAGAATAATCTTCACCTACATTATTTTTTCAAAATACATTATCAAATAATCGTCTGTTCTGTTTTACGTGTGACGCCATTGTTGTTGGAGCATTTTTTTTAACTGTCAGTCAGGTAATTATTTTTTTAATACTTTTTTTACTGCCTTTATTTCTTGCTAAGGCAGTCCCGAAGAGTTACAGAACTCATTTTAGGACTGGAGAAAATAGTTACTATTTTACATATGCAGGTATTAAATATTAAAAATATCTGTTTCATATACATTTAAGACAAAAAATAAAAGATAGTGTAAGAAGAAACAAGCAAAAGAAAACAAATAAAGAAATAAAAAAACAAGGTTATAAAATTATGGATGATTTAAGATTCACGGAAAAGAAAAGAATAGAAAAAGAAAAAAGACGGAATAGAACATGACAAGAAAATAACATAGTTTCATCCTTAAAAGTACTTAAAATAATTTTTTAAAGCATTACTTTGAATTTTTTTATTTTGCTGGATTCCCTGGCATATATCTGGAAGCGAATTTTATTGCTATTTTGAGTATTGTGTTTGTGAATGTCTTGATTGTAAAGTGGCTTCATGTTAGTGTGAGTTGATTGTTGCGTAATTTGCAGATGGTGCTTGTGATTTCATGTTTAGGAAGGATTTTGGAAGAACACCGGAAAATTAATAAATGTTTCTGACATGTCCCATGAAAGTCCAAAAACATTTCTGAGAGCTCGTTTTTGAACCACGGTTTCGAACCTCGTTTTTGAAACTCGGTTTTAAACCATCTGCAGATCAGCTATCAATTTCTTTGAGGTAAAGCACCAGATACAGCAGAGATAGGAAAGGTGTGAATGTACCATAGCATACTACACTGATGTTAGTAAAGGAATGCGTAGTAATCCTTGAAGTCCATAGTACATCAGTTATGGGGGTAATTTTCTCCTTTACATGATTTAATAAATATGTAAAAGAGAAATAATATGTCGAGATTCCACGAAAGTTATACTATAAAATAGTAACTAAAAAACAATATCAAACAAACGGTCAAGATGCGTGTTTGGCCAGAGAGTGTAAAGGTGTTTCGAATAAACGACATCAATTAAAAATGGAATATTTGGAATTCACTATTCCAACCGTTGTCGAAAGATCTAACCCAAATTGCGAAACGATTTGTTCAAGAACTCTTCTGTGTTGAAAACATATTCAAGAACATTTCATCAACAGCACTTGAATGTAACTCGATGAATGAAGCAATGCCCACAACAAAATATGTATATAGGTATTATTATATGTACGTGCCAACTATTTCATAAACTATTGGGAACACTAATTTCAAACGTTTTTATTAATATTATTGTTGACTAAGGATGTTGGCAGATTTTCTATTTTTTTCCAACTTAATTCTATAATACCTACCTTCTTTGTGTCGACTCTTATACTTTACGTTACCTTTATTTTATCAACTCTTTATTTTCATTTGTAATTTTAAAAAAAACATGAACATACATTCATCATATGTAAAAGTCCTTTGGGCGTTTAAATAAATAAAAATATGTTTATTGGGTTTTGAAGTTTTAAATTTAAATGTATTATGAAAAATGATGTATCTTCTTTTTGAAAACTGATTATTATTTCCTTGATATTTACATATAACAGCTTACTAGATTTTCTAGAATAATTATTACGATTCAATACAGGACTTTTCTAACAAAAATGTGTTTACTTACTTGGTAAGAAATAAATATTTGTTATTGCCCCTAAATGTAAAGCCACTGAATAATAATAACCTTTGATGATTTTCATCTCATGGAAACGGACCGGCGTTGCGGCCATCTTGGCTGCCATTTTTATTCGACACTAGCTGGTACCCGGCATGCGTTGCCATGCCATTCAATAAATAAATTGTTTTCTCCTGCGTGTTCTTTCCCATTCGTCCCGTTCCCCTTCCGCCTCCCCGTCCTCTCCCGCGTCCTCTTCCCCTCTCGCGTTCCCACTCCGCCTCTTCCACCTTCCCTCCCCCCACTCCACTACCCCTTTCCCCGTCCCGCGAACCCCCCTCCCAAGCTCCCCTCCCCCCTCCTAGGTTCCCCCTCCCAGATTCCCCTCCCCCTCCCGGGTTTCCCTCCTCCCCCTCCCGCGAACCCCCTACCCGAGTCCCCCTCCCGCATTTCATGCATTCTTTCCCGATACATTCAGTTTTCAAACAGCTCGAATGCCACCTTTTGCATATTTCATAATGCCAGAGCTCACCAGTAGTAAAATCCAATTAGGTGCAGTCGTTCGTAAGTCATGCGCGTAAATACATTTCGGCGATTCATTTTTTAGAGATAAATAGTAACTACGATGCCCGAATTAAAAAATATATATATCAACATGGTTTTCACGGCAACGATTTGTTTTGCTTTTCTTCTGACGTTAGCAATAACTCGTCATTTTCGACAGAAAACGTAAAATAAATATAATATATTAATATTTTTAATTTCGTAACGCCAGAACTTACCATTATTTATAGCCTATATTACTCGCATATAATGTAGCTTTCTATTGGTGAAAAAAATTCTAAGATCGGTTTATTAGTTTATGCGTGAAAGCGTAACAAACAAACACACGCAGTTTCGCATTCATAATATTAGTATAGATTTAGAATTTTAGGGTAGGTACTTTCTATTACATAATTCAATTTTACCAAATTCTGACACAGGCATTTAAATACAATAGCGAGTTCCCGGCATATGCTATGCCACTCAATAAAGAAAAAAATTCGCTCTACTAACCCTTTCCCATTCGTCCCAGATGATGCCAGAACTCACTATACACGTATAGAAACCATTGCGGGCTTGCACACATCAAATCCCCAAAGTTTTATCGCAATCGGATGAACGGTTTAGCAACGCAAAACATCTCACACACATAGACAGAAACAAACACATTTTCTATAGATCAGTAATTTTAATATCAAAAATGTCAGTTGAGCATTTTTAAATTTTTTTAAAGAAAACATTAAAAAAATTTGAATTAAAATTTTTTTTTTGTAATTTCTAATAATACCATATATTTAAGCGTATTTCACCACCTTTCAAAACCAGTATTTAGTTTTTGGATACGTTTACAAATATTCCATTTATTTGAATTTTTATTGCAAAGTTGATATATATCGAAACATTTATACCTTATGACAAAATACGCCAAATTTTTGAGGGGTTAAGCTTTGAGCTTTAAGCTTTGAGATTCAAGCTTTGCGCTTTAAAATTTTTGAAGGGTTCAGCTTTGAGCTTTAAAAATTTTAAAGCGCGAAGCTTGAATCTCAAAGCTTAAAGGGTTAAGCTTTGAGCTTTAACCTTAAGCTTTGAGCTTTAAGCTTTGAGCTTCAAACTTTGATATTTAAGCTTTGAGCTTCAAGTTTTTCAGCTTTAAGCTTTGTGATTTAAGCCTTGAGCTTTAAGCTTTGAGCTTCGAGCTTTGAGCTTTAAGCTTTGGATTTAAGTTTTGAGCTTTAAGCATTGAGATTAAAGCTTTGAGCTTCAAGCTTTGAGCTTAAAACTTTGAGCTTTAAGCTTTGAGCCATAAGCTTTGAGCACTATGCCTGAGCTTTAAGTTTAGAGCTTTAAGCTTAGAGATCAAAGCCTTCAGCTTAAAGCTTTGAGCTTTAAGTTTTGTGATTAAAGCCTTGAGCTTAAAACTTTGAGCTTAAAGCCTTGAGCTTAAAGTTTTGAGCTTTAAGGTTTGAGCTTTAAGCTTTGAGCTTCAAGCTTTGAGCTTTAAGCTTTGAATTTAAGTTTTGAGCTTTAAGCATTGAGATTAAAGCCTTGAGCTTCAAGCTTTGAGCTTAAAACTTTGAGCTTTGAGCTTTGAGCCATAAGCTTTGAGCACTATGCTTGAGCTTTAAGTTTAGAGCTTTAAGTTTTGAGATTAAAACCTTGAGCTTAAAGCTTTGAGCTTTAAGTTTTGTGATTAAAGCTTTGAGCTTAAAGCTTTGAGCTTAAAGCATTGAGCTTAAAGTTTTGAGCTTAAAGCTTTGAGATTTAAGCTTTGAGCTTTAAGTTTTGAGCTTTAAGCTTTGAGCTTCAAGCTTTGAGCTTTGAGCTGAGCTTTTAGCTTTAAGTTTTGAGCTTTAAGCTTTAAGTTTTGTGATTAAGGCCTTGAGCTTAAAGCTTTGAGCTTAAGGCTTTGAGATTTAAGCTTTGAGCTTTAAGTTTTGAGCTTCAAGCTTTAAGCTTTAAGCTTTGAGCTTTTAGCTTTGACTTTAAGATTAAAGCCTTGAGTTTCAAGCTTTGAGCTTTCAGCTTAAAGCTTTGAGTTTTAAGCTTTAAGCTTTTAGCATTAAGCCTCGTGCTTTGCGCAAAGCTCAAAGCTTAAAGCCGAAAACAAAACGCTCAAACATTAAACTTAAAGCTTAAAGCTCAATCTTAAAGCTCAAGCTTTAAGCAAGGTTCAAAGTTTAAAGGCCAAAGTTTAAGCTTAATATCAAAGCTCTAAACTGCTTAAATCTCAAACCACAAAGCTTAAAGCTCAAAGCTCAAAGCTTAAAGTTAAAGCTCAAAACACAAATCTCAAAGCACACAGCTCAATACTTAAAATTCAATATCAAATCTTAAAGTTCAAAGCTTAAACAACACGTAAAGCTTAACGTTGAATGCATAAAATTCAAAGCTTAAAGCTCAAAAATGAAAGCTCAAAGCTTAAAATTCAAAGCTTAAAGCTAAAACTCAAAGCACAAAGCACGGCTTGCGTTGCAATGCAAAGAAATCAATTGATTCTCCTTGAATGTCCTTTCCCGTGCGTCCCCGTTCATCTCCCGAGTCCCCTTCCCCTTTCACGTTTCCCTTCTACCTTCCCCGCCTTCCAATCCCTCGTTTTCCCACCCACGTATCCCACCTCCCCCTCCCCCCTGCCTTTCTTCCTTGCCGCTAAAATATATGTAATAAGCACATTTTCATTAATTCAAATTTAATAACGCAAGAACTTGCCTTTATCCTTTGCGGGCGTGCGCACAACAAATCACCAAAGTTTCATCGCAATCGGATGAACGGTATGGCAGCGCATAAAATACGAACAAACAAATTTTAATTTTTATATATAAGATAGGAAAGATTTGATTGTTTGTTGGTGTCCTCTCGTACGGTCCGTACCCCAGTGACGCTTACATCGTATAATACTTACAATTTTAAACTCGTGATATCTTTCAGATGGGATGTCCGAATTGAATAATTCAAAAAATAATATAAAGGCATTGAAGCAGTCTCGAATATAAAATAATTTATTTTGATAAAAATTAATACAAAGATACAAATAAAGAGTCTTTTCTAGCGGCGGCATTTCAATTAAATTGCATTTCATTAAAATAAAAGAACACTTATTGTGGCATAACTATAATAGTTAGACATATGCTGTTGCGACACTTTTTGTAGATAATGATGTGTTCTGCAAAGTCGTAGTACATTATTTTATTCTATCATCAATGGTTTTCGCAGCGCACGCGATGTAAAGAATATTTTAGGTAATTTTTTTACACCTTGGGTTACATTATTGGAGTTTTAGTAAGGATTGCTAATTTTTTAAAAATTATAATATAGCCTATGTTACCCGGGAATAGTGTAGCTTCCCAACAGTGAAAGAATTTTTCAAATCGGTTCAGTAGTTTCGGAGCCTATTCGATGCAAACAAACAAACAAACAAACAAACAAACAAACAAACAAACAAACAAACAAACAAACAAACAAACAAACAATCAAATCCTTCCTCTTTATAATATTAGTATAGATTTGGACAGAATGTTTTATGGTATGCCAAGACTTTATTTAGTCACTGTATCTATCTATACATTCTTGCTCCGTATTAAACAATACAATCATGCTCGTTCCCTTTGAAATTAAAATGCTTTAAAAAATTTCTCTTTGCGGAATGCCTTAAGGCCTAATTGTTTCGCATAAATTCAAATGTAACATTGTCATAAAAGCGCCATTTTGTTTTTTTTTTACATTTAAAAGGCCGCCATTAAAGGGATTTTAGGTGCGTTTTTGCGGTGACCGGACAACTAGAAATGAAATCAATTTAACATCTCCTTTGAAAAGTCATTAAAAATGATGAAAAAAAAATATTTTAAAATTGGTTTAATATGTTACGTTAGGTTAGGTTATGGGCTATTTTTCTATTTTTTTCATAGATTAATAACACAATTTTAATAACACGTTGACTTGATTCTGACTTGGCATGGAATCGCTTCAGTTTTCGTAATATGCTGACAATATGCTAGTTGTCCTCTTCTGCTGATCACAATTTGTTCAAATGTTGAAACGACCTTAGAATCTGCATTTAACGGGAACCTTTCTACTGTCAAAAAATAAAATTGCGCTGGATGGCCATTTGAAGTATCACAATTTGTTCAAATGCTGAAACGACCTTAGAATCTGCATTTAACGGGAACCTTTCAACTGTCAAAAAATAAAATTGCTTTGAATGGCCATTTGAAGTATCACAATTTGATCAAATGCTGAAACGACCTTAGAATCTGCAATTAACGGGAACCTTTTAACTGTCAAAAAATAAAATTGCGCTGGATGGCCATTTGATGACTTTGTCACACATGAATTTCTGCGAAACATCTGGGCCTTAGACAAATTCACGGGGAGTATTAATAGTGAGACGGCATGAAGGAGAGATAATAATAAGGTATTTAAGAGACTGCAAGGTTGTCTAATTTCTCTTGAGTGTTATCAATGTTAAAGAATTATAGACGATAGATCGTGTTTATTACGGAATATCGAATATTCTTCCGACATCACAGCAAAACTTTTCATAAATACGCTAGAACACAAAAGGCAAATATGCTACAATTATTTTACATTTTTATGTAAACACCTACTAAAGTATTATGAAATATCATTAAATATATTATCATTATTACCGTGATTATCAGATCAAGGATTTTAACATATAAGACTTTTCTCCTTTCATAGAAAATCCAACCTGGAAAACTGAGAAATCTTTTCTCAAATCGGAACGAACCGAATGTGTAGTCTACAAAGCCAAGAACGAACAAGGACATGTTTTCATCGAGCATTCAAGCCTCACAATCGGATTCTCAATAAAATAAGTCGATAGATATGAATCGGGGCATATCGGATCATATGGGTGGTAGGTACCCACCTAATTACAGGTGCAGGTCACGTGGGCAGGATCACAGGTTTGGTGATTGAATTCCATCGGCCAATGGAAAGGGAGCATCCATTTCTGAGTCGTTATCCGCGTAGGAGAAGGGGCAGGGGGGGCAGGAGTGGAGGATACCCGGCTTCAACCCCTCGGGCAATCGCTTTGTTATCGTTGGGAATTTTGCTTTGTGAATTTCAATTTTCACATTCAACCTGAGGACAGGGCTACCGAGGGTTTGTTGAATAGTGACAGATAGATAATTCTCATTAAATTTAGACTCAAAGTTATTAGTAACAATAATAACCAAATATTTATAAGTATAAGTAGTAATTTGATTCGTAGTTCAGTTCTTTCGAACTCAAATTCAACCTGTCATTACTTCGGATTCCAAAATCATTAAGAGAAATCTTGCTTTAAAGTGATTTATTTTTGGGATATTACGCCGTGATGCTATTTGTCGGCCTGACAGCACTCCTTATTACAGAGGCAATTAAAATTTTAAAAAATTAAATTAATATTAATGAAGACGACGGGACTATGTGTATGCGGTTATTGATCGCTACATTAAAACCATTTTAAGTTATACTGTAATACCAGCTCTTGGAGGATTTGAGAAGGCAACACGGTATAGCATCTACATCAATAAACACACTCTTGACAACAATTTTCGATTTCACATCTGCTAATATATACAAAAAAAAATTATTCGCCTTACTTCACTTGATGTTACATTTGTATAATAATAATAATATATGCGTTATGTACAAATCCCAACCCACTTAGTTTTCACTTCAGCGAATATAAATTTAATCAGGGATTCTTTACTTTTAAATTTGATAAAAGGTTTTGACCCACGCTGGTTTGATTTTTAGGGAGAGAATCAGATATGAAACAAAGTCTAAGTAATAGTGAATATAATAAATTAAACCTTGTCTTGTCAGCGCGGCAGTCATACTTGTTTGCGTACTATATGTTTACTATTTATTGTTATTATGTTTAATTTTCAGAACTCCATATTTTTTTTATAAACAAGTTCTGCTGTGTAATTATTATTACGGGTAACAGCTGTTTCGCGTTCAAGCTGTCTATATCAAAACAGTTTGATAATGCCTTCAGAAGGCAAAACAGCTGTCACGCATAATAATAATAATTACATAGCAGAACTTGTTTATAAATAAACTGTTTTTATAAATTTAGTAATAATATTATTGAATATATCCATGCACATAAAAATCAAAAAATGTTTGTTTCTGGGTTCTATATGTAAATATGCTATGCGGTGATAAACCATTCATCCCATTGCGATGAAACTTTGGGGATTTTATGTGTGCGTGCTCGCGATGGTTTCTATATACAATAGTGAGTTCTGGCATCACAAAATTATGCATTGCTAACCGTTCATCCGATCGCGACGAAACTTTGTGGATTTCATGTGTTCTCGGGATAACTGATGGGAGAGGAGAACCATTGAGGGGGACGGGAGTTCGCGGGACGGGGGAAGCGGGCAAGGGGAGTGGGAAGAGGGAAGGCGACGCATGCCGGGAAATGAATGGATGAATGAATGATTGAATGATTGAATGAATGAAATAATAAATGATTGAATGAATGAATGAATTTCTTTATTGTGTTGCATAGCAACACCGGCCGGGAACTCGCTAATGTATGTAAATGCCTATGTCATAATTTAGTAAATCGAATTATAAAATCCTAAATAATAATATAAACGGGGCGACCGATCGACGTGATCTTTTGTTCAGAGATAATTGGAGTTTTGGGAAAAATATAAGATACTTTTTATCCCGGAAAAAACAATTCATTCTTATTGGATTTTTTTCCCCTAATTCCATGCGAGCGAAGCCGCGGGTAAAAGCTACTAAAAAAAATAAAAAACATATAACTATGTTTTAGAAAATCTGTCAGGTGGTGTCTTATTTACACAGCTTTCTTCTATCTGAAATTACTGAACTAACTAACTTACCATCTCGGTGTTTCTCTGAAGACATGTAAGCAGACCGCCACACATCTCTGTTTCATTGCAAGTTCCTTGCTTCATTCACGTTCATTCATCACCTCATCCCTTATTTTAACTCGTTACATGACCCTACTCAAGTGTTTAATTCACTGATCGTGCCATGTCTTTCTTTGGCGTCTCCTAATTCTTCTACCATTCATTTTAACGCCATATATATACTTCTTAGCCATCTTCCTTCATTCATTAGCTTTTCAGTCTCATATACTCATATCATATCATGGATAATCCCCCAATTATGGATACCATAGTATCACTGAATCCACTTACCAAGGAGCAGTTGGGACTCTTAATACCATCTAATCCTTTATTTTTTGATCTTATTAATTTCGTTCACATCAGCCTTGAATTCATTCCCCATCTACGTATTTTAACACTGTCATTCACACATTGGGCATAACGAAATCCTAATTTTTGCTTCAACCATTTGGCATTACATCTGTCCCTGTAAATTTATTTGTTACGTTGCGGTCAGGTTCAAGGTGGTGGCCGTGTAGGTTACTGCATTTTAACCATGCCAGAGTTAGCATGATCGTCGTTCATTCCACAAAAGTTACATCGGAATAATCAATATTATGCTACTACTGAAGAAGGATGAAAAAAGAATTGTTATTGAGATGGTGACATGTCTTTAGACAAATTGTATTTGAATTTGAAGTGAAATATTTATGGTTCGTAATTAAGTTCGAAATTTTAGTTTTGATTTATTGAATAAGATAAAATTAACATACACAAAAATAACATATTTTTGGACGCGAGGTTAACTGTTCACAGAATTGCTACATATTTATCAACCGATTAGTTTAAATTAATATAATCAATATACAGTGGCAGCCCTGTTTATGAGCAGCGTTTACACCTCCCGATATTTGATTGGAAAGCTCCCGTGTAGCTCGCTCTGTTTTCCCATCTCCGACTCCCATTGTTTCCCGCCCCCACCGGAGATTAGAAGAAATCGCCTTTTGTTGTATGGATCAGGCAAATGACGCGTAAAACTTATTGTACTCAGCGACTGAAGGACTATCGCCAGGATTCAGATGCCTTATCCGGGAATTTGTTTTGCGAATGACGCCACTGTTTTTCGGGCTTGTTGTATGGGCCTTGCGAACATAATCGAAAACATTGTAAGATCGAAAAATTTAATAATGAAACTCCAAAATAATCGGAAAACAGACAAGTAATTTTTGTTTCTGTTTTTAATTCATTTGATTAGTTGAAAATGAATTAAATGTTTCGATTTTATTGAAAACTAATAATTTTGAATTGGGATGATTGAAACCGTTTTGATTAAAATGTTTCGATAAAGTCTAGGTAAGTAACCCAACGCATTTGTCCACTTAGCTACTAATCTATTAAATAGTTTTTTTTATGAGGTGGAAATCAATAATGTTTCTCCTCTAAAACCGTACCGATTTAAAAAAAAAAATTACCAACTGTACTCGATGAAAATGTTCTTTGTCTGTACATTTTGCCTCTTTTAAATACATTGTCTAGTTTATGTACTGAACGTCTGTTGATGGTGTTCAAGCCAGGCAATTTTAACGGTTTTTATATGGTCCCTAAAAAACAAAACGTTCCGAAACGCTAGTGGTCAATGTCCGTATTATATTAAAAAATATTTGCACTCGTGTCAAAATCCAGAGAGGAAATTGGGGAAAACCCTTGCATGGACCAAACGACATGGACCTAAAGACGACAAAGTCGTCAAAACACGAATTATTGTCGTTATTTGTTTTTGGGATATTATGCCGTGTTGCACTACCTCCTTCTTTAGCCAACGTTTCGGGCAGCGTTACAGTGTCCGAAACGTTGGCTAAAGAAGGAGGTAGCGCAACACGGCATAACACCCCAAAAACAAATAACGAAAATACTTTTGGCCGTGAAAAGCTAAAAACGTATCTAATGAATTATTTGATTTTTCAGTGTGTTCTACGGGTTGTGCTTTGGATTGTGCTGCTAAAAACTTTTCTTATTTTATAAAATGTTTCGGCAACTAAAAGTAACGTATTGTTCGTTGTTCTCAATTATCCTAAAAGCTCATGTAGTACCCATTTAATAAATAATATACTTTATTTTGTAATTGATGATACCTTCATATTAATAAAAATATGGAGAGGTTTTTTTTTCAAAAAAGTTGTAACTATGATTTCAGAATATTTAAAGTAAGCTTGAACAATGTAAACAAAGCGATAGAGTTGACACTTAAAAAAAAAAAAAATCACGTATTATACAGGATATTAAGGGGGTATTCTAGTTGAGAAGCATGAATTGTAGGTATTTTTTCAGGTGCAATGAAAAAAACATAACATTTCTACAAGCCATTTTTTTATACCAAATATTAAATAAACATAAAAAAAAATCAAACGAAAAAATTCAAAAAGTTACAGGGTGTTGAAGTGAGGGGTCTAAAAAAATGGCGCGCAACCCTAGGAGGGTTGCAATGTCAACCAGTTATCTGAAAAAAAAAATTAATTCTCAATCCAAGCAAATGCGGCAATAGCTCGAACTAAGAAAAAGGCAAAATAATATTGTTCGCAAAATGGTGGCTGTCTGAAATAAAAAAAAAATCTTTTTCCCCAGTTTTTTGACATTCCAAATTTTTTTTTAAATAGCAAAAGATGAAATTTTGTTATAGTTTTAGTTCTCGCCAATAATGCGTAGAGAAAGCCCACCAAATTTCAAGCAAATTGGTTCCGTAGAACTTGAGATATGTCAACTGTCTCAAAAAAAGTAGTTTTGAGAAAAATGCGAATTTTGAAATTCATTTTAAGGAGATATATTTGAATATCTTAATTTTGGAAATATGAAGAAATAAAAAATTGATTTTTTTTCTAGACTAAAATAATGTCAGGAATCACTGGTTAAAGTAAGTCAAGTACGTCCCTTAACAACCTTTTTGTTTAGCACGTTATAAAAGCAATTATTTTGTATTGTTGCTACCTCTTTCCTTCTTTTTTACCTGTCTGCGCCCTTATTATGCCATCTCAACGCCCCCTTTTTTTTCTGGGTCTTCTACGCACAGAGGGGCGTTGTTGTCCACGTTGCGAATCTATGAGTTAGACAAATAACAAGTTGAGATAAGAATTAAAGAATATGTGAAATTATTTTTAAATTACATTGGTTATCTGCTCTTATAGCAGGTGCTAAAATGCCAACCTGACAAATTGTTATTATCACGTCAAACAATCTAATGTAACAAAACTCAAACCTAACTCGTGTTATTCTATCGAGTAACTAGTCCAAGTACATATGTTAGGAATATAACCCACTTACACTAAAATCATTAACAGACATTGTAGGCCAGATCTTACGGAATTAATTTAGAGGAATCCTGTACAACTTGGTAACTTATTGATTTTTATTAACTTAATTTATGTAACTGTAGTCATCATCCTGACTTGTTGATACCACACGGCAAAAAAGATGTTCTAGCAGAGAATGGTGCTATTGAAAGAAATTTCTGAAACATTAGATAACCGTGTTAAATAATTCGTTTAATAACCATAAAAATATTTTATACGTCAACATAATATCTTCACAATTGAAAAACAGTAAGATCTTTAATACGCACAAATAATGTAATTACAAAACAGTAAAATCTTTAGTACGCACAGATAATGTAATTACAAAACAGTAAAATCTTTAATACGCACAAACAATGTAATTACAAAACAGTAAAATCTTTAATACGCACAAATAATGTAATTACAATGATGAACATTGATTTCTGTCCACGGAGAAGTAAAATGATGCATTTTAATTAATATTTGGCAAATTCTTCGTGTTCACTTAAACGCCATTTTCTCAAGATTTGACATAACAAGTAGGTTTTTAGGTAAGTTTTTTTTTTAATTAAACACAAACTAAGAACCTGTTTTTTAAAGTGGGTTGTTGGTGCCTTAGTTTGGGTTTTATTAAAAAAAATACTAATAAATAAATAAAAAAAACTAGCCTAAGAACCAATTTTATTGCTTTTTTAACGGTTTGTTATAATATGGCGTGCCTCTGCACATTTACCGAAATCTTAAACTTTAAAAGAATAATTTAATCTGTTGTACAATATTTAAAATAAAAAAATGATTATTTAATAAAATCAATGCCTTGCTAGCACTTTGTTCTTCTCTAAATAAGATTTTTTTCCAACACTCGAGGACTCGATAATGTCGACAATAAAGTCATTGAAAGGGTTCTTTTAGTTCTGGTTAAATCTTACAATCATACATAAAGATAGCAGCCAATAAAAATATGCTGTAAGATATTGAAGAAAATGTTAGTAGTTTTTGGTCGAAGAATGATACAGTTAAATATTACCGAATCGGATAGGGACACATTAGCTCAGTTGGTAGAGTCATAGGTCCTGAGTTCGAGTTCCAGAAATGACCATATCTTTTTCTGTTTCAGATTTTCGTTTGAGTTTCGCTAATATTGTCTTCATAAATTTAATATTACAATTTGAGGTTTTACTCATTAAGTTAAAAATAAAATATTCATCCTTGACTTGCAGAAAAGTCAATAGATATCGCATATTAAATAAAAATAGATAAATTCATTCGAGACACTATCTTGATAGTATTTAGTTCTGGTTAAATCTTGCAATCATACATAAAATATGCGTTAATAAAATTAAGATAATGATGGTTGAAAAATGATACAGTAAAATATGACCAAATCGGATAGAGACACATAAGCTAGTTGACCGGTAAGTCATAGGTCCTGGTTCGAGTCCCAGATGTGACCGTAACTTTTCTGATTTTCTCTTTCAGATTTTCGAATGAGTTTTGCTAATATTGTCTTCATTAACTATATATTACAATTTGAGGTTTTATTATTAGGTTAAAAATATAAAATAAAAATACTTTAAATAAAGAAGTCGGGTATTGTAATAATATCATAAAAAAATGTATTTTTCTTGTTGCTCGGTTTGTCAGCTCAGAAATAATTTTTTTGGGCTTCAAATTAGCTTAATATAATTATTCAAGTTTTGTCTCACGCACTGGCGGCAAACAAAGGGTTGGTATGTCACCGCCTGGGTGTATGTCACCGCCTGGGTACAAACCGCAGGGCTGGCAACTGCGGGCCGCGGTCCCAGAGCGCCGCTCCGACCGCCGTGTGCACTCAACCCGCCCCTGTCATCTGCAGCCCGCGGCCCGCTGCCCGGGGATGAGAAATCCTGTCACTGAAATCTGCCCGATTGTGATATTAATAGAGTTACTCGGCGCCAATATTAAAATGGCAATATTAAATATAAAAGAAAATGGTAACGCTACTCGGAAACGTGTTTTTTGTTGTTTGAAAATTAAATCCGTACTTTTGTTATAATTTTTGTAGGACTTCCTCAAATAGTAAATGTTGTTTGCAATGAGTTTTCTTCGATTTCCACTACTATAATTAATTATTTTTTCATTGAATGTTTGCTGTCTAGTACTGTTATGGTACACATACAAAAAATATCACTTTCGCGGAATTGGAAGAAGATTAGGGCGAGTAATATAGGTGACACTTACATATATATGCTATAAAAGTGTAAGCAGATATCTGTTGAACCGCGAGCGCTTATGTGTTGTACCGTCACACTACGCTAGCAAATATTTCTTCCTATGGTAAGAGAGGGGGTCAGATAAATTAGTACTGAATCTGTCAATTTGACAGCTGTCATCCACCCGTTTAGGCAGCTCCGTAATTAAAATGACCCTCTCACCTGTTTACCGCGGAGAGGGGGTCGCATAACTTTTCGCATATTGCGTGTGTAGCGGTTACGGCGTAATATCTATATTGTCTAAGGTTGATCTGCGCATAACCTGCGTTGAACCGCTTAGGTGTGACAGGTCCTACGGGATTGTATGGAGAGCGTTATTTGGCGTGCGATTACCTTTTATCTTTTATCTTTACAGGTTATATTTGTGAAAAAATTCACAATGTTTCTTTAAATGATACTTAAGATACGTTCTACGAGATTTTCGCTCTATTTTAAACGAGTCATGTTTTATTAAATCTTTTTCGCCATTTTCGCTGCGATTTCATCACTTAAAATATTAGCGCGCTCTGTCCAACATTCGTAATTACACATCTCTCCATCTTCTTCTTTTTCAGCCGAATAGCGCCGCCTTAAGAAGCGATTACTCGTATGAAGAAATTGAACAAACGTAGGAAAGACTTCGATATTTCATATTTATAATTAATAATCATAATATCATCGATTCACCTTCTTTGTTACCTCAGGTTTAGAAATAATTACTTGTTTTTCCCCAATCAACAGTCTACTAATTTTGTCGGTACCATTCTCCACTGTTCAGAATTTGGAGACTTGTTCACTCAAGCCAGGGCCTGAATTTTTTGATGATTTAATGATTTTTATTTAGAAAAAATGTTTTTTTACTTGTCATTACGGAAATAAAGATGGAAGAATTTCATCACCTTGTTAATTTTATCACCAGCATGACTAAATCATGGAATCATGTCCTATTTTTATACATCAATAATGAATTAACATTATATTTAAAAAGAAAATAATAATAAATTAATAAATAACACTTTCCTCCCATACACACAATCATAGCACTTTATGGGAATACATTCTCAAATTAAAAATATAGTTGCAAAATTAAATGCTTCATATATTAAATTGTACATGTAATTATTTCTCTATCTTCAAGTATGTTTATATCCTGTACAAATAAATTCCTTAAAAAAAATACATTAAAAAAAAATTTCTCCAGTTGTGCCATCCATAAAAACAAAATCATGTTGGGCATGACTGCATCGAGAACGTAGTGACAATGAAGGGATGACATGAATGCTAGATTTATAAGAAAAATGTTTTTAAGGCGCAAGAAAAAAACTGTTAACTTAGTTGTTAGTGTTAGTCAAAACTTTTATTATTATGAGTGACCAAACCTATTTGAAGGCTATTCTAATTTTAGCATGAATGTGTTCAATCTTTGCAAGTTGAACATCAGGCATCAACTATATCTCTTCTATTTTTGCAGGGTTCTGCATTTTGTTTAGAAATTTTCTCTTTGATGCAATTGCGAGTTTTTGAGTGTCATAATAAGTCTGGAGATCGCATAACAATTATATTTTAGTTAAATCTCCATAAAACCTGAAGGGCTGTTGACATGGACCCCACTACACTACACTTCTATATTCTGAAGACGCTTACTTATATTTCCTTGAAATCTCTCATTAGACTTGGCGCGGTTCTGGTTTTTTCATCGTCTCTGAAATGAATATTTTTATGCGGAAAATGATTAAATTTAGTGCTGCTTCAGACATAAAATGTTCACACTTTATTTTTTTATGTAACAATATAACGACATCATTAGAAATGTGTTGCTTTTGCTGATGTTGCGTTGGTGTGAGCATAAATATTTCCCTCGCTTCCCTGTCAAATCTTAAAGAAATGTATTCGATATTGAATTCCATGTTGAATTCTATTCCCGAATATTAAAATTTAATTATTTGCTGACTTCGGTCCTTAACAAAACATTTCATCTCAAGCCTGTAAGCTGACTTTTATACGTATAATAGCATGAGAACATTTGGCTATATTTAATAAATCGTCGCCTTAGTTCGTTTTTATCCAATAGACAGAAAATTTACAGGAGAAGAAGGTTTTCTTTCATTATTTCAGCGAAACATTATGATTGGTGTTTAAGGTAAAGCGATTTTCGTAAAGGTAATGGTTTCATTAGTTTAAATAATTCTTAGTTAAGTGATTAAATATAATGTTTATACTTTATTTTTAATTTTAATGTGGAGATTGAACAAATCGTAAAATGGTCTGTTGGACAAATAAGAACTGAGGCGACGAAATATTCTTCTACGTATAAATTTAAACAGAAGACTTTCATTACCATTGTGCATTAAATTCCCAGAGTTCACAAGGAATCCAAAAACAATTTATCTGTTGATTCTGAAGTATTTAAATATTTCACCTTTATAAGTTGATGAACATTAAATTAAAAATAACTCATAGCCACTGCTTAGATAAACAATTAAGGTCTAACTTAACTACGAGTCTTTTTAAAGTTTCCGAAAATGCTAAGAAAAACACAAATTCGAGAATAATTTATCACTTGATGGGTAGCCGGTTGATTCTGAACGGTTTGAATATTCCGCTCGCATGAATATTATGAAATGTTAAATAATAGCATACAGCTACGGCGTAAAAATCTATTCGAGGAATTGAAAGATCTTCTCCGTTCTCTACAACTCGTAGTGTTGCGATTTCATGCAAAGTTAGGGACAATGAAGGCGAAACAAACACAAAAACTAAATATTCACTATCAGTGCCCACAATCTGAGCTTTGAATATGAAGTTATACTTTTCCATCGTGTAAAATGACATTGTGCATCGTCACCTGCGGTTATTTCTGAGCCAAGTATTAGCAATCCAATCATTGTGATTGTTATTTATTTGTGGGACTATTATTATTATTTTTTTTTGTCCGTTGTCTAGTATGGAATTGTGTTACGCTCCGAGAATTTATATGATTATTTTGACGCAGGAGCAAGCAAACGACGTCATTAAAAATATTTGATGCTTCATGCGTACGAGGTGACATGTCTTGTCGGATTACCGGGAAATATTGAAAGTTCCCTCTAGCGGCAATTCCTAAAACCTTTAACTAGCTTATTACTGAACTTCAGTTCCAGCTCCGAAACGGTACCAAATCCAATTACTTTCATATCTCCGCCCAATTGCTATCAGTCGATAAAGTTAGTCTCACCCTTGAAGTTAATGGTACGTATCGTTCCAAAGCTAAGTACTGATATTGTTCGGTGGATGCATTTCTGGGCGGTTAAATTGTTATCTTTAATCTGCGCAAGAAAATTACTTAACTGTTTTAAAATTGGCAGTATGAAAACGAATGATTTTTTAGTCGTTATCTTATTAAGACAAGTTCCGCTTTTTGTTCGAATTTCTCCCTTTAAATTTTAAATAGTACGATATCTTTCGACAGTCTCAAATATATCAGAAATCTCAATTTTTTTCACAAACACGACAAATCACCTCCCTGAAAAGTCCTGCTTATGCTCATCTTTTTGAGCCGCTTCATAATGAGTCTGATCGTACATGAACAGGACACTCTGTACACGTACCTAGTTCTTAAATGGTAAAGCCAGATCTTTTGTCATTCAATTCTAGTGTCGCGAAAAACTTTACCTTGCGCTCTCCAAGCGTTTTGAATACAGAACTATTAATTTATTGTATCATCAATATTTTGACGAGGTGTCACGGCAAGTGATAATGAATTATCAAAAAAGATATATTTATAACTACCAAGCACCAGGCATGCTTGCAACTCACACCAAGAAAGTGTTTTATTTCTGTTTATGAAAATGCTTTTGGATACACAGTATTTTTTGTTTTTCCATCTAGTGCGTATACGGAAAAATAAGAAGGTTTTGGAAGCGTGGGATTTCCAAATTTACCCATTGCTATCGCATACCGCTACTATGTCTCCTTTGCAAACCCCTTCCTTCTTCTTCTGCGCCTCCCTCGTCCCCACCCCTCCTTCACCCCTCCCCTGCGAGCCTTTTCCCATGCTTTTCCGTTCCCACCCCTCTCCCGCATTTCCCTAACACCTTCCTCACCTTCCTTCTTCCACGTCCCCCTCCCGCGAACCCACCAACCTCTCCTTCGTTCTCCACCATCCAGGAATTCTCTCCCCCTCCCGCCCTCCCTCCTTTCCCCAGCTGTCGCTAAGCTATATGAAAAACACACACTTTTTAACAACTTGCGCTCAACCTATTCTTTAAATTTTCATACAAATGTCATCGATGGTGTAGATACGCATACGACACAAGCAAAGAAACATTTATTTTTATATATGTTTTTTTTTCCTTTAAAATATAATTGATTCATACCAAATGTCATTTTACTAAAATATCATTTCATTAAAATTCCTTTCACCTCGACATTTCGCGACATTTAGCCGCCAGAATATAAAGCATTCCATTAGTGAGGTTATTAAGTAGTAAAAATTAAAAAACCTCTCTGAAAATCGTCAAAATTAAAATGCCACAATACAATCGTGCAGTAAAACATGAATATGATAATTCATTCCAAAAGAAATTTCCCCAACGATTTGTACACATTAGGCATGGTTTTGATTAAAACAACCCCTTAAATATTAACATTTATGAGCTCGCCTTTAAGTATGCAGGATAATTAAGTTTGTTTTTCCAGCTCTTTTCCAACTGGAAAACTAAATGGAGGTTAATTTGTTTGCTCTCAACTTACGGCGTGTGTGGAGCATTAAGCCTGATCTAAGAGCTAAAGCCCAATACGCAATACGCCAGCGAAAACGAAACAAGAACAAAAAAAGCTGCATCCACTCATGAACTTTCCCCATTCTCGAATATTTTTTTGGGACTTTTTTATAAAGTGGTAATGTACTTCGTTAGGAAATTGTTGTGTTCAATCCAGGTCTTTTTAGTTGACTAGAAGGCGCGATTTAGCGCTGTTCAAATTGTTCCTAATGATGTCTAACTGCCCGTTAAGGATTATACTCGCTGGACATTCAAAAAGAACGATCTGACTAAATATGCTACTCGTTGCTATCAAGCTACAAAAAAGAAAAGTAATTATTAATGCATGGTGGTGATACGGCTATTTTCACAGCTTTATTTCACGTGGAATGGGAATAATTATTATTGGAAAAGTGGAATTCCAATGGAGAACTAATTACAGCGAAAAATTTAAAACCCCGTTTTCATTATAATTAGTGATGCAACATTCGCGATTTGCATTGTAACTCTAGGCGATAAGAATCTTTAGCATTTTGCAATCACGTTATATAAGGATTGGCAGCTTTTGCTCGATAGTTACGGCTACAGAACATGAAAGCTTATCCACCAATATTATTGCTGTTATGGATATCTACTTAAATTAAAATAATTTTTTCTTTCACAATACGTACGTAAGTAATTAGGATTTTTTTACGTGAAAATATATAAGAGAAAAAATTTTATGTTTTCGAGGGTTCTTAAAATATCGGTAATCTTTTAATGTGAGGTTCAATAATTTTTTTTAAACTGAAATAGAAGGATGGGTGCAAAATTTTCAAAAAGTCACCATTTTGTATATTTGACTCTAACCCTCTTCTCGTTAATCAAAACATAATATATATTCTACTACATTTCCTTAATGATCGTTAATGAACAAATATTAACCTGTAGTGACAGAAAGACAAATCAATAAAAAGCATTATAATCGACCCAACTTTTAAGTAAATAATAATAACCACTTGCTGCGTAAGAAAGTATTTTGTTTTTTTAATAGATATTAATTTTATTCGATTTTTTATATTTTTTTATATGAAATACCGCACAAGAGTCCCAACTGCTCCCGTCTGGAGCCAGTGAGACTATGGCATCCCCAATTGGGGTATGTTGTGAGGCTGAAGGTATTGGGGAGGGGAAGGAGATAGGGAAGAGGAAGGTGGAGAAGTACCTGGCTATTCAGATCTGGTCACTAAACACGGCTAAAGCCATTTCAAGCAACGTTTCAATTCTGAATGGTGGTCTTACACCAGGGCGATACTGATAGTATCTTCCACTCTGGAACATGCCGCAAATATACTATATATTACTTTAAATGAATAAATTGTGAAATAACACAAATTAATCAAATAAAATTTATTTGCGCACGCCGGGTTCGAACCCGCGACCTTCGGATTGTGAGTCGAGAGTCTTGCCTCGGGACCACGGAGGCCGTCGTTAGTTTTTGTTATTTCAAAATGAAATCATTTAAAATAATATACAGTTTATTTGAGGCACGTTCCAAAATGGAAGATACTCTCAGTATCGCCCTGGTGTAAGACCACCATTCAGAATTGAAACCTGATCTGAATAGTCAGATACTTCCCCATCTTCCTCTTCCCCATCTCTTTTCCCTCCCCACTGCCTTTAGCCTCACAACATACCCCAATTGGTGATCTCACTGCCCCCTTACGGGAGCAGTTGGGACTCTTGTGCGGTATTCATACAAAATAATAATAATAATATTATCAGAAATAATTTGCATGAAATTCAGAAAACGAGTAATATTTTATTTACATTCATATATTTTTAGGTTAGGTTGGTTAAAAAGTTTGTAAACATTACCGTTTCAAACTTTTATGAACCCATTTTGGTTAACAGAAATAAAACATACATAGCTCAGGAGTAATACAGTTCTAATATTTTTAGGGTAGGTTGGTTAAAAAATATTGTAAACATTTCCATTTCAGATTTTCAAAAACCAATTTTGGTTATTAGCCTATTTACTGGAATTTACAGGTAAACCCTAAGATTTATCTAATTTATTATCAGTAATTTTCTTTCTTCATTTTATTAGACATCGCAATTTAAGTGGAACATTTTGTTAAACAGCTTCCATTCTATTCACCAGGAGTCACGTGTTCCACGGAAGTCACTCCGCAGAATTGAAGGAAGTACTGTACGTTTAAAATGGAAATAGCTTAAACGGCGAACATGGGTCAGGAATTGAGATGAGGTCTCCGGAATGGGGCCTCGCGTCGCGCGTCGCCTCGCTGCAAGCAAGACGTGTGCCGTGTGCACTGGAGTCAGCAAAGACGTCCAGGATCACGAACCACGATACTCGAACCACGACATTAATATTTCACCTTTCCGAAATTTGTTCTAGATGGGAGATCCATTTACCTGTGTAATAAAATTAGATTGACTGACGAAACTTCTGGTTGTTGTTGCCTTTAATAATGTAGGTAAAATAGCCGTTATTATTTTATTCTTTAATATTTATATTGATTTATTATAACATTCCTTAATATTTCACTGAAAAAAATTAATGCACGCCAGAAAACACGTGTCTAAACAAATCAGGTTAAAACCCAACATTTTTATGTTAACATCTTATCTTAATATATATATATATATATATTTCTTCTGTCCGTGTGTATGTCACTGAACTCCTCCTAAACGGCTGGACCGATTTTGATGAATTTTTTTGTGTGGATTCAAGGGGATTCGAGAATGGTTTAGATTCACAATTTGGTCCACTGGAAAATTTTAATTTTTTTTTTTTATTTCTAAGGAGTTGTTGATTTTGGAATGTTTATATTGGATCCGGCAGACTGCGCTACCATCGCAGTATCGAATATTCAATATTATTCTATTTTAATTTTAGTTTGTCCCGACAGTTGTGTACAGGACAACGTCTGTCGGGTCCGCTATAAATAAAAAATGGAACATTCCAGAACACTCTTGAATGTTGTCCTGTAGTTCCTTTATAATATTTTGAATTATTGCGATTCTTGCCAACTCTGTTAAAATTATTTTTACATGTTCCAGTTTTGATTAACCCATATTTCGCTGACGTTGCGAAAACGCAACAGTTTGGTTGCTGGGTCATATTTTGAGAACTTGATAAGAAATCACCGTTATTCTTTCACGTACTTTTAGTGAAGGTTTGACTTTATAGTTAAACATTAAAAAATAGGAAAATATTTGCTTCTGTTCCAAATTGTCCCCCCCCCCCCCCCCCCCCCAAAGTCAGACAAAAAACGACACTCAGGTAAGCGATTTTTTAATAATTATTATCGTTAACATATGAACAAAATTCTTAATATATTAAAACCTTTTTTAATACACAATTGACCCGTATTTAATAATATGTATACTTAAAAAAAATAAAAACTCCAACGGTACTCATTTTACATAGTTACACGAAACGGCCGGAACTTTGGAAGTCCACTCCAAGAGACTCGTGAGTGAACCTTCAACTACTCCATCCCAACCCCAACCATCAACATTTTTGTCGTCAGTGCTAAGGGAAATGCGTTGGAAGAAATCGAAACCTAGTTATTCGAGTATTATTCCTAATTATTCGCGAGTGAGTATAACGTATTTATTTTTTGTACTGGTATGATACGAGAAAATCGACTACGGCAGGAACTTTGGAAGTCCACTCCAAGAGGCTAATGAGTGAACCTTCGACAACTCCATCCCAACCTCAACCATCAACGTATTCGTCATCAGTGCCAAGGGAAATACTTTGGAAGAAATCAAAACTTAGTTATTCACGAGTGCCGAATAAAGTATTTGTTTTTCGTACTGGTATGGTAAGAGAAAATCGACTAAAGAACATTGATACATTAAAATCGACAAAACAAATGAATAAATTTCAAAAAGGGGAATATGATTAGAGATTCGGAAAAAAACAATGAGATACTGGTTGTTCGATGGAAAGATACTGCTGTAGTTATAGTGACATCTAATTTTGATAACCTAGAGCCAATTAAAAACGTTACAACGTATTTAAATATTAAAAAATCGATATATAAATGTCACTCAACCCAGTATGATCGTTTTACGGGAGGAGTTGATTTAGTGGATAATTTCGTTTCGAACAATAGAATAAGGGTTCGTGGTAAAAAGTGGTGGGCCATATTATCCAACTTCCGTAATGTGGCAATACGTAACGCATGAAAATTATATCAAATGGTTCATCCAAAAGAAAATATGAGCCTTTTGAAATTTAGAAGAAGTGTGGCCACCGCCCTTATGAAGTCGTCAAAAGTATATTCTTCTTCTATTGGCAGACCAAGTAGATTTGCGACAGTATCGAGGTCAACTATAACAGGTAGTAGTCATTTTTAAATAAAGGAGAAAATAAAAAGAGATGTCGTATATGTGATTCACAAATATATTAAATGTGTCCAGAGTGTAATGTGGCATTGCACCATAAATGTAACGAAATTGACCATACCGAAAAATAATGTTTATTGTAATATTTGTGTATGCTAATTTCTTATAATGTCTTTTGGAATGGTGCACTTTCCTACTTATTCATATAATATCTTTAATTTTAGTAAATGTAAATAGTATGATTTATAAATTAAAAGGAATAAATCCATTTTCAAATAAACTTGTTTTGTTTCATACATTTACTTTTTACCCCCCTATTTCGCTGACGTTGCGAAAACGCAACACTTTATATTTTTGTAGGTATGAGTTTTTAATTTTTTTTATTTTTTATTTTCTTAATTGGGTGTTTATATACAACATATCCAAATTTCATCAGAATCTGACCACGGGAAGTGATAGCGGCGAAATATGGGTTAAAATGGTGTGTTATGAGAACCATGATTTCAATTTAATACATGTTTCCATTTATGGACAAGAATTCATTCACTTTATTTCAATAATATGTTTTTGTTATAAGAAAACACAGGATGGATCAGGAAAATGTAATACTAAAATTTTATAATTAGCTTAACTCAAATATATCATGCATTTTCATAAAATCACAGCTAAATATCAAAGAAATTTTTTTTTTTTATATTTCTCTTTCATGATTTTAATTTTTCTTTGTGGCTTAAATATATTATCGTTTGAAATTTTTACTAAGTATTTTCAGTAGGTAGCTTTATTACTTATAATACAATATTTTATTGCATTATTGCTTTTAGAACCTAGACTTTATTCTGAGTCTGATAATTATGTAAATGACACGTGTGACGTAATTCGTTTTATAAGTAATTTTAAATGCATGCAAATACCTAATTCAAACTAAACCTATCATTTTGACAGGAAACCTTCCTAGTTGGAGAGTCACTTAAACTGTCAATGTATTTTTGTATCAAATAAATAAATAAATGTTTCGTCAAAATTGTTTAGATACATATTAAAAAAAATTCAAGGAGTCAAATCCAATGATTGAATTTCCTGTCATATAATTATATATTATAATATAAGTATAAAAATGTAACGATAATTATAAAATTCTAATAATATTTCTTCAAACACAGCAATCTTATTTTGTGGCACTATTCTAACTCAAAATTAATAATATACTTAGTGTTTACCAATTTTATTGTTTACAAAACTAACATATTTCGTGAGCTAAGCTCACTTCTTTAGGGTTTACGTAAACCTGGTTAACAAACATAAACATAAAAGTGGTAAAAACTAAGTATGTTATTAATTTTGAATCTTAGTCTGGGCGCATACATCCGATTTTGCTTTCCGGTTATCTGATCAGACAATCGGATCGGATTAACACCGCACACATCCGATTCGAAGATCGGATGGGTAATACGACCGGGGCCACGCCCTTTGGACGGCCGGATTGGACGGCCGGCGTGGGAGGGCGCGTTTTTTATTGCCGGTCAGGTTTTCGAATCGGATGTATGTGGGCTTTCATAAGAAATGTATGGCGCAAAGGACTTCAGGTTGTGTGATCAGACAATTGGATGGAGAAATCGGATGTATACGCCCAGCCTAATAATATTATTGCGGGGCTTATAAATTCTGCAAATAAAAAAATGTTAAATTTACATTTCAGAACTCAACGCCAGAATTTTTGAACAAAAGTTTTTCCAAATCAATGGATTATTTTTATTTTATTTATTTATTTTGCAGTAACAAACAGTACATAGTAGAAAGTACTTACAAAGTTATAGAATTTAATACAATAATTGGTACCCATGACATGTCGCTGTATTGTAGATATATGTTTTTGTGTGATAAATTATACATTTTACCTATATTAAGTTAGTTAGTGAATTAATGGGGGAGTTGGCTGCAGCGTTTGTATTATTACTAGTTGTGTAAAAAAGGTTGTTGTGGCGAGTCTATTTCGTTATGTATTATTTTATGGAGAAATGTCATGTCAGATACCGTTTGCCTGGATTTCAGGGATTGGAGAGTGCAGATATAATTATTGTTGTATTTATAACCGAGATACAAATTTGTTTTGTAAGCGCTCTATATTATTGACGTATTGGGTGTATTTGGGATTCCAGACAGACGATGCGAATTTCAGCGTACTTTTGACTATTGAAGAATAAAAAAGCATTACTACCGTATGTGGATTTTTAAACAATTCACTCAGACGTAATATGAAACCCAACATTTTTTAAGATTTATCGGTGATTGATTCAATGTGCGTGTTAAATATAAATTTACTGTCTAAATAGACTCCAACGTCCTTACATTCATTTTTTGAGATCACGGGTTCATCGCGTAGTGAGTAGGGAAAGTTAATTATATGATTATTTCTGGTAAAGGACATAGTGTGGCATTTAGAAACATTGAGATCCACTTGGTTAGCTGTGGAATAGTTGCAGAGCCAATCTAATTCGCTTTGTAGCTTTTTACAGGCCGATAAATAGCGAACCGTTTTATAAATTTTTATATCATCTGCATACATTAAAAGTTTAAGTGTGTTGGAAACATGAGCCTATGTCATTTAAGTACATATTATAGAAGAGCGGACCAAGGTGGGAACCCTGAGGGACACCCGAGGTTGCGATGATAATTTTGGATAGAACTCCATTTATTGAGATAACTTGACTACGATTGCTGATGTATGATTTCCATCTAAGCAAGTCACCGTGTATTCCAAGACGAGTGAGTTTATTTAACAGAATTGAGTGGATAACGCGGTCGAAGAATTATGAAATTCATTCCGTGCTCTAAAACCATCGACATGTTAAATTAAAAACTAAACTTTTATCCACTGCGGGTCACCCAAAGACAACACATTTATGCTGAAAAATCAACATAGCGATATCTACACCAAAGTACTTTTCCACACGATGCGCGGATAGGTATTAAACATAAGTTCAAATTTATATCGCAATCCATCCCACGTCAGCTACTTGGCTAAATAGCACACCAAAAAACTCAAATTTACCGAAAAATTTGGCAGAGAATTTGCATGTTTTATTGCAAGTCGTTTAATGCATCAGCTTAAGCTTAAACAAATGCGCTTTTGCCTGCCGAGTATCGCGCTGCTGCATCTACGGGAAGCGCAACAAGCTCAATGAATACTCGTAAAACTCGCCTCCACCAGGAGTTATAAACAGTGGTATTAAATCTGGGGGTTTGTCAGTGGGGTGAAACACGTACCTACCCCGGCCCGCCCCGCGCCGCCCCTGTGTCGGGGGCTGATCCATTAATGTGGCCCACCCCTAGGAATATTAAACGCCCGCTTGTTTTATTTTTGAGCGGTGTGATTGCAGTGCTTTCAATTACTGCGGTTCTTGATTCAATGCGGTTTAACCATTTCTTTTGAACAATATATGTTTTTGCAAATTTAACCTATTGTATACTGTGGGTAGAAATGAGAGAGTTTTTCAATTGCAGGTTGGAATTATTTTTTCTTCTTTTTATGTGATTTTTTCTTCTACCTAACCCAAGTCCCACAGATCCCAAACGTCTGGAGCAATTGAGACTCTGGTAATCTCTATTGGATACGTTGTGACGTTGAAGATAACAAAGAGTGAAAGGAGGTGGGAAAATATCTGCATATTCAGATCTGGTCAACAAACACTGCTAAAGCCATTTTAAGCAACGATTTAGTTCTGAAAGGTGGTCTGTTACCAGGGTGAAACTGAGAGTATTTTCCATTCAGGAACGTGATGCAAATACGCAATGTATTATTTTCAAATTGATGTGAAAAAACACAAATTCATTGAATACAATTAATTTGCGCACCCCAGGATTCGTGGTCGAGAGTCAAACCTCTTGACCATGGAGGCCGTACATATAATGAATACGTAAAATAACATATTATCAACATTTATAAAAGACATAATAAATAAGAAAACTTTCAAATAATATCTACGATTATTATTAAAAAAATTTTAAAAAAATTATGGCCGCAGTTGAAATTAGAAATGATTTTAATATATTAATATGTGGGTTCTGAAGAATTTCGCTTCGAGTAGTTAGAGCTGTCACCTAGTTAGCTGAAAATCACGACATTAAAATTTATGTCGCGCATTAACCTGTTCGCTTATGAATCGCTTTCAATTAAAAAATCTTTTTATTACACATGTGAAATTTTTTTTTACAAAATAAAAATATTCAATGAACTTGATAAAATAATAACTTTTAAAGATTTTAATGATCTTCCCACACTATGTTGGTTTTAAAATTAATTTATTAAGGGGGGGGGGGGGGGTAAGGTTTTAAAGGTTAAAAAAAGGCATGATTTCATGATTATTTTTTTGATAATGTTCGTTTATTTATTTTATATACACGTTTTAGTATGACATCTGAAATATTTATTAAAAAAATTTTAATCAAAAATATCAACATCGTAACTCGTTAAAAGATTATTTTAAACAAAAAAGTGGAAATGTGTTTAAAAGGTGATATGTTTTCCTAGGTAGTGACGAAGCGTTTTTTTTATTTTTTTTTTGCAGCATGTTCAAGTCAAAAATGTGATTTTTGTTAAAATTTATTATTATAAAATGGAAAAAAATGGTTTAAAAAAAAAGCTCTTCACTAACTGTTGATTAATTTATTTAATGATCAACGCCCTTTTTCAGAGCTTTTATGTGTATGTACAAAACTGTAATAGTGTACAAAATTTCAAAAGAATAGGTTAAGTAAATTTTGAGTTATGATGTTCACGAACTTAAAATTTTTTTTGCGAGGAAATCGATTTAAAGTTTTTTTTTACTCGAAATATACTTGAATCGAGCAAGAGGACCGGTCGATTGAAACGCTGTCTCTTCGTTAGTTTTGATTACTTGATTTTACTCTGATTTACTTGAAATTTTGACTCAATACTCTCAATATGTTGTACATTTAGAAAATATATATATATATTAAAAATGAGTTTTAAAACCTTATCCCCCCCCCCTTAACTAATGAAAAATGAACCCCCTTAACTACTCTAATGAAAAATGTTAAACCGTTTCAAAATAAAATAGTCAAATGCAATAATACGTGTTTCTTCATTCGTGTGTATTAACGAAACAATGTTTATTTCTTAAATTTCAAATGTCTCAATGCAACTAGGTATTAATTAGTCATTAGAACACTCAGCACATCAATTATAATATACATAGAAGAGACCGAGAGAGAGTTTCAGAGAATCTCTCTCTGCAAGTGGGTGAGGCAACTTGTCTCTGGACTTCGCTTATATTGCACTTTGTAATTATTGTTCATCGACTGCAACTAGCGATGCACACTGCTTGCTGCATGCTGGTGAACTGGGAAACGTGCTCTGGTCAACCAAAGGGAACGCTGCCGCACTGTGCTTGCTGCACAAATCAGCCAGGTCATCCAAATTGCAAGTAAGATCAACCTGGTTTATATTGCAGGTGAATATATTGTTACTATCAATTAATCGACGGTTTCAACTGCGTGGTTCTTGTACAGATTCTAACAATTAGATTATTTAGTGGTAAGGTAAGATATTTCAAAGTTTTATTAACCTGAAGTTTTGACATAATATTTTACTGCTCAAGTTTTCAATGAAAAAAAAGGTTATTAGTTTATGATCTTCCATTTATTTTATATTAAAGGTTCAGTAGAAATATTCGTAAAATGAGCTGATAAAAATAAATTAATGCTCGACGACCTTTGCGGCAGAGCAGAAAACTCCTTTAGAAAGAACCCAGAGGTTAAGACTTCAAAACCATGGGAAAATTTTAAAAGATTTTTGTGTATTCACAATAAATATCTTTAAATTTTCCAAACATTTTTAGCAATATCCGGTATCCATTGTTCATAGTTTGTGACTTTAGTTTACATATGGCCGGTCAGTGGTTGAGTGGGCATCGCGTTTGGGTCCCACCCGGGCGTCCCATGTTCCTCGGCTGGCTAACTCTAAGTAGGAGATTTTCAAACATTGTTCGGTTATTCGTAACGCGGGAATGTTTGTTTTTCTTTTTAATAAAAAAAATATTTATGAAATTGTTTTACACTTTATTTCTTTTCACTGTATTCTTCCACCTTTTAATTCATTCACATCGTATTGTCATTCAACGTACCTGTAGAAAAACAATAATTTTGAAGATAAACGACAATATTGATTTAATCTCTAAATAAGTTATAAGGATTGTATTTCCATTAAACAAATTTAAGAATTTCTCTAGAGGATTCCGTAAAAGGGAAACATTTTTTCACCCCTTTCATAAATATCTGATGAAAGGAAATGCTGAAATTAAGTTGACTCCGCTATCTTTAGCGAATAAAATGATAAAAATGGCAGAAACAAAACAGGCCATGAATTTATTTCATAAAAGGGTTGCGCTTCAAACGGAATTATGATATCACCGAAAAAAATATATTTACCTAACCTTCTTAGAACAAAATGAACTTGTTACAAAATTAGTAAGCTTATTCAATATTTACCATCTTTGTAAAGTAAGGCTCTATATTCTGTATTATGGAACATGAACAATTTAGGCCACTGGTTTTCAAAGTGGGGGTCCACCGTCACGAAATATTAATAAATAATTTTTTTTTAAATTTACCTAATTATTTACTAAATTACCCAGTTGGGCTTTTAGATGTGTTTTATTTTTTTAACACAAAAAACATTCAATTAGCAAAACATCACAAAAAATACTCCATCTGCAAGACTGAAATATTGTTGATTTTGAATAATTCAATAAATAAATTAAGTGTGTCGAAGAAGTGCTAGGTAGTTTGTTTAATAAGATTTGTTGGTCTATATGCCAATATAAATTCTATTAAGATAAAGACTTGTTTATATTTAATGTTTACTATGTTAAATATGTCAACAACATCCTTATAATCATTATGAAAAAGGAGGTCCTGAGGAAAAAATATCCCTCATGCTGTGTGAACGTCTTTTGAGGAAAATGAAGGAGAGGAAGTTCTGGGAAGGAAAAACTAATGAGAGGTAGATAGGAATCTGGGGGTCAATGTGTGAGTGACGGACATATGAATCCATTCCTCGCAAGGCGATGGGTCGAGAGAGTCCGGCTGGAGAGATCTAGGTTAGGTCTCCCTTAACCAGTCTCTCCCGATCCGACCCGCCACGTAGTGGGTGGGCAAACGCATTAACCGCCAAGACTTAGACAAACCTCACCCCATGAACACGGGCACCCCTGCTAAGTCACCAAATGTAGCGAACCACCCGGGTGACCTATGACAGAGGTGATTTATGGCAGAGATGTTGGTGTTCCAATCAAATAAATGATTCCCGGGGTGGCGGTATTCATAACCACATCCCAAATTGTAAGATGTTGTCACATTAAAACAATAGATATTGCCTCGATGTTGGTTAGCTCGGTATATGGAAAGAAATCAAGTATAATAGGTTCAAGACTATCAATTACCGGTCAGCGGCCGAATTGGCATTGCATTTGGGTCACATCCAGACGTCGTATGTTCAATTCGTCGTCTGGCTAAGTCCTACATCACGATGCAAACAAAATTTTCCGCTTACTATGGTGGTACTAGGAGATTTTCAAATACTGTCAAGTTATTCGTAGCCTGGGAATGTTTGTCTTTGAAAAAAAAAGTATGATTCTATATATATAAGTAAAATCATTAAGTATTATTCTATGTTCAGATAATTTTAATAAATTTGGTTAATACAGTAGACAATCAAATTTTTTCATTTTTTTTATTTGCCAGCAACCCGGGCGTTGATATTGAAATAAAATTATTATACAAAAAAAAGTAAGTAACCCGTCTCACTAGACGATGTTTGTTCTGAGACGGGTACATAAATATGCGTACATGTACACATAAAAACATATATACATATTTATCCATATAAACACATACACACAAACATACACAAATATACACACATACATACACATACGTACACGCACGCATGCACATAATCATAAAAAAAATAAGTGTACAAAATATAAATAAAATTATTGGAACTTGTTCAAAGTTTATCATAAAACCAAAAATCTAAAAATAATTTTTGGTAATTGCTAAAAGGTTATCTTGGAGTGAACATAGTGTCATAAAACCATAAATCTAAAAATAATTATTGGAAATTGTTACAAGGTTTATATGGGACGTACGAAGAACCAAATACATAGAACATAATACCAGAAATCTAAAAAGAATTGTTGGAAAATTTTAATAGGTTGTCATGGTAAGTATATAGTTTCATAAAATCAAGGGTTCGCTAGCATCAAAAGATAATAACTTTTCAACAATATAATATAAAGTATTAATAAACTAGAAAGAAACACGAGAGGGTTCACGACTTAAAATTAATTTTTATTATCTTCGGGACTGATTTCAAATAGTGTCTTCAAGTCTGAATTTAAGGATTGAATAAAAATGCGTAGGTGTTTGAAAATACCTACAAGGTGTCCGGTCACTCATATTATATACCTATTTCAGAATCAAGAAAATTCTTAGACAGGTTTTACCTGATGCTAATTAATAAAGCGGTAACCAATTTGAGACATTTAAATGTAAATTATATTTGATTTTTACCCCCGGCTGGGATTTTACTTTTTTTTTTTTTTTAAAGACAAAAAATCTTCCCATTTAATACTTTCTTTCATCTTTACGTATTTTGAATTGGAAACCAATAACATGCAAAATACATCGCAATGACTCGTGAGATCCAGAAAAATGTATATTATCCACTAGAACCTTGTTAAAATTTGCAAGAGTGGGATATTGGCCATTGTTATAAAAATCCGCAACATCCTTTTCAAAATCATCCAATCTCGTTACCGTTTTAGGTTTTTTGTAGTTTTTACGAGGCTCATGGAACATTTTTACTTCTTCTGCGTACGGAAAATTAGAAGCTTCCGACGACACTCCTCTAATGTTCGACAGGTTGAGGCCGCAAGCCTTTGCTGCAAATAAAAGTACTTGCTTGAAGTTCAATGTTTGGTGTATTTTGGATTGTCACGGATTTTTTGGAAAAACTAGATAACAACATGAACCATCGTTTTTTCACCTGCCTACAATTTGTGTCGTTGATTTACATCCACCATTTAAATGTGTATCATTTACTAAAAGCACTGATATTAGATCACACAATATGTAATTACAATCACACCGATTAAATAAACGGAGTGAAAATGACATTAATAAAGTAGATTAAATCGAAAACAAAGTAATGGACTGGTTTTTGATCTTATGAAGTCAATACACTACTTATTACTAAATGTAAAATCTTTAATTATTTGCTTTTATAGTAGCATGATATAAATTAATAAAAATGGAATTTCCAAAAGATTTAGTCGCCTAAATCACGGGAATAACCGCCATTGGAATATCTAAATTTTGTTTCGCAGCGTATAATCATTAGGTATCCTCTGAAATACTGTTTTTAGAATCCAGTTTAATGTATTTCCGAAAATCAGAATCAAGGGTCTAATATATAATAAGAAATGAAAAATATAAATATTAAAAATACAATGTTGGAGCGTCTTTTGAGTTTGGGTTTTTCCGAGTTTTTGCTGTACATTAATCCCCATGTGAAATTTTGGGAGTGCACTTGGTATCTGTTCGACTATTGTAACTTGGTGATGCATGCCTTTTTTTGTGTAGACCATGTGTTGAAATTTCTATAAAACCCTTTCAGGTTTTTTTGAGTCACGCAATAAGTGATTTATTTTAGGAAGGTGTTGAAGATGTTGAAAATGTGAGGTGCAAGGTAGGATTTGTGCTTTTTGGCAAAGGTTTATTTAATTTTTGGGACAAGAAGTTGATTATGCGACTTTGCTCTTGTATTTTGTGGGTGAGTTACATGGCATGGTGAGGCGAGAATGGGTACCGCCGCCCCAGGAACCTTTATTGGATAACCTACACCTCTGCCATAGATCATCTCAAGTGGTTCGCTACGTTTGGTGATTTAGTAGGGGTGCCTGGGTTCATGGAGTGAGGTTTGTCTACGTATTGGAGGTGGATGACCAGGACACATGATCCGAATTAATGTTTTATTAGTTAGTTAAGTGGCTTAATGTACTTGTTAGCGGCTCTCCCCCAGGCCGAAATACCGTAAGTTAAAAGGCTTTGACATAGAGCCCAGTAAACATTTTTATTTTTTTTTAGTGACATGATGTTACTTATCGTTTTAAAAATGAATGATAGTTTTCGGATTTTCTTTATGAGCAAGTTAATATGAAATTTCCAGTTTAATTTGTGGCCCACTGTTAAGTCTATATACTTGATATTATCAGTACGTTCTATTTTTTCGCTGTGGTGGTTTGATAGTTTTGAGATAACATAAAGGTGAAGGTATAAAGACGGAAGGGTTTTTGGTTGCCCGGTACTAGTTTTGCTGAATGTTAGGTATTTTGTTTTGGAGATGTTTAAGGTCAGTAAATTTTAGTCGGGCAAATTTTTTATTTCTAACATACCGGTTTCCGTACTTTTGAAGGCCTTTTCCAACTTGGAGCTTTGAATAGAATTACCGTGTCATCTGCGTAATTGATTACCTTATATTCGATAGACGCCATTTTAATATCAGTAAGTTCATTTATGTACATGAAAAATAGAAGAGGACCAAGGATGCTACCTTGAGGGACACCGTACTTGATTTTTTTCCAGATCACTGTAGCATTTATTTAGTTCTACTATTTGTTTTCTATTTTTAGTATAGCTAATGAACCAGTCGAGCGGCGGTCCGTTGATACCATTATTTTTAAGTTTTTCGTACAGAATGTCATGAGAGATAAAATCAAAAGCCTTGGCCAGATCTAGAAAGACTCCGATTACTTTGGATCCTTCATCTGTGTTTTTAACAATGTAATTAGTTAATTCAGATACTGCCTATTCAGAACTCATTTTAGCTCGAAAATGACAATCTGAGAGTAAGTTACTTTTATCGAGGTAGGTTATTAGTCTTTTTTTCATTGCTTTTTCCAGAACTTGTGAATAATGAGGTAGGTCTGTGGTTAGAAATAGTGAGATAGGTCTGTGGTTAGAAATTAGGGTTTTGTCTCCAGATTTGTGAATTGGCTTTATAATGGCAATATTTAGTTTAGCCGGAACAATCCCTTGACTGAAACTTTGATTGAAATGTGTAGAAGAGGTATAGCAATATGTTCTTAATCAGAATTTGGTTTGAGATTTTGTCCGGAGCGCAATATTGTTTGAGAGATAGAATAAGTTCAGAAATTTCTTTTTTTTTTTAAGTTTATATATATTAAACGAGTGTATTGGTTGTTTGGTAGGGCTATGATTGGATGATAGTTGTTCTGTATTGTGGTTATTGATGAGGATTTTGTTTACTAGATCTGGGCCTACGTTGGAAAAATGAGAATTAATGTAATTTGCCATTTTATATGGTTCGTTGTTTGTTTCAAGGATTTCACCATTAATTGACAATTTATTAATATTACTGCACTTTTTAGGTTTTAAATAAGTTATATATTGTTTTCAAGTTTAATTTAAAGAACTCCATTTTATTTTTTTTATTTCTTTTATATATTCAATAATATTATTATTCAATTTATAAAAACAGTTTATTTATAAAAAAAGTTCTGCTAGGTAATTATTATTACACGTGACAGCTGTTTCGCCTTCCGAAGGCATTATCAAACTGTTTGGAAAGCTGCTTGATGATTGATAATTGATTTGATACACTCCCTTGTAATACCCATTCTGAATTAATAAATCTTAAAAAATTATGTTGTTTTCTTTCTCTAACAAGGAAACAACGGATTTAATTTAACCCATATTTCGCTGACGTTGCAAAAACGCAACAGTTTGGTTGCTGGGTCATATTTTGAGAACTTGATAAGGAATCACCGTTATTCTTTCACGTACTTATAGAAAATGTTTGAGTTTATAGTTAAATTTAAAAAATAGAAAAATATTTGCTTCTGCTCGAAATTGTCCCCCCCCCCCCCTAACCTAGAGCCTTTGATAACCTAGAGCCAATTAAAAACGTAAAAAATATTTTAATATTAAAAAATCGATATATAAATTTCACTCAATCCAGTATGATCATTTTACGGGAGGAGTTGATTTAGTGGATAATTTCGTTTCGAACTATAGAATAAGGGTTCGTGGTAAAAAGTGGTGGGCCATATTCTCCAACTTCCGTGTTGTGGCACTATGTAATGCATGAAAATTATATCAAATGGTTCATCCAGAAGAAAATATGAGCCTTTTGAAATTTAGAAGAAGTGTGGCCACCGCCCTTATGAAGTCGTCAAAAGTACATTCTTCTTCTATTGACAGACCAAGTAGATTTGCGACAGCATCGAAGTCAACTATAACAGGGAGTAGTCATTTTTAAATAAATGAGAAAATAGAAACAGATGTCAATGTCAACAGAAAATAATGTTTATTGTAATATTTGTGTATGCTAATTTCTTATAATGTATTTTGGAATGGTGCAATTTTTTGCTTATTCATATAATATATTTAATTTTAGTTAATGTTAATAGGATGATTTATAAATTAAAAGAAATAAATCCACTTTCAAATAAACTTGTTTAGTTTCATACATTTACTTTTTACCCCCCTATTTCGCTAACGTTGCGAAAACGCAACACCTTGTATTTTTGTAAGTATGAGTTTTTAATTTCTTTTTTATTTTTTTATTTTTTTAATTGGGTTTTTATACACAACATATCCAAATTTCATCAAAATCTGACCACGGGAAGTGATAGCGGCGAAATATGGGTTAACCAAACACATGGGACCCTAACAGAAATAACAAATTGTACCCAAGTAATATAAAAACGACCGGTGTTTTGTTTTTCTTCAACTAATTTATGGAGCCTTGAAATGCATATATGAGGTCATCATACAATTTTAGTTTCTTCTATATTTCGTTTTAATCGCAAACTTAACTAAAAAAAATATGCTTCTGCAATGTGCATTGTGCAAAGTCCGATATCTATTGGAAACGCACACCATTTGAAAAACGCACGCACTTGAAAAAGGTGAAGAACGATTTTTTTTTTACTAACGAGACGCACCTTTGAAAAGTTTGAAAACCGCTGATCTAGGCAAAGACGCTGGGCTTTAATCATTGATAAAATTTACAGAAGATTGGTATTTGCGATTGCAAGCAAGCTGAAATCATTTTTCTACAGCAAAGAGAGCTTTGGACGTTGAACTCTGGTTTCATGGAATTAGCATAGCTATCAAGTTCTCAAGTTTTCTGAACTAAAGGTCAGAGAAACTTGTCATCAGCTTGGAAATTCTGAGCTAATAATAGTCTTCCATCATAAGATATGAAACTATCAAAAAACATTACAAGGTAAGAAATAAGAGAGGAGCTGTGTTTGGCCTATTTCTCTCGATTGTTTAACAAGGAAAAGCTTATGTTTAAATTTGTGGAAGGTAGATTCACTACTAGAAGATTTATAAATTGAACCTATATGTACATTATATATCACAAAAAACTCTCTCTGGAAAATAAAACCAATATCCTTGTAGATCATTTTTTTTACATGAGCTCCACACAGGAGGCCCTGCGGAAAATAATTTCCCTCAGTGCCTATGTCATCTTTGGGGATGCTGTGTGGAGGGTCGTTTTAAGGAAAGGAAGGGGAGGAGAGTTCTGGGAAGGAAAAAGGTTTAAGGGGTATCACCAAACGTAGCGAACCACTTGGGGTAACCTATGGCAGAGGTGTTGGTTATCCAATAAAGGTTCCCGTGGCGGCGGTACCCATTCCCGCCTCCCAAATTACTTAATTAGTTAGAATTCAAATGAGATTAACAAATTATCACTCCACACATCTTAAAAATCAATCGTGAGAAATTTGATATACGTTAGACATGGCTATATAAGGTTCAAGACATGGCTATAGCGAGCTCTGGCGTCATGAAATTATGGATTGCTAAACCATTCATTCGATCGCGATGAAACTTTAGGAATTCGATGTGCGCATGCCTGCGATAGTTTCTATACATAAAAGTGAGCTCTGGCGTCATGAAATTATGCATTGCTACACCATTCATCCGATTGGGATGAAATTTTAGTTAGTTGTTGTGCGCACGCCCGCGATGGTTTCTGTATATAGTGGTGAGCCCTAGGGTTATGAAATTATTTCCTAAACTATTCATCTGATTGCGATGAATCTTTGGTGAGTTTTTGTGAGCAACCCGCGAAGGTTTCTTTATATACCGGTGAGCTCCACACAAGAAATTAAATTACATATTATCATTAAATAGTATTTCTTACTCTTTACCATTTTTTCACATGAACTCTTTTCCTTTGGCCCATGGCATGGCATGGTAGAGGTACCATAATAAACGTCACTTTAATATTTTCTAAAAATAAAAAATAGGCTTAGTAAAAATAAATAATTGCTTCCAAACGGCTCACCCATTGAATTCTCTATCAGAGGCCGCAATGTACTGACTTTATGTATGGTCCACACTAAATCTTATTGGGGAAACACTTAATACACCGCGTAATGTACAAGCCGACCCCAACATATACAACAATACAAAATCTACGCCACACATAATTTTGCCAAACTGTTTTAATCAAACCATTTAACATTTCTACGTAACTGCACCATTTCTACGTTGTATTAATTTAATACTAGAATTTTCAAATGTGCGGTCACGCATGAATGAGTAACGTGTCAAAATCACACGTCAATTGGTTATATAAAATTGAAACATAATCCTAAAATTCCTAAGGTAAAATAACGTAAAATAAATAGAAATATAGAAAATATAAACACCAGGTTCGAAAGTAATCAATTATTATGGTTTTAATTAGTTCGGATAATAGGAAATATTATTAACAATCTTGTTTGCTTTTATAAATAATTCATCTCATAGCGGTTTACGTGAAGACTGAAGGGAAAGTCAAAATTAACATTTAAAATAAGAAAACATTGTTTTCTTGCGTAAACTGTTAAAACTCTTTTTTCACAATTCTGAAAAAAAAATATTTTTTAACATAAAATTTCGTGTGTAAATGCTGAAACATTTACTAAGGACACCGCGAATTAACACGTTATGGCTTTTATGACTTAGGGTGAACATTACGGAATACACAGATGCGGCCAAAAACAATACGAATAATGTTCACGGGCAGAACTTTGATGAACAAAGATGGAAACCGGTGCTTTGAAAATATTTTAAATAATTATTAATAATTCTCCGGAAATATCTGATGGGAGAATTTTGATGAACAAAGATAGAAACCGATACATTGGAAATATTTTAAATAATCATTAATAATTCTCCGAAAATATCTGACGGCAGAACTTTGATGAACAAAGATAGAAACCCGATACATTGGAAATAATCATTAAAACTTTTCCGTAAATAACTGACGGCCTTCGTGGTGGAGGGTTAAGGCTCTCAACTAGCGATCCGGAGGTCGGGTATTCAAATCTTGACAATAATTGATGTGTGTTTCTTCACAATTTAATCCTTTAAAAATAATGTAAGGTATATTTGAGGCACATTCCACAGTTGAAGATACTCTCAGTATGACCCTGGTGTTAGACAACCATACAGAGTTGAAACGTTGCTCATAATAAAATGGCTTTAACCGTTTTGATGACTATATCAGGTACTTCTCCACCTTCCTCTCCCTCATCTCCTCCTAATCAGTGCTTTCAGCTTCACGACAAACCCCGTATGTATGGAATGGAATGTGTGGGATGCAATAAGGTTTCGTTAGCTCAAGTATTAGTGTCTTAGTTGCTACCAATCTTTTTTTTTTATTTTCTGCATCTTCTTCTTTCATACTTCCATTTGCAATTATTGATATTATTTTCAATAATAATATCATGTTGAAACGTGAGCTTTAATAAGCTAGTTAAGATTTTAAAATTAGGATTTTTTTCCTCCTGCATAAAGTGTAAAAAATTAATATCAGAAAGCATCTTCTTCTTTCATACTTCCATTTGCAATTATTGATATTATTTTCAATAATAATATCATGTTGAAACGTGAGCTTTAATAAGCTAGTTAAGATTTTAAAATAAGGATTTTTTTCCTCCTGCATAAAGTGTAAAAAATTAATATCAGAAAGTTTTTAACTTAAATCGATTTTCTGACGACGAATGCCTGAATTTGCTGGATAGATGATACAAGCTGTATAGAAATGCTACTAATACACAATTATTTCGAAAGAAATTTGGTAAACAAGAACACCAATGAATCTAATTTATGAAAAATGAGAAATAATGCGCAACCAGAAAATGGGGGATAAAACGAATAATTAATTAGAAGTGATGTACTGGAAAGTATTATCATAAATCTTATTTCCAGTTATAGAAACTCATGCATAATATTTCGCAATACGGGAATAATGCTGATACATCCGATGCGATCTCATCCCCTTTTTATAAACGACTAGCGAGTTCCCGGCATGCGTTGCAATGCCACTAATAAAGAGATTGTTTCTCCCCGCGAATCTTTCCCTGCCTTCTGCAAACCCCCCTTCCGCAATCCCCTTCCCTCTCACGCGTTCAATATATCCAGTCCCGGTACATTCAGATTTTCAAACAGCTCGCGTGCCGTCTATTGCAATTTTTTTTACAAATTGTCATTTTTCATGTAATCAAACATTTCATAGACAACTTACATACTAAAACATATATTGATTTATTTATAAACAGATTCCTGCAATGGAAAGAAAAAAATATCAAAGCTCACGCTTTAATAACTGACATTAAATGACAATGTTTTCAAACAGAATTCAAAAAAAATCGTATCGTAATTCAATGATTAAATACAAAAAGAAACTTATATTTTTTTTATTATACATCAATCCAAACGAGTCTGCATAAGGTACTATCATTACTGGGAGTCTTTGTTATCTTCAATTCTGCGCGAATAGATCAAATTAATAAAGACAAAAAGAAAAATCAATTTTAATCGAAAAAAGTTTTTCAATTAAAATTGATTAATGGTTATCATCAATTTATTACTACTTTAATAAAGGTTGCAAACAATTACACTGCAGGCGAAGTATCGCCATCGAACAAGGGTTTCTACAAGAGACTACTTGGAGAATATGGAACTTGAACAAAGCGAACTTTGAACCCCCATTCTTCCTCGTAAGCAGATTCAAGTGGAACAAAATACATAACAGCCCTGCTGTGATTATGGAAACTCAAAATGTTTATAATTGTGTTCATGAAATTTTATTCGTGTTTTCTGCCTTGATTACTAATGTCAAATTGTAATAACCGTTTTTTGTACGACGCACAATGGTTTTACCTTTATGGGAACGTTGGAAACAAACCGAAATTTTAAATTACAGGAACCACAAAATGTTATTACTGTATCTTTACGTCACCCAAATATGTTAAGTTTTTTAAGTGAAACTTCTTTAGCCCCGTTCTGATTTGAAATTCAGATGAAACGGAAATAACTCATTGCAGTACCAACGAAGCGTCAAACTGCGCTCATTGGCCGCTTTGATTATGACCTCACTTTTTAAGGCTCCTATTGGTTAAGATATGAAACGGAAATGACGTAATACAGTACCAACGAAGCGCCTAACTGCGCTCATTGGCCGCTTTGATTATGACCTCACTTTTCAAGGCTTATATTGGTTGAGAATGTGTGGGCGAATGTTTCACTTCAACTGCGTGTGAACTGCACTCGATTTTTTTTTTCATTTCCTAATGTGACAAATTTATATATCTTTTAAAAATATCTTCATATATTTTTTAGAAAACATCTCGATAACTTCAAAAAAAATTCCGATGAATTCTTAAATGTTTTCTAAATTTTAAAATGGGTATTCCAGCAATTTTGTTAAACTACAACACTATTTTAAACGACATGAATATGCTTAAATTGTCGGACAGAAGAATTTTCACTGAATTGGTATTTTTATATAAAATTCTAAATGATTTAGTTGATAGTCCGGTATTACTTGAATTGATAAGCTTCCGAATTCCACTTCGTAATACTAGAAGTCAGGATTTATTTCAGTGCAGAAATTCTGGGACTAACTACCATATGTGTTCCTCTTTGCCCAGAATACTAATGGAGGGAAACAATTATACCAAGTCGGTGGACATCTTCATTTTATCTTTGAATAAATATAAAATATTGTTATTGAGGCAGTTCAGTTATGTACAATAAAAATGTATTTTTCTAACTATGCTATAGATGTAAAAGCCCCGAAAAAGGGCGTTTATTAATAAATAAATAATTAAGGTTATAGTTAGTTATTTAAAGCTAAACGATTTTAGTGTCATATTAAAAAAAAGTTTTGCCCAAATTTGCCCGTTTACGGCCCAGTATTTTTTATATCTTTATACTGCTTATTTCATTGAAATGTATCCGTGGTTTTATATGCTTCCTACTGTGCTTAAGATGAAGCCATGCAAAATAATGCAAATCATATGTTTTTGGTTTGAAAATTTGCTACATCTTGGCCTTGAAAATAATCGAGTGATTTTTTGATAAATCATTTTGTAAGTCTGGATAAAATAAAGTATCAAGCCTGTAAAAAATGCTTTCAAGTGCCAAAATCTCGTACTAATCAATCCATTTTCAGATAAAGATTCATTTTATAATGTGGCAAATTAAGTACACTACAGAATAATCGGAAAATATATTAATATTTGTTTCTGAATTTCACAAAATAAAACAAAACAACGCAATTTCACGCTGTTATATTCGGCGTAAATCAAAATGGGGGGCATTTAACGTAGTTAGATTTTAGAATTAAACCTTATGCCGTTCGCGTAAGGACTACGTGTACATTTTGTATTAGTAACCGCCCCGACACCAAGGTGTGTGGGTGGGCGTCTCTGGACTCCACGTCGCTTGGTTCCGTGCAGTTGATTTTAAATTTCCTCGTTATTATATATATAATAAACAATACGTAAAAAAGGAATTAATTTTTTACATACCTTTGCGAAATCAACTTACGAAAAACTCCTCTCAAATACCTTCTCCAATCGCTCCAAAAACTTTTCCAGTATTTTTGAGCCCAAAAAAAGGCGTAAATTCCAATGTCGAATTTCTCCAGGACTAGTGGTTCACCTTTAGTCTAATCCACGGGCCAGACGTAATATCGAATGCATTGCTGCCGCTTGGCCAATTATCAGAAGAGGCTCAGGAAGCTCGGAACAAAGATTTAAAAAATATCGCGAGAACCATTCTAGAAAATGTTCTCGTAAGAAATGTAATGAGGATGTATTCAATTTAAGGTTAGTTACATCTGACCCTGTCATAACTAGTTACAGGCACCTCCCAAAAAAACAAGGGGGTAGTCTGATCTAGAGGCACGAATTTCGGGCGTTTTTTTGAGGTCTGTAAAAAAGAAACAGAGAATATTTTTAGAATCCATTGTTTTATTTTTCGTTTATTTGTATTTTAAAAATAAATAAAAAAAAATTAAAACTCGAAAGTTATGGACTGGTAAAGTGGGAGGTCCAAAAAAAGGGATGTCTTGGCAAGCATGGTTCCAATCTTTCTGGTTATCTGAATTAAAAACATCCAACGGATTTTTAATCAGTAAAATGTCGCTATCGCCCTAACTCGGAGAAGTTAAAAAAAAATTTCACGTAAAATTAACAGTTTCAATTTTTTTTTAAATAGTAAAAATTAAATTTTGGCTCAAATCTGCTAGATGGCTTAAAGGAATGTATAGAGAAGTTTCACACAAATATTCAAATAAATCAGTTGAGTAGAACTTGAGATATCATACACGCCAGTTTGAAAAAGTAGTTTCGACAAAAACGCGTTTAAATATAGACTCGAAACTAGCCTGAACTAAATACTAGAATGAAAAGAATTCAACAAAATACATTACTATGACCTTCAGTTAAATATACTGATGTTAAATATACTTAAATATTTTATATACGTATGAGTATAAGAAATGTTTTATGGGGTAATCCATCCGCAGGTAGTCGGGCAACGTCTGTCTATTATTCGATTTGTTCCGGTCAGTTGCCGCATCACCAAAATCGTTAATAACTCAGTTTATAATTGGAATTTTTGAAAAATCTCTTTGACGACATACGCCCTTATCGTTTTCCTAAGAAAGTTTCCGATTTAATAATTCCTCCGGATCATTCTTTAAATATCTTTAGCACCGACGATGGTAATGATTGTTCATTGTCTGCATCAGAATGTTAAAAAAGCAAAATGAAACATTACTCGGCCTTGAATATGGACTTCAATATTTTTATTTTATAATTATTTTTTTGTTCATAAAATGCAGTTGTCGCAGTGGAACTTACTAAAACCGAATATTTTAATCTAGTTTTTACCCATACCGAAAAAATATCACTTTTTTTCTGTAAATCCTTCCTGTGAATTGATTCCATCTTTTGGGGTTTTTGGAACCACCGTGCGAGGCTCGACGCTGGTTCATTGCTTCAGTAATTTTAATGTTCTTCGTTTGCTCTAATGACCTTTGTTTATGTTTATTTACTTTTGACATTATTGCCGCCTTCAATCCGAAGCTAAAAATACTTTTTGATAAATTGGATAAAAACAAGCTTAAATTCATTGCTTCAAACTAAATCGCACAACGCAATGAGCCGCTTTTAATTACTATAAGTGAATAAATACTTGACAATTACATATATTGATAGTCAACCCAAATACACTTATGGTCGTAATTGATATCACACACTTTTTTAATACGTAATTGATTTCAAACACTTTTTGACTGTTCAATTATTTGTTTGCAACTGGCAAGTACCTAAGTTAATTAATGTATTTTTAATTATTTATTTATTGCCTCTTCACAATTAAAAACATTGTTTAGCACGTTGTTATTAACCCCACTAGAGTTCGCCTGTATTGTGGTTAATAATTTCACAATTTAATAAAAGTAACACACAAATATCGCTCATTACTAAACAATTAAAAGTAAAAGCAAAATAATAAAATTTTAAAATAACCGTGAAAAATAGAGGAAATTTGTAGAAAAAATAATAAAGAATTAATAACAAAGTATTGAGAGATCGAACAATATGTTATCATTCATTGCGTTATAAGATCATACAATTTTCAACAATAGAGAAAATTATATCTTTATGGTTTATAAAAAAAATAAGTAAAAAATAACATAATGAAAAACAAAGATTTATTAACGATTGCATTTTAAAAGCGAATCTTTCTTTGAAGACAATAAGGGAATCTACGACAATATTATTATTTTTTTTTGTATGACTACCGCACAAGAGTCCCAGCTGCTCCCGTCTGGATCCAGCGAGACTATGGCATCCCCAATCGGGATATGTTGTGAGGCTGAAGGTAGTGGGTGAAGGGAAGGGGATGGATGGTTTGGAGATTTCATATCGATGATTTTATATCGAAATCCCTAGCACAATTTCACTGTTGATAGCCGAACCCATATTGGTGGGGAATAAATTAGAATTCGATATACGCTGGCAACACTGGCGGATCTTGTCGATAAATCACTTTCAGAAACGTCAAACGCCAGTCAAATACGTAAAATTATGAATAATTTGGCAATGTTGAATTGAAATACAAACCTAAATATGCATTGGCAGTCCGCATTAACTACACGAGAGTTAAATACTTAATCATTTCTTTAGTCATATTTAGGCCACTTTAGTTTATCAAAATTCGAACGGAATAATTTGGTCGCGTCTTAGTTGAATTCTAAAGTCTATGAATCGCGTACATTATTTCTTTCAATACAAAAATCTTCGTTAGTTCAATGCGTTCATTATAATTAAATAAGCCAGTAATTTTGATTAACGAACTACGTATTTCAAATAAATACATATATTGACAGCTAACCGAAACTTATCTGATGCTATGGAATCCGGGCTAAAATTAGTCAATCGTCGGTTGGAATTTCTCTTACCAATTGTTGACCGTGTTCGCGAATATTGCTAACAGACCACAGATGACGAATTTGGGCAATATCGTCTTGATATAGGGTTATATCGATCATGATAGATACCCTGGCTATTCAGATCATGCCAACTGAGAATAAAGTCAACTCAACACCTCCTTGAAAAGTCTTTAAAAGCTATGAAAAAAATAATTTTAAATTAGCCGATAACCCTAACGTAACGTAACCTATTTAACCATTTTTTTAAAGATATTTTTTTTATCACTCTAAATGACTTATCTGAGAAAGTTCTGAATTGGTTTCATTCCGAGTTGTCCGGTCACCATTCAGATCTGGTCACCAAACACGGCTAAATCCATTTCAATAACTTTTCAATTCTGAGTGGTGGTTTTACACCAGGGCAATACTGAGAATATCTTCCACTCTGGAACGTGCCCCAAATATACAATATATTATTTTTAATGAATTTATTATGAAATGACACAAATTAATCATATACAATTTATTAGCCACGCCGCGATTCGATCCCGCGACCTTCTGATTGCGAGTAAAGCTGCCACGCTGCAAACAAATAATTGAAGGGCGAAATAAAGTGCATGAAATCGACTAAAATAGTGTAATCGGGCCTTCCCATCCATGTTCAAGTATAATTTATTAATTTACTTTTTAATTGCAAACAAATAATTGAGCAGTCAAAGGGGAAAAGTCAATATATTCTTTGTGTGCGAATTTTTTTGGATTTCCTAATTTTTGTATCAGATTTTAGTCACAATTGATTTTATACAGTCTATTTTACTTGCTTATTTATTTATCGGCTCGGTGCGTTGCGCTGCTTAGTTTGGACGTAGCCAATGAAAACTAAAAAAGAGGCCGAAAAAATCTCAAAAAGATTTCTTTAAATATATCTTTCACTGTTGATTTGTTAGCCCCATTTATTTTTTCAAATTCTCACGTTTTGCACAGCTAGTAAATTATACATTTTCCAAAATTGGTCTCGAGTATTATTGAAAATTGAATGATTTTGACAGATTTCGGAGAGCAAAGGCACAATTTCAGGGGGAAAAACATTCATTATATCGTTAATTGTTCCCACAATAAAAGAAAAGATATGTTAAGTTTCCCAACAACACTATTTACTGTTTCCAATTTATGTATCTCATTGTTCCTCAGTTGGTTATGAACAGTTGAACGTCTATTTGCCTGAATGATTTATCGAGGTTTTGTGGATAAATTAATAATTCCGAATGAAATATAAACACAAATAAGAGGACGCTCAGAACAATGATGTACTAAAAGAGGAGGACATGTCAATGGTTCGAGATTTAATAGGTATGTCAGTTAATTTAATAGTTATTTTTTATGTTAACATGAATTTACACGTAGTTTTCCTTCTTCGTAATCTGATGTTTTAATCAAATATCCCATCTCATTATTCTCGACTGCTTGCCTGACTTTAACAAACGGAATACAATTTATTAATCAGAAGTTTAATTAAAAAATTTATGTAGGCATAGGCATACAAAAGATGACACTTTGTGAACATTATCGCATCAAACACGCCCATAACCCCTCAGACTAATTTATTCGTATTTGAAAACAGCTCATATTGGTCTCATTGAAATCGTTTTGTCTCTTTTACTGTCAGGGTGAGAAATGTAATCTAAACGGCGTTATAAAGGGAAGATACCACGCTTTTTATTCAGATCTGAAAGTTAAACACATAAAAATTAAAATGTGCACATCTATGAAACCAAATTATTCGACCGCAATTCGAAAAGAAAATGTGAAACTTTGTGAATTATTAATCAATTATTTTTACATGGAACGCCAGAAAAATTAAGCCACAACAACGTTTATAATATATTTATCTAATAAAATGTGCACGTATTCAGCAAATTTAGTTACCAAAAACATACGACGAGCCACCTTTAAATCTTATTTATGTTTGCATTAAAAAATATATAAATACATATTTAAAAATATATGCGTTATTTTCAATAAAAAGATTAAAAAACTTATCAAAAACAGTTTTAAGTTTGTGGATGCGTTTAGAAATATTCCATTTATTTGGATTTTATTACAAAGCAGAAATACTCTGACCATCTGACAGAAAATGACAGAGGCCTGAGAGGATAAACGGAGTGATGCAACTACCAATGAAATCTATGCATAAACTTTCAACAATTCAATGAAAATCTATTGGTTTTTTGCTATTTTATTTTTACCATTTCTCTTGGTGTATATCTGCTTTATTGTTATTTTTTAAAGGAATGAAAAACCATCTTGCGGTATCTTGAAACCATCAAGTTTGTATCAGATCAATGATCTAAAGTTTACTGATTATGCTGACTACCTATTTCTGTGGTTCCGTCCACAAGACGTCCGCGCAACTCAACTGAGCCACTCTCACTCAAAAGTTCGAATTGAAGCGTACGAAAATAATTGTTTTATTTTATTTTAAACGGCTATACTGCCTTTTATAAATAAACATATAATAGAGTACAAAAGTAAGAAAAATAATATCATTACATAATAGTAATATATTAGGGTATTCGGGCTGTTCCACCTATGTTCAAGTAATTATTTATTTAGTTGCTAGTTAGGAGCGGCTCAGTATATTGTGTGGGCATCGTATGGACGGAACCAATCATCACTTTTTTTGTGAGACACGTTTGTTAGAATGTTTTTACTGGACAGCCATTTTTAATTATAATAACGCGTCGAAACTATATACGAAATTAAGAAATCTTTCATTGTAATGCTTCACCATACATCTATACAGTACCAGGCTCAGAACAAAGTGAAATGTTTAATATATCCTGAGTGAGCCCACCGTGCCGCGCTCTGCTGGGAAATTAAGAAACTCATTTAATCTGACAGGAAATATATGTCCATCCCATCTTGGTGCCGGCACTCTTCAACTCCCCAACTCCGCGATATGACAGCCCGGCCAGTTTATCATTAGCGCCAACGTAATGCTAAAAAATGATTTAATTAGGTAAAGCAGCCTTCACGAATGTGTTCACTGTTTGGTGCAATGTTGTGTGCGGCACAAAGGGAAACTTTGAATTATACATTTGCGGAAAGTATGGGTGACTTTGTATGATGAAACACCGTAGAATATTTATTCAGTACTAGCTGGTACCCGGCATGCGTTGCCATGCCATTTAATAAATAAATTGTTTTCTCCTGCGTGTTCTTTCCCATTCGTCCCGTTCCCCTTCCGCCTCCCCTTCCTCTCCCGCGTCCTCTTCCCCTCTCGCGTTCCCACTCCGCCTCTTCCACCTTCCTCCCCCCACTCCACTACCCCTATCCTCGTCCCGCGAACCCCCCTCCCAAGCTCCCCTCCCCCCTCCTAGGTTCCCCCTCCCAGATTCCCCTCCCCCTCCCGGGTTTCCCTCCTCCCCCTCCCGCGAACCCCCAACCCGAGTCCCCCTCCCGCATTTCATGCATTCTTTCCCGGTACATTCAGTTTTCAAACAGCTCGAATGCCACCTTTTGCATATTTCATAATGCCAGAGCTCACCAGTAGTAAAATCCAATTTGGTGCAGTCGTTCGTAAGTCATGCGCGTAAATACATTTCGGCGATTCATTTTTTAGAGATAAATAGTAACTACGATGCCCGAATTAAAAAAATATATATCAATATGGTTTTCACGGCAACGATTTGTTTTGCTTTTCTTCTGACGTTAGCAATAACTCGCCATTTTCGACAGAAAACGTAAAATAAATATAATATATTACTTATATTATAGAATAGCCAGAACTTACCATTATTTATAGCCTATATTACTCGCATATAATGTAGCTTTCTATTGGTGAAAAAAATTCTAAGATCGGTTTATTAGTTTATGCGTGAAAGCGTAACAAACAAACACACGCAGTTTCGCATTCATAATATTAGTATAGATTTAGAATTTTAGGGTAGGTACTTTCTATTACATAATTCAATTTTACCAAATTCTGACACAGGCATTTAAATACAATAGCGAGTTCCCGGCATATGCTATGCCACTCAATAAAGAAAAAAATTCGCTCTACTAACCCTTTCCCATTCGTCCCAGATGATGAACTCACTATACACGTATAGAAACCATCGCGGGCTTGCACACATCAAATCCCCAAAGTTTTATCGCAATCGGATGAACGGTTTAGCAACGCAAAACATCTCACACACATAGACAGAAACAAACACATTTTCTATAGATCAGTAATTTTAATATCAAAAATGTCAGTTGAGCATTTTTAAATTTTTTTAAAGAAAACATTAAAAAAATTTGAATTTAAATTTTTTTTTTGTAATTTCTAATAATGCCATATATTTAAGCGTATTTCACCACCTTTCAAAACCAGTATTTAGTTTTTATTGATACGTTTACAAATATTCCATTTATTTGAATTTTTATTGCAAAGTCGATATATATCGAAACATTTATACCTTTTGACAAAATACGCTAAATTTTTGAGGGGTTAAGCTTTGAGCTTTAAGCTTTGAGATTCAAGCTTTGCGCTTTAAAATTTTTGAAGGATTCAGCTTTGAGCTTTAAAAATTTTAAAGCGCAAAGCTTGAATCTCAAAGCTTAAAGGGTTAAGTTAAAGCTTAAAGGGTTAAGCTTTGAGCTTTAACCTTAAGCTTTCAGCTTTAAGCTTTGAGCTTCAAACTTTGATATTTAAGCTTTGAGCTTCAAGTTTTGAGCTTTAAGCTTTGTGATTTAAGCCTTGAGCTTTAATTCGAGCTTTGAGCTTTAAGCTTTGAATTTAAGTTTTGAGCTTAAAACTTTGAGCTTTAAGCTTTGAGCCATAAGCTTTGAGCCATAAGCTTTGAGCACTATGCCTGAGCTTTAAGTTTAGAGCATTAAGCTTAGAGATCAAAGCCTTCAGCTTAAAGCTTTGAGCTTTAAGTTTTGTGATTAAAGCCTTGAGCTTAAAACTTTGAGCTTCAAGCTTTGAGCTTTCTTAGAATTTAAGTTTTGAGCTTTAAGCATTGAGATTAAAGCCTTGAGCTTCAAGCTTTGAGTTTGAAACTTTGAGCTTTAAGCTTTGAGCCATAAGCTTTGAGCTCTATGCATGAGCTTTAAGTTTAGAGCTTAAAGCTTTGAGCTTTAAGTTTTGTGATTAAAGCTTTGAGCTTAAAGCTTTGAGCTTAAAGCCTTGAGCTTAAAGCTTTGAGATTTAAGCTTTGAGCTTGAAATTTTGAGCTTTAAGCTTTGAGCTTCAAGCTTTGAGCTTTGAGCTTTAAGTTTTGAGCTTTAAGCTTTAAGTTTTGTGATTAAAGCCCTTAGCTTAAAGCTTTGAGCTTAAAGCTTTGAGCTTTAAGTTTTGAGCTTCAAGCTTTGAGCTTTAAGCTTTGAGCTTTTAGCTTTAAGCTTTGATTTTAAGATTAAAGCCTTGAGTTTCAAGCTTTGAGCTTTCAGCTTAAAGCTTTGAGTTTTAAGTTTTAAGCTTTTAGCATTAAGCCTTGTGCTTTGCGCAAAGCTCAAAGCTTAAAGCTCAAAACTTTAAGCCGAAAACATAACGCTCAAACATTAAACTTAAAGCTTAAAGCTCAATCTTAAAGCTCGAGCTTTAAGCAAGGTTCAAAGTTTAAAGGCCAAAGTTTAAGCTTAATAGCAAAGCTCTAAGCTTAAGTTCAAAGCTTAAAACTCAAAGCACAAAGCTTAAAAATAAAGCTCAAAGCTCAAAGTTAAAGCTCAGTACACAAATCTCAAAGCACAAAGCTTAAAGCTCAAAGCTCAAAGCTTAAAGTTAAAGCTCAAAACACAAATCTCAAAGCACACAGCTCAATACTTAAAATTCAATATCAAATCTTAAAGTTCAAAGCTTAAAGCTAAAACTCAAAGCACAAAGCACGGCTTGCGTTGCAATGTAAAGAAATCAATTGATTTTCCTTGAATGTCCTTTCCCGTGCGTCCCCATTCACCTTCCGAGTCCCTTTCCCCTTTCGCGGTCCCTTCTACCTTCCCCGCCTTCCCATCCCTCGTTTTCCCACCCACGTATCCCACCTCCCCCTCCCCCCTGCCTCCTTGCCGCTAAAATATATGTAATAAGCACATTTTCATTAATCCAAATTTAATAACGCCAGAACTTGCCTTTATCCTTTGCGGGCGTGCGCACAAAAAATCACCAAAGTTTCATCGCAATCGGATGAACGGTACGGCAGCGCATAAAATACGAACAAACAAATTTTAATTTTTATATATAAGATAGGAAAGATTTGATTGTTTGTTCGTGTCCTCCCGTACGGTCCGTACCCCAGTGACGCTTACATCGTATAATACTTACAATTTTAAACTCGTGATATCTTTCAAATGGGATGTCCGAATTGAATAATTCAAAAAGTAATATAAAGGGATTGAAGCAGTCTCGAATATAAAATAATTTATTTTGATAAAAATTAATACGAAGATACAAATAAAGAGTCTTTTCTAGCGGCGGCATTTCAATTAAATTTTTAAAATAAAAGAACACTTATTGTGGCATAACTATAATAGTTAGACATATGCTGTCGCGACACTTTTTGTAGATAATGATGTGTTCTGCAAAGTCGTAGTACATTATTTTATTCTATCATCAATGGTTTTCGCAGCGCACGCGATGTGAAGAATATTTTAGGTAATTTTTTTACACCTTGGGTTACATTATTGGAGTTTTAGTAAGGATCGCTAATTTTTTTAAAATTATAATATAGCCTATGTTACCCGGAAATAGTGTAGCTTCCCAACAGTGAAAGAATTTTTCAAATCGGTTCAGTAGTTTCGGAGCCTATTCGATGCAAACAAACAAACAAACAAACAAACAAACAATCAAATCCTTCCTCTTTATAATATTAGTATAGATGAATTCTAAACTCAGTGTTATTATGCCTACAGTTGTTCTGTTGGGCGAACTGTGATTTTTGTTAGTTTTTCTTTATAAAACAAAAGGTTTTCCTGAAGAAGAATTTTCCTGAAAGCCTTCCAGTAAAAACATTATTTTTAATTTTTTTTTTTTTTTTCAAAAACATCATAAAAATTATCCCGTGACTCCTCCGAAAGTTGCCTTCTCATTCGCTATAAGGGTTTTTGTGAGTCATCGTAATAGGTACTCTTTTGCCTTTCTTGGCAGGCTTGATGACTGACTATGTGCCTCGTCGTCATACGCGTGCATTGCATCACCCATGCAATGCGCCCACCAAGCAGCTCTCAACTTGCAAATAAACAATAAAATTAAGCATTCAAATGGGGGAAATAAAAGGTACGAAATCAATTTTTACTACTATAGTGCATTTAAGTCTTCCTGACACAGCATTACCCCTTTTGACGGCATCATCCAATTTTCCATAATGGTCTCATTATAATTTTTTGCATATACGAATGCAAACGCAGCTGCGTTAAACATTAAAAAAAAACTTGAGCTAAGCAATTACTTGCGCATTTATAGAAAAACAAAACGAATAGATATACAATCGGTCATAAATTACCTCATCACATGACATCACATCACCAAGGAACGAAGTATATTTCGACGGTTCGAAGAACATCAAAAACATAATTGAAAATCGTTTTGTTGGTTTATTTTAATTTCCTTTTGGTGATTTAAAAGCCTGTATTTTCGGAATTTTAAATGAAATGAAATCCAAAATATCCCAACAACACTATTCTTTATCTCAAAAACAGTAAAAATGCAGAAACGAACCTTTAAACACCCCTACCTTAAATTATAAAATCACACGTCCGTCATTGTTCTTCGGAACCGTCGATTTGTGTACACGTTTGCGGCAAAGGGACAAAGGAATGTATGAGGTGGTTTGCGACCGATAGTTTATTTGTGTTGCCTTTTTTATAAATGCGCAAGTAATAATTTCTGGGTGCATGGAATAATTTTTGTTATTAACGCAGCTGGAAGTATAGACCAAATAATAAAATTATTATTGGGCGATGACGAAAAAAGAGCTAATCCTCTACGATAACCCACGAAATCAATATTATAGTCAAAATAATTGATTTCGTACACTTTGTGTTGCCCTTTGGTCTGCTTCATTATTTATTTGACATGTGAGAGCGGCTTAAGTATGTTGTGCGGCGAGTGAGCAGGAAGCCATAGATCCAACGCAATTAATATTGTGCGATATTCTCAAGCATAGGCTAACCTTGGGTAACCTTGATACATTTTTCATTCACTATTCTCGAAAAACTTTACAAAGATTAATAAAATACCGATTGAGAATACCTTGTTACAACTCTTCAGTTTTGTTTTCAATTGCCTTAAAGCGGCTTACTACTTAGCTTGTTCTTGGAATGGTATAAGATGGTACATTTCAGTACAATATAATTCGCTTACGAGAAGAAAATCTCGAGAAACTTCAAAGGGCTTTAGTGAAGTTATAACAAATCTTCCCTGGCAATATATTTCATCTTGAAGGCTGCACGGTAGTTCCTCTAATCGAACTATATTGTTTTATATATGCAACTATAGTACGCAAAATAGAACGAGAATACTAATTCTATTTGAAAGGCAGTTTGGTATTTTGATGAATGAAAAATATTGGGAAAATATCTGTATCTTATTCAGAAATCAGTAGTAAATACGCACAATTTTTGGAGAGTCGTGATTTAATAATTTAGATCATGGGTCGGCAACCTGCGGCCCGCGGGCCGCATGCGGCCCGCGAGGCGTCTTAGTGCGGCCCGCAAGATCCTCGCACGTGATGGACTATATCATACAAAACGGAGTGAAATGGAGCAAGAAAGGGAACGAAGGGATAGCGAAGGACTAGCAAATCAACTTGATATGTTTGCAAAGTGATACCACACTTAAAATGGCTTTTAAAGGGAAACTTACTTGTATGGGGGTTTGCCTTCTGAAGACTACAAATAGTTAATATGGTTTGCTGAGCAAATAATTACTATGTTTGGTACTTAGTACACAAATTTTTTTAGCAAGCTTTTTCACTTTTGAATTATCGAGAAAACAAACAGTGTTCTCAGTTATCGGGTTCACATTTAGACGCAAAACTACCAAATCTACTTCAAAAATGCAAACTAATAAAAGAAAACTTGGAAGTCAAATACAACCACAGAAATCTCATCGATTTTATAAACAACAATAAATGTTGTAAAAATATACAATAAACGTTTTATTTTTAAAACTAAAATATTTGTACAGATATTGTAGGTTTTATTTTACAATGGCTCCACAGAGGAGGCCCTGAGGAAAATAATTTCCTCAGGGCCTATGTCATCTTAGGGGATGCCGTGTGGAGGGTCATTTTAAGGAAGGAAAGGATTGGAAGTTCTGTGAAGAAAAAAGTGAGTAGGAATCTGGGTGTCAGGGTGTCCAGGAGTGATAATTAGACAAAAAATGAGACACTTACAAGCTACGTGATTGTAACACAACCACAATTACCCTGCAGATATACCACTTTTTAGTGGTTTTTAATAGCTGGTTTCCGTACACGGCGCTACACGAAATATATTGAACTTGATCATTTTTCACGTGCGGCCGTGGATTTAACACGATGTCAAATGACTTTTTTTCCAACATCAATCCATGCCTTCTCCACTAATCTCCACTAAATCCTTTCTTACGTATTCTGGTAATGTAAAGTTATATAAACACGCATTTTTTTCCACTTCCAGAACAAATCTAACATTACTTTCATGTTCAGCCGCCGTTTCTGTCAAACGTCAAACGAAAGTAGTAGGTACGAATGTTGCAACGCGTTGCGCGCTACCAGCACCGTCAATAGCGTGCAACTGACTTCAACACGACATCCGTCGCGTAGCGCCGTGTACAGCAAAATTGTATGGCGGGTACCCACGAGCGGTGCTACGCGCATGAGACTCGAGTAGCTTGTAAGTAGCTTCATGTACGGAGGCACTAAGTCATTGTGAACGTTATTTATTCGTTATAAATAAATAAATAAATACATGTAGGATTTCGAAAGATTTTAAAAATATTTGTACTGTGGGATCAGCAGGATTTATCGGTCCAGTTAGGAGTTCTACCGAGCCGAACCCTCTGATATGAAAATATCTGGAGTCGGTGAATTATTTTCCCATTTGTCTCTGGTAGGTTGACATGTTGTTCTTGTATTGTTTTAAATTTATTTTACTTATATAATACACTTGCATAGCGTGGATTGACTAGATGATCATTTGTGGAAAAGTGTGTGGAAGGGTTTAGTTTTTCCCGTGGGGAAGATTCAACCCGGATATAAAGTCGAAAAATAAACACATTTATTCATTAATAGACTGACAGTTTTGAACATTTTGTTCATTTTAATTTATTTAATTGGCAAAAAGGTTACTGCTCAGCTTTACAAATCCGGATTTCTCCTGGAATGTGGCTAGTTTTTAGCGTGCCTCTAAATTAACACAAAAAATAAAATAATTAAATTAAAATAAAATAAATACAATTAAATTAAAGAACGTAAAAAATAAAATAAATACTAACAATTTTTCAAACTCCCCTTCACCCAAGCCTATTTGGATATTAATGGACCGAAGTGCAATATTTCGCATGTTTTAATGTTAAAAGAAGAGTGTGTAAAGACGGTTCCATGCCAACTCAGAATAAAAGCTGGTTCACACATAGCTATCAAATATAAAATATTATAGCACGCCAAATAACGCTCTCCATACAATCCCTTCAGACTGTTCACACCTAGCGGTTTTAAGCGCAGGTTAATCATGGACAATACACATTTTACGTCGCAACTGCTCCAGAAGCGATAGACCAAAAGATAAGCCTCCCCCTCTCCGACGAAAACAGGAGAGAGGATCATTGTAATTATGGAGCTGCCTAGACCGGTGGAAGACAGATGTCAAGTTGACAGATTTCAGTACAAAAAATGTGCATTCCGTTGCCGCTCCCTTATTCAACTGACCCCCTCTCCTACCACAGGAAGAAATATTTGATAGTGTCGTGTGAAAGTACAAAATATAAGCGCTCGCGGTTCAACAGGTATCTGCTCGCAGATTTATAGCTCTGTGTGAACGAGCTTTAAAGTCAACTCAACACCTCTTAGTAACGTCATTAAAAGCTATGAAAAATAAAAAATTTAAAAATAGCCCATAACCTTACCTAACGTAACCTATTTAATTTTTTTTTTTTTTAAGGAGTTGTTGAGTTGATTTCTTTCCGAGTTGTCCGGTCATCGTAAAGACTTAAGTACAAGTTCATCCTCTCTCCCGATAAGCGTTTTGATATTTATGATAGTAAATCGAGATTTCTTTGAGGTAGCTACCTTCCAGTACTTCAAAACAGAAAAATCGCCTTTTACCTAATAATAACTTTCAAGTTTTGCTTTGGATATGTACTGAATAAAAAAAGTAAATAAAGAAATTGAATAAAAGTAAATTTCATTAAAAATTATTAATAATTTTTATTAGTTCTATTTTTCAGGCTTAAAGTGTTGCAAGAGAAGTTACATTTACTCAGGAAAGAATTTGTAATTGGCTGTTATGAAGTGAATAATTAAGCATTCTTTTTTCTTTGAAAATACAGCATTCTTAAGGATTTAGGAGTCAAGGAAGATTAACTTCGGCAGTAATTTAAATAACTTCAAACTCTTTTCGGAGTTCGCTATCTTCGGCATTTGCTAAAAAATTTAATGCTGCTAAATTATTATTTAATTACTACAAGTTGTGCCTACCTAACAAGAAACTAGACCTTTTTGGGGCGTACTTAATTTAAAATGAATTACCAAAATAAATAATATTATTTGAAAGGTTACTTTGAAATATAAATTATATTATGTATTTTGTTGGACATCGCGGAAATGCACAATATTATCGAAATTTGTAGTATTTTTGCAAATGCTGGCAAAATCTTTACCACCTAAAAAGCAGAAAAGTTGTTGAACTGTGTCTGAAGCAGCAAACGTTCTCAAACGGTGGGCTTTATCGTCATGAAATTTACATAGAATTTCAAAATACAAAAACAACGTTTTAACTCGTTATTTCCATCGTGGGCTTTAAAAAACTCGTTTGTTTGTTAGAAAAAGTTGCAATCATTTATAAAAATATTGTTTTCAAATGTCGCTAAGGTTCTTGACCTGAGAATTGCAAAGCCTCATTCGGGCTCGTTTTGGTGCCTTCCACAACCTATAAAGCCATTTTCTCGTCGATAAATCGAGCTGGTCGAGGCTCGGTCTGGAATTTTTTTTTTTTTTTTTGTGTTGATTTAAAATACATACATATAACAGATTTAAATGAAAACAATGTGTTTCTTAGAACTAATTACAACATATTAATTTCTTATTAAGAAGCTACCCAACTCAATAGAGAAAGAATTTCTCGTGTTTGAATTTTGGAATAGTGCCATTGTAAAATAGGTAAAGAAATTTTATTATTAGAAGTAATTAAAATATTAAAAAATTGGTTGTCTGTAAAGTCGGTTTACGGATGATAATTTTACGTGATAACATCATATAACAACGATGGAGTGGAAGAGATAGATGCGTCACAAGCCGAACGCTTAGACCGAACGCTTGTTCAGCGCTCTCGCTTGCACGCTCGGCTCAGGCGTAACGTGACAATGAATCATGTTTTTTCGTGAGTGCGGCCGGCGTTCATCGATTTATAAGACGTTATCACGTCAAAATATACATGATAACCGGGCCACATAATGAACATGAATAAAATAAGAGTTACTAAAATAGGCTACACGTTGAAAACCGCTGCTCTATCTTAACAAACGGATTGCAATCTTTAGAGCACAGGAGTCAGATAGGTATGCTGCCCTTGTTCTTCCGGTATTACAATAGAAGTTGCTCTTCAAGACCCATGTTCACTTCTTCCTCTCCTCAAAAAGACCCTCCACGGAATATCTAGAAAGAAACGAATATGTTGTATTGTATATTTTATGTGATATAAATATTAATTATTATTATTTTAGATAATATGAGGAAAATTATTTTCCTAAGGGTCTTCTGTGTGGAGTTAATGTAAAAAAAATGTATGATTCAACGTAATGATAAAAGTTTTTGGCTAATTTTTCTTTGCCATTTTTTTCTGAACCAATTTCTTGTAGAATAGCAAAAAATCCTGGTTGCATATAAAAGCATGTACAGATAATGTGGCTTTCGGGAGCGCACACAGCCACAAGTCGCATCTTGAACGCACCTTTCGGATATAGTATACCCTGGTGGGGTAAACATTATTTCCTCTATATGCGCAGACAATAATTGGAATTGGAATGCATGGAATTTTTACTTATCTCGAAACTAACATAACTACTAACGTAAAATAACATCGTTTGAAAAAAAAATTACCTGAATTCTTATTGGTGATCAGAGCATTCTATTCGAATATCCTCGCAACCAAATATCCAGATGTAATGTTACAAACTTGCCTCGAAGGTTGAAATCCATATCCATCCATACTAATATTATAAATGCGAAACTGCTCGAGTTCGTTTATGACGCATTCACGCATTAACCAATAAAAAGACTTTAAAAATTCATTCACCAATAGAAAGCTAAATTATAGCGAAGACTATAGTCTGTATATGATGGCAAGCTCTGGCGTTATGAAATTATGAATATGAATATTTTATATTTGTTATACGTTTTCTGTGGCTAACAAAAGCGAGTTTTTGCTAACGTCAGAAAAAATTCGTTTCCATGGAAACGGTGTTGATATATTTGTGGGCTCTAAACTGGTAGGTATTCAGACCCCTGGTCAACTACTGCTCCAGAAAATTCAAATATTAGAATATATTTTGTTTTTTTTGGACAAGCTTCTGTTTTGGAATAAATGTCAGATAAGAGTTTCTACATTAAAAATATAATTCGTAACGATTATAAAGACTGAATAAATAGTGTATTTTTTTATTATATTAACAAACTTCCAAATATTTAATTAAAAATAAACATTCGAAATGTTTGTAAGCGCATAAATTCCGAACGAATGAACAAAATTGGATAAGTCTTTTTTTCTTTGAGCTATAGCTTTATGAAATTTAGCTGGCAGGCGAGATGATGCGAGATGAAAACTGAATGTAAGGGAATGTATGGAATGCGGGAGGGGGTGGGGGTGGGGAGGAGGGGGATAATTGATAAGTTCAACCGCTACAGTAATTTCCCGTAATACCATGCGAGCGAAGCCGCGGGGAAAAGCTAGTACAATAAATCTGTTAATTAAGAGTAGAAAGTATTTAAACTACAACATTTGTAGGCTAGAAACACCAATTTAACTATTATATATTTTTTTAAAGTGCAATGACACTGAATGTACAGAACACTGTAAATCACATTTTAAAAAACACTTTTTTGTTTTTAAAGAAAAAAAATTAAATCGAAGAAGCACTGTTGTTAAGGTACCTACTAAATGAAATAAATTTGGTTAAATGGTGTTTGATAAGTGATTTACTTTTATTTAATTTAACGCAAATTTGAATTTAACAGTAGGTAGAAAGAAAAAATCACTAATGGTGAGTTTAGTTACACTGCTTTTAGATCTGAATGAGTTAAATATATTCAGATCTAAAATTAGACATGATCTAAAGGCCGGGCTACGCTAGGAACTTAAGCTAGTTTTAAATAAATGTGAGCAATTTCTAAACTGTGCGTCATATTTTTTTACAATTTATTACATTATGTTAACACAAAATTGCAAAGGTATAATATACCTACATTCAATTCTAATTTTGAGATAAGTGGGTCTAATGAAAAAATAAAAATTCTAATAAAAAAAAAATCTTTAATGCAATGAAAAAATATTCTTTACAATTTTATGCCTTTTTATTGTTTACAAAAATGTAGGTTACACAGCTTCACATTTCCACCATGAGCTAAATTTTTAGTATTGCCATTTGAACAACAGTGGAGCCCGCCCATGTTTTTCACTCTCATTTTACAAACTGTAGATGCTTATTTCAATGTGAAAATGTAAACTAACTTTGCCGTGCAAATTTTTTACAATTCCTATGTATTGTGTTTCTAGTTTATTTCAGTGGTTTCCGTCTGCATGTATAACCACTTTTTATTTCGATTAAATCCATTGTTTTACCTTTCACACGCCTTATACTGGAATCCTTTACACATGGCGATAAAAAGCTTTCATTTGACACAATCTCATATACACAGATATAATATAATCCGTTGTAAACGCTATTCAGTGGGCACACTTTTATATTTTGTATGCCCCCTCGGCTATGGCTACAGCTGGGGAAAACTTTTTCCTAACTCTTTAGGCTTTACAAGGCTGTTTGCCATTTGCTCCATTGATTTAAAATAATTTTTACGAATTATAAAAATTACACTCTTTTGTGATTTTCGCAACTACCATTCTCGGCTAAGGCGTGTTTTATGATGATTTGACATGATTTAAATTATAATCTAAGAATGAGAAAAATAAAATTTTATAAAAACAAATAATTAAATATAAGAAAGGGGAAGAGAAAAAAATGTATTCAAAGAAAAGCAAGACCAAATATCTTTTTAAAAATTCAATATGCACTGAATAATAAAAAATATTTTAAAGATGATAAAAATTAAAAAGTAAGATTTATACATGTAAAATTAAACAAATTATTTTATAATTTTACATGTAATTTTAATAATAGTAGGTACTCATTTAGAAGAGTACATGTTTATGGTTACATTGTCACATTTTAATATAATGATATGAAAGAAATTCATTCGTTCTAAAGAACTCGTGCATTCTAAAGAAAGCTCATCCAATATTGGACACGTAAAAAGGGATTTAGTAGTTTTTCATTTTGTATAGGTGCGCATAATTTATTATCGATGTCGAAATTGTCGTTGAGCAAATGTGGTCTAGGAGAATTGTGTGGAAAATGTCAGGTATTGTGTTTTGTTTTGTCGATATTGTGAGGAAGTTTGTGGCTAGCCAATGTTTTACTTTTCTTAGGCCTTTACTTTTTTTTCTTTTATTGATTGCCCTGTTTCATCTTCAATTATTAGGACTGTGTACATAGTGCACATAGTGTGTTGTACATACTGCCTTGAGGTACGCCATAGGACACAGATAAATTTTTACGAGGTACGCCGTAGGACATAGATATATGATTTTATCAGACTGGATAAGAGTTTGTTGCGTTCGGTTCGTTAAGAAGTTTTCAAGCAATTTATAAGCCCATGTTATTTCGACCTGTTGAAGTTTTTTAAACAGAAAGGGATGCGTGACCATATCAAATACGTTTGTGAGATAGAGAATAATAGCAAGTAGGTTACGACAAAAGTCAAGATTATAGGAAACGATTTTTCTACGGGCGACTATTGCATCTGTACACTCTAACTATTGTAACTATACACTCCTGCCTTCTCGGCAGCCATATTGGTTATCCGGTGATATTTTGTTATCTTCAAAGAACTTACAGAGTCTATGGTTTCCCGTTTTTTCTAAAATTTTAGCTATTATGCGAAGTGCAGATATTGGTTCGTAATTATTTGCGGATGATTTTTTACCTGCTTTGAAGATTGAGATTATTGTGGCCGGTTTTAACCCCAATCATATTTTGCTATCTAAAAAGCCCAATCATAGGTCAAATTTACCTACATGAATAATTTCACATCTAACATAGTTTATTCTGTGCAATTTATTATTTTTATCATTATTTATTCGTATTAACCATTTAGGAAATGAAAAACCGCATAATTATAATAATTTATTAGACTTTGAAAAAACAACTTTTACTAATTAAAATAAAAATTTGGTACAAAATGAGATCCTTTCGATTTGCTTCTTTTAAGCTAAAAATATTAAAAAAAAAAAAACTAAACAAAAATCTTCTTTTTTCTACTAATCCATAAATGTTTTATAATAATTAAAAAGTTTTATATAATTATTTTTTCTGTACAAAAACTTTTCACACACATTTAAAAATTACAAAAAGCCTAAACATAGGTCAAATTGACCTACAACAGTGCGATAACTCTAACATGAAGGGACTTACCAAGGCAACACCGCCGTCTCCTGTGGGCTCTTGGCGGGTACTTAGTTGGTTCGATCAATAAGGGCAATCGAAAGGAGTGTGCGAAAGACAAAGCAGATATTTGTTTGCGTATAGGTAATTGGGATTCTAGGGTTAGAGATAGAAATAAAAAATATGCCAATGAAGTTTAAATTGATAATATGTTTAAGAGGTGATGCAGCACATTTTTGGATGTACTTGATAATTTTTTTGGACAGTTAGATAATTTTCCTTGATAATTTTCTTGATAGTGATCTTTCCGGGCGGAGTTATTGTTTTTAGTAGATGAGATTAGGTCTATAACTTCTAGTTCAGTTTTGGGAGTGGAAAAGAAAGGGAATATAGATGAGACTAATGTTAAGTATATTGTTGGCAAGATCTTTCACCGAGACGTTGTTTGGGTCTAAAATATTGTTTTGTTAAGTTAGGTCCGATATTGGAGAAAAAATAATTGAAATGGTCGGATAATTTTCAGGGTATGATTCGACAAACGTATTGTTTGGTCTTCGAGTCTTCGATTTTAATGTTAACAATGGGTGGATACTGGGTAAATCTTTTATGATTTTCCAATTTTTTTGTCAGCCAAAGCTACACTGTTCTGTATTTTGTGGTAATCCCTTTTAACACTGTCAATTATTTTTTTGCAATTGTTACTATTTGTGGAATACGAGAGATGCATGATCGTTGGGATTTTTCTTACAAAAGTTATGAATCTCATCATGTTTTCAAGTAATCCATAGTTTGTTTTGTATCGAACGTAATTCTCAACATGAATGAAGTCACTTGCGAAACTTTCGGCGATATTTCGATTCAGTCAATGTTGAAGGACCTTGATTTCCAATTTTGCGATTTATGTCTAAGTGCCCAAAGCCAGTGAGACTAGGACATCCCCAGTTATAAGAATGTTAGGAAGTTAACCCTTAATTTACCCGGTAGGTCCCTGGGAAAACTTTCAGTGCTCATAAAACTTTTTAAAAAAAGTTTTTGGAATTACAAATTCTGTGTTCCAGTACCTTCACGAAGTGACGCGCCAAACGTGGAGGTGAGTGGATGTCGATGTGCGAGGCTCCGACTGGTAAGTAATAACGCTAATGGAGTCCGTGGGACTCCACCGGGGTATTAATGTTATAGTTTTGTATTGAACAAAAAAATCAAAAAATAAAATTGTTTTTTTTTGCTTTTTATAAGAATTGATTATGTTTTTGTTATATTTCTACAAAAATTACTTTAAAAAATTGTTTTGTTTTTGAAATGTTGAGACTAGAAGTTAGGTCTCGTAATTTTGTTACAAAAAGTGCCATATTCTAGTAGTTCCTTCATTAAAAGGCTGTGATTCCATAAGTTTAAATAAAAATCTATGCCGTTGTAAAACCAAATATATAATAAATAAATATAGCAAGTATTTCATTTAAAAGAGCGCTTATTTCATATCAAATTTACGATTTTATTTCCAGGAGTCCTGGAGACTTCACCTGGTAAATTGTGTATGTATGAAGTCACCGGTTAAATCAAGGGTTAAGGAAAAGTAGACGAAGGAGAGGAAGAGATGGAAACATTAAACGGAAAGATTGAGACGTTTTTGAATAAAGCTTAGTGTTTTTTATATAGACGTTTCTTCTACTATTTATATTTCCGATGTCGCGAGTAGTTTATTATCGGTCACACGTTTAACATTCCTACTTTCTGGTCTAGAATATACCATACGGCATAGGTTATTTTTTCGTACTGGTTGACCAATCTTGTCCCTTCCATACCAACTTATACCACTCATAAACTGGTCGTACATATGGCGAACTGAAAATCTCCACGGAATAGAGCGGGTTTCCTTTTCATAAAATAAATGTCGTGTTATCATGAATATTTCAGGAAGGTTATGGATTTAAATGAAATATTTGTTACAGCGCGGGCTATGGGTGGAAGATGCTTTCAGCTTCCAAGGTCGATCCGTATTTAATAAAGATTCACAAATAGTCAAAAATATTATGTTTTCCGTATACGGTGATTTTATACGCCATACTAAGGTTTGATTTAAAGATATTTTATGGGGTGGGGAAGATCGAAGATCGAGACAAAAGGTTTCTGGTGTATGGCGTATTTAATGTGTTTTAACTTTTTACCTGCGTAACTGGTAAAAAGTTAAAAGATTTTCATTAAATGATTAGGTACAATCGGGCTATCACACCACCTACCAGGTCAGGCGGTCCCCGTAACGTTCTAATTTTAAAATAAGGATTTAATATAATACGTTTGGTTTATAGATGTAAATGTAAACTTTCTTGTGTGCTTTTTTTATGCTTTATATAGAGTTAATGAAACCATGCTTGAAGTGCAAGAGCACCAAACCCGTAATCTCTAGATAAAATTTAATTGCGTTACTACGCTTTGGTATATTTTGATACTAATGGGTGGACTTTAGGAGTGAGGTTATGAAACAAATGCTAAATAGATTTAACATAAAAGTCAAAAACTTTTCAAATTCAGATAAAATATGGTCTACTTCATAACAGTGTTTACGTAACTTTTGTAGAACAATGAGACCCAATTAGGTTGACGCAGAAATAAAATAGTAAACATAAATTGTACGGCGAAAACAGAAATAAACCTTTCCTGAAAGTAGTTATTTGTTTTTTTTTTCAAACAACACTGAATAGAAATTAATCAAAAAAATAATTGATCCTCACGAGATCCAAAAAAATTTCCGGGCAAACAACAGTGGCATTTGTAGAAACGATGTGTTATTATAAACAGATCATAAACAGATCATAACGTTGGATCGTCACTGGATCCGGACTAAAAGACTTTCCTGACCGAAAATGCATCTAATGCCATGAGTTTAAACGTTTTTGTGATCGCATAATTGAAAATTAAAAATTAATTGACCAATAAGTGGCTGAGTTGGCATCGCGTTTGGGTTCCACCCGGGCGTCGCGTGTTTGATTCCTCGGCTAGCTAAATCCTCCAGCAACATTTTCCGCTTAGTGTGGTGGTAGTAGGAAATTTTCAATTTTTGTTGTTATTCTTAAAAGGGAATGCAACAAAATAAATAAATAAAACAAGAACCATATCTTAGAACGAGTTGTTTCACAAAATTTAAACATGTCAACAAATTTCCAAATTAAAGTTTATTTATTTAACCAGCCCTAAGCACATCTTATCCTTTTCAGCAACGCACTTTTCCATACTTTAATTTTAAATTCTTAAATAATTGCTTAAGAATTTCTTTTTTGCTCGCCAATTGCTTTTTTTTTTTAATTTGATTTTTATTATTTTTAGGCCTCAGTGGTTAATTTTTTAATATCAAGGAAAAATCTGTCACACAAACAATTGTTGAATTTATTTTTTTTGTATAAAAGAAAGACAAATATTCCCGGCTTACGAATAATCTAACAATGTTTTAAAATCTCCTACTACCACCACAGTAAGCCGAAAATGTTGCTTGATTTGTGATGGAGGACTTAGCCAGCTGAGGAATGGAACACGCGACGCCCGAGTGGGACTAAATGCGATGCCCACCGGTCGAATATATATATATATATTTAGTATATGACGTGCATAAATATAAAGATAACATAAGAAAACTTAAAAATAATAATCGACCTCAGTTCAAGCAAAACAGCTGAATCTTGTATTTGTCGCCGAAATAACGATTGCAACCCAGCAATGAGGAGAAATAAATAAACGCCATATATATATATATATATATTTTTTTTTTTTTTATTTTAAAAAGAAAGACAAAATTCCCGGTTTACGAATAACCCAACAATGTTTGAAAATCTCCTACTACCACCACATAAAGCCGAAAATGTTGCTTGTGTTGTGATGGAGGACTTAGCCAGTCGAGGAATCGAACACGGGACGCCCGAGTGGGACCTAAATGCGATGCCCACCTGTCGAATATATATATATATATTTAGTATATGACGTGCATAAATATAAAGATAACATAAGAAAACTTAAAAATAATAATCGACCTCAGTTCAAGCAAAACAGCTGAATCTTGTATTTGTCGCCGAAATAACGATTGCAACCCAGCAATGAGGAGAAATAAATAAACTCCATATATATATATATATTTTTTTTTTTTTTTTTAAAAAGAAAGACAAAATTCCCGGTTTACGAATAACCCAACAATGTTTGAAAATCTCCTACTACCACCACATAAAGCCGAAAATGTTGCTTGTGTTGTGATGGAGGACTTAGCCAGTCGAGGAATCGAACACGGGACGCCCGAGTGGGACCTAAATGCGATGCCCACCTGTCGAATATATATATATATATTTAGTATATGACGTGCATAAATATAAAGATAACATAAGAAAACTTAAAAATAATAATCGACCTCAGTTCAAGCAAAACAGCTGAATCTTGTATTTGTCGCCGAAATAACGATTGCAACCCAGCAATGAGGAGAAATAAATAAACTCCATATATATATATATATATATTTTTTTTTTATTTTAAAAAGAAAGACAAAATTCCCGGTTTACGAATAACCCAACAATGTTTGAAAATCTCCTACTACCACCACATAAAGCCGAAAATGTTGCTTGTGTTGTGATGGAGGACTTAGCCAGTCGAGGAATCGAACACGGGACGCCCGAGTGGGACCTAAATGCGATGCCCACCTGTCGAATATATATATATATATTTAGTATATGACGTGCATAAATATAAAGATAACAAAAGAAAACTTAAAAATAATAATCGACCTCAGTTCAAGCAAAACAGCTGAATCTTGTATTTGTCGCCGAAATAACGATTGCAACCCAGCAATGAGGAGAAATAAATAAACGCCATATATATATATATATATATATATTTTTTTTTTTAAAAAGAAAGACAAAATTCCCGGGTTACGAATAACCCAACAATGTTTGAAAATCTCCTACTACCACCACATAAAGCCGAAAATGTTGCTTGTGTTGTGATGGAGGACTTAGCCAGTCGAGGAATCGAACACGGGACGCCCGGGTGGGACCCAAACGCGATGCCCACTCAACCACTGACCAGTCAAATATATTCATCCATTACAAAATATGTGGCTTTTTATTTTACAAAATTAAGAGATATTAATGTTTTTGTTCATGTTTCTCGGGAAGAAAACAGGTATTAAAACAGTTAAACAAAAACCTCTTGTTTGAACGGGTTGTTTCGCAGAATTTTAAATTTCAAAGTTTTTTAAAATTTCAATCATTAAAGTTAAAAATCAAGTTTTGTGAAAGTTCTTTTCAAGTTCAGTTATTATTTCATCATGGGCCGATTGTTGCACTGTGGTAAAAAGAGATCTTGAATAGGACTTAAAAAAAAAAAACAACTTTGAAACTTGATGAATTCTGTGAGTAGAGGATTTTCAGATATTGTCCGGTTTGTAACCGGGAAAGTTTGTCGTTAAAAAAATTTGCTAAACCCCTATCTATTAACACCTTGGCTACCCGAATCAATTTAATACTAATTGATTTCTACTAGACCTTCACTAGTAAAAGAACTTTTAGTGGCCAATGACATTGGACGTTGCGGTTCGCTCGTAAAACGCTGAATATGTTTCCACTGGCCACAATGTCTCTATCCCTATGTATCCTATCCGGGAAGTGCTCTGCTCCTAGTTTCCTTGGATTATAGAACAATAGGATGCAGGAAGCGTGAACCGTAAACGTAAATAAAAGATGAAGCTAGAAGCGTTGGGAACAAGGGGAAGCAAAATACTTGAAAGAGTGAATGAGGGAATTATGAGGTTTACCTTTTCATTTCGTGAGATTTATGCATGTTATAAGATTTACATATTACTGTTATGACTTTAATACAAGTGTTTATTTTACATTACCTCCATACAGGGGGGCCCTGAGAAAAACAAAATCCACTAAGGGCCTAGGCCATCATTGGGGAAGCTGTTTGGAGGGTATTTTTAGGAAAGAAAGTTTTGGGAAAGAGATAGGGGTGATGGGTTGGTAGGAATCTGTAGGCCAGGATACCCAAAATTAACGGACGTTACTCCCAAATCGAATCCCGATGTGCAAACGATGTCCCGGGAGTCCTGGTGAACCAGTCTCTCCCGATCCAGCCTGTCATGTAGTTGGTGGGCAGATACATCCGCTGCAAAGAACCGGGCACCACTGCTAAGTCACCAAACGTCGCGAACCACTTATGGTGATAATATGGCAGAGGCGTTGGTTAACCATTAAAAAATATTTTGTCTTTATCTATATACTTAAATTACCTGAGTAATATCAACATGGTAAGAGTTATCCAGATATTATCGATAATATGTATATGTTCATTTATTGTCTATACTCTATACACATATATAAATATATGCGTAGGTATTATGGATTGGAGATTTATAAATTTTATGCACAAAGCTTATTTTATTTTTTAATCATTTTGTTTTTAATTTTTAAATTTTAATATTTATGTTTTTTTAATTAAAAGTGTAATTATTTTTGTCACGTCAACAATTTTGTCAATGTTTCGAAATTCTTTGGAGATGCGTGCACGTAGCGTGACATTAGACTAACTTCTCAGTTACTACAAATGAGTTTTTGTTGAATTTCTGCTGGCGTCTTTTGTCGAGGTTTGATGTTATGAACGCGTGTTAAAAAATCTACACATTTTTCCATTGTAGTAATCATATACCTACTATTATAGGCATGCACTAAGTCACTTGGCTGACAGTTGGATTGATTTAAATTAATTTTGCAGTGGGTACATAAAACGTCTTACGGGTACAAGTTCTGTAAAAACTTATGTAAGCTTAGGTTTAAAAATTCTAAAATGCTATCCAGGTAAATCGTGCTGCAAAAAGTACAAGCAATTTTTTATCAATTAGTATTAAAGCAAATTATTAGAATCATAATGTAGAAAATTATTAACTCAAAAGTTGATTGCCCGGAGTTGCTAAACAAAATAAATTTCCACGTCCATTCGATGTGGTAGACAAAATACCCTTTTCTGTATTGATAGATGCAACACCAATTCCAATCAAAATGAATTTATTCAAAGGACATGTAACTACTAAAACAATAAATTTGCAAATATAGACACACGTGCTGACGTATTTACTGCTAGTTACTGTCGCTACAGAATTTCATTGTATAGCATTCTAGGTGCGAATAACACTTATTCATGACGATTAAATTAATTGTATCTAATATTTTTATATTACTTGCGTGGCATCTTTTCCTTATCCGTCTCCTCCTCTTACCCTTCCCAACCCAAATCCCTATTTTGCAGTCTATTTCAGTTATAATCACACTTATTTTATTGTTGTGTATTAGTTTATTATTTGTTGAATTCAGCTTTGTACTATTATTATTATTATTTTAATTGCTTCTTCGTTCTGTTTTTCTTTCATTTTTCTTAAATATTCTAGTTTACATTCAGTTAGTCTTGTTTCTAATTAATACGCATCTGTGAACATTAATAATTGGTCTGTTTTTTTTTATCATCCTCTTTTGTTTATTGTATTACTAAGACTGTTAATGTTCCTTAAATAAATAAATAAATACAAATGATTTAAGAGAAAGCGAATACACTTAAATAAATAAAACGACTAAAGCATAACTGTTCTACATTCCAAGTAATCTAATCTAAACACCCTTATCACTGTGGAGGAATCGGAGTTAGTGAATAGTAGTTGAATTAATAAACTTTGGACGGATAACCTAAGCATCGTCTATCGTAATGGGCGGAGGAGGAAAAACCAGTAAATACTCCACATCCTCTATCTAGAACTTCATCAAACACGGCCAGTTTCTATTTGCTGGGTTCAGTGTACAGGAGGTGTAATACACAATACTGCCCTCGTAAATAAACAAATGTGCCTGGGAAGTATTTCCAATAAACACTTGCGGAGCTGCTTTAGTTGCCTGTCGTTTCTACTTACCATCCGATTTGCAGAACAGTTTGCAAGACAATATGTTGAAGCGCCAGCCGAATTATTATTATTCCGACAGCCCGACAAAGGGAATAATAATAAGTCGGATGGCGGTTTTGCCTACTCACGATCCAATTTGCAGGACCCCTCCTGTCCTGCGAATCGAATGGTGAGTAGGTAGTAGTGAGTAGTAAAGTTGTGAGTATAGTAGTATTAAGCAGATATAAATTAAGTAGATGAAATATAATAGGATAATTATTAAAGTTTACCATGTGTTTAAATTTCACAATAACGATAATTCAATGAAAACTATCTTATCATTTTTCATTTTCAGATCAATTTTAAAAAAAAATATTGCTTTTTATATAGTTATTAAACTTAATTACATTTTTAAATTTCACAAAAACGATTATTAAATGAAACCAACGTTATCGGTTTTCTTTTTCAGAGGGATTTATTGAAAAAAGTATTGCTTTTTAATTAATATTTTATAAATTGGAATTTATAATTTCCAACTTTTCATTGAAATGGAAACGCGTTTTTTGGAATAACAAATGAAATTTGATTTTAAATTACTACAGAATAATTAGAATTTATAATTTGTCTCTGAAATATGCAAAGGATTTTATTGTCACGAAATTAAGTCAGAGTTTTATTTGCAAAAAATCATGCTAAAGTTTGGATTAATTAAACGTATAAAGTTCGTTAAAAATATGTTCATAGAATTAATAATGTGAGAATGTTATTGCTATCTTGAACACTAAGGTACTAGAGCGAGATGGCAAATACCGTAGGATATAAAAAGCATTGTCGTTATAGCACTCGCTCTCTCTCAAGCTAGCTCTTATTACCCGTTCGCATTGGTAGAGTATTTTAGTCGAGTGGAGAGTATAGTAGTAACTAAAAGCGTCCGAACACCATAATTTTAGCAGAGTGAGTTAGTCAGCTCTTTCTTTAGTCGATTCAATCCATTTCGTTCTAATTTTTCGGCGAGTAGCGCACCCCTCCACGCGTCCCTGCGCACTAACATTTAGCAGAGTTCATTTGTAGACGCGCGGAAATGTTGTGGCATCGGAGCGAAGATGCAACACTAAAATTATTTATTAATGCTGCTTTTAATCTCTTTTCGTATCTATAGTTTATTTATTTTCATTTTTCTAATTTATTCTTTCCCCTCTTCTAAAATTTCACCTTTTCTAAACATTACAATATGCTTAATTAGCGTATTTACTTTGCTTTGTAGCAGACCGTCAAGCGCCGTCATCTTGCAACGGGCGGCGGGGACAAATGTACTCTACTTGAAAGAAATGCGAACGATTTTCGGCGAGTCAAGTGGCGAGTTATTCGTCACTCGACTAAACTACTGGCTTAGTCAGAACAAGCCTTTAGCTACTCCACATGTATTGTCAAATACAAAATACCGAAGATATTTAATTTATTACCTGACAATATAAAGCAACATAATTCTATGAATAAGGTTAAATATATGGTGAAAATTTGGTTATTGAAAAAAGAATATTTATTTTGATACTTATGATAAAATTTATGAAAAAATGTTTAAACTGTAGATAAAAGATGTAAATTATAACTTTAAATATATTTGTAAGTAATTATAAGCACCTGCTGTCAAGCCAATTGCAATTGGCTTAGCGGGACTTGTTTGTTGATTTATAAAATAAATAAATAAATTTAAAAAAATAAATAAAAAATAAATAAAAAAAATCTCGTTGTATAAATGTAATCTGTTATTCTACCACGGGCATTATCATTTAAAGGGAACATTACCTCCCCAAGATCTCTTCACCAATAGTAAAAATAACAAATAATGGTGTTTCTATTATCATTCATTTTATAATACTTGTTGAAAATATGCCATTCTACTCATCAACGTAGATAAGTATATTGCTTACAACGTTCATAACATTCTGACTAAAGTAATATAATATTTCAATGTTTTTCCACATACACCTAAAATGTTATTTTATGACTCACATCAAATGTAGCAAAATAGTTACAAAGAAGATTGGAACTCTACGAAATGTTGTGAGAAACTATAAGTGGTTTAGAGAAATAAAATTTCTTCGACGCTTAAACTTAATGTTTTGTTCAAGTTATCTTTATTTCAATGTGTTGCGTTATTTCTTCCGAAGCGCTTTCAGCCCCCGCCTTGTTCATCACAACCCGCACGAGACCTATTCTTGCCAGTATTCAAGTTAGCAGAACTTTATCATAAACATGTGGCGAACATCGATATAGTCAGCACAGGATTGACCTTTGCACAGTGGCAAACAAAACACTCACTAAATTTCCTTCAGGCTATTCTAACAAGTGAAAATATTTCAGACATGCATGGAAACTTACCTCAAAAGATATGCAACAACGCCAACTCGCAAATAAAAGGAAAAAGAAGTCTGTTATGCGTAACTACAAAACTAAAGCATTACTCAAAACCCCAAAATTAGTCGGACCAATATTGTCCTACAACTGAGATCTGCATCGTGATCTTTTTGTGTGAGATGCGTAGTGAATGAGAAGTAGGAAGATTGTAATTAATTATTAATCGTTTTTGTGTTTAATTCGTAGAACTCCATTTAATTTTTTTATTGTATTTAATTAAAATTAAATTTGATAGTTTTTTTATGAAGTTCTTCAAGTATTTTATTATGTATTTTAGTTACAGCTGTTTCGGTTTTCAAGACCATTTTCAAGCTGTGGCTAGATCCACTGATGGGCGACTTATTTATAAGAAAATTAACATTTCAAATCTTATAAACAAGTCGCCTATCAGTGGATCTAGCCATAGTTTAAAAATGGTCTTGAAAACCGAAACAGCTGTAACTAAAATACATAATAACATACTTGCAGAATTTGATAAGAAAACTATCAAATTAAATTTTAATTAAGTATAATCAAATAAAAAAGGAAGATTGTTACGAGGGTTCTGATGTTATCATCAAACACGGCTAAAACCATTTCAAGCAACATCAATTCTAAATGGTGGTCTTCCACCCACATCAAGACGATACTGAAAGTGTCTTCCACTCTGGAAAGTGCCGCAAATATACCTTATATTATTCTAAATGATTAAATTGTGAAAACACAAATGAATCACATAAAGTTTACTTGCGCACGCCAGGATTTGAACTCGCTACCTCCGGATCGCTAGTGGAGAGCCTTGACCCTCATCCACGGAGGGCGTCAATGTGTTGAAGTCATTCATCAAAAAAATATTGTTGTATGAAGACAAACAAAATACTGTATAAATTTAAATTCCGTAAAGGTATTTAAAAACTTAATTGGTAAAATCATTTCCATTCGTTTGCATATTATTATTAGAGGGCTTTCCTAGAGTACCGTATAACAACGGAGGCCGCACATTATTTCTTTCATGCGTACTTTGCGTTTAGGGTAATATTAAGTCAGGGATATTCTAATTTGTGAGGATAAGTTTATTTGGGGAAATTAGGTTGCTTTGTTTTAATGGTTGCGGGTCGTTATTTGGGGGCTTCACATTTTAATTAAATAATGGCATTGAACCCGTTGTTTCGCTTACTGCTTTCATTTATACAAGCGTAATCACATCATGGTATCGTAGTATATTACTTCCGTGTATTGACGGATACATAAATTAAATTGTAAATCTTTACAAAATAACAAATAACCGAAAACGAAAAATTAACACAATTTCTTTTTGTTTTATTCTTATTTCGACCAACACTAAACTATTTTTGTTAAGCAACACGATATTTTCAAATGCACGTCACACGTGGAACTACGACATCCACACATTTTAGAAACGTTTTTAATCTGAAGAAAGTGAGGAAGGGGTAGGTTGAGAAGAGAAAAGGTTGGGAAGTATTCGGTTATTCAAATCTGTAGTCGATATGTAACATTTCAGTTTAAATAATGAGAGAGAGTATTTCACTGGAAAAAGGTGCTAAAATATTTTCATTTGTAATCTCTATTATTTAATGCATTAAGTTGTTGGCAATCACACGTAGATAAATACACATTACTCTGAAATTTTATGACATTACAGCCATTAATTGACGAAATAAATGTCGGTTTAATCAACTCAGGATTTGGTCCGGTTAGTAGAGCGGTTTATTTCAACCACAGGAAATGGTTTAATCCTCAGTAAAACCAAAAAAAAAATTAAATATATTTGAAAATAAATGTATTATAGTAGAAGAACTGTGTTTTTTAGTGTTATTTTTTTGTGTGTGCCTTTTTTATATGAATACCGCACAAGAGTCCCAACTGCTCCTGTTCTAAATGAAACCAGTGAGACTATGGCATCCTCAATTGGGGTATGCTGTGAGGCTGAAGATAGTGGGGAGGGAAAGGAGAAGGGTAAGAGGAAGGTGGGAAGTACCTGGCTATATTTAGATTCTATTCAGATCTGGTCACCAAACACGGCTAAAGCCATTTCAAGCAACGTTTCAATTCTAAATGGTGGTCTTACACCGGCTCTTACTGAGAATATCTTCCACTCTGGAACGTGCCGCAAATATACTATATATTATATTAAGTGAATAAATTGTGAAATAACACAAATTAATCAAACAAAATTTATTTGCCACGCCGGGATTCGATCCAGCGACCTTCGGTATGCTAGTCAAGAGCCTTACCGCTGGACCACGTCAGCCGCCGGCCTTCGGGACAAGAGCCAAGAGGTTTGCGACAAAAGTGGTATACGTATAGTCGTATTGTATCCTCTCCTTTAAAAAAATTAAAGCTGATAGAAATAAACGAGTGGCATATTAATGTGAATTAATGAGTGACATATTAATGTGGGATATAATGTTATTTAACGTAATTTAATGAATCAAATATAATTATATTTACTCAAACACATTCACCGAATTAAATTTACAATTCATTCACAACACAGCGCTTCCTAATAAAAATCTTTATTTCCGCGGACCGAAAAAAAAACATATTCTAAAATAAAAGCGTACATAATGCCTCTGACTTTAAAAAATGAAACACAACCTTCATCTGCCCGGTCCCACCCTTTTAATTCACAGCTAAAAAAAAATTAACCCTTCCGCTTTAATATAAAAATATTTACGAGGTTTTTACTCAATTAACAAACAGAGGCTTCATTGTTCTCCCCGACACGTCGCAGAAACTGGCGTGTTACGTTGTATTGTATTAAAAAGTGACAAATTGGTCACGTAATTCTACGGAGCCCTTTTGTTACGTTTCGTTTTTTGTCATCGCCATATTAAAGTGCAAAAATAAATACAGAAATTACGCCCACTACTTTTTTGTCAGAAGATGAGGTTTTGCGTCATTAATTGGAACTAATACGGGTATTTATTATGTGATATAACAACCTTTTGGTATATTTTTGAAGAGAAAAACACATGTCAAGAACACTTTTGTTATATTTCATATTATAAAACTTCGTACAGAATATCCAATTATTATCTGGGGACCTGCTAAAAGTATCTATGTCAAATTTCTGAATCGATGAAGATTGTTCATCGACTTCTTGGCGCAAAAAATTCGGAATCAATGCATTGACTTCTACATTAGCTAGGCACAATTTCATTAATATACAACACTCTTGGATTTCATAGCATGCAAATAAGGGAGGTTTTACTCTCTGGTACTTCTAGGATAACCACCAGATTTTTAAACATAAACATTTGAATGTTTATTTGGTGAATCCACCAGTGAAGTCTCCGCTAATAATTTTTTGAAAATGTAAATGTTGAATGGAAAAAAAATCGAACTGACAGTGTAATTGAAAAAAAGAAAATACTCACATATTGAACTTTTAATTTCTAATACACGCTTATTAAAACGAATTACAAATATGTATATAAAGGCACCAAAATAGGGTGACATTTTTCTTGCAGATTCCCTAACTAAAAGGAATGCGTTTTCGGAATTTCTTATTCTCTACAATTTTACAATTCATAAATATTTAAGTATATTTCACATACAAAAATCAAAGGGGCAATTTTATCTTTTTTATTTACAATTTTATCTAGTTTCTAAAAATGGTATTTGGTTTAACGACATCTTCGAAAAGAAGTAACACATAGCACATATGAAATACCTTGGAAATATTCAAGTTTATTCAACAATAAACTTCCCTCTTCCGTTCTATAGACAATGTGCATGATTTTGTATCGCTGTTAAATGTCATTTTGGACAATTTCAGTTTATTTAAAAAAAATGGTTTTTACGGTTGTATTTATAAAATTTGTACCACGGTTATATTATAAAGCCGTCAGTGTCGAGTGTCTATTGTCGAATATCTAGTTTCGAAGTGTTCGCGTATCAATATTATATCGTATCGTATCACAATATTCTTGAAACTAACCAAAGAAACAAATTATTTTCTGATTAATCCCCACTAAGTAATGCAAAACTTGACCAAAAAATGACAGTACGTCGCCTCAGTTCTTAATTGTCCAAACGACCATTAGAAAATTTTATAGGAGGAGAAGGTTATCTTTCATTATTTCAATGAAACATTATGACAGGTGTTTAAGATAAAGATATTTTCGTAAAGGTAAAGGTCTCATTAGTTTAAATAATTCATATTTAAGTGATCATTTTTTATACTTTATTTTCATTTAAAAGTGGAGATTGAACAAAAACTAAAATGGTCAATTGGACAATTAAGAACTAAGGCGACGAGTAAGTATCTATTGATTGATTAAAACACTAGATTACATAGTGATAATAGGTATAGGTTAGTGGGCATAATTTATTTCAACCAAAATTATTTCTACAAATACAACAGAAGCAGGTTATTATTACAACAAACCAGATATAGATATGTAGATATTCTCACTATATAGGGTGTAAAGGGAAGTACTTGACGTACTAACCATTTCTGACATTATTTGAAGTATTAATATTAATCTGATTTTGGTCCCCGTGACTTTTATGACAATTTTTTTCAAAGAAAATTTCTACAAAATCAAAATTCTTCCACATGTCGTCACTGGTCACACACTGAGTTACCGCCAAACCTCTGACCCCATCCCTATCTCTCCAATAGTGATTTTATGTACTTGTAATGAAGGTTAAAGTAAGTCAAGTATGTCTCTTATCCTATTTATCACCCTGGTGAAATAGGTGGTTTAAATGGCTTTGATTTAAACCACCTCTTTCAGATTTGAATATTCGGGTACATTTTTTCCTCTGGCCTCCTCCTGCCCTCCCCCATTCCCCTCGATAACGCAACGTACCCAAATTGGGTACGTTATAGTAATATTGGCGTTATAGCTATACAGGACAGTTTGACTCTTGTGCGGTATACACATTTAAAAAAAAAAATTATCGTAAACAATGCAAAATAATTCCATCATCTTCCCAATCGTATTAAACTTTGTGCAGTTGCGTACTAAGCACTTATAGGGACAAGGCATATTGTATCGTCACAACATCGAAGCCTTTTCAGAATGAAACGCGCAACAAATTCGGAAAATCTAAGCACAGCAGAACATGTACAAGAGAAATCCATCCCTTCTCAAGGCAACATATCTCCAGAACTGGTACTAAACACATCCGCTTTCCGGCATACAAAGGAGTAACCACAGTCGATTTGTCAGATTCCGTGGCCTACGCACAAAGCAAAGGAATGTAGGTATTATAGGTGCTTCGAGCGCGGCGCGGACGTGGGAAATTAACAAGTTAGACAATCCAAAATGAAAAGCCGGGGTACGTTCAAGTAAAGTCTGTTCGATAATAGATCAAATATAAAAAAATCTATAATCATTCATCTAATTGTTTTGAATGCAAATTATTGAAAAATTCTCAAAAATTGGAGCCTCTATTATATCCAAGAGTGACGAATCTGCCAAATGTCGCCAAAATTTTTTATTCATCATCAATTCGTTACACATGTTTATTAGCTATGCAAACTTGTTTAGATTAAAAAAGTAACAATTGAACAAACCGTTTGCTGCCTTGTCTTATTTTGGTTAGTAACATGTTATTCAAAAGCTCCAAGGATCATGATAGAAATGAAAATCGTCGAGTTAATCTAAAATTTTCTTTTGAATAAAGCTTCTAAAATAGCTTAAATTTGATGAATTTACCTTTTTTTGGTTTTACTGTTTGCACGAACAGATTTGGGAATGTCTTTCATTTTACTGCCGGCAACCAGTGCGTATTCTTTTGCTATTACTTTTAAGTGAACGCCGCACAAGAGTACCGACTGCTCCAAAGCATCTAGAGCTAGTGAGACTATGGCATCCCCAATTAGTCGAGAGCCTTACCCGTCGACCACGGAGGCCGCCAAATTACATATAGGTAGATAGGTGCAGTGTATACGTAATATCCATAACACTCTTAGGTGCCTTATCACTCAACGTTTATTTCAAGACGACTAGTAATATAAACTAATATTATAAATGCGAAAGTGAGTGTGTTTGTTCGTTACGCGTTCACGCCTAAACCACTACACCGATTTTTAAAAAATTTTCACCATTAGAAAGCTACATTATCAGCGAGTAACATCGGCTATATAATGGTATGCTCTGGCGTTATAAAATTTTTATAAATGAAAATGTGTGTATTTAATATATTTTAACGGCAGGGAGGAAAGGCAGGGGGAAGGTGGGGTTCGCGAAGAGGGAAGAGACGAGAAACGGGGAAGGCAGGGAAGGTGGAAGGGAACGGGGACGTACGGGAAAGGATGTGCAGGGAGAATCAATTTATTTATTTGAATAGCATTGCAACGCATGCCGGGTACCAGCTAAATGAGATGCCTATGCGTTGCTAAACCATTCGAATGAATGAATGAATAAATGAATGAGTGAGTGAGTGAGTGAGCGTGTGAGTGAGTGAGTGAGTGAGTGAGTGAGTGAGTGAGTGAGTGAGTGAACGAATGAATGAATAAGTGGTATTTCAACCTAATACCACGCAAGCGAAGCCAACTGAGAATAAAATCAACTCAACACCTCCTTGAAAGATCATTAAACGCTATGAAAAAATAATTTTAAATTAGCCGATAACCCTAACCTAACATAACCTATTTAACCAGTTTTTATATATATTTTGTTATCACCCTAAATGACTTATCTAAGATGGTTCTGAGTTGGTTTCATTCTGAGTTATCCGGTCACCAATTGGAACATGAAACATGTCCATTAGGCATCTGTGTTATTCTTTATTCCATTTATTTAGTCATATGACGTGCAAAGACTGGGTGGTACAAAACGAAATTCTCAGGAATCGTGGTCTAGAACTGAACAGCCCACAAACACTGCCTGTCTGTCTGCGGCTGAGAAATTCCAATCTGCGACGCCTTGTGTGAAGGTGAACTGAAAAGTACTGTCCTGAAAAGCAATATAAAACTATAATTTAGCTAATAATTTTCAATTCATAGAGGACTTATTAAAAAATACTTCAAGTATGACTTAAAAAGTAACAAGACAAGCTTGAAAAAAGATTTAAAAGTTGCATTCTAATCACTAGGATGACGTGGTTTTTGCGTCTCATTGAAGACTCTTGTCAGTCTCGATATGCTTGATGATTGAATACTTTAACAATTCGTTGTGATGATGGACAAGATGCATCAAACAAACAGAAAATTTTAATACCGTGGATTACTCCTCAAAGGATGGCCGGATTTAAGTCACAGCAAGATTTTGATAATGAAACGAAGAAAGCCGTAGCCTGGACACAATGTTGTTACAAAAAAGTAAATGTGTTTGGCTTGGTTGTGTTTTCACCATTTTTTTAGTTAAAATGATTGTCACAGCAAGACAATCAGAAAATATATTTCTAAACCCATGGGTTAAGAGTTCAAAATGCGTATTGTTTGAGTCTCTCGTCTTTCCATTTCCGTAAGTATTGGGGTACCATTGTCCTATCGGTTAAAGACAGTAGAACTCTTATATTGTGTAAAATTAAAATGACCAGAATTTCATTATGTTTTATTCATTTTTATTCGTGTATTACAAATAAGTAACATTACATTACAGATTAGTATATTACAAATTAGTATATTACTTTCGTATATATTACAATATTTTAAAATTACAAATCATATAACATTACCTAATACATTGTAAAAGTATCGTTTATACATTTAAGTATATAAAAAAATATCTAGTAAGTAAAATAGGTATATGAAAAAATCTTGTTAACTCACTGTAGGTTTCAAAGCAAAGATACGTTGAATTTGTTATCTGCCATATTTAGAAAGCAGATCTTTCTTACCATGGGTGAATTCTGTTGGAGATTTGAACGACTCGCTCGGAAATACAAGCTGTGGCGACGTCCCTGAGAATATAATAGTGGGAGTAAGAAGATAGCTTTTAATGTTTTTCGTAAAAGATTATTTAAACTACGGAAGCTATTTTTCTGTCTACTCCCACGTACAATCTGGAATAAAATTAAAACTATTATTTTTTTTATTTTTTATTTATCAACAAATTTTTTGGTACAGTTGGTAAAATTTTGCAATACAAACTTTTTATACTAACAGTTTTAAAAAAGTAGAGAATAACATAAATAGATTAGCAGATTAACCAAAAAAATCCCACATAGGCATCGCCAGTTCGTGGGTATACTTGAGTGTTTTTAAGACAGATAATTATTACTCATAAACATACAATATCTTGTAGAAGTTTAAAAAAATAAAAAATAAATTAAATTAAATACATAAAAAATAGATTCAGTGTTTACTGAAATACATATTCAAAAGAAATGTTCATAAAGATTAATAAAAATTTTGCTAAGTTACAGCAGGTCAGATGTTACAGCAAGTAAATGTTTGTGTCGATGGTATTTATCCAAGACTTTAATACATTTTTATACTTGCTGTAGGTGGATATATTTTTACAATCAATTTTTGTAGCCTTATAGAAAGCATTATATATTTTTGGTGTAATAAAATATGCATGTCTTTGCGCAAGCCTAGTGTTACACCGTGGAACTTCAAATACATTATTTAACCTATTACTAAAACGCTTTTCATTTGTATTTACCCTTCCCGGAAGTTTTGCAAAGCTTGCTTTAAAAGCGTTTTGCTCTCTTGAAATCATCATTTGAGATGGAGAGAGATTTTCTGAACTGTTTTTTTTTTCAACATCAATAACAAATAAATAATATTCTATTTAAGTCTCATTTGATTAAATACCTTTCATTCATGTAAATACCAAAGTTATATCAAAAACGAGATCACGGAATAATTAATTTTACTACGAAACGAATGATTTTTTATTATTTGTTGCTTATGCGATCGTTCGTTGATTCCATAAATTATAAATTTAATTATTTCATTTATAAAATATATGATAATACCATAGAAAATTTTCACATACATGATACATTACATCACCATACTATGCGGCTGCCTGTTTCACGGTGACCAATGGAATATGGTTATTATGTGGTGTCTAGTGTAAACAAATGAATTAAATATAGGTATAAACATGTTGAAAATTGGAGAAATTATAATAAAAAGTTGAAAATGAGAATTTGGAAAAAAATATATATATATAATAAAAACTAGAAAATAGAAAAGAAAAGAGATAAGTCATGCACAAGATTAATAAATCATATACAATACTTGTTTATAGTTTCATATGTGTGCATGCATGAATACATATGCAAATACATGCACGCATACGTCCACCCTCACGTTTATATATGTATATTTATCATATTTATAAAAAAAAACTTTCCTATCTTCCAATTTATTCAATGATACTTATTTCTTGTTTAGGATATGTGTAGTAGATGGATGGTTAAAGCAGTTTCAGTTGAATATTATATACATATTGACAGAACGCGGATGGAAGAGGACTTCAGGTAATCTCCAGAAAGACATGGCAGGTGATTCAAATTCTTTAGTGAAGTCATGTCAAGAATCGTACGTCAAGAATCGTACGTCAAGAATCGTCATGTCAAGATACGATGAATGAAGTTAATGTAAGCTTTGATGCTTTGAGTTATATATTTTCAATAATATATTGTTTTAATTATGTTACTTCTAGAACGTGACACCATTCAGCGGCTATTTTAGAAAGGGGAAAGAGTAATATAGCATATAGAGTAATATAATCTTACAGAGAGAAATAGTAAAGTTGGGAGAAGAATTAACTACAGAAAATAATAAAAAGTTATGTAGCTTATGGGTTTTAGTGGCGTCATTTTTCATTTCATGTTTAGTTTTATAAATTTGGAAAAGTTTTTACGTGGTGGAATTGCGAAAACGGCAAGCGGTAGAACCGGATTGAAGTTGAGATGGTACACAAATGAGTGGTTTTCTATTTCATTGTTTGGATGTTATTTTATTATTATTGTTGCAATTATTAATATAAAAAATTCAACCATGTTCCTTAATTGGTAAAAACATCAAAAATATAGGTATTATATTATTCCAACCGTTTGCTGTGTTGCAAATTTATCGTCTGAAGGTTTAATGACAACATCCAATATGAAAATTTATGAAGTTTTCTGCATCATTTCACACCCTTCAATAATTAATTCCAACCTTATATAATGAATGGCAAACATTACAGAACAATAAACAAAGTCCAATTCCAAGTCAGCGAAACCTAACATGGGACGTGTCTTGTAATAAGGGCGGGTCTTCAAATTATTATTAATTCCGCAAAGTTTGAATAGATCTCGTTGATTCGTTTGGCCTTATTGCCTGAGTTGTTGTTGGCGGAATTCATCCCATTAAGGACGTGGGCTGGAGGATTCATCCGCTCTATTGCACGTCTGGGACAAAATATGACATTTCCTACAGCCAGGTATTCGAAACCCACGCTCGCGTTATAATATGCTTTCAACATTCATGAATTAGACAATCATAAAAAAGATTGATGAATAAATACATTTTTCCTCGTACTTATTTATACTAAAAATACCAAAGTTTTCTCAAAAGTACGGAAATAAATATGTTGAGACGTTTTTGTCTTTTTTTCTGATAGGTAAGTACATAATATAAAAATTGAAAAACTTTCGGGAGAATAAACTTTCACTTTTGATAAAAGGCCAATTTTAAAACTTATGCTTTTTATAAAAGTTTTTTTTTATTACAATATTTTTACAATCCAGAATAGATGTTTTCAGAGTTTACAGAGTGGAAGTTATTTTAAGTATCGCCCTGATATAAAACCACTTAACAAAGTTGAAACTTTGAAATGACTTTGGAAATGTTTGGTGACCAGATTTGAATAGCCAGGTACTTCTCCAGTTCCCTCTTTCCCATCTCCTACCCTTTCCCACTATCTTCAGCCTCACAACATACCCCAATTGGGGATGCCATAGTCGCACTGGCTCCAGGTAGTTCGGTAGTATTTCTACTCCAATGAAGAGAACTAGCTCTTGAGTTGGGTTGAATAATATTATTTTAAAGTATTTAAATAACATTTCTTCAGTTTTATTATTTATATAAGTTTTTTTTTCGAAGAAAGGCTGTATCGAATAAAGAAACTTACGTGGAGCACACGAAAGAATCGAGCATGCATTTGGATATTCACCAATGCCAAAGAGAAATCCTGTTATTGACTTAATATTATGTAGGTACTTGAAACTAGTACAGTACACAATTCAAACGTTTATGTTCTAATTATTACAATCCGTCCATTTAATTTTATCTCAAAATACTGTGAGTAAATTTGACTATGTTTCCCGACTTATTAGCCTGATTCTCGTGACGCTACCAACATTCATTAATTCATCAACAATTCCCAATATTGGGGGGTGCAATTCACTGCCATCGTCCCAATAGCCCAAGGCAACAAGGTCTGCTCTACCTCTATGATTTCCTTCCCGTCTATTAAATGACTAACCACATCGGAATTACGGGCAAACAACTGATCATTTCGGCCATGGATGTAAAATTAATCAAATCATCATTCCATCTACATTCTACATCAATAAAGCAGTAATAAATAGTTTCGTCATACATCGCTGACCAATAAAATTTAGACATTTATTTATATTATGCTTACTTATTATTAAACGAATTAATTTAAAATTATTATGTTTATTATTTCAAAATATTTCCGAATTATAGTGTTTAAGTGTGTTTCACTACCACAGGCGGTACATACGTTGATCCATAGTGATAGATACCCTGAAAATCGCCGAGGAGAAAGACTTCCAAATAGAATGGAAACGTTAAAATTAATATCTGTGAATATCTGAAACGGCAAAGCGAGTATTTAGTGATCACATCGAATAGCCGAGTACTTTCAGCTTCACAGAATACTCCAATTGGGGATTCCGTAAGATGTCTCACTAATGTGTAATGTCACACTGTGCAGTAGATATTTATTTGAAATAATTCTTAAAGCTCAATACATGGATAGTGGCAAAACAAGTCGTCAGTATTTATTTATGCCTACGTGTGTAGAGCTTTTTATGCAAGTGTATTTATAAAAGGGTAAATAGCGGTTGTACACCAGCCTCTCATTCCAATACATTCCAAGTAGATACTACTGATGAAACTTAACTACGAAAAGGAACTATGGAAATTTGAAAGAACAAGAAACAAAAATAAAAAGGTAACAAAAATAAAAAGGTCGCAACTGGGAAAAATCTTTATCAACTCGACAATATACTATGTGGGCCATATTTTAGTCAAAGATTGTTAATTCTGATTTGGAAATATAAGACTGACAAAAATTATTTAAAACCAGAGTTCCAAATGGTATGGTTTGGTATAAGGCGTTTGTCCCGGTAACACAAGATCCTGGATTCGAGTTCCAGTTGCGATCGTTACCTTTCTATTTTTCTGTGTGTTGTTTTTTTCATATTTTGTTTAGATTTATTAGTACTTTCTTCTTCAATGATAAAATGCAGCGATTGGTAAAACCTTTGAAAGTTATTATGTTATTCTTCTTCGTGTGCCCTGTGTCCCTCCGACGTTGGCTATCACTCTGGAAAATGTCTCTCTATCTTGCGCTGCCCGGAATAGCTCCTCCACACTTCTAATACCGGTCCACTCTCGTACATTTCGCAGCCAAGACATTTGTCTTCTACCGGGCCCTCGGCGACCCTCTATCTTGCCTTTCAATATTAATTGGAACAAGTGATACTTCTCACCTTGAAGTATGTGACCGAGATATAAAATTTTCCTGACCTTTATTAGCGTGAGCCGTTCTCTATCTGCTCTAGCCCGAGAATTTCTGTGTTGGTAATCATTTCGGTCCATGGAACCTTGAGCATTCTCCGGTGAAGCCATATTTCAACAGCCTCTAACTTAATTATAGTATTGTATGTACCTGTTCATGGTATTTACTTTCAAAGTCCATGTCTCACATACATACAGCAAGACCAACCACAAATTTTATCATTCTCTGCCTTAGTTTTAAATTGATATTGTTATTGCAGAAGAGAGATTTAATTTTACTGAATGCAGTTCTTGCTGCTTCAATTCTGCACTTAACCACATATGGGTCAAGAGTCTACGTGAGAATACTGCCGAGGTATCTAAATCTTTCCACCTTTTCGACATTGCAACCATTTAACTGTTTCACTAATCCAGAGTAATCTAGTCGTCCAAATGTCATCCATTTAGTTTTATTGATGTTGATTGTTAAGCCCAGTTGCTCACCAGCATTATTAACAAGCTTTAACAGGTCTTGGAGGTCATCGATATGGTCAGCTAGTCAAACAGTATCATCTGCTTTTCTTATGTTATTAATCACAACTCCATTGATCTTCAGGCCCTTCTCGGTATAACATTGGGCTCTTTTTAAGACATAGTTGGAATAGAGATTAAACAATCTTGGCGACAGGATACAGCCTTGTTGTACTGCATGCTGAATGGCGATTGCATTAGATCTCTTATTTTTGCTGTTTGGAACCAATACATGTTTTTAATGCAATTCTTGTCTTTGGTGTCAATGTTACAATCCGCAAGCATTTTCATTAGGTCAGCATTTTTTACCCTATCAAATGCCCTTTTGTAGTCAATAATACAGGCAACGACTTCCTTTCTTTGATCACGACACTTTTTTCAATAGTGCGTCGACAGATAATAATGCTTCATGCGCCCCAAACGCGTTTCTGAAGCCAAACTGAGTGTCATCCAAGTCCTGCTCGCACTTATTGCGTATCCTGGCATGTATTATTTTAAGGAATGAAAATAAGTTAAGAATATGACTTATCAGGCTTATTAATCGATAGTCATTGCATTTCTTAGGGTACTATTATTACTGTTTTTTAGGCAAAGCCACGAAAGTGGATTTTAGCCAATCTTTGTGTCATTAGAGCTAAATAACCTTAACAGGTAGTCAACATTTACTTAATAAATAAGCTTGAACCCCTCAACTGGAATATTGTCTGATTCGCACGCTTTTCTATTGTCTGAAGTCTTTATCGCATGAAGAATTTCAGATTTTAAAATCGATGGTCCATGCAATTGAACGGTAGGAATATTAATGTTAATTAATCTAAAATCTTTGAATATATCATAAATATACTTTTCCCATGTTTGTAAAATATATTTTTCATCCAAATTAATTTATTGGATGTCAACTAAACGTGATGGAGTAATTCCTGTACAAGTGCCTGTAATTTACTTAAATTTTTTGTGGGAGTTATAAAGTTATTATAACAAGAGTTATTCTAATAAAAAAATTATATTCATTTAGACCATATGTTATCAACGTCGGCAATATCGCCCCCTTGTGGGCATTTTAGACTTTCAAGGGGGGCGGTAGAAGACCCAGAGAAAACTAGGAGGCGTTGAGATGGCATAGTGAGGGCAGGTAAAAAAAATATGGTCTAAAAAGACAAAAAAACCACACTTATCACATACTTACATTTACTATTATTATTATTATTATTAAGAAACATTGTGAACACAAAAAGGAAGGAGATAGCGATACCCCCCTCCCCCCTACCGTTGTGGTAAATAAAAAATGGGTGGTGGGCAAAATAAGGTTAAGAACCTATGGTTTAGACTTTTAAAAAAGGTCAATAGGGTCCTATACAAATATAATCGGTTACGTTTATCCGAGACACTATCTAGGTTATAAACAAATTCTTTAGAACGTTGTGATCATTTAAAAAGATGGCAGCCAAAAATATGGGAAAATTAACCGAAGAAAATTGTTGATTCTGAATGTGAAATACGAGATCGACAGAAATGACAATAAAACAGTTACCAATGGCCTAGTTGGTAAAAGCGTTTGTCTCGGTAAGACAATAGATCCTGAGTTTGAAACTTTTAAATTTTTGTACCTTATTCTTTTCTCATATTTTCATTTAGATTTATTATTATTATTTTCTTCTTCAACAATGTTTTACATTGACGGCTATGTCCTTCTAAAGTTAGTTATTGTAAGAATTATTCCAATAAAAATTAAAGTTGATTCGTTTAATTTATTTAACAGTCCGGTGCAGGCGTTGTAATGGTCGCATACCCCTGTCAGAATCTTCTGGAATAAGCCTTTTCTTGAAACTTCAGCTATTACATCTAAGGTGCTGAGGTTACAATTCTTATTGCTTAAGTTGCGTCGTTTTTCAGGATACATTTCGGTTTTAATCGCGAAATGTTTATAATAGAAAACCCGGTCCTTCTGCTAACGTTTATGGAGTTTTGAAACACTTAAAGCTTTTGTCTCATACGTTCAACAAACTTCAAACAGTTTGCAGTTTGTTGTTCTTTTTCTTGACCACGCTTTTCAGGAAAATTGTATATTTTTTAAATCTCGGATTTTTTTACGTTCATAACCTGTGTTTCACGCTCTACAACGAAACTTCGAGGGTTTGTTATTCATGATATTCTACGAAAAATATATCATAATAAAGTTTTACTACTGAAAGATATATATTTTTATGAAATAACTAACGCAGACCCGTGAAACATCACGGGATAACCAATAAAAGTATAAAAAATTTCGGATTTTGGAAAAAGAAAGAATTTATTTTTAAAAAATGCCCCTGGAGCAATTGCCTGTCAGAATTTTTTTTTTGAATTTTAATAACTTAAAAATTACTACTTTTATCCGATAACATTATAAAAATTCAAGAACAAAAGTGTATCACTGCTTATGAAAAGGATATCCATTCAAAAATATGTATGAATGACTGAAATAGCTGTATGAACGGCCCGATAAAGAATGTCCGCTTGTTCAGTGAAACCGTATTCTCAGTAACGTATCCTTAATTCTATTAATTTATCTAAGCCTTTTTCAAACATTTAAACAAAACAAATACACATATAAAAATAGAATTATAATTAAATTAATTAATGATTGTTCCTACATTCGCTTAACTACATTACAATACACAGTTTCAATTTTGAAAATTAATGCACAACGCAGGAATGCTTAGAAATTTTTCACATCGTGCATGCACTGACAACCCAAATTAGTATGTTTTATTAATTAATACGATGTGGCCTAGATATCCTTCTAACTTATGTATGTAATATACAATACAAAAACCTTACACATCCTCACTTTGTACTCTACTATAAACAAACTCACAAGCATCAAAAACTCTCAAGCTGTGAGCTATGCCGTAACGAAATTTTCCATGTCGTAGTTGTGCCGAAAATTACTAGTTCAAAACAACTATTTTCAGCTTCCAAAACAAATTCCACCACTGGGTTTATTTACAAAGAGTCACATATATTATTTGTTGCGTACGTTTACGTTTTACGATATCTAAAAAAATGGGATGATACTCGACCTTAACCGTATCTTTACATCTTGTTGAGTTATAAGGAATTTACTTAATGGGTACCTACATGAAATTTTGTGCGTCCTTTGTTTGAGAACCGACATAATTAATGTTTTCATTAACTTATCTTAAGTAAGCTTTCGTCACTTGGTCCTGTCTCAAGAGCTCACTTATTTCATAAGTTAGGGTCCTTCCACATCCTAATATAACACCCTCCCGGAAACCGTCCGTCCTTATATATTATCATTGTACATCCAATTCGCCTATCTGGTCCAGACCCGGATTGACCTATACGCAAATTAAGCGTAATTAAAATTATTAAAAAATTAATTTTTCAGCAAGAGTAAGCTTTTGGAGTGAACGTTTAAATTTTGTATAATTTTCGGTGTCCTTTTCCAACCTGCATATAGCTTTTGGACTTTATAAAATTAATGGTAACGAATCTGGTTTAGCATCCATTACTTTGGTAAAAGAATTATAAAAATGCTGAACAGAACAACCATGCAACAAAGTAGGCTAGATGATTTTGTTCTAGATCTTATATAATACTCTGTTCCTGAGCCATTCAACTTTACAAGTAAATAAAAAAGACAATTTAAATAAAGACCGACACAACAAAACTCGGGCAAATATACGTGTTACTGATTCCAACATATTAAAAAACCTCGAGTCAGCGTACTTGGAAGAAAGTTCTTCAATAAACTACTAGAAAATATAAGCACCTTTAAAGAATTTAAAATTTATTTTAAAAAATATACTGAAAACGTAAACTAAAAAATAAACAATAAAAAATAAAAATGATTTTTTTTTTTTTAAACGGCCATAAAAATTCTCTTAATAACTAAATAATAAAAACACCCTACATGCACATAACCATGGCATTTTATAGGGGAGGTAAATTTTTAAATAAAAATATGGAGTGCATAATTGTCTGTATCAATTTTATTTATATTTCTGAGTTCAAGTAATATAGGTGTAAGTCGATCCAAAATTGTTACGCAATACATGATTTAAACGGGTAATGAAAAATTTTGCTGTGTTTAATTTGTAATGAAAAGCTATCATTAAGACTATCTATGAAATGTAGACTATTTTTCTGTTGGGTCCGTCATAAATCTTCACCAGGATTATTAAAGTAAAGTATTGTAGTTTTTTTTTGGAGTCTTCTGCTCTTCACGATGAACTTTTTAACTGCCATCTTATCAATTACTATCTCAGAAGGGGGACACAAAATGTCTTTGTTCTTTGGGCCTCTGAAGGTATTAATTCGGTTCTGTATCCGTCCACACTACTAGCACGCTGCCTCTCTCATCCTATCTTCCAGGGAACGAGAAATCCCAGAAGCCGTACGGTCAGCTCTCAGGATAATCCTCGGTACTTTGTTAACGGGTCTGTAAAACAAGATTGTTTAATCGCCTTACACGCCCGTTTATTATGAAAGAGAAGATTTGTATGCAAATTGGGGTATTATTCTCGATATATTCGACCGCTTTAGTTTTAAAGTGGTCGCCAGTACTGTCCGCTGTATGCGAAAATTAACAACGCGGTTATACCTATGTGATTTTAATTACATCACAATTGGTTAAATTTATGACACCCGCTATGACCAGGCAGTGAAGAATAAGATACCTAAAATGATGCTGGATAGCAACAAAGTAAAATTAAGTGATTGTACTTCATGTTTCATAATCAATTTTTTTACGATATCTCATTAACAGTGCTTATGTCATTTTGCGAATACTGTGTGGGGGAATTTTAAGGGAAGAAAGGAGAGTAAGTTCTGGGAAGGAAAAATGTATATCGTGTGGATAGGAATCGGCGGTTCCTGAAATGAGAACGTTTGAATCCATTCCTTCCACTGCGGTGAAAGACGACGATCAAGAGAGTCCTGCTGGAGAGGTCAAGTTATTCATCAACCGATCCCTCCTGATACGGCCCGCCACGTAGCTGGTGGCCAGATGCGTCCGCCACCGAGACCTAAACAAGTCTCACCCCATGAATCCGGGCATTGTTGTCATCAAACGTAGCAAACCACTTGGCTGACCTGTGCAAAGGTGTTGATTATCCAATGGATGGTTCCTGGGGCGACGGTACCCATGCCCACCTCCCAAATTATTGTGCTCCCTAAAAATTAACACATTTGGATAATTCAATAAGTACGCAATACCAAAACTCCATTATCTAACTTATTTTCTTCTATTAACTTCTATAACTTCACTTTTTTATGTTTAATACAGATTGCTGCACTGGTTTCGCTACAATCGTAACTTCTTCAGGGCAGTATTATACTCTACTGATAGTAGCAAAACCTGGTCGGCAGTAATGTTAACAAAATTATTGTTTTACTTGAAATTATAATATCATATCACAAAGTGTTGAATATCTTTAACTCTTGTTACAGGGAGCCATACCTTACCAATTAGATAACCCAGTGGCAGACAGTAGAAGAAGAAAAATCCAAAATTGATGGTTTATTACGTTATTCTTGCAATTAAGTTATGAAGAAAAAATCAATAAAAATGGTTTTAAAACCGTTATCTATTTATTTATTTATACAATACATGGTACATAATTGTGATGTTTACATAAAGTGGGTTTATTAAATCACCATACAAGGCGATTTAATATAAATTATTTATGATATTTATCTATTGTAATAAAATTAGAAAAATTGACTTCGTTCGTTTTATTCGATAACGTGACGTTGTCATAAGATGTAAGTATTTTCACTGATAATAAATAATAAATTAGATACTTATATGGTAATACATGAGTCTTTGGTCCTAGAAATTATTTTTTAGCTTGTTTAAAGTAACGCTTTACTGGGTGCAACTATATTGAAAATGTATTTTTTTATTTAAGTACGAACCTTGTTACCAAAAACACATAAAGCCTAGATTCAAATCAACAGAAAAAAACATTCAAGAAAAACACCATTACCATAACCATTGATTTGCCTGTCTTATAAATTATATATAAGAAACGGTATTTTATCCAATACTGGCAAATACCTTGCAAGAACTCCCATAAACCAAGCAATAACATTTCTGCTCTTTATTTGTATGCAGAAGGCGCGTTGGGAGTCATATTTCAGAAAACCTTCCCCTTTAGATTATAAATCGAACTTCAAGGGATGCAGCACAATGAAAAGTTGATATTAAAAACCTTAAGATGAAAAATTATGAACCACAAGTGATTTTTTACGAGACTCCCAATTTTACAAATAATGAAAGAATCATTTTGGAAAAAAAGATGTAAGGAACATATTTTCAATTTTTTTACAAACCAATTCACTCAACATGACAAAAGTTCAAAATGGCGCAGGGTCAACATAATTAAGGTTCAACATATTAAAGTACATCCTCATAACCGAATTACATAAAAGCTCAAAATTGCAAGGAATGAAAGTTCAAAGCTTTAAAAGCTTTACCTAGGAAATGTTCAACTAAATCAAATTGCTAAGAAATAACATCATAAAGGCCCACTGAAAATTACGGAAGCTCAACATGAAAAATACTTCACTACTTCATAAATCTCTACCAAACAATAGTTAACTGTCATAGAAAATCGGCATTATAAAAGTTAAACATCGTAAAAGTTCGACATGAGAAAAGCTCAAAATCGTAAAGCTAACTATCACGGAAAATCGGCAAAAAAATGTTAGACTCAACGTAACAAAAGTGTAATTTGACAAAAAAAACTGACATTAAAAATGATTATATAACTAAATTTTTTTATCTACACTTAAAAACTGGACACATATACTGTAAATACATCGATCGTCCACTTGATTAGTTAAAAATCTCCAAATACTAAGTTTTGAGATAAAGAGGAAAGCAATATTCGAATGCCCACCATTAATCAAAAGTTATTTACATGCGTCTGTTTTACATATAAAATAATACCGGTAGGCATAATGGTCCCTTAAATAAGTATGATATTTTGAAATATTCTAATAGTAATCCAGATCATATCATGATTTGTCTAATTCACTACAAGTTTTTCGGCGTTATTATTGATTTATTGGTGTTAATGAGTATTTTCTCAGATATATGGTACACTTTTACGTATAACTGCATACGCAACTCAAATTTAGATTTTTCGGAGATGTCTGACTAATCAACTGGTCGATCGATATTGTATTTTCTGTTATTATTGGTCTTCCTGAAAAATGTCGACCTTAAAAAATATTTTATCTCGCAAATTTATAAAATATCCCCAATTATTTCATCGCAGCCTTCCCTTACTAAAGATGTAATATTGAAAAACACTCGGAGCCGGGACTTAAGCGATATTTATAATAATTGAATATTTTTCTGTCATAGAGAACGGCCAAGGCGTTGTGTAAGTACAATTGATGCCTTCGGTAAGGGCCATTTAGGCTAAATTATTGGCGATTCAAATTGAAAAGGCCTAATATAAATCTCAACCTTTTTGTGAAAGGGTTCGCGTCTGAGACGCCGGCGTAGGTACCTACCTGAACGATTTTTCTCAGGTTGAATATGATTTAATCTGCAGATTTAAATAAATTAAACTCTTTTCCTTGGCGAGATTGTAAATATTAAAGCGTAAATAATCACAATTCGTACAATAAAAACGGAAAAGGAGTGAAACAATATGAATAGTCGCTTATGGAGGATTTTTGACCGCCTTTTGTCTCCAGAGAAAAAAACATTTTTTAAAACATGTATATATGTTGTTTAAACGTAGCCCAAGTATTGTGAGGCTTGGCACTTGTTTAAAGTTAAATATTTTTCAAAAATTTGTAGATCAGATATTGCTAGATTAAAATTGCCAAAATGCAAAATTCGTGACACCAAACTAAATGTTAAAATTGTTAGCGGCTTTAGTAAAAAGATTATTTGCTTTACGGTTCTGTTTTGATGGGTAACATATACAATTATTTATACGCGGTGTTCGGAAACTCGCAGTATAATCAAGAAATTAGTGAATCTACATCAGATAGAGAACACAAAAACTTTTTTTTTTTAATCTGAGCGTTCCGATTTTTTTATTTCTTTTCCATTTTTGCGGCAACTTAACTTCGGTTTAGCTGGTAGTTCTGTGAACAGTAGACTTTTTGTAATATTTTTATTCCAATTTGACAGCTCGAGCGCCAGAGCGCACGGAATAAATAGGTACTACCGAACACGACTACCATCTTGACATGATTGACCGGACCTGAAACACACATTATACAAACTTACAGACAGATGAAATTCAAAGTAGTCGAGTAGAAAAAGGACATCGCTACGCTCAGTCAAAAAAAACTTTTGGTGCCAGGGCGATGCTTCGACGCGTTTTAGAAAATATTAAACAGCTGACATATTATTAACCGCCATCAACTTTTTTTTCCAATACGATCTAAAGAAGTCCGTATTCGAACTTTATTTACCCAAAAACCAAAACTCAAATAAAAATAAAATATACCACAAAATCGACTCTAATTTATCCACCAGTTATTGCGAGTTTTCGAACCCCGTTTACGTTTTTTAGTTTAAAAACTTGTAAATATTTGCTCAAGTATAAAAATTAAACATTATAAAACAATTTTTCAATCCGTATAATGTGGAAAAACACGACGTATTTTCAATAAAAACCACTAATGCTTTATTCTTCTATATGCTAATTTATTAAAATTCCAAATTACCTAATGAATTATATTGGGGCTGGTAAGCCGTTAATAATACTGCAATTTGTCAAGTTCTTTTTAAATCCTGAAAGCTTATGCGCTAATGGGCTAATGTTTTGGATAATTTCCACACCAGACCTGGTACAGAAGTCGATAAATAAATTTATTGGCAATGCGCCCGAAAAATACAATTCGCGACGCATTTTACTGCAGAAGGGCTGCTAACGGGCGCGGCTAAATTCGTATTTATTTACGGAAAGTTCGTTTAAATAAATTTAAAAAATGCAATTAATTGTCTCCCGCTTTTTGGAGTCCACTAAGCACCCATCACCAAATATACTCGTATTAAGTACCTTGGGTTTGTCTGTTAACCATCCCGTGCAGTTTCAAATATACCACGGCTATCATTTTGTTACTCACAAAAGTTTGAGCAAATGTATTTCTGGTGACACGACAGTTGATCCGCCGACAATTGAACCCTCGAAGAAAAAATCAATAAAAATGGTTTTAAAACCGTTATCTATTTATTTATTTATACAATACATGGTACATAATTGTGATATTTACATAAAGTGGGTTTATTAAATCACCATACAAGGCGATTTAATATAAATTATTTATGATATTTATCTATTGTAATAAAATTAGAAAAATTGACTTCGTTCGTTTTATTCGATAACGTGACGTTGTCATAAGATGTAAGTATTTTCACTGATAATAAATAATAAATTAGATACTTATATGGTAATACATATGATTCTTTGGTCCTAGAAATTATTTTTTAGCTCTTTTTAGACAATTGAACCCTCGAAATGATATTTACTATAAAATTACATTTTTTTTGTGCATTATTTACCAATGTCAAATTTAAAACGACTCTAAAAATACTCTTAATAATAAGTTGTTATACACGGTAATTTTTGTCTACTTATGCGCTGGTGTACACGGAAAATGGAGAATTTTTTTTTTTCTTGAATGAAAATAAGTTTAATGCTTTATTTATTCAGTGATACATGCTCTCTGCACATTCCTTCGGTTACTTAGTTATAATTAGTAATTCCCCTTGGCCGGGAGACCTAATGGTCTTCGGCCCCTTATGTACCAGCATAATTAGTAGTCGGAGGCCTTCTTAATATTGGGTGCTGCATCACTCGTTGCACTGGTCAACGAATGCCCGCTCCATTCATTCTCCAGCGGGATTTATGAGGTCCACAGGACAACGCCTGAGGCCCTAGACTGGCTCGCAGACCTAGATGTCCTCCTCTGACCCCCCCACCATACGAAAGAAGAAGACTTAGTTATGTGTTGTTTAATTATTTCCGTATTTTCCCTAAACCGACTGCACATTGTATATGAGTGCGTCGGGGGGCCGATTGTCGGCGGATCTTTTTTCATGGAACGGTTTTCCTGGTTTCCGGTGAAACTGAAATGTAATTATTGTTATCAAGTTTAATTTGTAAAACTCCATTTTAATTTTTTATTTCTTTTATATTTTCCATAATATTATTATTTAATTTATAAAAACAATTTATTTATAAACAAGTTCTGCTATGTAATTATTATTGCGCGTTACAGCTGTTTCGCCTTATGAAGGCAAAAAAAGAGGTGAAAAAATAAATTTATAAAAAACATAATAAAAAACTGAAATGTAAATAAGATTTAGCTAATATCAATATGATAGCATTTAGGCTGACATGTCTAACAAATTCTTGTCGAGCAAGTGATTGATTGAAGTCTTCTTAAATGTAATATTCTAAATAGCTGCTAAGAAGTAACCTTTGAATTTGAAATTTCAAAGTATTTAGGGGAAAGAAAATGAATTGCTTTTTTACGGCATATTTTAGATATTGGAACTGAATTTCTACTAATTCAAAACCTTCCTATTACTCTTTGCTTACCTTTTTCAAATTCCTTCCTTCCAAAATAGTGATGCCATATTTCGACTACCTAACAGTGCTCTTACTTTTTAGTTACGGTTATGCCAAAACCAGTTCTTATATTCTTATCATCCTCGCATTCCAAACTTCTACCGATACATTATAACGTACTTCCCTAAAACACTTTAATCTCCAAAAAAAAATTTATTTTTTAAGATCATTTTTATTCGGTTGCCAAGTTAAAAAGTAATTATGTGATTACTTCCTGTAAGAAAAAACTGCAAAATATGCTTCGAAAATCATAAAAAACACCTCTGGATCTATTGTCCAACATGCGGTATGAACAAATTTACAAAGTTTCTTTAATCTTTGTGTGATTTTTTTGGTTAATCTGCTAATTATATTATACTTTACTTTTTCAACTATTTATATAGAAAGCTTTGTATTATAAAATTTTATCAATTGTACCAAAATAATTGTTAATAAAAAAAAATTAAAAAATCACTGCTTAACTCAGATACGGAGAAATTTTTGCTCTATTTTAAATAAGTCAATAATCTCTGGCTTGAAGTAAAATCATGTTTGGTTTCATAGTGCTTTCACACAAATGAATTGATTTTTTTTTTTTTATATGAAATACCGCACAAAAGTCCCAACTGCTCCCGTCTGGAGCCAGTGAGACTATGGCATCCCCAATTGGGGTATGTTGTGAGGCTGAAGGTAGTGGGGAGGGGAAGGAGATAGGGAAGAGGAAGGTGGGGAAGTACCTGGCTATTCAGATCTGGTCACTAAACACGGCTAAAGCCATTTCAAGCAACGTTTCAATTCTGAATGGTGGTCTTACACCAGGGCGATACTGATAGTATCTTCCACTCTGGAACGTGCCGCAAATATACTATATATTATTTTAAATGAATAAATTGTGAAATAACACAAATTAATCAAATAAAATTTATTTGCGCACGCCGGGTTCGAACCCGCGACCTTCGGATTGTGAGTCGAGAGTCTTGCCTCGGGACCACGGAGGCCGTCAAGATTAGAGATTCAAGAGAGACAAGATTTCCTTAGGTCTAAACTTAAACTTTAGGTCGCACAGTTTACACCCGCCCTTTGCAAGCGGGTTCTCTACAGAGCGTCGGACCATCCCAATAATAATAAACTAGCAGTTAAAATCCCGCTCCACGGCCGGCGGGCGACACAACAGTAGCTTAGTCACAAACTTCACGTACATATTATCCATATGCAAAATGGAGAGATTCATGAACATGCAAATCCAAAAGTACTTAAGCCTGCCAGCCGACATTCCTCATAATAGCTGTTAACGTATGTGGCGCCATCTTTTGGCATTATTAACTACTGGCTTTAATTCAGTTCTATTACGATAGTAGCTTAGTCAAAAAGTTGTACTTGAAGTCGGATTCTTAAATTTTAACCCTACAGTCTCTAGGGTATTAATGCTGTCAGCTAGCAAGAGATTTTTTAAATTTTCTTTTCTCATCAGTCGCTTACGCCTATGAGCTTTGATCGTTTTTTTTTTAATATTCGCGCATCCTCTATCATAGGTATTTACATATTTGCCTTCCAAACTACCTTCACTTTTTTTCTTCTTTTCGAACGCTATAACGGAGCTTTAAAATAAAATGATACACAGAGGAACAGTTTTTCGTTAATAATGTTCCGTCACAAAGTTACTAATTCAAAAAAATATTTAAATTCTCACCATCCTCTTTTTAACGGATGAATAGCCTCCCTTCGCATTCCTTTTAGTGCTATATGTACAACAAAAAGTCCCGTGGAAACAAAGGGCCCACCACGCCACGCCACACGGAGTGGAATCGCAAAGCGTGGTGTTAAATGGCCAGTCTAACTTTTGTGTCTATAGTTCTGCGTGCCGGCGCGCGGCGGGAGGCGCTGAATCGTTCCAGCTGCCATTGTCATATTCAGAAAGATACAGTTAACACGGGAAATGGCGTTTTTATGTGGAAATGTGTGCTGCCAAATATTTCACTCATTGATGTAGAGCTCGCTAGATGAGCTAGCTACTAATCGAAAGAAACGTTTAATTACTTTATATGAAAGTAATAGTAATGCGCAAAGCGAGTGAACAGTTGAAATGGTTTCGTTTCTCGCTTAAGAGGGACGTATGCGCGGCCCATTTCGGCCAATTTCATACAAATCTTAAATTTGGATTTAAGGTCAAAATACCCAACCAAACTGAAAATGTATTTTTGTAATCAAAAGTTTTATTTTTATTTAGTACGGATGTGAGCTACTTTATTTATTTTTGCTTTAAATTATAAGATATAATTAGGCCATTAAAGATTTTAATGTTTCATGATTTTAGAGGCAATTTGGGCAATTATTTGCGAGTAAATGAAAAACAAAAAAAAATAATTTAACTAACTATAAAAAATAAAATGAAATATAAAATAAAAAATAAAAATTAACAAAAAAATCATTTTGATGGGTGTAAATTTAAAATACAAATTACCTTTTTACGGCGGAACAAAATTTTGTCGTTTATATATTAAAATAACTACCCAACAAATTCATTTTAAACAATTTTTTTATTTTATTTTTCATTTTATTTTTAAAATAAATAAAGTAAAATTATTTTTTAACTTTTTTTTATGAACTCACAAATAATTGTCAAAATTGCTTCTAAAATCATGAAACACCAAAATCTAAAAATTTGAAGCAAAAATAAATAAAATAGCTCACCTCCGTACTAGATATTTGATATAACTTTTGATTACAAAAATTATTTTTCAGTACGGTTGAGTATTTTGATCTTAAATCCAAATTTAAGATTTGTATGAAACTGACCGATATGGGCCGCGCATACGTTCCTCTTAAGGGTGGAGTGTTTCAAGCTTTTGAATTTTGAACGATTTAACCAAAGATAAAAGAATATGAATGATGTCTTTGGTTTGAACAGTTCATCACTTTGCTAATTTCTTATGGTGATTTATTTTGGGTTATTATGCCGTTTCGCGCTACCTATTTCTTTAGCCAACGTTCCGGACAGCATTGCAGTGTTCATCATCAGGACAGACATGAAATCATAATTATACATCTACCCTGATGATAGATACTACAATGCTGTTCGAAACGTTGGCAAAAAAAGAATATAGCTCAACACGGCATAATAAACCAAAAATGAACGAAAATACTTTTTGCCGTGAAAATCTCAAATCATATCATAACTAATTTCTGTTATCGGTGCATGGGTGCGTGATTTGAAATTGTATTTCTGCATAGTGCGAAAAATGATTCAATTACAATGAACTTTTTATTTTCAAAATTGGAACTGATAAGTATAAAATTCAATAACTGTAGCCCAGAAGCAAAAAGCCAAAGTTTTAGCTACAGCTTAAATACTCGTACTTCGGAGCTAGGGTAAAAGCCGGATAGTTGCGCCACTTTTCAAAAAAGCTCTTTTATTAAAAAATATGTACCTACTAAAAATAATGCAATGTGTATATTTAAATGTAGGTCCTTCATCTTTTATAGTAGCCTATTTTTGCATACATAATTTATAGCTGTCTAACGTTAAAAACGCCCAGGTGAAACCATGCGGGGATAGACGCCTTACTACGATTTTTTTTAGATAAAAACAAATTTATATCAATCCAAGTAATCAGTCTTTATTATTTACTGAGATTTTTTTATTTACTACTTACTAATCAAAATATTAATCAACATTATAAAATATTATTTTGTTTTAACTTTATAAACTATAAAAATTCAACAAAAAAGCCTCCAAACTTTAAGTTACGTAAATCATTATTAAAATATTATTATTTTTCTTATAGATAGAACAATATGGAAATTTGTTTTGGCATTACCATAAATTCTATCAAAAAAGCCAGAGTTTTCAACTTTCCACATCTCATGCAATGGTTTTCGAATGTTGTGCAAGTTTCATGCAACCATATCCCTCATTGAATTCAATCTGATTTCGATTTAGAGAAATTGTTATTCTCAAAACATTCTACACAATAATCATCAACTGAAACTTTTTTGTTCGTATTAGCATTTTTCACTTTTAATAATTCAAGATTTCCCTAGAGCGACTATCCGCAAAAGTAAATAGGGTTGACTATCCTTTTTGATACGGATTCTTGCCGTTTTTATTTGAGAATTAAATAAAAACTGTTCTGAATGAATTGAAACAAAAAGTTGACCGAAACCACAATCAATAATAAAAATATTCAATAAAAATTACTCCCCAATATAATTTTGACACCTGTCAAAGTTTCGCCGTGGAATAAATTCGGTCACACAAACAAAACGCATGCACCTCCGTACTCCGAGAGTTTACATGTCACTGAGGCCTGCGAGAGGGGCACTTCTAATTATACTAAAGCGCTATTGCCACCAACATCCCTAAAATAGTGTTTTCAAAACCGGGGCATGTATCCCACTGAGTTGTTTGGCAATTTTGTGATGACATCAATGGACTACTGACAGAATCCCAATTACAAGCAATAGACCCAATTGCTGATATCAGAAATTTCTAAAACTTTAACACTTTTTTTCTGTATTTTTTGTTATTTTCTTTTAACAATATTTTAATTCGTACTTTGATATATTTTAACTATTATCTCGCGAAATTGCAACACTGCCTCGATATCTGAAATAAATAATAGAAATAAATTTTCAAACAGCATGTTACACAAGCATGTTAGGCATAATAACTAACTCTTTTTATTAGTAGAAAACTCCTTTTTTTGGAATTTGTATTTTTTTATTTTATTTTACCAACATTCAAAAGATAAATTTCATCTTATACGGGACTACGTTAATAATTTTTTAAACGTTCAATGGACTTTCACTCGATTTCATGCGATTCCGATTTGAAAATGTGATGGAAATAACTAATCATCAGCAGCAGTGATATTAACATTAAAAATGTCTACAGAGCAAGTTTCATTCCCCACATGATTCATTCTCTGAGAACAAGAATTGCACATAAAATAAGTGCGAGGAGCAAATACAATAAATGGAGCACGGAGCCTAGTTTTGTATTAATTGGATACGCGATAATAATCGTCGTGTTCACCAGATCATTGCTGTCGAAATGTTGTTAATAATTTTAAATAATAATAAATTATGGCAAATTTTTCTTCTGAGGTAATTATTACTACTGGTTTTGAGCCTTTGTTTCTTCTCAATCCATTTCTTCACCCTGCTTGTACATGATTGGAAGAAATAAAATACAGTTAAATGAGAAATAGACTATTACTACGCTTTCACGTCCATTTGTTGAAACTTTAGCCTAATCGAAAGCCACGTCCCATCGTCTGACTGTCGTGAAACTTATCTTCTCTTGCATAGAACTTCCTTTGTCTCCCACAAAACTTCCAAGTAAGAACACATTAGAAAGATAAAAAATATCGCACTTACCAAAAAAAATATTAGTTATTATCTGTCTCGTGAAACTTGACTCCTCTCTTGCATGTAATTCTCAATGTCTTACCCGTTAAGTTAACACATTACGAAATATAAAAATACTATCTTTAAATAATGTGTTCAGATAATTTTATTTGTAAAAAGTAGAGGGCCAAGTAGATTTTTTTAAATATTTGAAATGCCTATTAATTTCCTTTCATTATTATGACTACTTCGTCGCAAATCGTTATTAAATATAAAAAAAAACAAAAGTTTCTTTGTTTGTCCCTAATTATTTTCTAAACCATTCATACGATTGAGATGAAATTTTGGTGAGTTGCTGTGCGCACGTCCGTGAAGTTTTCTATATACAATGTTGTCTTATGAGATAAGAATAAAAAATTGACGGCGCACGAGTTGTTCGAAAAATATGTGCTACATATATTTTTCACATAGTTTAGCGGCAGGGGGGAAAGGACGTAGGGACAGGCAAATCCGGAAGGGAGAGGGGAGGAAGGGGGTGTCATGGGAGGGGGTGAGGGAGGGGTGATGAAGGGGATGGCGGGGAAGGTGGAAGGGGAACGCAGGAAGGAGAGGGGAAAAGCAAGACTGTGGGTTTGAAGGACAGGGTTGACGCGGATAGGGGGAATGCGAGGAAGGAGGAAAGGTTATGCGGAAGGGGAAGAGAAACGGGGGCGGGAATGTAGATGCAAGGGAAAAGACACGCAGGAGTGCGGTAACGGAGGGCTGGGGAATGAGTGAAGGGCAGAGAGGGGATTACAAAGGAGACATAGTGGCGGTAGGGTAAAGCAGGGGGTTAGTTTGGAAAATCCATGTTTCTCATACGGAAAGCTGTATGTGCGTTGCTGCTCGCGCATTGTAAAATGTAATAATTTATACGTTTGCATACCAGAAGGAAAAACAAAATAAAATTTTTATTGCAAAACACTTAAATCAGCAGAATTAAAACAAACACTTTCTTTAAGTGGCATTGCAACGCATGCCAGGTACTAATAAAAACTAATCTTACTTACTAGGTCTAATAAAAACCTTTTATTTGCAATATTTTTTATGTTAGCTGACACTTTGAAGAAGCTGTGATATTACGTACTAATACTGGAATGCATTTTGTGTATATAATTAATAAAACAAAGTAATTTTAGGATCTCGTTCAAACACTTTTTTTTCTTTGTCATTTTTAATTTTATTTGAAAACGTTTGATACTGTTTCAATTTTTATTATTAACAGAACAAAAAATTTAAATAAATTAGAAAAAAATTAGGTCTAAAATAACTTTCAGGGTGTTTTATTTTAAATCCGAAACTAAAAAAATTATTAGTTAATATTATCGCAATAAGATAAACGTAGTATTATAATAAAATAAATGACACAATTCATATAAATGAAACTTTGCTAATAAATTTTTCTTAGCCGTTCAAATTGAGATCTGCAGAGAAGTGGTCTCATTCGATCCAGCACAAAAAAAATCAATTTTGGGCAGATTCTGCAGATCTTTATTTATGTGTACCGATGAATGTATGACCACACGGCTTAATGAATGCGCGATTTTTTTTCATTTATTAAATCGTATTTAACCTGTAGGATCCAGAAATAAATTAGTAAAAAATATACGCTTGTTAAAATATTTTTAAGGGCGATTTATTTGGGTGCCGATTGAAAAAGCGACATCTGCCCGAGTCTGCGGACAAAGTTGGTCGTAGTTCGGTCTCCAGGCGCTAATTCATTTGGCCCGCATCGATTCTAATTAAGGCCCAAAGTTTCCCCAACTCCGGGCCTGGAGGAGACATCTTCGGCCTGCAAAGCTGAAACTGGATACTCTACACAATTCACGCGGAGGGTCCTAATTTAGACGGTTGATACCTTGACGCTCTACTAGGCAAACTAAGCTATAATGTACTGAATTAGTTACTGTTCGGATACTGTTACGTAATTAAGAATTATATTTTATGATCATTTATGACCATATATTAGTATACCTACTAACTACCCTGCTTTACCCTTCTAGTTTTAACACCCTGAATGTGTCGACGATTCCAAAGACATCCAGGAATATTCAGTGATATTATCTCTCCGACCATGATGTGAACAAAACCAAACGCCGGTTATCAAGGCCGGATACGTAACATTGGTAATAGAAGTGGGATCTTCAAAACATTATTCATCAAAATAAATATTCGATAACATGTTAAAATTTAACACTAACTTTGTAACAAAACTTTAACAATATAAAGTGTATTAAAATGTTATATTTTGCTTATGTTAGAAGCCAACTTGAGTACAATTCTCCTGTCTGGAATCCTCATTTTAATATGCACGTACAAGCTGTTGAAAGAATACAAAACAAATTCTTACGTTTTCTAAATTTTAAAATGGTATTCCAGCAAATATGTTAAACTACAACACAATTTTAAACGATATGAACATGCTTAAATTGTCAGACAGAAGAATTTTCACTGACTTGGTATTTTTATATAAAATTCTAAATGATTTAGTTGATAGTCCGGTATTACCTGAATTGATAAGCTTCCGAATTCCACTTCGTAATACTAGAAGTCAGGATTTATTTCAGTGCAGAAATTCTGGGACTAACTACCATATGTATTCCTCTTTGCCCAGAATACTAATGGAGGGAAACAGTGGGGTATTTCCACAAACCAGGTATACCGCTAAAAACATGTGGAAGATTTAAAAATTATTTTTCTGAACATGATTATCGCATTAAAAATGTTTAATTTTAATATTTTCATTCATAATTATTGATTTCAAAATACGCGTAAACCGAACGAAACGTAAACGGCCCATGACTGCTTGTACGCATCATGACGTCACTAGAGTCGCCGTTCCGAGGTTTATCACCGTGTTACTATCAAACATCTAAATATTCTCGACTTGTTCGGGGTTATGGACGGTTTTATTTCATATTTAAGATGATTGTGTTATGTTTCTACGGTTTTATATAATATTGTCCAGTTGTAATGACTGACAGTAGTATTTTTAACGGCGTAATCCGACAACTTGCCTAAAATAGACGCTACAATGAGTAACAGTAATTTTCTAAGCCCTAAATTTCGGGATTCTAAGACGATATTGTAATGAAAACATTTTATTTACACAAAATCTCATATTATATACGTTATATACCGACTTCAATATTTTGACAAAATAGAGTTAATTCCGGCCCTTTTAAAATTAAATTGTAACAAAACAGCAAGTGTCAGTTCGTTACATAACTTCCCTGTCATAAAATGACGTTTAAAACTTTGGCCATTCTACAAATAAATTTCCTTATTTTAAGTGAATACCGCACAAAAGTTCCAACTGCTCCCAAACATCTGGAGCCAGTAAGACTATGGCATCCCATTTGGGATATTTTGTGAGGTTGAAGGTAGTGGGGAGGAAAGAAGATGCGGTAGAGAAAGGTGGTGAAGTACCTGGCTATTCAGATCTGGTCACTAACCACGGCTAAAGCCTTTGAAGCAACGTTTCAATTCTGAAAGGTGGTCTTACACCAGGGCGATACTGAAAGTATCGTCGACTCTGGAATGTGCCGCAAATATAGTACATATTATTTTAAACGAATAAATTGCCAAATGCAAAAACACTTATTCAAAGACCGGTCAGTGGCTGATTTGGCATCGCGTTTGGGTTCTCCATCACGACACAAGCAACATTATCCTGTTTCCTATGTGGTGGTAGTGGGAGATTTTCACATATTGTCAGATCATTCGTAAATTTATATTTTTTTATAGAAATTTCAGAAAGCACAAACGGGCGGTCCGTTCGATAGATTTCCCTCTCTAACAAACGGATTGCAATGTTTAGCGCGCAGGTTTCAGATGGGAATGGTGTCCTTGTTCTACCGGTATTTCGATAGAAGATGCTCCGAGGACCTAGCGTCATTGAACCCTTCGGCGCACACATTAAACGCACGCACAACATTTGTACACGGTCGACATTTTTTGTCGCCTTAGAAAGGGTCGTTTAAACATCTTATTTTGGGATTTTCTTGTAGTATTTGTAAACATGTGTACCAAACTATACATGTTTTGCAAGTGGGAAAATATAGGATAAATATAAAGATATAATTCGAGCAAACTGGAAGTCAATAAATAACACCAAGTACAACTTACAGATTCACTACAGTCACCTACGGGCGGCGATCGCATGGTGAGAGGCGCCTGTGACGTCACAGTGTGAATGGTGGAAAAAACATCGTTTTGGGGGCATTTTAAAAAGACGTATTTTAAAACGTTATAGAAAGTTAAGTCGTCGTCATAAAAATAAAATTAAAATTCCGTTATCATCGTAATTTTTTGCTTAATTTTTTTCAATAATAAAAAAAATGTGGAAATACCCCATTATACCAAGTCAGTGGACATCTTCAATTTATCTTTGAATAAATATAAAATATTGTTGTTGAGGCAGTTCAGTTATGTACAATAAAATGTTTTTTCTATGCTATATATGTAAAAGCCCCGAAAAAGGGCGTTTATTTATAAATAAATAAAAATAAATAAATAAATATTAACTAAAAAAAATGTTAATTGCTTGCGTACGATAAAGGAAAAATTAGACATTCAAACAAGTTATTTGGTCTATAACACTTACAATTGGTAGCATCCCACCTGAATTAATGCACAAGTGTAATCTTTCTGAGCAATAAAACACAAGTTAAAAGAATGGAAATATTTGTTCATTTGAAGCAGATACTTTGTGATATGAAATTATAATTTAAATTAAAACTCTTTTTTTTTCTTCAAAATTAGCGAACAGAGGTATGAGGTCTATATTGTGCTGTAGCAGATATAATAAAATAAAAACTGTGCAACGCCAACTTAATATCTTAAGTGTGTGGCAACGATTGATGATGGCTGGCTCCAGACGGGAGCCATTAAGACATATAAAAAAATATTTAAAAAAACGGTTAATCGACAATATCTTAATATTTATTTATTAGCTAAAAAATAAGATAGATTACCAGATTATATACTAAATAATGTTAATTAATAATACGGTTCATTGCTATCCTACAAGAAACTGCAACGATTTTAAGTTTGCTTAAACAAATTTATCGGGAACACAAAACAATATTTAACAAAAAGGTTTTAAAATGAACTCCCTGTAGATGTTAAGGAAGCTAAAAGTTTTGCAGTTTTTCTTGGATTACGTCTCAATTTTGTGAAGTTCAAATTTTAGTAAGTAAGTAGTAAATAATATTATAGTAGATTTAGAAAAAAAAAATATTAAATATAAGATGAAAAATTTTATAACAAAATAAAATTACTTTAAAAAAAAATTAAAAAATAATAATGCAGTTTTTGTGTTAATGAACTCAACCGTAAAATTTCAATTTTATTTTCTACCCGACTTCATCCCAGTTTCAACACTCCTTTTTCTTACTGCGCAAGCAAAAAGTATTGAGCCATTAAATTGCTAAATTTTCTTAATTTTTGAAAAACAAATGGATATTGGTTCAAATATATAACGTGTACATTTGTTTGTTAAATCAGTATAACATAATTTGATTTGGAAATGAAGCGAACTGAAAATAGTTTTAATAGTCTTATTTACCATATTACAAGTTGTTTTGGAATCTATTTTGCCACCCAGCTTACAGGTGCCTATTATTAAAAAAATCATACTTCAACAAAGGTAAAAGAAAAACACCGAATGTCTACTTAATGAGACATTCTAGTTTATAATCGTCAGGTGTGTTACCAACCAAGTATCAACCGAAGGAGTAGGAACAGGTCAATTCAATACAATAGAATCCTTCTAAATAATTTAAATTGGCATTCACCACCAAATACCTACCAAGAATCAATTCCTTCCTGACCCTTAACCGTCGTTGTTCGAGACCTCGTTAGAACTAAGGTTAAACATCGACATTGCGACCCCAAAGCTTACGATTTGATTCTCCAAACAGACTAATGCTGCTTACCAGTCGTTATAGGGGTGTTGCACTTAATAGGGGGAGGAAATAAATGTGGATAAGTTACATCACTAGTTTTAAAATTTGTCAAGTAAAACCCGTGTAAAGTAAAGTCAAGTAGAGCCCGTAAAATGCTTGATATTTGTATGTTAGACTATTAAGATAGCAATTACCTCTTCCCCTTTGCTCGCCTCCCTCTCAAATACCAAAAATGTAATGTTTTTCAAAATTCTATATCGTCGGTTAGTACTAATATTCTCCTGACAAAGGAATGGTTTTTTCGATACCGGTGGAGTTTGAGTAAAATAAAAGTGGTCTGTTACAAATTTATGTGTTTTTATTGTAAATTATGGAGAGCTACAAAGTTAATTTTTTTATAAATAAAAAATATTTTTACTAGACTTACTTGTAAATAAGTACAGTTCTATATATAACATGTCATTGGTGCCACTAATATAGTCCAATTTAAAGCTCCATTGGAATATTATTTGGAGAAAGGAGAGATCTAACTTATTTTTTAATTTAAAACAGTTCAATTTATTGATTAACTTATTGTTTAACGCAACTTCAAAACCCTTTTGAAAAGTCATTAAAATTCATAAAAAAAAATCATTTATTTATAGCGAATTGGTCCATCGGATAGAGAATAGTGGGAAATCCGGAAACTCGCCCTTCTGTGAACATTGAGGAGACACTGCGGTGCCTGGAAATTCCGTACATCACACTGTATGCATTATTGTATTGCACCCGAAGCCTTTTCGTGGTTCTCTTTTTGAAATTGGCCCAGAGCACCCAAATTTACAAGGTAGTACAAAAAGCTAAGAAGAGCGTCCTTTTCACCTACGAACCACAGGGCTGAAATCTTCTACTAAGTTATGTTACATCTTATGCTCAGTGCTCGCCTCTTCTACCCCTACTTGTTGGTGATGATGTGCCATAAATTTCTTATTGCTTCTTGTATTTTGAGAGACTCACCGTTCAAAAAAATTGTTAAACCTTCCCCGTAATAATAATAACTTTTGATAATGAAAAATTATGAGATTTGTCATGCGGTTTTTCAAGAAAAAAACAATAATTTCAAGTGGGGTTTCAAATAACAAGCTAGAATATGCCCATCCGCTCATGGGCCAACTGAAAAAAAAACAGCTGGTAATTCAATCGATATCCACAAGAAAGCACGAATTTCATTGGCGGTCCGCGCACAGGCAACTTCTCAAAGACCAATTGTCAAAGGCGACGCAACAAGTCACTCGCAACTCGCCGTGCGTAATTTGCGATACGTCAGAGCAGAAAAATATCGATTTTGTTCAGGAGATTGATAAATTATTATCATATATTAAGGTTGAAAATTGATAAATAAATAATTAATAAATTATATTTTTGTTAAGCAAACTGATATAATTACTGAAATCGTAAACTTGAGTTGCGCCGTGTGAGAAGCTTTTTTAGGTTGCCAACCAGTTTTAGTATAGTTAGAATACAATTTATTTTTAAGAATCAATATGGTTGAGGCAGGTGAAGTGAATAATTTGCAAACTCTCGTTGGATTTCTTGACATACTGGAGTAGTAGATGAGGAAATAATTTTAGTAGTTCGTACTTATTAAGCGTAGGGTACTCAAAAAATGTTTGTAAAATGTTAATATGAAGTCATGCACTTAATTGAAGAGACACCGTCACAAAAAAGAGGATAAATAGTTCGCGGTGCTGCATCCTTAATGGAACATCATCTAAGAAATCTCCACACAATAATTATTACCAATGCACGGAACGAACGATGTTGCGTTGAACCGCAGAGCATTTCGACAGGGTTGAAACGGTCGGTGTCAATATACGATTGGAACCGGAGGAGAAGGTTGCATTATGGATTTCGAGGAACAAAACCATCGACAAGTAATCTGGTTTACCTCGACTTTAGGTGCACACAACGTTATTACGTACTAGTGGAGGCCGGTGAAAAATCACGGGGTATTATAAATGTGGAATATACGAAGCTGAAAATATTTGAAGAAAAACATTTTTTTTTAACTTTAGAGTAAAACCTCAAATTGTAATATAAATTTTTTTTACATGAACTTCACACAGGAGGCCCTGAGGAAAATAATTTCCCTCAGGGCCTACGTCATCTTTGGGGATGCTGTGTGGAGGGTTGTTTTAAGGAAAGGAAGGAGAGGAGAGTTCTGGGAAGGAAAAGATTTTAAGGGGTGGGTAGGAATCTGGGGTTCAGTGTATCCTGGTCATCAGCCTCCAAGACCTAGACAAACCTCACACCATGAACCCGGGTACCCCTGCTAAATCACCAAACGTAGCGAACCACGTTTGGTGATTTAGTGATTTATTTAATTAAATTAAGACAATATTAGCGAAATTCAATCGAAAATCTGGAAACAGAAAAATCAGAAAAAGCTCCTCTCGGACTCGAACCCAGGACCTTTCGTTTTCCGGGCAAATGCGTTAACCACTGCACCAAGGTGTCGATATCCGATTTATAACTGTATCATTTATAACTGTATCATACGTCGACTAGAAACCACCCACATTATCTTCATTTTATTAATGTGCGTTACTTAATATGTGTTACTTCATAATTATTTTTTTACTTCTTCGCGAAGACTTATAATATATCCCTTTACAAATAAATTATAAAGCATTTCTTGTAAAGAAAATAGAGGAATTTGGATGTTATGTTTATGTCTTAAGCGGAACGTTTGCGCGGCCCTTTTCGGCCCGTTTCACACAAATCTTAAATTTGGGTTTGAGATCAAAATATCTAACCAAACTGAAAAATTATTTTTATTTTCAAAAGGTTTATCAAATATCTAGTATGGATGTGAGCTACTTTATTTATTTTTGCTTTAAATTATAAGACAGAGGCCATTAAAGATTTTAGTGTTTCATGATTTTAGAGGCAACTTGGGCAATTATTTGTGAGTAAATGAAAAACAAGAAAAAATTATTTTACTATATTTAACATGAAAATATAATGACATGTTACATTAAAATAAAAATAAAAACATTTTGAAAAGTGTAAATTTAAAATACACATTGCCTATTTACGGCGGAACAAAAATTTGTCGTTTATACATTAAAAATACTACCGAAAAAAGGCATTTTTAACAAAGTTTAATTTTTTATTTTGTTTTTTATGTTATTTGTAAAATAAGCAAAGTAAAAATATTTTTTCATTGTTTTTTGTTTACTCACAAATAATAGCCCAAGTTGCCTCTAAAATCATGAAACACTAAAATCTTTAATGGCCTATAAATTATAATTTGTAGCAAAAATAAATAAAGTAGCTGACATCTGTACTAGATATTTGATATACCTTTTGATTACAAAAATAATTTTTCAATTTGGTTCGGTAATTTGATCTCAAATCCAAATTTAAGATTTGTATGAAACTGGCCGAAACGGGCCGCGCATACGTACCTCTTCATGATGAATTTAGTTTTGATTGAATTATCTTTGAACATTTGTAATATTAAGTCTTTTTCACAGATGTCTTAAATTTTTTTAAGGTTGAAGTATGTTGCTGAGGGGAATGTGTGTTGTTTTTTAAAATTACTTTAGTAATTAGTTTTTGTAATACCTTTACAGAGCTAACAAATTTTGTTGCGGTAAGCCTTTGAGCAGAGGGAAAATAGTGGGTAATGATGATTTCAACATTTATTCAAATAATCGGTGAACAGCGTGCAGTATAAAATCCGAATTACTATTTTTATTAACATACTATGCTGTTCCCAATCAAAACGCATGTTATTTCTTGAAAAACCTCAAACACTCGAAATAAATATTTGCAAGAAATTTTCTTCATAAGTCTTTTTATTTTCTATTTTATTTATTAGTGAGCCGATCGCTAATAAATAAAACAGAAAATATCTGTTTCGTGAATACAACTATTTCCCTATTTATTACATTGCATATTCAATACCACAATTGAATAGAAAACTTCAATCGAATTCCACCATTTCCTTCAGTCAGACAAAGCTTTAGTCAGAATTTCGCACACAGATCACATTAAATTCGAAGCGAGCAATTTGTTTTCAAATCCGCTTCCAGCGCAGGCGGAACCCTTCGGGAGTGTATTCGCGTGTAAGCTTATATTTTTATAGCTGCCAGAAAAATGTCACCGCAAATTGTACCGTCCTTTGCATTATGTCCCCAGAGGTCGTAACTGCAGCAACAATTGTATGGTTTGAACGGAATTTCCAAATAACGATGGTTGATCGAAATGCAAAAACCAATCCTTTGCATTTCGGTGTTTTATCTTCTGTTTTATACATATCACAACCACGCGTTGTCATTTATTTATTTTTATAATCAGACACGAATAACAATTCGAATTTTTATTAAATGATTTGTACCGGGTTAACGAAAAACCTAACGATGTTCGAATTTCTCTTACTGCCGTGAGGAATAAGGGTAAAGTATTGCTAGTGTAACGATGGAGGGCTCTGTTAGCAGAAGATTGAATCTAACACATCTGGATAGGAAAGAGACGCTTTGGACCGCTAGTATTTTAACCGCTTACAATAAATTTTTGAATAGTGAGGCAGAAATTCAAATTGTGAAAATGATTCAGTAATAATAGTATAACTAGCTTTGCCTGTTGCAGAGGCAACCAAGGGGTTAAACACTACGCGATTTGACGTGTGAACGCGGATGAAGCGAAGAGTGTGTGTTAAATAAAATAGGTAGAGAAAAAAACGATGTTTGTAATTTGTTACCCGTAACGTATAATTTACTGTTGCAAAGACTCCTACCACTGTGCCACTTTGGTCGCCGACACTTTAAAATCGTCCCAGGAGCTTACCGCTCAATTCAGTACAGAACCAATCCAGCCGCCCGACTCAGGGCGTTCAGTATTTCATTTAATTTAAATTAGAAAAACCGATAGAGCCTTATCTCGAAAAAGGGTCCTCGGAGTTTATTGTTCAAGTTTTTCACTCAGCCTATCGGATTGTGTAGGTCGAGACGCGTAATTTGATATCCATCTCGGGTAGTGTAAGGTTTAATTTTGAAAAAAAAATTTTGGAAAATTTTTGAATTTAAAAAAAAAAAAATGATTTTGGGAATTTTTTAATTATAGAAAAAAAAATTTTTGGATGTTGAAAATTTTTGAATTTTGAAAAAAAAAAAATCGATTTTGGAAATTTTTGAACTTAATAAAACTGAAAGTAATTTTTCAAAAAACGGCGATAACAAAATGTTTTTTCAGAATTTTTCATAAACTAAAACTAAACCAAACTGGGGATGCCGTAGTCTCACTGACTCCAGACGGCACCAGGTTGGGACTTTTGTGCGGTATTCACATTGAAGTTTAATTTAAAATGTACGAACGATTAGTTCTCTTACAGTATTCAAAAGGTACCTTCACCATTTGGCAAAAAAAGTGGACCACCTTTATTTAAATTTACTCATATTATTGAAATGGTCAGAATATATAGTATCCGAGTATGTACCTACGGACTTTGTCAAAAAAAAATTCGAGTGCAGTTTATACGCGGTAGAAGTGAAACTTTACCAAAACAATCTCAACCAATTCTTTTTCATATGTCAACTAATTTTTATCAAAGCGGCCGATGGGCACAGTTGATGCGTCGCAAGAGCAGTAATCGTCATTTACATTTACGTCCGTTACATCCGAAATCCAAATCACAGCCGTGCTATAGAAGTATCATTTCAAAACTCCCGTCTTTGTATGTTTCTTTTTATTTAAATTCATAATTTTTGTCAATGAAAGGATTGCCTCCCTGTCTAGTAAATAAATGTATTCTCTGTAATATTTTACTCCTGCGTATTATGTGCTCCTGGTATATTTTCAATATTGTACGTCACCCTTTTAGTCATTTTTCACACAAACGGCGCCATTAAAATGTATTTTTCAAAATTATTTCTCAAATAATAATTTTAATGCAAAATCGTTCATATAAAAAATAAATCAAGGTAGCGACCTATATATGAGTACCTACATATTTTTTGAATAAATATTACGAATCCTAATTTTTTAAATTTTGAAATTCGGTTTTAAAATGATTGAATGTGAATGAAGCCTTAACCTTTTACAAATTAATTTAATTTCATTAAAAGTATCCAGGGTCATTTTTCACAAAACTGCGCCATACATTTTTTTATTATTGAGCATAAAATAACTCAAACAATTTTATTGCAGTAAAAAAATTACAGAAAAAAAAAACTTTCAAAGAATGCTTGTAGGTACTTACCCATACACCCATAATGTTTTTTATTATTTAATAATGTCCAAAGAAATCGAATCCTTAATAACACAATCATAAATGAAAAGTGTTTAGCATTGTATTTGGACCCATCTTACTTAAAAAACGTTCCGATTTATCTAGTACTAATTTCCTTCATAACTACAAAAGTCTACCTACCTGAAATAATGCATTTTGGCAAAAAGTGCGACCATCCCGAGTGATTTCTTTTATTTCAAATCATTAATTTTTTATTTGATATCTAAAGGAAAGGAACCGATGCGTAAGCCGGTACCTACCCGGTTCTTACGCAGACAACAATATTGATGTAGGTACCTAAGCATTTCCTTAAAAAAATCCGTTCATCTTACGAACAAATTTGCAATAATTCAACGGAAAAGTACCTACCCTGTAATTAAACGTGTTCTTTTTATATGGCCAGCAACATTTTCTCTTCTGTAGGAAAATTCAAAGCACGTTATTTTCCTCAAACGTCATATTTTCCGTAGCGTATAGTGAAATATTTTTAATGGTTTGCGTATGTAACGACCGTTGAAATAGTTTTTCGAATCTGTCGACCACGATAATATTAAAAAAAATTACAGCCAGAATCGGTTTTCGAGCCCCAGGGGCGTTTTCAAATAGGCGACTCCGAAACAGGCTGGAAGCCGTTTTTTTATTAGGCTAAATCATAATTTTCTCCTAGCTGACGTGTCTTGAAACTCAAGATTGTTTTTTATTATCAATTATTAGTCAATTTAATCGAATTTAAGTACCTACTCGACGACTTATTCTACTGGCCGCCAAATTTTTCACTTTCAACGGTAGTGAAATCTTAGCAAATGTCAAAAATAATGCAAGGTATTATGCAATATTGCAGAACATTTTGGATGAAATGCGTTACATGTCGCGGTTTTAAAATCTTAATAATACTCTCTACTACGAATCTGTCGTAAAACATCTCCGGCGGAAGGGTTATTTTTGACGCAATCTCGAATTCCGTGACGCACCTATAAAATGCCATTTTTTCCTAGCAACGCCGTAAAATTTTTAAGAATAAATCCCTAGCAAATTGCACTTTGTATGAGAAAAAAGTCTTAAAAAATCTTAAAAATCTTAATTTCTTGGTGTACTGAAAATCAAATAAGCGAAAGCGATCCTTAGGGTGGGCGAACTTAAGGGGCGGCAAGGTCGTTTTTCGCGTAAAGGAAAAAGTGAGTTTTTCGAAAAACTGTGCAATAATATATATAGCTTTGCCTGTTGCAGAGGCAACCAAGGGGTTAAACACTACGCGATTTGACGTGTGAACGCGGATGAAGCGAAGAGTGTGTGTTAAATAAAATAGGTAGAGAAAAAAACGATGTTTGTAATTTGTTACCCGTAACGTATAATTTACTGTTGCAAAGACTCCTACCACTGTGCCACTTTGGTCGCCGACACTTTAAAATCGTCCCAGGAGCTTACCGCTCAATTCAGTACAGAACCAATCCAGCCGCCCGACTCAGGGCGTTCAGTATTTCATTTAATTTAAATTAGAAAAACCGATAGAGCCTTATCTCGAAAAAGGGTCCTCGGAGTTTATTGTTCAAGTTTTTCACTCAGCCTATCGGATTGTGTAGGTCGAGACGCGTAATTTGATATCCATCTCGGGTAGTGTAAGGTTTAATTTTGAAAAAAAAATTTTGGAAAATTTTTGAATTTAAAAAAAAAAAAATGATTTTGGGAATTTTTTAATTATAGAAAAAAAAATTTTTGGATGTTGAAAATTTTTGAATTTTGAAAAAAAAAAAATCGATTTTGGAAATTTTTGAACTTAATAAAACTGAAAGTAATTTTTCAAAAAACGGCGATAACAAAATGTTTTTTCAGAATTTTTCATAAACTAAAACTAAACCAAACTGGGGATGCCGTAGTCTCACTGACTCCAGACGGCACCAGGTTGGGACTTTTGTGCGGTATTCACATTGAAGTTTAATTTAAAATGTACGAACGATTAGTTCTCTTACAGTATTCAAAAGGTACCTTCACCATTTGGCAAAAAAAGTGGACCACCTTTATTTAAATTTACTCATATTATTGAAATGGTCAGAATATATAGTATCCGAGTATGTACCTACGGACTTTGTCAAAAAAAAATTCGAGTGCAGTTTATACGCGGTAGAAGTGAAACTTTACCAAAACAATCTCAACCAATTCCTTTTCATATGTCAACTAATTTTTATCAAAGCGGCCGATGGGCACAGTTGATGCGTCGCAAGAGCAGTAATCGTCATTTACATTTACGTCCGTTACATCCGAAATCCAAATCACAGCCGTGCTATAGAAGTATCATTTCAAAACTCCCGTCTTTGTATGTTTCTTTTTATTTAAATTCATAATTTTTGTCAATGAAAGGATTGCCTCCCTGTCTAGTAAATAAATGTATTCTCTGTAATATTTTACTCCTGCGTATTATGTGCTCCTGGTATATTTTCAATATTGTACGTCACCCTTTTAGTCATTTTTCACACAAACGGCGCCATTAAAATGTATTTTTCAAAATTATTTCTCAAATAATAATTTTAATGCAAAATCGTTCATATAAAAAATAAATCAAGGTAGCGACCTATACATGAGTACCTACATATTTTTTGAATAAATATTACGAATCCTAATTTTTTAAATTTTGAAATTCGGTTTTAAAATGATTGAATGTGAATGAAGCCTTAACCTTTTACAAATTAATTTAATTTCATTAAAAGTATCCAGGGTCATTTTTCACAAAACTGCGCCATACATTTTTTTATTATTGAGCATAAAATAACTCAAACAATTTTATTGCAGTAAAAAAATTACAGAAAAAAAAAACTTTCAAAGAATGCTTGTAGGTACTTACCCATACACCCATAATGTTTTTTATTATTTAATAATGTCCAAAGAAATCGAATCCTTAATAACACAATCATAAATGAAAAGTGTTTAGCATTGTATTTGGACCCATCTTACTTAAAAAACGTTCCGATTTATCTAGTACTAATTTCCTTCATAACTACAAAAGTCTACCTACCTGAAATAATGCATTTTGGCAAAAAGTGCGACCATCCCGAGTGATTTCTTTTATTTCAAATCATTAATTTTTTATTTGATATCTAAAGGAAAGGAACCGATGCGTAAGCCGGTACCTACCCGGTTCTTACGCAGACAACAATATTGATGTAGGTACCTAAGCATTTCCTTAAAAAAATCCGTTCATCTTACGAACAAATTTGCAATAATTCAACGGAAAAGTACCTACCCTGTAATTAAACGTGTTCTTTTTATATGGCCAGCAACATTTTCTCTTCTGTAGGAAAATTCAAAGCACGTTATTTTCCTCAAACGTCATATTTTCCGTAGCGTATAGTGAAATATTTTTAATGGTTTGCGTATGTAACGACCGTTGAAATAGTTTTTCGAATCTGTCGACCACGATAATATTAAAAAAAATTACAGCCAGAATCGGTTTTCGAGCCCCAGGGGCGTTTTCAAATAGGCGACTCCGAAACAGGCTGGAAGCCGTTTTTTTATTAGGCTAAATCATAATTTTCTCCTAACTGACGTGACTTGAAACTCAAGATTGTTTTTTATTATCAATTATTAGTCAATTTAATCGAATTTAAGTACCTACTCGACGACTTATTCTACTGGCCGCCAAATTTTTCACTTTCAACGGTAGTGAAATCTTAGCAAATGTCAAAAATAATGCAAGGTATTATGCAATATTGCAGAACATTTTGGATGAAATGCGTTACATGTCGCGGTTTTAAAATCTTAATAATACTCTCTACTACGAATCTGTCGTAAAACATCTCCGGCGGAAGGGTTATTTTTGACGCAATCTCGAATTCCGTGACGCACCTATAAAATGCCATTTTTTCCTAGCAACGCCGTAAAATTTTTAAGAATAAATCCCTAGCAAATTGCACTTTGTATGAGAAAAAAGTCTTAAAAAATCTTAAAAATCTTAATTTCTTGGTGTACTGAAAATCAAATAAACGAAAGCGATCCTTAGGGTGGGCGAACTTAAGGGGCGGCAAGGTCGTTTTTCGCGTAAAGGAAAAAGTGAGTTTTTCGAAAAACTGTGCAATAATATATATATACTAGCTTTGCCTGTTGCAGAGGCAACCAAGGGGTTAAACACTACGCGATTTGACGTGTGAAGCGAGGAGTGTGTGTTAAATAAAATAGGTGAAGAAAAAAACGATGTTTGTAATTTGTTACCCGTAACGTATAATTTACTGTAGCAAAGACTCCTACCATTGTGCCACTTTGGTCGCCGACACTTTTAAAACGTCCCAGGAGCTTACCGCTCAATTCAGTACTGAACCAATCCAGCCGCCCGACTCAGGGCGTTCAGTTTTTCATTTAATTTAAATTAGAAAAACCAATAGAGCCTAAAAGGGTCCTCGGATTTTATCGTTCAATTTTTTCAGTCAGCCCTTCGGATTGTGTAGGTCGAGACGCGTAATTTGATATCCATCTCGGGTACTGTAGGGTGTAATTTAAAAAAAAAAATTTTTGGATTTTGAAAAAAAATTTTTTAGACTCTGGAAATTTTTGAATTTTCAAAAAAAAAATTTTTGGATTTTGTAAATTTTTGAATTTTCAAAAAAAAAATTTTGAGTTTTGGAAATTTTTTAATTTTGAAAAAAAAACTTTTTTGGTTTCTGGGAATTTTTGAATTTTGAAAAAAAAAAATTTTGTTTTCTGGAAATTTTTTAAATTTGGAAAAAAAAATTTCGGATTCTGGAAATTTTTTAATTTAAAAAAATTTTTTTTTTTGTTTCCGGAAATTTTTGAATTTTGAAAAAAAAAATTTTCGGTTTCTGAAAATTTTTTCATTTTGGAAAAAAAAATTATTTGATTCTGGAAATTTTTTAATTTTGGAAAAAAAAATTGTCGGATCTCGGAAATTTTTGAACTTATAACTGAAAGTAATTTTTCAAAAAACGGCGCTATAAAAATGTATTATTCAGAAATTTTAGAGACTTAAACTAAACCCAACTGGGGATGCCGTAGTCTCACTGATTCCAGACGGCAGTAGTTGACTCTAGTGCGGTATTCACATTGAAATTTTATTTAAAATGTATGAACCCATACAGTATTCAAAAGGTACCTACACCATTTGGCAAAAAAAAATTGGACCATCTTTATTTAAATTTACTCATTTTATTAGAAATGTTCAGAATAAATAGTATCCGAGTAGGACGTTGTCAAAAAAAAATTCGAGTGCAGCTTACTGTAGTTTTTCAAAAAACGGCGCTATAAAAATGTATTATTCAGAATTTTTCAGAAACTTAAACCAAACCCAACTGGGGACGCCGTAGTCGCACTGACTCCGGACGGCAGTAATTGGGACTCCTGTGCGGTTTTCACATTGAAATTTAATGTAAAATGTACGAACGATTAGTTCCCGTACAGTGTTCAAAAGGTACCTACACCATTTGGCAAAAAAAAATTGGACCATCTTTATTTAAATTTACTCTTTTTATTAGAAATGTTCAGAATAAATAGTATCCGAGAAGGACGTTGTCAAAAAAAAATTCGAGTGCAGCTTACTGTAGTTTTTCAAAAAACGGCGCTATAAAAATGTATTATTAAGAATTTTTCAGAAACTAAAACTAAACCCAACTGGGGACGCCGTAGTCGCACTGACTCCGGACGGCAGTAATTGGGACTCTTGTGCGGTTTTCACATTGAAATTTAATGTAAAATGTACGAACGATTAGTTCCCGTACAGTGTTCAAAAGGTACCTACACCATTTCGCAAAAAAAAAATTGGACCATCTTTATTTAAATTTACTCATTTTATTAGAAATGTTCAGAATGCTCATCCGACGACTGGTTCCCGGGGCGGCAGTGCCAATGCCCGTCTCTAACGTTGAATAATTATCGTAAAGAAGCAAAATACAAAAGAAAGCGTTATGTAACTTTAATATTAAATGAAATAGATCCCTTAAATATCTAGGCTAAAGACGAAGGTAGCGCAATACGGCATAACAGCTCAAAAAATTATTACAAAAGAAATTATCCTTTCAACTTCAAATAATTTCATTACAAATTTCCAAAAAAAATATATATATATTTCCCATATTATGATGCCGAGTTGTTATGTGCAGGTACCTACCTACTCAGATTCTCAGTTGGTACACCTGCACATACGTAAAAAAAAACACGCCATTAAAATGTATTTTCAGAATTTTTTTATCAAATAATCATTTCAATGAAAAATAGTTCGCAAAGTATTTATATTTATAAATAATACGAATCCTAATGCATCGGAGCCCATTTATCAGGTACCTACTTAGTTCGTCATTCGCAGACGTACAATAGTCTGCAATTATATTTTCATCGCTGGCAAGACCGAAACGAAATAATGTAGTCACCACCTCGAGCACGGCCTGAAAATCGAGTGGTTTTTAACGTTTTCCATACAAACAACGCTGTCCTGGCCCGATTGAAAAGTTTAGTTGGCGGAGAGCTCGGCTATCCGCCATTTGTAAAATTTCAGAATCCAGTGTGCCCAGGTGTGAGAAAATTTACCCAAACTGAATTTATTTGTAAGAAAATCAGGTATTCTACTGGCCAGCTAAATCATGCACCCTCGAGCAAAGTGCGATTTTGCGAAACGTCAGAAAATATCATTTTTCCGCGCGCTATCGTGTAACATTTTGAATGGTGACCGACACATTTGTCGATTTTAAAAGTTTCCTTAACTTCTATTCTTCATATTTATCGAAAGACATCTTCGCCAGAATGCGACTTTTCGACGATATCTCGTACCGCGTGTCGTACCTATAAAATGTCATTTTTTAGCAGCATCGCCATTAAAATAAAAGAGTAAATTTCTAGCAAATTCGTTTTGTATGAGAAGAGTGCTTAATTTTTCTCCGACTTTTTCGAAATGCGAACCTGTCGGCGGGAAATATAACCGGGCCGATTTCTTCGTCGATGAGAGATTCAGTCGGAGGTTCCAGTTATCGCCGCTGATTTTGCATCAGTTTTTACCGTTAATTTTTCGCGTTTCGGTTTCGTGAGTTTTTTTTAGCTTCCTGTCTAGCGATTGTGGTCTCTGCGGTCGGTCAAACTCGAAGAGCGGAGAGGTCATTTTGGCGTGGGAGGCCCTGGACTGAATCGCATTTCAAGCGAAAGCGATCCTTAGGGTGGGCGAACTTAAGGGGCGGCAAGGTCGTTTTTTGACTGTATGACCCATGTGAGTTTTTCGAAAAACTGTGTATTAATATATAAACTAGCTTTGCCTGTTGCAGAGGCAACCAAGGGGTTAAACACTACGCGATTTGACGTGTGAACGCGGATGAAGCGAAGAGTGTGTGTTAAATAAAATAGGTAGAGAAAAAAACGTCATTTGAATGTGGATAAAGCGAGGAGTGTCCGTCTACAAAGGGCACAGATAGTTGACAGCACAATTGCGTACGCCTGCTCTCTGGCCGCTTCGGTCACCCGGTTCAAGGCGTTCGGTACGGGCCTTTTCTCGCAAAAGCAGGCCAAGTAGCTTCCTGCTCAAATTTTCACTGCGCTATTTGGGCTGTGCAGATCGATACGCGTAATTTGTTACCCGAAACGTATAGTTTACTGTCGAAAAGACTCTTCCCACAGTGCCACATTGGTCGTCGACACTTTTAAAACGGCCCAGGAGCTTACCGCTCAATTCAGTACTGAACCAATCCAGCCGCCCGACTCAGGGCGTTCAGTTTTTCATTTAATTTAAATTAGAAAAACCAATAGAGCCTAAAAGGGTCCTCGGATTTTATCGTTCAATTTTTTCAGTCAGCCCTTTGGATTGTGTAGGTCGAGACGCGTAATTTGATATCCATCTCGGGTACTGTAGGGTGTAATTTAAAAAAAAAAAAATTTTGGATTTTGGAAATTTTTGAATTTTAAATAAAAAAAATTTTGGATTTTGTAAATCTTTGAATTTTCAAAAAAAAATTTTTTGAGTTTTGGAAATTTTTTAATTTTGGAAAAAAAAAACTTTTTTGGATTCTGAAAATTTTTTAATTTTGGAAAAAAAAAATTTGGATTCTGGAAATTTTTTAATTTTGAAAAAAAACTTTTTTGGATTCTGGAAATTTTTTAATTTTGGAAAAAAAAAATTTGGATTCTGGAAATTTTTTAATTTTGAAAAAAAACTTTTTCGGATTCTGGAAATTTTTTAATTTTGAAAAAAAAATTTTTTGGTTTCCGGAAATTTTTGAATTTTGAAAAAAAAAAATTTCGGTTTCTTGAAATTTTTTAATTGTGAAAAAAAAATTTTTTGGTTTCTGGAAATTTTTTAATTTTGGAAAAAAAAATTATTGGATTCTGGAAATTTTGTAATTTTGGAAAAAAAAAATTGTTGGATCTCGGAAATTTTTGAACTGAAAGTAATTTTTCAAAAAACGGCGCTATAAAAATGTATTATTCAGAAATTTTAGAGACTTAAACTAAACCCAACTGGGGATGCCGTAGTCTCACTGACTCCAGACGGCAGTAGTTGAGACTCTTGTGCGGTATTCACATTGAAATTTAATTTAAAATCTATGAACCCGTACAGTATTCAAAAGGTACCTACAACATTTGGCAAAAAAAAATTGGACGATCTTTATTTAAATTTACTCATTTCATTAAAAATGTTCAGAATAAATAGTATCCGAGTAGGACGTTGTCAAAAAAAAATTCGAATGCAGCTTACAGTTTTTCAAAAAACGGCGCTATAAAAATTTATTATTCAGAATTTTTCAGAAACTAAAACTAAACCCAACTGGGGACGCCGTAGTCGCACTGACTCCGGACGGCAGTAATTGGGACTCTTGTGCGGTTTTCACATTGAAATTAAATGTAAAATGTACGAACGATTAGTTCCCGTACAGTATTCAAAAGGTACCTACACCATTTCGCAAAAAAAAAATGGACCATCTTTATTTAAATTTACTCATTTTATTAGAAATGTTCAGAATATATAGTGTCCGAGTACGTTGTCAAAAAAAATTCGAGTGCAGTTTACACGCGGTAGAAGTGAAACTTTTCCAAAACAATCTCAACTAATGCTTGAAAAGTGAGGTCTGAGTAGCCCAGTAAATAAATGTACCCTCTGTAATATTTTACTCCTGCGTATTATGAGCTCCTGGTAGATTTTCAATATTGTACGTCACCCTTTTTGTCATTTTTTACAAAAACGGTCCTATAAAAATATAATTATCAAAATTATTGTGTACCTATTTTTATGAGGTGTTGCTCATCCAACGAATGGCTCCCTGAGCGGCAGTGCCAATGCCCGCCTCTAACGTTGAATAATTATCATAAAGAAGCAAAATACAAAAATAAGCGTTATGTAACTTTAATATTTAAAAAAAATAAATCCCTTAAATATCTAGGCTAAAGACGAAGGTAGCGCAACACGGCATAACAGCCCAAAAAATTATTACAAAAGAAATTATCCTTTCAACTTCAAATAATTTCATTACAAATTTCCAAAAAAAAAACATATGCAATTCTTATTTGATGATTCCGAATTGTTATGTGCAGGTACCTACCTACTCAAAATAGGCATTCCAAAACCGAGCGCCTAGCAACACTCGATACGGAGATCTTTTTTCGTGAATTGAGCAAATTTCTTTCGATACAGACGAACCTGCCGATTTGAACGGATTGAAATAGAACTACAGGCGTGTTCGACAGACATTTGATTTTGTATTGCGTGAACGATCCGTACTTATATTCCGCACCGCTAGATGTCTCTGGATTGAAATCTTTAGTTGGCGGAGAGCTTTGCCCTACCGCCATTTGTAAAATTTCAGAATCCAGTGTTCCAAGGTGTGAGAAAATTTACTCAACCTGAATTTATTTGTAAGAAAATTAGGTGTTCTACTGGCCAGTAAAATTATGCACCCTCGAGAAAAATGCGAGTTTTGCGAAACGTCAGAAAATATCATTTTTCCGCGCGCTATTGTGTAACATTTTGAATGGTGACCGACATATTTGTCGATTTTAAAAGCTTCCTTAATTTCTATTCCTCCTATTTATTGAAAAACATCTCCACCAGAATGTGTTTTTTCGACGATATCTCGAACCGCGTGTCGTACCTTTAAAGTGTCATTTTTTAGCAGAATCGCCTTTAAAATAATATGAGTAAATTTCCAGCAAATTCGTTTTGTATGAGAATAGTGCTTAATTTTTCTCCGACTTTTTCGAAATGCGAACCTGTCGGCGGGAAATATAACCGGGCCGATTTCTTCGTCGATGAGAGATTCAGTCGGAGGTTCCAGTTATCGCCGCTGATTTTGCATCAGTTTTTACCGTTGACTTTTGGTGTTTCGGTTTCATGGTTTTTTTTTAGCTTCCTGTCTAGCGATTATGGTCTCTGCGGTCGGTCAAACTCGAAGAGCGGAGAGGTCATTTTGGCGTGGGAGGCCCTGCACTGAATCGCATTTCAAGCGAAAGCGATCCTTAGGGTGGGCGAACTTAAGGGGCGGCAAGGTCGTCTTTTGCCTGTATGACCCATGTGAGTTTTTCGAAAAACTGTGCAATACTATATTAACTAGCTTTGCCTGTTGCAGAGGCAACCAAGGGGTTAAACACTACACGATATGACGTGTGAACGCGGATGAAGCGAAGAGTGTGTGTAAAATAAAATAGGTGAAGAAAAAACGATGTTTGAATGTGGATAAAGCAAGGAGTGTGCGCCAACAAAGGGCACAGGCAGTTGACAGCCCAATTTCGTACATCCGCTCTCGGGCTGCTTCGGTCACCCGGTTCAAGGCGTTCAGTACGGGCCTTTTCTCGCAAAAGGAGGCCAAGTAGCTTCCTGCTCAAATTTTCACTGCGCCATTTGGGTTATGCAGGTCGATACGCGTAATTTGTTACCCGAAACGTATAGTTTACTGTTGAAAAGACTCTTACCACAGTGCCACTTTGGTCGCCGATACTTTTAAAACGGCCCAGGAGCTTACCGCTCAATTCATTACTGAACCAATCCTGCCGCCCGACTCAGGGCGTTCAGTATTTCATTTAATTTAAATTAGAAAAAACCATTAGAGCTTTATCTCAAAAAATGGTCCTAGGAGTTTATCGCTTATTTTTTTCACTCAGCCCTTCGGATTGTGTAGATCGAGACGCGTAATTTGATACCCATCTCGGGTACTGTAAGGTGTAATTTAAAAAAAAAATAATTTTGGATTTTGAAAAAAAAATTGGATTTTGGAAATTTTTTAATTTTGGAAAAAAAAATTTGGGTTTAGGAAATTTTTGAATTTTGGAAAAAAAATTGGATTTTGGAAATTTTTTAATTGTTGGAAAAAAAAATTTGGATTTGGAAATTTTTGAATTTAAAAAAAAAAAAATTAATTTTGGAAAAAAAAAAATGGATTTTGGATATAAAAAAAAAAATTTTGCCCTTGCACTAATTTAAAAAAATCGGCGCTATAAAAATGTATTATTCAGATTATTTTAGAAACTTTAACTAAGCACAACTGGGGATGCCGTAGTCTCACTGACTCCAGACGGCAGTAGGTGGGACTCTTGTGCGATATTCACATTGAAATTTAATTTAAAATGTATGAACCCCTACAGTATTCAAAAGGTACCTACACCATTTGGCAAAAAAAATTTGACCATTGTCGCAGGTGGAGTAATCGTCATTTCCGTTTCATCCGAAATCCAAATCACAGCAGTGCTATAGAAGTATCACTTCAAAACTCCCGTCTTCGGATGTTTCTTTTTATTTAAATTAATCATTTTTGTCAATGAAAGAATTGCCTCCCTGGTCTAGTAAATAAATGTATCGTCTGTAATATTTTACTCCTGCGTATTATGTGCTCCTGGTAGATTTTCAATATTGTTCGTCACCCTTTTTGTCATTTTTCACAAAAACGGCGCCATTAAAATGTATTTTTCAAAATTATTTCTTAAATAATAATTTTAATGCAAAATCGTTCATATAAAAAATAAATCAGGGTAGGTACCTACACATGAGTGCACGGGTAGGTACTTGGGGCCCTTGTAGTATTTTTTCAAAAAACGGCGCTATAAAAATGTGTTATTCAGAATTTTTTAGAAACTTAAACTTATTTTTATTCCAGTAAAAAAATTACAGAGAAAATATTATTTCATAGTGCGCGAGTAGGTACTAAGTTTCCCTACAGTAATTTAAAAAAAACGGCGCTATTTAAATGTATATTCAGAATTTTTTGTCAAGTAATCACTTCAATGAAAAAAAGTTCGCAGAAGTATTTATTTTTATAAATAATACGAATCCTAATGTTGAGCTATATTGGAGCCCAATTTATCAGTTAAATCCGTTTATCGGGTACCTACCTAGTTCATAATTTGCAGTTTTACAATATTCGGTATTTATATTTTTTACACATGCAAGACCAACTCACAAACTTGGACTAATCCCGCTTGAATTTTAACCGCACCAAGCCGTAAAAATTGAAATCCGCCATCTTTAAAAAAAAATCTTCATACAAAAACGTGTTATGGGGGGACTTCGTAACTTCAAGAGGGTTATGGAAAAATTTTCATTTTCGGTGTTGCAATATTGGAGAAAATTTACCCAACCTGAATTTATTTGTAAGAAAATTAGGTTTTATACTGGCTAGAAAGCCAAAAGATATTTTAGAGGAAAATGCTTTTTACGTAAAGTGTCAAAACATGTCATTGTGAAATGCACTCTTGTGTAACATTTTGAATGGAAAGCGAACCATATCACAGTTTTAACTGCTTGTAGTAACTCTCTACTTAAGATTAATTCAAAAACATCTCGGCCAGAATGCGTATTTTTGACGATATCTTCGACCACGCAATGTACGTTCGAAATGTCAAATTTCCGCCCCCCTCGCCATAAAATAAAAATAGAATAAATTCGTGTGAATTTTTCTTATGAAAATAATCAGTACTTACATTCTTCACCGCTAGATGTCTCCCTGTACATATTTTCTACAATTTTGTGTAGAAAATTTGTACAGGGAGAGTACTAATCGAGTTAATTTTAGCCTTCTGTGAAAGTTCTGTTCAAATTCTATTAAAGTTCTGTAATTATTTCAGTTTTATGATGCGACTGGCCTATAACGATAAAACAACAGAACTCGAATAGAACTTACACAGAACGTGAAAATTAACTTTAAAAACATTGTTGAATTATTCAACTTTATTGAAACAACTTTACCTTAGTATTGCATTAAAACCTAATTTATTTTGAAGCTACCTATTCGTGAAAGTACCTACGCATTTCTTTTCAATTTTTTTCAATGAAGTACGTCGTCGTCAAATAAGTACCTACCCAGGAATGAAAAACTAAAAATTTCTAAGCACGTGTTTTTCGTGGAAAAATCTGATTTTGTTTAGCTTGCCCTGAAATATTTCACATGCGATGCGTATGTAATGACGATCGAATTAGTTGAGGAGACATCTAGACTATAATATTTTTCAAAAACATTTTAGCCAGGATCGATTTTTCGGCCGTAATGCCGTTTGTCGTAAAACAACAACCGAAACCGCTGAGAGGTCCGGTTTGTTGACAAAAGTTTGACATGTGAGTTCGCGACCCACCCCACTTGAACTCTATAGTGATACATCATGTGCTCCTGGTAGATTTTCAATATTGTACGTCATCTTTTTTGTCATTTTTCACAAAAATGGCGCCATAAAAATGTATTTTTCAAAATTATTTAACAAATAATAATTTTAATGCAAAATCGTTCATATAAAAAATAAATCAGGGCAGGTGCACATGAGTACCTACATATTTTTTGAATAAATATTACGAATCCTAATTTTTTAATTTTGAAATTTGGTTTTGAAATGATAGGTACCTATCGACTTTGGCAAAAAAATACGACCATCTTTGTTTGTTTCTGTTTATTTGATATCATGTTTTTTTTTATTTTTAAAAGAAAAAAGTCCCTAGGTATTTAAGTACCTACCTTGTCTAGGAAATAAGCATATTTTATTCAATATTTTACTCTTGCAAAATGTGTATTCCTGATGGAAACTCAATATTGTACAGCGCCCTCATTGTCATTTTTAGTTCGAATTTTTACTCACACAATCATAAAAGAAAAGTGTTTAGCATTGTATTTGGACCCATCTTACTTCAAAAACGTTCCGATTTATTTAGTACTAATTTCCTTCATAACTACAAAAGTCTACATACCTGAAATAATGCATTTTGGCAAAAATTGCGACCATCCCGAGTGATTTCTTTTATTTCAGATCATTAATTTTTTATTTGATATCTGAAGGAAAGAACCGATGCGTAAGCCGGTACCTACCCGGTTCTTACGCAGACAAACAATATTGATGTAGGTACCTAAGCATTTCCTTAAAAAAATCCGTTCATCTTACGAACAAATTTGTAATAATTCAACGGAAAAGTACCTACCCTGTAATTAAACGTGTTCTTTTTATATGGCCAGCAATATATTCTCTTCTGTGGGATTTTCAAAGCACGTTATTTTTCTCAAACGTCATATTTTCCGTAGCGTATAGTGAAATATTTTTAATGGTTTGCGTATGTTACGACCGTTGAAAATGTTTTTTTAATCTCTCGACCTCGATAATATTCAAAAACATTACAGCCAGAATCGGTTTTCGAGCCGCAGATGCGTTTTCAAATTGTCGACTCCGAAACAGGCTTGAAGCCGTTATTTTATACGGCTAAATCATAATTTTCTCCTAACTGACGTGTCTTGAAACTCAAGATTGTTTTTTATTATCAATTATTAGTCAATTTAATCGAATTTAAGTACCTACTCGACGACTTATTCTACTGGCCGCCAAATTTTTCACTTTCGACGGTAGTGAAATCTTAGCAAATGTCAAAAATAATGCAAGGTATTTTGGAATATTGCAGAACATTTTGGATGAAATGCGTTACATGTCGCAGTTTTAAAAGTTTGATAAAACCCTCTACTTCCAATCTGTGGTAAAACATCTCCACCAGAATGCGTTTTTTCGACGATATCTCGAACCGCGTGTCGTACCTATAAAATGTCATTTTTTAGCAGCATCGCCATTAAAATATTATGAAAAAATTTCTAGCAAATTCGTTTTGTATGAGAATAGTGCTTAATTTTTCTCCGACTTTTTCGAAATGCGAACCTGTCGGCGGGAAATATAACCGGGCCGATTTCTTCGTCGATGAGAGATTCAGTCGGAGGTTCCAGTTATCGCCGCTGATTTTGCATCAGTTTTTACCGTTAATTTTTCGCGTTTCGGTTTCGTGAGTTTTTTTTAGCTTCCTGTCTAGCGATTGTGGTCTCTGCGGTCGGTCAAACTCGAAGAGCGGAGAGGTCATTTTGGCGTGGGAGGCCCTGGACTGAATCGCATTTCAAGCGAAAGCGATCCTTAGGGTGGGCGAACTTAAGGGGCGGCAAGGTCGTTTTTTGACTGTATGACCCATGTGAGTTTTTCGAAAAACTGTGCATTAATATATATACTAGCTTTGCCTGTTGCAGAGGCAACCAAGGGGTTAAACACTACGCGATTTGACGTGTGAACGCGGATGAAGCGAAGAGTGTGTGTTAAATAAAATAGGTAGAGAAAAAAACGTCATTTGAATGTGGATAAAGCGAGGAGTGTCCGTCTACAAAGGGCACAGATAGTTGACAGCCCAATTGCGTACGCCTGCTCTCTGGCCGCTTCGGTCACCCGGTTCAAGGCGTTCGGTACGGGCCTTTTCTCGCAAAAGCAGGCCAAGTAGCTTCCTGCTCAAATTTTCACTGCGCTATTTGGGCTGTGCAGATCGATACGCGTAATTTGTTACCCGAAACGTATAGTTTACTGTCGAAAAGACTCTTCCCACAGTGCCACATTGGTCGTCGACACTTTTAAAACGGCCCAGGAGCTAACCGCTCAATTCAGTACTGAACCAATCCAGCCGCCCGACTCAGGGCGTTCAGTTTTTCATTTAATTTAAATTTGAAAAACCAATAGAGCCTAAAAGGGTCCTCGGATTTTATCGTTCAATTTTTTCAGTCAGCCCTTTGGATTGTGTAGGTCGAGACGCGTAATTTGATATCCTTCTCGGGTACTGTAGGGTGTAATTTAAAAAAAAAAATTTTGGATTTTGGAAATTTTTGAATTTTAAATAAAAAAAATTTTGGATTTTGTAAATCTTTGAATTTTCAAAAAAAAATTTTTTGAGTTTTGGAAATTTTTTAATTTTGGAAAAAAAAAACTTTTTTGGATTCTGAAAATTTTTTAATTTTGGAAAAAAAAAATTTGGATTCTGGAAATATTTTAATTTTGAAAAAAAACTTTTTTGGATTCTGGAAATTTTTTAATTTTGGAAAAAAAAAATTTGGATTCTGGAAATTTTTTAATTTTGAAAAAAAACTTTTTCGGATTCTGGAAATTTTTTAATTTTGAAAAAAAAATTTTTTGGTTTCCGGAAATTTTTGAATTTTGAAAAAAAAAATTTTCGGTTTCTTGAAATTTTTTAATTGTGAAAAAAAAATTTTTTGGTTTCTGGAAATTTTTTAATTTTGGAAAAAAAAATTATTGGATTCTGGAAATTTTGTAATTTTGGAAAAAAAAAATTGTTGGATCTCGGAAATTTTTGAACTGAAAGTAATTTTTCAAAAAACGGCGCTATAAAAATGTATTATTCAGAAATTTTAGAGACTTAAACTAAACCCAACTGGGGATGCCGTAGTCTCACTGACTCCAGACGGCAGTAGTTGAGACTCTTGTGCGGTATTCACATTGAAATTTAATTTAAAATGTATGAACCCGTACAGTATTCAAAAGGTACCTACAACATTTGGCAAAAAAAAATTGGACGATCTTTATTTAAATTTACTCATTTCATTAAAAATGTTCAGAATAAATAGTATCCGAGTAGGACGTTGTCAAAAAAAAATTCGAGTGCAGCTTACCGTAGTTTTTCAAAAAACGGCGCTATAAAAATTTATTATTCAGAATTTTTCAGAAACTAAAACTAAACCCAACTGGGGACGCCGTAGTCGCACTGACTCCGGACGGCAGTAATTGGGACTCTTGTGCGGTTTTCACATTGAAATTAAATGTAAAATGTACGAACGATTAGTTCCCGTACAGTATTCAAAAGGTACCTACACCATTTCGCAAAAAAAAAATGGACCATCTTTATTTAAATTTACTCATTTTATTAGAAATGTTCAGAATATATAGTGTCCGAGTACGTTGTCAAAAAAAATTCGAGTGCAGTTTACACGCGGTAGAAGTGAAACTTTTCCAAAACAATCTCAACTAATGCTTGAAAAGTGAGGTCTGAGTAGCCCAGTAAATAAATGTACCCTCTGTAATATTTTACTCCTGCGTATTATGAGCTCCTGGTAGATTTTCAATATTGTACGTCACCCTTTTTGTCATTTTTTACAAAAACGGTCCTATAAAAATATAATTATCAAAATTATTGTGTACCTATTTTTATGAGGTGTTGCTCATCCAACGAATGGCTCCCTGAGCGGCACTGCCAATGCCCGCCTCTAACGTTGAATAATTATCATAAAGAAGCAAAATACAAAAATAAGCGTTATGTAACTTTAATATTTAAAAAAAATAAATCCCTTAAATATCTAGGCTAAAGACGAAGGTAGCGCAACACGGCATAACAGCCCAAAAAATTATTACAAAAGAAATTATCCTTTCAACTTCAAATAATTTCATTACAAATTTCCAAAAAAAAAACATATGCAATTCTTATTTGATGATTCCGAATTGTTATGTGCAGGTACCTACCTACTCAAAATAGGCATTCCAAAACCGAGCGCCTAGCAACACTCGATACGGAGATCTTTTTTCGTGAATTGAGCAAATTTCTTTCGATACAGACGAACCTGCCGATTTGAACGGATTGAAATAGAACTACAGGCGTGTTCGACAGACATTTGATTTTGTATTGCGTGAACGATCCGTACTTATATTCCGCACCGCTAGATGTCTCTGGATTGAAATCTTTAGTTGGCGGAGAGCTTTGCCCTACCGCCATTTGTAAAATTTCAGAATCCAGTGTTCCAAGGTGTGAGAAAATTTACTCAACCTGAATTTATTTGTAAGAAAATTAGGTGTTCTACTGGCCAGTAAAATTATGCACCCTCGAGAAAAATGCGAGTTTTGCGAAACGTCAGAAAATATCATTTTTCCGCGCGCTATTGTGTAACATTTTGAATGGTGCCCGACATATTTGTCGATTTTAAAAGCTTCCTTAATTTCTATTCCTCCTATTTATTGAAAAACATCTCCACCAGAATGTGTTTTTTCGACGATATCTCGAACCGCGTGTCGTACCTTTAAAGTGTCATTTTTTAGCAGAATCGCCTTTAAAATAATATGAGTAAATTTCCAGCAAATTCGTTTTGTATGAGAATAGTGCTTAATTTTTCTCCGACTTTTTCGAAATGCGAACCTGTCGGCGGGAAATATAACCGGGCCGATTTCTTCGTCGATGAGAGATTCAGTCGGAGGTTCCAGTTATCGCCGCTGATTTTGCATCAGTTTTTACCGTTGACTTTTGGTGTTTCGGTTTCATGGTTTTTTTTTAGCTTCCTGTCTAGCGATTATGGTCTCTGCGGTCGGTCAAACTCGAAGAGCGGAGAGGTCATTTTGGCGTGGGAGGCCCTGCACTGAATCGCATTTCAAGCGAAAGCGATCCTTAGGGTGGGCGAACTTAAGGGGCGGCAAGGTCGTCTTTTGCCTGTATGACCCATGTGAGTTTTTCGAAAAACTGTGCAATACTATATTAATGTTTCCGGAAATTTTTGAATTTTGAAAAAAAAAATTTTCGGTTTCTGGAAATTTTTTAATTTTGAAAAAAAATTTTTTTGGTTTCTGAAAATTTTTTCATTTTGGAAAAAAAAATTATTTGATTCTGGAAATTTTTTAATTTTGGAAAAAAAAATTGTCGGATCTCGGAAATTTTTGAACTTATAACTGAAAGTAATTTTTCAAAAAACGGCGCTATAAAAATGTATTATTCAGAAATTTTAGAGACTTAAACTAAACCCAACTGGGGATGCCGTAGTCTCACTGATTCCAGACGGCAGTAGTTGACTCTAGTGCGGTATTCACATTGAAATTTTATTTAAAATGTATGAACCCATACAGTATTCAAAAGGTACCTACACCATTTGGCAAAAAAAAATTGGACCATCTTTATTTAAATTTACTCATTTTATTAGAAATGTTCAGAATAAATAGTATCCGAGTAGGACGTTGTCAAAAAAAAATTCGAGTGCAGCTTACTGTAGTTTTTCAAAAAACGGCGCTATAAAAATGTATTATTCAGAATTTTTCAGAAACTTAAACCAAACCCAACTGGGGACGCCGTAGTCGCACTGACTCCGGACGGCAGTAATTGGGACTCCTGTGCGGTTTTCACATTGAAATTTAATGTAAAATGTACGAACGATTAGTTCCCGTACAGTGTTCAAAAGGTACCTACACCATTTGGCAAAAAAAAATTGGACCATCTTTATTTAAATTTACTCTTTTTATTAGAAATGTTCAGAATAAATAGTATCCGAGAAGGACGTTGTCAAAAAAAAATTCGAGTGCAGCTTACTGTAGTTTTTCAAAAAACGGCGCTATAAAAATGTATTATTAAGAATTTTTCAGAAACTAAAACTAAACCCAACTGGGGACGCCGTAGTCGCACTGACTCCGGACGGCAGTAATTGGGACTCTTGTGCGGTTTTCACATTGAAATTTAATGTAAAATGTACGAACGATTAGTTCCCGTACAGTGTTCAAAAGGTACCTACACCATTTCGCAAAAAAAAAATTGGACCATCTTTATTTAAATTTACTCATTTTATTAGAAATGTTCAGAATGCTCATCCGACGACTGGTTCCCGGGGCGGCAGTGCCAATGCCGGCTCTAACGTTGAATAATTATCGTAAAGAAGCAAAATACAAAAGAAAGCGTTATGTAACTTTAATATTAAATGAAATAGATCCCTTAAATATCTAGGCTAAAGACGAAGGTAGCGCAATACGGCATAACAGCTCAAAAAATTATTACAAAAGAAATTATCCTTTCAACTTCAAATAATTTCATTACAAATTTCCAAAAAAAAAATATATATATTTCCCATATTATGATGCCGAGTTGTTATGTGCAGGTACCTACCTACTCAGATTCTCAGTTGGTACACCTGCACATACGTAAAAAAAAACACGCCATTAAAATGTATTTTCAGAATTTTTTTATCAAATAATCATTTCAATGAAAAATAGTTCGCAAAGTATTTATATTTATAAATAATACGAATCCTAATGCATCGGAGCCCATTTATCAGGTACCTACTTAGTTCGTCATTCGCAGACGTACAATAGTCTGCAATTATATTTTCATCGCTGGCAAGACCGAAACGAAATAATGTAGTCACCACCTCGAGCACGGCCTGAAAATCGAGTGGTTTTTAACGTTTTCCATACAAACAACGCTGTCCTGGCCCGATTGAAAAGTTTAGTTGGCGGAGAGCTCGGCTATCCGCCATTTGTAAAATTTCAGAATCCAGTGTGCCCAGGTGTGAGAAAATTTACCCAAACTGAATTTATTTGTAAGAAAATCAGGTATTCTACTGGCCAGCTAAATCATGCACCCTCGAGCAAAGTGCGATTTTGCGAAACGTCAGAAAATATCATTTTTCCGCGCGCTATCGTGTAACATTTTGAATGGTGACCGACACATTTGTCGATTTTAAAAGTTTCCTTAACTTCTATTCTTCATATTTATCGAAAGACATCTTCGCCAGAATGCGACTTTTCGACGATATCTCGTACCGCGTGTCGTACCTATAAAATGTCATTTTTTAGCAGCATCGCCATTAAAATAAAAGAGTAAATTTCTAGCAAATTCGTTTTGTATGAGAAGAGTGCTTAATTTTTCTCCGACTTTTTCGAAATGCGAACCTGTCGGCGGGAAATATAACCGGGCCGATTTCTTCGTCGATGAGAGATTCAGTCGGAGGTTCCAGTTATCGCCGCTGATTTTGCATCAGTTTTTACCGTTAATTTTTCGCGTTTCGGTTTCGTGAGTTTTTTTTAGCTTCCTGTCTAGCGATTGTGGTCTCTGCGGTCGGTCAAACTCGAAGAGCGGAGAGGTCATTTTGGCGTGGGAGGCCCTGGACTGAATCGCATTTCAAGCGAAAGCGATCCTTAGGGTGGGCGAACTTAAGGGGCGGCAAGGTCGTTTTTTGACTGTATGACCCATGTGAGTTTTTCGAAAAACTGTGTATTAATATATAAACTAGCTTTGCCTTTTTTTTTTTTTTTTTTTTTTTTTTTTTTTTTTTTTTTTTTTTTTATTTCTTTTATATATTTAATAATACTATTATTCAATTTATAAAAACAGTTTATTTATAAACAAGTTCTGCTAGGTAATTATTTTTACACGTGACAGCTGTTTCGCCTTCTGAAGGCATTATCAAACTGTGGTCTTGCCACATACAGACGAGGTATTTATGTTATTTCTAGATAGGATTTAATAATCCTAAAGCTATTTTAATAAATGAACAGACCAATATAATTCACTCACCATTGTTAGATATGTTCAAACCAATTTTAAAACAATAATAATAATAATTTTACTAGAAAATAAAACCACGAGTCATCATTTGGGAATAATTCACATTAGGAATAAGTTTAGAGTATTAACGACCTTAAACTTAATTATACAGAAAATAAAACCATGAGTCATCATTTGGAAATGATTCATATTAGAAATAACGATTAGTGCACTTAACGACCTTCAGTCGAATTTAAACAATATAAGTAATTGGGTATCTTTTAAAAGGGTAATAACCATTAATAATTTTAGTCAGTTTACTCATAATTAAAATTAGTCATCAAAATCCTATCTAGAAATAACATAAATACCTCGTCTGTATGTGGCAAGACCACAGTTTGATAATGCCTTCAGAAGGCGAAACAGCTGTCACGTGTAAAAATAATTACCTAGCAGAACTTGTTTATAAATAAACTGTTTTTATAAATTGAATAATAGTATTATTAAATATATAAAAGAAATAAAAAAATTAAAATGGAGTTCTACAAATTAAACTTGATAACAATAAATAAATAGCTTTGCCTGTTGCAGAGGCAACCAAGGGGTTAAACACTACGCGATATGACGTGTGAACGCGGATGAAGCGAAGAGTGTGTGTTAAATAAAATAGGTAGAGAAAAAAACGTTATTTGAATGTGGATAAAGCGAGGAGTGTCCGTCTACAAAGGGCACAGATAGTTGACAGCCCAATTGCGTACGCCTGCTCTCTGGCCGCTTCGGTCACCCGGTTCAAGGCGTTCGGTACGGGCCTTTTCTCGCAAAAGCAGGCCAAGTAGCTTCCTGCTCAAATTTTCACTGCGCCATTTGGGTTGTGCAGATCGATGCGCGTAATTTGTTACCCGAAACGTATAGTTTACTGTCGAAAAGACTCTTCCCACAGTGCCACATTGGTCGTCGACACTTTTAAAACGGCCCAGGAGCTTACCGCTCAATTCAGTACTGAACCAATCCAGCCGCCCGACTCAGGGCGTTCAGTTTTTCATTTAATTTAAATTAGAAAAACCAATAGAGCCTAAAAGGGTCCTCGGATTTTATCGTTTAATTTTTTCAGTCAGCCCTTCGGATTGTGTAGGTCGAGACGCGTAATTTGATATCCATCTCGGGTACTGTAGGGTGTAATTTAAAAAAAAAAAAATTTTTGGATTTTGGAAATTTTTGAATTTTCAAAAAAAAATTTTTTGAATTTGTAAATTTTTGAATTTAAAAAAAAAAAAAAAATTTTGAGTTTTGGAAATTTTTTAGTTTTGGAAAAAAAATTTTTGTTTTCTGGAAATTTTTTGTTTTTGAAAAAAAAATTTTTTGGATTCTGAAAATTTTTTAATTTTGGAAAAAAAAAATTTGGATTCTGGAAATTTTTTAATTTTGAAAAAAAACTTTTTTGGTTTCTGGAAATTTTTGAATTTTTAAAAAAAAAATTTTTGGTTTCTGGGAATTTTTTAAATTTGGAAAAAAAAAATTTCGGATTCTGGAAATTTTTTAATTTTGAAAAAAAAAATTTTTTGGTTTCCGGAAATTTTTGAATTTTGAAAAAAAAAATTTTCGGTTTCTTGAAATTTTTTAATTGTGAAAAAAAAATATTTTTTGGTTTCTGGAAATTTTTTAATTTTGGAAAAAAAATTATTGGATTCTGGAAATTTTTTAATTTTGGAAAAAAAAAAATTGTTGGATCTCGGAAATTTTTGAACTTATAACTGAAAGTAATTTTTCAAAAAACGGCGCTATAAAAATGTATTATTCAGAAATTTTAGAGACTTAAACTAAACCCAACTGGGGATGCCGTAGTCTCACTGACTCCAGACGGCAGTAGTTGAGACTCTTGTGCGGTATTCACATTGAAATTTAATTTAAAATCTATGAACCCGTACAGTATTCAAAAGGTACCTACAACATTTGGCAAAAAAAAATTGGACCATCTTTATTTAAATTTACTCATTTCATTAAAAATGTTCAGAATAAATAGTATCCGAGTAGGACGTTGTCAAAAAAAAATTCGAGTGCAGCTTACCGTAGTTTTTCAAAAAACGGCGCTATAAAAATTTATTATTCAGAATTTTTCAGAAACTAAAACTAAACCCATCTGGGGACGCCGTAGTCGCACTGACTCCGGACGGCAGTAATTGGGACTCTTGTGCGGTTTTCACATTGAAATTTAATGTAAAATGTACGAACGATTAGTTCCCCTACTATTCAAAAGGTACCTACACCATTTCGCAAAAAAAAAAATGGACCATCTTTATTTAAATTTACTCATTTTATTAGAAATGTTCAGAATATATTGTGTCCGAGTACGTTGTCAAAAAAAATTCGAGTGCAGTTTACACGCGGTAGAAGTGAAACTTTTCCAAAACAATCTCAACTAATACTTGAAAAGTGAGGTCTAAGTAGCCCAGTAAATAAATGTACCCTCTGTAATATTTTACTTCTGCGTATTATGAGCTCCTGGTAGATTTTCAATATTGTACGTCACCCTTTTTGTCATTTTTTACAAAAACGGTCCTATAAAAATATAATTATCAAAATTATTGTGTACCTATTTTTATGAGGTGTTGCTCATCCAACGAATGGTGTCCTGAGCGGCAGTGCCAATGCCCGCCTCTAACGTTGAATAATTATCATAAAAAAGCAACATACAAAAAAAAGCGTTATGTAACTTTAATATTTAAAAAAAATAAATCCCTTAAATATTTAGGCTAAAGACGAAGGCAGCGCAACACGGCATAACAGCTCAAAAAATAATTACAAAATAAATTATCCTTTCAACTTCAAATAATTTCATTACAAATTTCCAAGTAAAAAACATATGCAATCCCCATTTGATGATTCCCAGTTGTTATGTGCAGGTACCTACCTACTCAGATTCTCAGTTGGTACACCTGCACATAAAAAAAAACACGCCATTAAAATGTATATTCAGAATTTTATTATCAAATAATCATTTCAATGAAAAAGAGTTCGCAAAGTATTTATATTTATAAATAATACGAATCCTAATGCAGAGCCCATCTATCAGGTACCTACTTAGTTCGTCATTCGCAGACGTACAATATTCTGCAATTATATTTTCATCGCTGGCAAGACCGAAACGAAATAATGTCTTCACCACCTCGAGCACGGCCTGAAAATCGAGTTGTTTTTAACGTTTTCCATACAAACAACGCTGTCCTGGCCTGAATGAAAACTTTAGTTGGCGAAGGCAAAGCTCTCCGCCATTTGTAAAATTTCAGAATCGAGTGTTCCAAGGTGTGAGAAAATTTACCCAACCTGAATTTATTTGTAAGAAAATTAGGTTTTCTACTGGCCAGCTAAATTATGCACCCTCGAGAAAAATGCGAGTTTTGCGAAACGTCAGAAAATATCATTTTTCCGCGCGCTATTGTGTAACATTTTGAATGGTGACCGACATATTTGTCGATTTTAAAAGCTTCCTTAATTTCTATTCCTTCTATTTATTGAAAAACATCTCCACCAGAATGCGTTTTTTTCGACGATATCTCGAACCGCGTGTCGTACCTTTAAAGTGTCATTTTTTAGCAGAATCGCCTTTAAAATAATATGAGTAAATTTCCAGCAAATTCGTTTTGTATGAGAAAAGTGCTTAATTTTTCTCCGACTTTTTCGAAATGCGAACCTGTCGGCGGGAAATATAACCGGGCCGATTTCTTCGTCGATGAGAGATTCAGTCGGAGGTTCCAGTTATCGCCGCTGATTTTGCATCAGTTTTTACCGTTAATTTTTCGCGTTTCGGTTTCGTGAGTTTTTTTTAGCTTCCTGTCTAGCGATTGTGGTCTCTGCGGTCGGTCAAACTCGAAGAGCGGAGAGGTCATTTTGGCGTGGGAGGCCCTGGACTGAATCGCATTTCAAGCGAAAGCGATCCTTAGGGTGGGCGAACTTAAGGGGCGGCAAGGTCGTTTTTTGACTGTATGACCCATGTGAGTTTTTCGAAAAACTGTGTATTAATATATATATGTTTCCGGAAATTTTTGAATTTTGAAAAAAAAAATTTTCGGTTTCTGGAAATTTTTTAATTTTGAAAAAAAAATTTTTTGGTTTCTGAAAATTTTTTCATTTTGGAAAAAAAAATTATTTGATTCTGGAAATTTTTTAATTTTGGAAAAAAAAATTGTCGGATCTCGGAAATTTTTGAACTTATAACTGAAAGTAATTTTTCAAAAAACGGCGCTATAAAAATGTATTATTCAGAAATTTTAGAGACTTAAACTAAACCCAACTGGGGATGCCGTAGTCTCACTGATTCCAGACGGCAGTAGTTGACTCTAGTGCGGTATTCACATTGAAATTTTATTTAAAATGTATGAACCCATACAGTATTCAAAAGGTACCTACACCATTTGGCAAAAAAAAATTGGACCATCTTTATTTAAATTTACTCATTTTATTAGAAATGTTCAGAATAAATAGTATCCGAGTAGGACGTTGTCAAAAAAAAATTCGAGTGCAGCTTACTGTAGTTTTTCAAAAAACGGCGCTATAAAAATGTATTATTCAGAATTTTTCAGAAACTTAAACCAAACCCAACTGGGGACGCCGTAGTCGCACTGACTCCGGACGGCAGTAATTGGGACTCCTGTGCGGTTTTCACATTGAAATTTAATGTAAAATGTACGAACGATTAGTTCCCGTACAGTGTTCAAAAGGTACCTACACCATTTGGCAAAAAAAAATTGGACCATCTTTATTTAAATTTACTCTTTTTATTAGAAATGTTCAGAATAAATAGTATCCGAGAAGGACGTTGTCAAAAAAAAATTCGAGTGCAGCTTACTGTAGTTTTTCAAAAAACGGCGCTATAAAAATGTATTATTAAGAATTTTTCAGAAACTAAAACTAAACCCAACTGGGGACGCCGTAGTCGCACTGACTCCGGACGGCAGTAATTGGGACTCTTGTGCGGTTTTCACATTGAAATTTAATGTAAAATGTACGAACGATTAGTTCCCGTACAGTGTTCAAAAGGTACCTACACCATTTCGCAAAAAAAAAATTGGACCATCTTTATTTAAATTTACTCATTTTATTAGAAATGTTCAGAATGCTCATCCGACGACTGGTTCCCGGGGCGGCAGTGCCAATGCCGGCTCTAACGTTGAATAATTATCGTAAAGAAGCAAAATACAAAAGAAAGCGTTATGTAACTTTAATATTAAATGAAATAGATCCCTTAAATATCTAGGCTAAAGACGAAGGTAGCGCAATACGGCATAACAGCTCAAAAAATTATTACAAAAGAAATTATCCTTTCAACTTCAAATAATTTCATTACAAATTTCCAAAAAAAAAATATATATATTTCCCATATTATGATGCCGAGTTGTTATGTGCAGGTACCTACCTACTCAGATTCTCAGTTGGTACACCTGCACATACGTAAAAAAAAACACGCCATTAAAATGTATTTTCAGAATTTTTTTATCAAATAATCATTTCAATGAAAAATAGTTCGCAAAGTATTTATATTTATAAATAATACGAATCCTAATGCATCGGAGCCCATTTATCAGGTACCTACTTAGTTCGTCATTCGCAGACGTACAATAGTCTGCAATTATATTTTCATCGCTGGCAAGACCGAAACGAAATAATGTAGTCACCACCTCGAGCACGGCCTGAAAATCGAGTGGTTTTTAACGTTTTCCATACAAACAACGCTGTCCTGGCCCGATTGAAAAGTTTAGTTGGCGGAGAGCTCGGCTATCCGCCATTTGTAAAATTTCAGAATCCAGTGTGCCCAGGTGTGAGAAAATTTACCCAAACTGAATTTATTTGTAAGAAAATCAGGTATTCTACTGGCCAGCTAAATCATGCACCCTCGAGCAAAGTGCGATTTTGCGAAACGTCAGAAAATATCATTTTTCCGCGCGCTATCGTGTAACATTTTGAATGGTGACCGACACATTTGTCGATTTTAAAAGTTTCCTTAACTTCTATTCTTCATATTTATCGAAAGACATCTTCGCCAGAATGCGACTTTTCGACGATATCTCGTACCGCGTGTCGTACCTATAAAATGTCATTTTTTAGCAGCATCGCCATTAAAATAAAAGAGTAAATTTCTAGCAAATTCGTTTTGTATGAGAAGAGTGCTTAATTTTTCTCCGACTTTTTCGAAATGCGAACCTGTCGGCGGGAAATATAACCGGGCCGATTTCTTCGTCGATGAGAGATTCAGTCGGAGGTTCCAGTTATCGCCGCTGATTTTGCATCAGTTTTTACCGTTAATTTTTCGCGTTTCGGTTTCGTGAGTTTTTTTTAGCTTCCTGTCTAGCGATTGTGGTCTCTGCGGTCGGTCAAACTCGAAGAGCGGAGAGGTCATTTTGGCGTGGGAGGCCCTGGACTGAATCGCATTTCAAGCGAAAGCGATCCTTAGGGTGGGCGAACTTAAGGGGCGGCAAGGTCGTTTTTTGACTGTATGACCCATGTGAGTTTTTCGAAAAACTGTGTATTAATCGTGTAACATTTTGAATGGTGACCGACACATTTGTCGATTTTAAAAGTTTCCTTAACTTCTATTCTTCATATTTATCGAAAGACATCTTCGCCAGAATGCGACTTTTCGACGATATCTCGTACCGCGTGTCGTACCTATAAAATGTCATTTTTTAGCAGCATCGCCATTAAAATAAAAGAGTAAATTTCTAGCAAATTCGTTTTGTATGAGAAGAGTGCTTAATTTTTCTCCGACTTTTTCGAAATGCGAACCTGTCGGCGGGAAATATAAGCGGGCCGATTTCTTCGTCGATGAGAGATTCAGTCGGAGGTTCCAGTTATCGCCGCTGATTTTGCATCAGTTTTTACCGTTAATTTTTCGCGTTTCGGTTTCGTGAGTTTTTTTTAGCTTCCTGTCTAGCGATTGTGGTCTCTGCGGTCGGTCAAACTCGAAGAGCGGAGAGGTCATTTTGGCGTGGGAGGCCCTGGACTGAATCGCATTTCAAGCGAAAGCGATCCTTAGGGTGGGCGAACTTAAGGGGCGGCAAGGTCGTTTTTTGACTGTATGACCCATGTGAGTTTTTCGAAAAACTGTGTATTAATATATAAATACTGCATAAATTCTGAAACAAAATTTTAGGTATAATGTACCCATACTTGAATTTTAATGGTTTAATTTAGGTAAATATGAATGTATCAGACCATAAAAATACCTGCAATATGCCTCTTAAAATTTAATTGTTTTTTAATTTTGCCTATATCCCCTCCTGTCTCGATTTTCTTGATTTAAAATTACACATATTTTACAATCATTTGAAGATAGATAGGACTGTGAAGAGAAATGTATGATATGATTTCTTACTCATAAACTAGAGCACTTACCTTTCAGAATTTTGAAACATACTCTTCACGAATGTTTGAAACACAAATATTGCAATTCCATCAGCGAGCATGCAGGCTGCCATTGCTCGTTCGTGTCAACAGTTGAAGCTCACAAGTGAGTCTCAACTAGGTACTGCAGTTGGGGGTTAGTTACAAACCGGAAAGTTTATCTAATTTCCGTGAGTGCATCAAACAGGCAATGCACACAGTTTTTAAATAAATACCATGTTGATGATAACTTTTCGAACAGTTATAACACTCCAACCAGATGGAAATATGAACAAAACTTAAAGTATTTAGACATTCAATTTTGGAAAAAACTTAGGCAATTGAAACCAATATATTTGGTTACGAAGATTACACATTTTTGGCTCATTTGTAAAATATTTCTCACTGAGTAACACTTGTGGAGCTTATAATATTGTTTTATTAAGAGTGTAAGTTAATTCCGAGTGTCTTTTAATTTTATAAATAGCAGATAACATTATTTACCAAAATGGCCACAGCTCGTCTAGCAGTCCCTTTTGAAATGTAGATGTTTAATTGAAAACCAAGCTTTAATTATGTAGGTACTAAGCGTTTTAGTTAGTTTTAACAATTTATTGAGGACACCTTCGCTTTCCTCTTAATCTTAGTTAATTTTAGTTTCAACCAATTTTTTAAAGAACAATTTATGTACCATGATTATTCCATCGATGGTATACGTACTAGCACTTTTTCTTAGAGTTAGACTTTTTTACCTTTTTCCATGTCTTAAAATAGCAAATAATAGTTTAAAAAATTTATTTTTACTATTTAAATAAAAAATAAATCAAAATGTTAATAAAACCGAAAACAAAATTCGTTATAAGGTGTACAAAAAATGCATTACCTATGTAATCACAAGCTAAATTTTGGAATTATTCTATTCACTTCCCAGAAACCTAAAATAATCGCTGATAAAAATAACATGTGCCCACCGCCAGGGTGACAAATTATGACCTGACTTGAAACAAAATGCCAGAATAGCAGTATTACCTGTACGATAAAAATGTCTTTGTATGCAGAAGAGACATTTTGTTATTTCTTTAATCTTTTGGTGAATAAACAAAGTTAATAAATGAAGAAAAAATTACGTACACAAATTAATAAAATTTGTAAAACAAATAATAACATTTTGGGGTGGCCGTAATAAGGTATCAGAGACTGTAGGTTTGTAGTATGCATGACGTAAAAAGATACTGCAGATTCGCCAATATCGCCAATACAACGTTGGTACTTACTTTTATTTTTTTCCAGTTCGTTTGTTCGTCAGTTCCTATTTTAGCCCATACTTCCTGTTTTAGTGTAGATAATCTTAATGTAAGAAAATAAAAATATATTATTAAAGCATGCAATTCAGTAAATGAAATACAACTATTATGCTTTCTTCATCCTGAGGTTTTTCTCCGTGGTTCATTATCTTTGTTGAATAATATTTAACAATATGAAAGAATTGCTTTGTATGCATAATCTAATCAAGGTGTACCGTACCAACCAGAAGCACAAAAAGCAAATATTTCTGTTTTGTACATTCCACTACTTTTGTTTATCTTATGAAAAACTCTTTTGTGTGAGAAAATTTTGCAAATAATACTCTTGTTAAGAAAACTTGCTCAGAATGCCAACAAAGGAAATGGAATTGTGTTCGTTTCGCAGAAAAAATGCATGCTGTTATTTCTATGGACTTTTGTAATTTTTATTATTGATTATATGAATACAAGATAAGACGTCGAAGAAAACTAATTTATCATTAGCAAATAACTTTTATAAATAATGAAGCCTTTGTACAAGATATTTTACTTTATATGCAATATGGAATAATAATTATTATTGCGAAATTCCTTTGTGACATAATTTTAAAATGAAAATAACCAACTTTCTTTACACCATTATTTCTAATAAAAATTATCAACATGTCTCAAAAATAAAGGTTTTTTCTTTGGCATAAAAAGTACACGTTATATAAGGTCTTTGGGTTTCAGTAAATCATAATCACAATCATTATAAAATTCATGATTATTTTGAATTGAAACAAACTCTACGTGAAGAAAACAATCCGAGTGGAAAGCACGTAATTCGTTTTACCTACCCATTATTAAGCCGTTAAACATCAACAAGTCATAAATTCAGTAGCTAGGTACGTACCGGTTGGTGATATTATATATTTATTTATTATCGGTACCTGCAATAAATTTGTATCAAAGCTGAAAACAGCATTCTTGGCGCATTGTGTTATATCTCTGGGTACGTTTTAAAAAATCTTATCAAATTCAAATACAACCATATGACGAGCAAAGAATATAACAGGCTGATTCTGGTTTCTACGGCGAGAGAGGGAGGGTATTTTTGTTAATAAAAGAAAAAACATTAAAAAAAAAAATCTTGTTTGAAGAAAGAAGTGATTGGTATATTTGTATTTGAAGAATACATTCCGTGCAAGTGGTTCTATGGGTATTTAAAAAAAAAACAACAACAAAAAATATGTCCTTCTGCTGGACGCGTTTCAGTAATTATTTATTAGTTTAACTAGCATGATTATTGTTTGGAACTTGAAATGGGGAAAATGCAAATGCTTCAATTAAGATATCTTCAAAGTTATAATGCGAATTAACATAGATTCAGAAAGTTCTTTCCTTTTTTCGCTTATCCGTCCGTCGCGTCCTCCGCGTTAGGGGGTAGCGGGGGGTGGCAGGAAAAGTGTTGGAATATTGAAATACAAAGGGAGAGGATACCTTGGCCGGGAAGCTTTGCCAACTTTTTCGCTAAGTGGTGAGAAGTTAAATTACTTTTAAAAGTAAATGAAGGCAGGGAGATATTTCAACCACTCTCCACTCTGCCAAACAAGACTGACGTTTACTCGCTGAGCTAGGAACTAAAAAGGAAATGTTCCGTCTGACTCACATAATGTCGTCGTTCTTTGTCTTATCATTTAAATTACAATGAAAATATAATGTCAGCACAGTGAATCACCACATAAGGTTTCATAAAAAAAATACTGCTAATGCATTAATAATAAATTAATAAAAACGTTTCACAATCTTTAAATAATAATAAAAATAAGTGTGTTTATTTCAGCAGAACAGAGTGGTGAATGCAATACTCTGTGAGCCATATAAAAGTGTACTATAAAAATTAAATTGAATAATAAATATGCGAGATAAAAAAAAAAATTAAATATAATATTAGCATATTGAGTACTTGTATACTACGGAGGCTTTAGGTGGATTCTCCATGTTTGGTGTAGAGGCGCGCCCCGCCACTAGGCCACGGCCTGGACGAGAGTGTTTTCCGATCTTCCGTTAGCGCTGACTCGTCCCGGCTATTCTGTGGGGCATCAAAGCAGCTGGACCAGAATTTGCTTTAAACACCAGCAGTGATGATTTTTTAGCATTGTACATTAGCGCATGACTATTAACGTATGCTTCGCATATGGACAGAAGTTTTCTCATTGCCCTTACTGATTTGGCTAGTATGACCATGTCATCTGCATAACTTATATTATTAGCACATACTCCCGTAATATGGCATCCGATTCTTGCTTTGTTCAGCGTTTTACTGGGTTCTTTCAAATATACATTGAATAGCACTGGGGACATTGAGCCTCCTTGTCTAACGCCGTATCTTTAAAAAGCACCTAGTTTTTTATTTATTTAGGAAACAAACAGTCATACACTTAAGTATAAAAAACAAACACACGTAAGTTGTAGACCAATTTAGTCGTTTAATTTCTATATCCGCTACATCATTGATTTGGAGAAAACCGCAAAAAAGTCACATCTCTAGCGTAAATAAATAATTTCTTTTCAATTTTTAGCACAATTTAAGCAATTTTGAAAAATATAATGGATTGTGTCAATTGGCTTGACGCGCGAGTTTCTAAATCCGCCATCTTGACAAAATAACTGCTCGTGATTGGTTGAATTCGTTTGATAGTAACTTCTAACTGCTCATGATTCGTTGAATTGGTTTGATAGTAACTTCTTAAATGATATAGCTATGATAGTAACTTCTTATATGGTTTGGTGGTAACTTCTTGAATGATATAGTTTTGTTTCTCACTCGCATTTTTAACATGGTTTTTGGTCGTGATTGGGGAGGTTTTGAAACTCAATTATTTAAGGTTCCTCTTGTTCCTCGCAAAAATGTAAACAAGATGATACTCAGATCATTTTGTCAAAAAATCTGATATAGCGGGTAATGAAATTATACGACTCAATTATGTTCCATTGTTTAATGTTGATTTTGTATCTGTACAAATTTGTAAAACGCAAATAATAGATTTTAACTTTATTTTGTTAAATTTTCCATCATTGGACTACATCGTCCGCGTTTCTACAATCTAAACGTTTACCCGACTTCTAGAACTGAGGATCCCTAATATATTATCAAAACGAGGTATTTAACGAATTTCATTTCAAAGATAATTATTCTTCCCATCATGAAAGTGAGTTATTCACTTTTAATTGTAAAACCTTGAGGCCTACTTAAATTAATGAATCCATTCATCTGATATTAGAAGAAAGTCGTTGGCGGTTTAATCAAAAGCTACACAAATAATACTATTAGGTGCTTGGTACCTATCCACGTAATATTTAAGGTTTAATCATTGAAGACAATATTAACGAATATCAAACGAAAAATTTATACCGAAAAACCGGAAAAAGATTCGTTGGTTGCACCCAGGAATTGCACCATTGCCGGAAAGTCTCGAAAAGGCTCAAGTTCTTTTAATTTTATCTCCACACAGGAGGCCCTAAGGAAAAAATCCCTCAGGACCTTTGTCTTTTTTGGGGATCTGTGTGGAGGAGAGGAACTTCTGGGGTGGAAAAAGGTATGAACGGTGGGTTGGAATCTGTGTTACGTCCAGGAGTGACGGGAGTATAAATCCATCCCTTTCACCATGGTGCTATGTAAGAGCGATCGAGATAGCTCGAGAGTCTGGTTGGAGAGGTCAAAAGGTCTCTCAACCAATGTCTCTCGATCCGGCCCATAACTTGGCAAACGTATCCGCCTCACCACATGAATCATGCTAAGTCACTAAACGTAGGAAACTACTTGGAGTTACGTATGGCAGAGGTGTTGGTCATTCAATAAATGGTTCCCGGGGCTTGAAATTGAAAATTTACAAACAAACGGGGTGTTTTTTGTGTAGGTTGCCAAAATAAAAATAAAAAATGGATACATTATACAGCTACTTTGGCACGAAACTAGCATAAAACTTTCGTTATTTATCACAATAATGCTGCAGCTCTTTCTTACACACCAATATAGTAGAATTATTGAAAATTAGATAAATGATGTACGTTTGCTTCCCCAGACGAGAAATGTAGTCATTATCACACGTCTACCATGTTATTCAATTGTCACGTTTGCCATGTGGTTCATATCTGCAGATATTCAACATGAACATGATCTCAGTTCGATCGGATTGTCGTGTAAATGTATTTTCGGGGAAATATTAACAGAAATTCAAAATCTCGCCGAAATTTTATAGTAACAATAATAATATTTGGATCATTTGTTTAGCGCCTAGATAAGGGCACATCTGTTACTCGAGCTCGGGACCTTCGGCTTTTCGGGCCGCTACTCTACCAACTAAGCCAATGTATCAATATCCAATTCGGTCATTTTTAACTGTATCATAGAATAAGAACTACCAACATTACCTTTATTTTCTTAACGCATATTTTATCGGCTGCTGTCTTTATGTACGATTGCAAGATTCAAACCCGAAATTAACAAATGGATTGCAATATTTAGAGCACAGGCGTCAGATGGGAATGCTATCCTTGTTCTACCGGTATTACAATGGAAGATGCTCCGAGGTACTAGCGTCATTGATCCCCTCGGCACCGGTGCATAGTCGGGAAACACGCCAAACACGCGCTCAACATTTTTACATGATTGACATTTATCACACGAGAACGGGTCGTTTCTATGACTCGTTTTTGAGTTCAAAAACTCGGCTGGGGAACGATTTGCCGGCCTCTGTGTTTCCTCCCTCCTACAACATGGGTCTCCTCAAGACCCATGTTCACTCCTGTCTCTCCTCAAAAACACCCTCAAAGATGACATAGGCCCTGAGGGAAACTATTTTCCTCAGGGCCTCCTGTTTGGAGTTAATGTAAAAAAAGAACTAAATGCTGTCTAGATAGTTTTTGGATAATTTTTTAACCATTTTATTTATAATTGGCGACATTTATTGACATTTCTGCAAGTCGGGGATGAATATTTATTTTTATTTTTGAGTAGAACCTCAAATTTGAATATTTAATTAAATGAAGACAATTTTAGCAAAACTCAATCGAAAATCTGGAAAAGATATGGGAATATTGGGAACATCTGGAACTCGAACCCAGGACCTTTGGCTTTCCGGCCCGCGACTCTACCAAATGAGCTAAATTTTATGGTTCGTCTCAAAACATATTTTGATTTGAACGTACGAGAACTAAACATTTTTTCTTGTCAAATGTTGACGCTAGTGTTTATGCAAAGCATTTTGCAAATGTTTTTTGTTAATTTATATTGATGTCTGTTAAAAATACAAAATATAGTAGTATATTTACAGTCCTCCTGACGAGGGATTCCTATTTTTATGTGGACTGTATTTTATTACATTGGCTCTATGTCATATTTTTTTTTAATTTCCTTAACTTCGTGTTTATTGACTGTGATTGATCTTTAAGTTTGTAGACCTCATCTTCGGATTTGATGACTGTAAGTTGTTGGTTTGGTGTTACTTCATAATCTTTAGTTTTTCTCTTCTTCAAGTTCACTTGAATATTAATTATTATTATTTGTTTGGTAGATAAGTAAGATTTGCACATATTTTTACTAGGCCTGCATCACTAGGGTCATCCCATGTCGAGACAGGCTAAATTACAAATATTTGTTTTTAACAATAGGCACACTTTTCTATAAGCTTAATTTCAGGTTCATTTTGGAACAAATTGGAAGCATAAATATTTGATTCAATTCAGTAATCAGGTTGGTGTTGGTAACAATAATGGGACCAGAAAATTTTTAATTCTGATTTTAACGAGATGACTATTACTTGAGAAAGTATTTTATATTATGTACTTAATTTTATCTAGTCATTAAATAATTTTGTAGAGAGAATTTACGATTTACCTGACCAAAAGATGAATTTAATTTTGGAATTTTAAGTAGAAGGAGGTTTTGTCCTTATAGTGTGGATATATTATATTTATATTACTATTTATATTACTATTTTTTTTCTATTAATGTGGAATAGAGCATTTTTTAGTAGAGTTTTATAATGCTGAAAACATTAAAAAAATTAAAAAAATTTTTGACATCGAGAAATCGCCTAGATGACTTACTTGTTTCAAATTTAAATTGTTTATTTGATTTTTCAACCGCAGAGTTCACCCATTTGTACAGCAACGTGGCTAAACATATGTAAATTACTATTTTGTCTCAGATGTATTTAGCATTTCCGCCGTATGATATAATCCTTCTAGAACAGCCTTCAGAGCACCAAAGTCGGGTCTCAAAGCCTACCTCAAATGTCTTCTGTTTGTAAATTCTTGAAACTCTCACCCGGCGGTGACTTTTCAGCGTAGGAGTTCAACGGGATATACTTGAGTTTCTCGTGCAATATTATAATGTGTAATAATAGACGTACCTTCTTAATCAAGAAGGAAAAAACATTTTCCAAAGGTTAAACGGTGTTATAGTTGCACATCGAATTGAATTGACGATACAATTTCTATTTCGAACTCTAAATAATATATTTTTTTTAAAACCGGTTGCGAAGAGCTGGCAATGTTGCATTTAGGCAGAGTGACACGTGAGCTTCCCTTCTTGAAAAAGTTAGGTTACTTCTGTACTGTTTTGTATTTGATTGTTACCACGTGAATTTTACAAAAATTCCATAAAAGTGATTTAAATACCTTATTTATTTATTTGTTACATAGAAACAAAGAGTACCTACATTCATTACAGTGTTGAGAAAATTTACAGATATTAAGTAATATTTCATGGTTTTTTTATATGGTATGTGCGTAGTGGGCAGGTGTGTTTAAACGATAAAAAGTGAGGTTACAGATTGCCGTTTCTCCCTAAATAAAAGTACTTGTTTTCAAAATGTCGCATTCTCTAGAATTTTTCGAGTTTGAAGTGAAAATATGTGTTTTTCAACTTCTTTTCTACTTTCACAATATTATTACACAAAGTTATCACACAATACTTTATATTTTAATTCAAATTTCAGTGCAGACCTCCAAATCATGTATTTTACAATCCTTCATATTTTTTTTATAAATTTCAATGAAGATATCCAAATAATATATTACACAATACTTTATATTTTAATTTAAATTTCAATGTAGATCCCCAAATCATGTTTTACATAATCCTTTATTTTTAATTAAAATTTCAATGAAGACTTCCAAATCATGTATCATACAACCGGACCCGCAGGAATTCTCTTTTAAATACAATTAACAGTGCTTTACGTTGAAAGGACACGGTAACCTGTCGAGCGCTCAGGTACATTGAATTAAAACTTAAAGCAACTCATGTAGATTATTGTTAGTACTAACTTCAATTTAATTCCAAACCATAACATCGCCTGAATGTAGTATTTTAGTCGTTCGCCGAAGTCCATTCATTAAATTGAATTAACACCTTCGCCGCTTTAATCACGTTCGAAGTGTTCCATCTAAATTTCCTCCTAAGCATCTCCATGGCAGCCATTACATTCACTATGGACAAATTAAACACCTGCACCGGTTCGTGCGGAGAGGGCCAGATAAGTTCGCCACCAACAAACGGATCGAGACTCAAAGGGTTGACGCTGAGAAAGGAGGCCTTTGATGATAGGAGTCACATCGTCTAATAACATATTGCACAACACATTCACGCCTGAAAACGTACAAATACTAAAACAATCTTAAATATATTCACATTAGATTATTTCGTTAAATATTTAAAGTCACATTTAACAAAATTACTTGAATCTTTCAACCTCTTTCCAGCTAAAAATATCTCCGAAAAGTTTTAAGGGGTTTCGTGTATTATATTTCATTTGCTGGTAAAAATCAGTGTTCTATTTTACTCCCGAAACAAGGAATAGAGGCACATACAAGTAATTACACATTTACTCACATTTGCTCTTCTCTCAGCAATATCCTTGAGTATGTCTTAATGTACAAGCATTACTGCTATAAATTACTTGGCACAAATTTCTGCTAAAGGGAAAATATTGAGATTATGAATTTATGGATTATGGATAATGAAAGTAGACCAAGAGCAGAATTTTATCAACCCTCCTCTCTGCCCATATAATAAATAGTGTTCATCTAGATTTTATGTATCTGCCCATCTTCTGTATATGAGGGAAGGATTGTTACTTTTTTAGTTAGGCTTAGGAGGTTTCCAGCTACTCGTATATGTTGGTTTTTTGATGGATTATTCTGACGTCTCCGATTTTGTAGTAAGGCTCTCGACTCTAGACTAGCAATCCCGGCATGCGTCATAAAAAATATTTAATGAATTGATTTAGTTTCACAAATTTCAGTTAAAATAATATATTATTGAGTGGAAGATAGGTATCGGCATAGTATCGGGTTGGTAAAAGAGAACTATTTAAAATGAAACTTCGCTTAAATAGCCGTGTTTGATAGGCGGCCAGATCTGAATAGCCAGGAACTTCTGCACCTTCTTCTTCGTCATCTCTTTTCCTTCCCCACTATCTTCAACATTCTCCAGTTGGGGATATCGTCTCTCTGGCTTAAGATGGTTGGTATCAATTAGAACTTTTTTGCGATACTTACATTAAAAAATTAAGTTACGTATTACTAAACTCTTTCTAACTTCAATAATGCGTAACGTAAGGACTTATATTCACGAAATTCTTTGTTTTTTCTTCAAATACCCTCATGTCTAAAATAAGAAAAGGAATAAATGAGGTGGCACAGATCAGCTAATATAATTACAGCCATACTCTAGCTGACAATATCCAGTGTCGCAATCAATCAAACTTATTTAAATTGCAATAAAATTCTCTCATAGAATCACATCTTTTATACTTAGAATAGTAATATTCAACACCCCTGGTTACATACTTCAGATTTTATTCAAAGTGTATATTAATTTTTACGATTTGATCAAATGATAACTATGTTGATAAACTCATTTCAATTGCCTATTATTATCTACCTGTTTCAATATAATATGCATGGCTTTGTTTTGTCGATATGAAACAGCTGCTTTCTACGACTATACAGTAGACCATTACCAAGTGCCATCGAGTTCCCAATTAATATCCACCTAGTTATTAATTAAATTAACAAAACGTATTATATATTCTATTGGTATTTAAGGATCTAATGGTATTATATGTCAATGATCGCATGTGTTAAGGAGTAGTTCACTATTTTCCGCTGAAATTTCCTTTGGAGCTATCGTGAGCAGATTGTAGCATTCAATGTACTCTCGATACATTAGTTGAATGGGTTTATAAACTCAGACACCAAAATAGAACACTCGAACTCTAAACGAACCTACGAACATGAAATGTATCATCTATTGAAAGATTTTACTTTACAGTTTTTAAAATAATTATCCCACCTATTTTTTTAACGCTGTTATTTTCATACCGATAAGTATTTTCGAAAAATGCATTTGGAAAGCGGAAAGTGAAAAAAATATTCAAAAACACCCACAATAAGAAAAATAATAAGCCATTCTGATTTTAATACAACATTATAGCATTGATCTCTTCCAGCATAATTTTCACTATTTCCGCCCCACAAATATAATTACACCTCAGTGTAAAGTATACATCCATTTTCGAGGCAGAAATGGGTACCGGCGCCCCGGAAACCATTTATTAGACAACCTCTGCCGTAGGTCACCCCAAGACGGTTTGCTACGTTTCTTGACCTAGCAGAGTATCTGGGTTCAGACCACTGAACACCAGATTCTCACCCACCCAGAACTGTCTATCACTCCTTTCATTAAGAGGACCCTCCACACATCGTCCCCAAGGATGACATACTGAGGGAAATTATTTTTCTTAGGGCCTCCTCTGTGGAGCTAATGGAGCACTGTGTGTTTTGTAAAAAAACATAAGTTTAGTAGAAAGCATGTGGAATAAATTTTTGAAGCATTTACGTAAGAAATACTACAATACTACAAATCATATGTTAACTTAATGAAAAATCGTTTCTACACAATATTTCAACGAGGCGTACCAGACACTTTACTCTTCTTCATATAGAAACCAACAACACTGATGCAGAAAATAACTCACCAATTACTCGTGTGATCTCAACTCTACTCTAGACATTTTTCACGATTATTTTCAAACGTCCAAAGTTAATTTATTAAAAAAAATGCGTTATATACATTATTTAACGAGCATTTGTACTTAAATTTACTTATATGTACTTAAATTTTTCATTAAACTTTATTAACCATCAATTACAATTCGTGAATAATTCTTGTTTTCAAAATTTCTCTTTATCTCTCCATCCACTTTTTCCCTTTCCATTTTTTTATTATTATTATAACTTATATATTTATCAGTTAAGATTAAGAACCTTTCGTATCCCAGGCGAAATTACTAAGATATTGTATGGAAAAATATAATAGGAACTTTAACGATATATAATTTAATTAACCTTCGGACATTACCGCAAAAGCTGAAAAACCAAGTCTTATCTGAAAAACTACTACAAAAATTAAATGCAAGGTCTACTGCAGACAAGAATCGGAAAACTGTTGCAAAATTCTTACAAATTCAATAAAATTCTTCCAACTAAAAAGTCTCCCATGTGCGCACCTCCATAAACCATAATAGATTTTTATACCTGTAACTATTGTAACTCAACTGTCTCCGCAACTCGAGTATGTATCTCTTTAATAAAAAATATGTATTTAGTTTATGTATTTATACAAAAGATGCGTGCTTTAGAACGCAAATCTATAAATATCACTGTTTAATTTTCCCCATTATTTAACATGTTCAATAAACAAACATCTTTGGAAATAAATAATACAAACTAAAATGCTTCTCATAATAAACTATACTCCTATTGATTTCTAAATTATTTAGCTATTTGCCTATTTACTCCCATTGATTTCTGAATTATTTAGCAACTCGTTCTTAATATTCCAATGTTTTTCATTTAAGTTTTCCAGCAAGCTTAATTTAAAAAAAATAATTCAAGTTGATTTACTGAAAACCTTTCAGTTGTATGATCACAATGTATTAACAATCGCTGTAAGTATCTTACCTCAAGTAACAAAGCAGGCAGGATGCGTTGCCAAGGTAGAAGTTTCCTAAAAAGTTATTAATTCGTTTTGTTCATAATTAACCCATTTACGGTGAAAGGGTAAAAAGTATTACCTGAAAATCAATCGAAAATTGGCATATTATTTAAAACTTATTCATTTCAGTTGGAAAATTTGATGATTATTAATGGTTGTCCAAAACCGTAATTTTATTTTAATCCATTATACACATATATTGACATATAAAACTTTTTTCCACTTAATTTATTTGTGACCGAAAACGGTTTCAGCCTGTTAAAGCAATTTTCAGAATAGTAAAAATGTTTCTAAATCTGCAGTTTATTTATTTATAACAGAAACAAACAGTACACAAGTTACAATGGTGAAAACAATTTACAATTATTAAGTATATTTCATGATGGGTAGTCCTCTTATATGTTTTTTGTAGTGTCTATGTATATTAAGCAATTACCGGGTGATGTGCGTTTTGGGTAGGTGTGTGGGTATGTGTGTGTGTGTGTGAGTATGTATGTACGTGTGAATACTCACTCATATGTGTATGTTTGTACGTATGTTATGTTTGTTTGTTTGTATGTTATGTATATGTTTGTATGTATGTTTGTATGCACATGTTTGTATGTTTGTATGCACATTGAACAATTTATATTATTGACATGATGCTCTTTTTAAATTTGGATTTTTAATATTCTGGATTTTTTTTTCATCGATAGTTAAATTTTAAAGGGACACGTCTTTTAGATTGGAGTATGAATAATATTACAAATGGACTCCATACAAACAAAATACTTTTTTTTTAATTTAGAACACGTGGTAAAATTATAATGGATCTAGAAGGTTATGCCTAAAGATTCTAGTTGTTTATTACAAAGTCGGGGTCTATATTGCGGTTAAAAAGTTTTATTAAATATATGCTTCAAAAATTTAAATTCTCTAGGTAAAATCTTAATTAATAACAAATATAAGTGAGATAGACTGGAAAACTAAAAGTTTTACCAAGTGAACTGCTCTGATTGCCCGTCATTTTACGTGTCTGTTTATATAGTAGGTGTAGGTATAGGAGTCATTAGTTGATTGTTAGTACTTTTTTCTAGTAACATCCGTAAAAACATTTAATATTTGTACGTATTTTTTTTTATTGACCCTTACATTAGCGATTCGGACGCATCCAAGAACCACACCTTTAAAATGCAATGCATTAAAGATAATAGATATAGGTACTTAGTATAACAATTTCACACCGTACAATTTCCCAATTTCAATGGTTTTTAAAGTGATATCTTAAAATCATGTTTATTTAAACTATAATTTTATCCCATAATATCGTAAATGTTAATCGAAAAACGTTTAAAATAATTAAATTTTCGAATTAAATATTTTTTACGTTGATATTTTTGCAATTATAATATGAGTCTGTTCTACAGAAAAAATGTAATATACTAATCAAAACACGAGTTTTCCGTACTCTGTATAAAATTTATCAATTTTTCTACGCCATATTTCGATTCTTAGCATATGTTTTTTTTTTTCGTTTTCGTGGCCTGTTTCGCGAGATATGATGGAATGATATCCGGCGATGATCCCGCCCTTATTGTGACACCAGCCCCGCACCCCTGTGACCCCTCCCCCAGCCACCTCGGTGATTATTCATCCAATCAGATACGCCGAGGATTTGCCCAAAAGTCCTCTCACCGGGTACAGATGCCGGAGAAAGTTTGTTATTACGACATTGTAATCAGCAGCGACCATATTGGGCGTATTGTCGGGATACATTCAATAGTATTTATACTAATCCTAAGAGCTTTACTAAATTTTCTTACCTCAGACTCGACTATACAATCACGTACAGGTATACTTGTCTGTGCGGCCTGGGATATCGCTACCGCAGATGGTGACCCGATAATTAATCCCCCCAAATTATGTTTACTATAAAAATATAATTTTTTGTTATTTATTTTTGGGGTGTTATGCCGTGTTGCGCTACCTCCTTCTTTAGCCAACGTTAATTTATAAAATATTTTTTTGTGCATTATTTCAAACGTAAAAGATATTCAGTTCGACTTCAAAAATACCCTTAATAATAAATTGGTATGAATATAAGGAATTTATACACAGTATCGATTTTTTTTGTTGTACCTACTTATGCGCTTGTACATTCAGTAATTAAAGAAGCAGATTTTTCCTTGATGCATTTGAATGAAAATATGTTTTCTCCGAACACTGCAAACTTATTTTGTGGCACCATTTTAATTCAAAATTAATAATATACTTAGTTCACTTTTATTGTTCACAAAACCAACATGTTTCGTGAGCTATGCTCACTTCTTCAGGATTTACTAATTAATTATAAATAATAGATAAAAACAATGGTTATAGACATAGACCACATAACTATAATAATAGACATAGTCAATGAAAATGTAAGAACGGGTAGAGGGAAGAGGGTCAATAGGAAACAATTTACAAAGGAAACAGGTTTAATATGATAATATAAATTATAATAATAAAATAAATTAAACACAAATAAAATATAATAATAAAATAATTAAATACAAAGGAAACAGGTTTAATATAATACAAATTATACAAAGGAAACAGGTAAATTGTCAGCTTGAAATCAGCCTGTTTCAAAACCAATGGTTTCTTCGGCAGGATAAAATTAAAATTTAAAAAATTACAAAAGTCAAGCAAGTATAGGCAAATAAGTACTTAAGACAGAAAACATTTTAAAGAGTGGTGATTTATTTCTTAAAGGTGCCATAAAATCAATTCTTTAAAATAAAACTTATAAAATATTTTAGTATAATAATTTATCAAAATCTTTCAAAATCGGATGTATTATGTTCATTCATGTTGAATTTTGTAAAAGGCTCTGTACTTGACATCGAACAAAATAAATGTGAAGTTTTGTAAAAGACACTTTTTGGTCGCTGTTTAGGGAAAAATTATGAGAATTGTCAAAATATATTTTTTTTTAATTTCCTGGCAACAGGTGATGCCATCATCCGGGAAGAGATTTAATTTCTTAGAGCCTATTGAGAAGCAAATATTGTCTTAAAACTCATTAGCCAACTTGTGGAACTAGCTATTGTCATTGTTCCTTAGTAAGGACCCCATTTTGCACCTCACTGTATTGAACCAACGAATCACATTACCGTGTTTATGTTCATGTACGTAATAATAATTAAACTAGACCTAAAATTACTTTATACGTATGCTGTGAACATATTTATAGTTGTGCCTGGTTTTTAGTCTCTTATTTTTTATTTCTATTCCATTTTACTCGTTACAAGCAGCAAGGCAATATTTATCACTGCTGAAAAAACTAGAAATTTAAGACCCTGTTGGAAAATAATATGAATAAAACATATGCTTAAGCCTCAATTTATAGTTTAACTACTATTCTCTGCCAAGTTCCCTGTCCTTTGTTAGGAGATATTAAAGGATATAGTCAAGAAAGATGTTTTAACGATGTACAAAATTCATTCTTTTAAATAAATGGTAGAACTCGCCTTCACCCAATTTTCATCAATATTTTTTTGAAATTGAACTACTTATAAGTATTTAAAAAGGTTTTAAACTTGTAATATGGCAATTTTTTTCGTACTTTTCGGTATTTAAATAGAATATAGCTCTTTGAATGAAGTGATGCGGCGAAGAGTAGTAGAGATAAAGTCATTACGTTGACCGGTAAATTCGAGTAAGAAATTTTTTATCAAATTTCGTTATGTCTTTAGAAAAATTTTAAATTGGGAAACTAAACAGATTCTGCTAGTAAAAATAGGTGCATTTAATCATTTTTTTCGTTTTTCAGTAATTAATTGTGTACATTGGCACATCGTTAAAAATTTTGGTGAAATAAGGAAATTTGTTATTGTTTGGAGAAATATAAACATTCAGTTTATTTAAAAAAGCAAAAAAAAATTTGTTGACCTTTCAATAATTTTATTTATATGAAAAACTAGATCAGAGAACGCATATTGAATAAAATAAAACATTTTTACGAATAAATTTAGTAAGTCGTGTTCACAAGCAAATAAGAAAATTCAAGAGCTAAACATTTTTGATAGTTAATTTCTATTTCTTTACACTTCGTAAAATAATAAATGCTTCATTGATTCAAATAAATAATAAAAAAATAATTAAATTACAATCTTTCGGAGAAAATCGTTTACAAGTATTATTCTTTGAACAAAAGTTCCTACACAGGCGTTTTCACAATTCCAATTCTCTTTCCACTAAAATTAACGAAACCACTTTTTTATAATATAAAAGCACAGATGTTACATCAAAAATTTGCTTTAATTTAAACAAAAAACATCCAAGTTTAAAGTGTGGAAGTACCTACCTAGATTGTTATTGCTTTGAGGCAAAACAACAACATTCATCCAAAATTTCTAGCGAACATCTTGCCCAGCTTTTCACAGAGCAAAGTTGTTGACAGCCTTTTCTCACTTCTCCATTATAAATTCTCGGTGAGGTAATTCCGAATATTCCTTATTTAAATATTCCGCAATGCAAAAGGAAATTAATTCTACAAAAGACAAGATAAACTTTTGGCAACAGTGCCCATCAAATAAAGTGGTATTTGTTTTGTTTCTTTAAAATACGTTTTCTGCTAACTGACAGTCGAATGACACTTGTCTGCCTGGCAAGGGAAAAAAATCGCTGGAAAAGATTTTGAAACAAAGAAATTAAATTACGGTAACAAAGTATGTTAAATAAAATCTCACCAATTACTGCAGATCACGAACCTTAACATTTTTTAAATTTAAAAAATACAAAGAATTTTCGTTATTTGTTTTTGGGGTGTTATGCCGTGTTGCGCTACCTCCTTCTTTAGCCAAGGTTTTGGACAGCGTTACAGTGTCCATCATTAGGGCAGATGTGTAATCAATTACACGTTTAATTAATTAAGTTTTTGAATAATTCTTATCGGAATAACTTTGTACATTATTTTTATATAATGTTTTTATGTGACTGCTTTTAATTAATAAGTAATTGCATTTCCTTTCCCTACCTACTTATTTGAGGTTAATTTTTCATGTGTTGAACAATAAAAAGTTTCAAAGACAAATAATAGAACTTTAATTTAAACTTAAAAAAAAACCGAAATTGTTAATACAAAACCTGATTTTGCTTGGTAATTTATAATTTCACAAAGCAAAAACAAGGGCTCCATATTGGAGCTTTCAATGCCGGGATCCCGATATACCAGTATCCCGGGAATCCTGAACCTTTTTCGGTACTGTTATAACCGGTACTGTGCTTGTCTTCCTTTTATGTCCTTGATTTTTTGATCCGAGAAAAAAAATTCCGGCAGAATGTTCTTTATGACACAATATTCTTAAAGTCATAATGATTTTAGGTTAGGTTACGTACCTACTTTACGTTGTTTCTTGGAAGTAAGGAAAGTTTTATTGAAACCTGAACAACTTCATTACAATAACACAAACACTTTATTTGACAGTTTTAGAGATTTCAGTTTAAGATATTTTCTATTCTCTACAAGAAATCTAAGCTTAAATCCTTACCAGAAAATGAAAACAACAGACTGTTGCCGATATGTCAAAATCAGTCTAAGAAAAGTTGTCTTTCTCTGTGTCGGAGATTATTATTATTATAATTTTTTATTTACAACCAAGGAACACGTAATTTAGGAAATGTACATTACAAGAATAAAGAATGGTAAAGATAGGCATTAAAATTGTTTTTCATTGTTGTTTGTATATTTTTTTCTTTTTGTTCAGCTATTTTTATATTATACCGGCTATTTTTATAAAAATAGATGAACAAAAAGATAAAAAAAATGAAAAATTCAATATTTTCAACTCCAATATTTTGAGACTTATTTATCCAAATTCACTACAAATTTGATGCTTATTTCCGACACAAAAAAAGACAACTTTTCTTCGACTGATTTTGACATGTCGGTGTATAGAATTTAGTTAATAATGTTTGATATCTAATCTATGTACGAGTATAGTACCTGAAAAAATATAACAAAACATTTGCTTCTACTCCTATTCTTCATAAAATTTAAATATTTAAATTCCCGGTGCTAGCACCAGAATCCCACAATTGAATAATGCCAGCACCGTAATCCCGTAAATATATTCCCGGGATTGAAAATCCTACTCCATGTGTAGTGAGCCTGCTTGCGCAGTGCAAGTGTAAGTTATGTGCCAAAAGATTAAATTTAGACTTGGAACGGGTAGTTTCACAGAATTTGTACAATCCATCAAATTTCAAAACACTATATCAAGTTCTGTGATCATATTTAAGTTCTGTTATTATCCTCATGATGAAATAATAACATAACTTGAATAAATCTTCCACAGAACTTGAAGTTCATCTTTGAAATTTTATGAATTGTTCAAATTCTGTGAAAAGACAAGCGCTCAGTACCTGGTTTGTTTCACTAAGAAACAAAAAACAAATTTTAATATTCTTAGAAATAAGATAACATTTTAAAAAAGTCGCTGTCATTTTAACCAAACAAAAGATCAAATTTGTATATTTTTTGCTCACCACGTCTGTGTTATATGCATCACGTATTTCAAAATGGAGTTTTTTTCCTAATGTCAAGGATCAATCCGTTAGAGCACAAAATATTTAAAGTATCTATTTCTGAATGAGTTGATATCACTATGAGGTAATAGAAACGTTCAACTCGTTTGGCTTGAGCAGAGTTAAAATCTTATTAATTTATGTGACAATATTATTGGTAGTGGCACGGTAGGTACCGATAACCGACGGCATTTCCCGCGTCTTAGCACACCGGCGCCGGCGCCGGCGCGGGGCGTATTGACGCCATGTAAATATCTTACATCCTGTATCCTGCTGATTAATCTTCTAATTTCAGCTTTGCGTTGATTTTAAATCCACCATATAATCCCCCGCAAGTAAACAAACGAATAGAACATTAACTTACCTCGTAGCGTAAAGGTATAGGCATTTGACTATGAATTCCTACGACAAAAATATTTTTATATAGACGTTCCCGGCATGCGTTGAATGCCACTAATTAAGAAATCGTTTCTCCCTGCGTTTTAATCCCATTCTTCCCTTTCCCCCTCAACGTCCCATGTCCTTTTCCTCCCATGTCCTTTTCCCGTCACGCGTTCCCCAATATTCTTAAATTTATATATTAATAATTAAATTTTATTCAATTCTGTCATGCGTATACACTGAAAACAGAATGATGATAAAAATTCATTTTCTTAAAGGGGGGAAATAGGTGTAGAGACTAAAAAAAACAATTTTGTTTCATAAATCGATAGTAGAACTATTCAAAAATATATTCTGAAAATTTTAAACCAAAATTCCTCGCCATTTGAAAGTTATAATCGTTTGAGTGAGTGTCCCTCGGTCGAACTACTACTACTTTACTTTTATTTTCAAACGCGATTTTCTTGAAACTACTTTTTTCGAAATTGTGTTACCTCTAGCTCCTACAATTTTTGATCAATCGTTATCAAACTCAGCACATAGTTTCTTTATATAAATACATTGTATTTGAACCTCAATCCTAAACAATGTCTTTATTTTAACTATTTTTTTATTGCAAAAAAACATACAAAATGGGACCATTCATAAATTACGTCACACCTTAAGGGGGGGAAGGGGAGTAGAGAAGTGTGAGTAAGGGTCATCAGCTCTGTGACGTCACATGTAAAAATCTTTATTATTAAAACGCAAAACTTAAACGTGAACGAAAAAATTAAAAATTGCAAAATATGTGACGTGACACTAGGAGCGAGGGAGTTTCACAAATCTGACGATGTGTGACAGGGACGGGAGGGGGAGGGTTAAAAAAAATCATGAAATTCTTGTGACGTAATTTATGGATTGCCCCAAAGAATAATAAAAAAATTTACAAAATTTTCGCATTCCTCAAAAAAACATTAATTTTAAATTTTTTTGAGGAATGGGGTTCAAAAGAGAAGAAACACTTGAAATTTAAAAAAAAAAGATTTCTGTTGAAAATTGTGACCTCCAGAAATTAACATAAATTGCCCAGCTGGATGGCGACTTACAATGCGCGGCAGCTGATATCTCCGTTATTTTTTTGAAGAAAATATTTGAAAATTTTAGAATATGCTCTTGCATAAATGTGTAAAATGACCCCAAGGTTTAAATATATAAATAAATAAAAATATATATATATATTCCTTATGTATTAAAACGAATTCATGAAAATTACTAAAAATCACTAAAAATACGCCATCCTTGACCTATTTCCCCCCTAAATAGTTTTTTTTCTAAAATCGATCAATCAAATTTAAAACCCAACATAATTACCTATTTAATACATATAAAATTCTTGATTCGATTCAAAGTATAAGGTGAGTATTTCAAACAAATTCATTAATTTCAAGAGTTTCGAAAACTGAACTTTGATTGAACATCGTTGTATTGCAAAATGTCATTCTAAAATTGTGTCATTTTGACAGTTTCGCAAGAGTTTATGTAATGATTAAAAAACTTTTCAGTTGTATTTCATGTGGTTCTAATAATCCAGAAACCTTTGCGGGGGTGAAGAGGAGGTATTTTGAAAGTTTCAAACAATTCCTATGCTTAATATAGCAATACATAGACATCTCAAACGATATACGCATATATCCCCAAGCAAGCATATTTTGATTTATTGTACATAAATTTTCAATATGAAAATTGACGTTCTTTAAAGCTGCTCGAATTTTCGTGTAGTGTTTTAATTTTTATTTATTAGGATATTTTTTAAAAAGCTTTTTAAAAGGCTGTCAGATAAAATATTAAAGCCATATAATATTATTCCGTGCCTTTTATTATTGAAAATTGATAACCGGGGTAAATTTGCATGCTTCCGCACTCCGCAGAGAAACAGCTCAATAGAATTGCAATCAAATCAGTCAATTAAGTTTCGAAGCCGTGAATTGCGATGTTTTCCGTCAAACATTGAAATTGCAATAGTCATACGCGTATCTTCATACTATCTGTTTTTTTATTACGACGTATTATAAAATAAGGTCGAAATTAATATGTAAAATAAAATATTAGTTCTTGTTTCAACTCTCCCGAATATCTCTGCGTAAGCGTAGTGATCCAAGAGGGTCTTAAAGTCACTACTGATAAGGTAGGTTTTAATTAGATACGCATTGGCATGTGTTCTAAATTAAACACATCATGTTGTACTCAAGCGGCGTCATTGTAAATAAGATAACCTATATTATTTTCGGTGAAAGTCAAGTTTTCGTCTTTAAGGCTCTGGTAAATGAGCAAGTTGTATGTACTTATTTGCATTTTATATTAAACAAAAACATTGTATGTACTTATTTGCATTTTAAAATAATAAAGTAGCAGTAGTAGATGAACGATTTTTTTTTGTGTGAAGTAACCGAAAAAAAATTACACGAGTTTATACAGATTGATAAAAATAGGTCAAAATATGTTTTAAAAAGCAGTTCAATTAAAAATAATTTATGGGAATCATAAGAACTAAATCATTATAAATAAATCTATGTATATAAAAATCAAAATGTGTTTGGGGATTAATGTATTGTGTATTGCTATATTAAGCATAGGAAATGTTTGAAACTTTCAAAATTCCTTCTTACAACTTCCGCGAAGTTTTTAGGATTATTTCAAACACTTGACAATACATCTGAAAAGTTTTTCATCATCACAAAAATTGTTGCGAAACTGTTAAAAATTTGAGAATGACATTTTGCGTAACAATGATCGTCAAATCAGAATTCATTTTTTCTAAACTCTTTAAATTAATGAATTAATTTGAAGTAAGTACTTAAATGGTAATTTGAATGGAATCAAGAATTATAGGTATTTTAAATAGTTAGGTACCAAATTTGATTGATTATTCTTATATAATATACAAAAATGAATATTTGTAATATAAGAAAAATGAAAATTTGAAATAAAAAAATTATTATAAGTGGTATGCGAGCTGTTTGAAAACTGAATTTACTGGGACTGAGAATATATGGAACGCGGGAGGGGGATTGGCGGGACGGGGGAGCGGGAGAGGGGAGAGGGATGGCGGGAAAGGTGGAAGTGGAGCGCGGGAGGAGAAAGGGTCGCGGGAGGGGAACGGGGATGCACGGGAAAGGAAATGCAGGGATACACAAATTATTTCTTTGAATATGGCATTACAACTCATGCCGAGAACCAGCTAGTAAATAATAAAGTAGCTTGTGGAAAAAATGGTATTTTAATTCAAGTATCTCCACACAGCAGGCCCGGGGGGATTCTTTTACCTTTGAGGATGCTTGGAGGGCCTTTTTAGGGAGGAAGTTCTGTAAGAAAAATGTATGAGGGTGCGTTGGAATCACGGGTTCAATGTGTCTCTATCAGCCTTTCTTACGGCCCGCCAGGATGGCCCGCAGCAGGATGGTAGACCCGGACGCCAAAACCTCACCCCATGAACCCGGACACCCCTGCTAATTCACGAATACAGTAAGATAATTGAATCACTAATTTTTAAAAGATACTTGAGTTCAGCGTGTTCTCAGATAATCAAGGTTAACTGTCTTATTTTCTTCCGGAGATTAGAAAAATAGTTTAAATGGAAACTAATACGTATTTAAAAATTAAACTTTTAATTCAAGCATTTCTTTAGTCAAGTTAGAGCCGTTTAAAAACATTGGACATAGATGTTTTAATAATCGAGCAAAAAATCAATTTTTAAACTTTTCTTTAATTTCATTTCTTTTTCACTTCCTATCGTATCCAAGATGATAATTTCATTTTAAGTTGAGTGACGATGATTCAATATATTTTATTGAACTTTCAAGACCGTGCATTTTTTTCTTTTTTATTAGTAGTGGGCACATGTGATATTCAATTACCATAGACAATAAAACAAAAATATAAATAATCAATGGAACTAAGTCCAGAACTCGGGTTGTTTTAAAAATCACATGATTTTTCTATGATTATGGAAGTTATTTTTATGTCAAATGGTAGATCTGGTTTTGAGAAAGAAAAAACATTGTGGACTTAGTATCTTTTGAAAATAAAGCATCTCAATCTCGGTTATTCTCTATCTCAACTATTGATGACATTCAGTGCAATTTCAGCGCGACATTCAGCGCAATACACAAATATATTTTAATCGCTGATTCTCGGTCCGTTTGAGCTTTTAATAAGAGCCTTAGCTAATAAGCAAAAATTAAATGCTTGTAAACTGATCACAATTAAAATTAAAAACGAACCATATATCATCGTTTAACGGGGTAACGGTCCCAAATTTTAACAACTAATGTCATCTAATGAACAACATGTGATGTTTATCAAATGTGACGAAAGTTTTAAACACCCAAACTTCAAACATAACTTGAAGTGGTGTTGACTGATATTTTCAATAAACTTATAAAGGCTTTTAACACTCCCACGACGCCGGCACGGCAATGGCACAAAACAAGCATAAAACTTATGTTCTTTGTCACAAAATGCTGCATTTCTTTCCTACACACTAAGTAATAGTGAGACAAACGATGTGCGTATGTTGCTTGCCTTATAGGAAAAATTTAATCATTTTCATACATCTCCCTCACATGTATTAAAAAAAAGTGAGACGCCGCGTGGCGTTGCCATCGCCAAACATTAGCTGTGGGAATTTTCGTGATAAAGCAGCCAATAAATGCTTTTATAATTACGACGGCACAAAAAAGGCAATAAACGTACCTTTTTTATCACAATAATTCTACTTCTCTGTCTTACACACTAAATAATAGTGAGACAAATGATGTACATAATATGTCTGCTTCCTCCAAAGAAAATACTTTAATTTTCTTGCATCTCTCTCACTCGTATTAAAGAAATTAGTTGTCGCGAGCCGTTGCCGTCGCCGTGCCGTTTCCGCGGGAATTATAAAAGCAGCCAATCGTACCAATTTAAACAAAGACATCCCAAATATCGGATAACGCCAGCAACCTGACAGAAATCCCTTAATATTTGTAGACTCCAATATGGAAATTACGATATTCATAACATCTCCAATACCAGCCCTTACTGGCATTCTAGGTCACCAGCTGACCTCAACTTCTTCTGCATCGGTCTAGAGAAATTAACTCGCTAAACATTTAAAAGAGGTTTATTTCTAATCCACACATTCCGAATCGCCCAAAGAGATTTTCTCCCTTTTTAAAGCCGTGGTATTTTTCCTGCTCAAAGAATAATAATTAAGATACTTTCATGTTAATCAGAGCAGTGGCGTAACGAAGGGTGCGATAAGCGCGGCCCGGTGGGGGTGGAAAGAATCCAGTGGCGTTACAAAAAGAGGGGGCGAGAAAAGTTATAGCTTAAGTTCATATCTCGCAGTTCACACTTCCATACACTAACCGAGGAATAAAGATGGCCTGTGTGTTAGATGTAGCAAATTATGATTACGATTTTTTCACATTTGAGTTAAGCCATGTATTATAAGTAACATTTCTAAATTTTGTTCATATATTTGGAGGCTTTGTTTTTAAACGATCATCCGCATAATTTTTAACGACATTACAGGTTAATTTGGAACAATAAAAATTTTAAAATGAAATGATCTGCATCGTTGATATAAAACATCAAAACAGTATTATTTAACATAATTTATACTTATGAAGATGATTACCCGCGTGGAGTCACAAATTTAAATAAATTCAAATATAATAAACACCATTAAGTCCCAATTTATGTAAAGATTTCGAGATCACTCTGCAACTAGGGTATTTTCGATGTTTTTTAGTCTCAAAAAAAAAGTAATAAGTTACGGTACAGAAGGTATTTTTATGTTAACGAATAAGTCTTTTATAACAATTTAAAATGTGCAATTTTCGATTTGCGCCATAACGATATGTTCGTTTTTAATCGTGAATTCGGCTGTATTGACGTCATGCCGGGCAACTTTGGTAACTGCCGTCTTACCTGTCAGTGGCGGTTTCTATGTCATAGTGATGTTGTAGCCGGTTGGAACCGGTACGGAATTCGCGGTTTTTCAAATCAATAATTATGATTGAAAATATTTAAATTACACATTTAAGTACAATGATCACAATCAGAAAATAACCTTTAAATCTTCCACGCATTTTGAACGCTATTCAGAGTTTTTTTAAATACCCCATTATTATTGTAGATTATTATTTAATAACTCTGAAACGTGTTTTGGGAATTTATAAAGTTTATTTTTACCTATATTTTCCATATTTATGACGTACAACCATTACAACGTGTCGTAAGAAATTCCAAAATTCAGTCAAATTTCTGTTTCACAAAAAACAACATAAAAACCCGTCGATGGCAATAACTCAAAGCCATTTACGCGATTTTTCACAGAAACGGCATTAGGTTTATTAATTATCGATTATTAACTAAAGACAGTCGTTGAACATTTTCATGTCGCCTGTGTAATTTGTTAGACTTTGACATAACTCATAACAAATCGATGTTGTACGAATTTGTTTATTTTTGTAGCACGGTGATTTCTGAACTTGGGGCACTTTACATTAGGCTAAATAAGTTCTACTATATCAAGCTTAAAAATACAGCAGCATTTACCTGTTTTGTCAAAATCGAAAACGTCAAACATATTCTGTCAAAGGGGATCCTCTTCGTTAATCTCCTTAATTCCACCCATTGCCGCTCGAGTGGGATTAACTTTACTATTATTATATTTGGCTTATTTTCATGAAAAATCATCTCAAGGGCGCTGAATGAAATATATATCAATATAAATCTATATTATTTCAATCTTATGTTGATATATTTCAATCTGCGGTTTTTCAAATCATTTAAGATTAAAATAAATATTTCAATCTTATTGTTTAAGAGCCATTAACCAATGGCCGAGAATTTGAATTTCGTCAAACGATCATCTTGCAATCGTACTCTTGCAACGGTACAGGGCGGTTCCGATGAGAAAGATTGATTATTCTCCATGCCAGCATTTTAACATAATAACTCAATATCGATTGTATTTCATTCAAAATATGATTTGATAGAAACCCATATTCAAAATTGCTCACACTCGTGATGATAAAACAATTAAAACTATGTATTTTTTGTATGATGTCTAAGAATTTTTCAATGATGTCTAAGCGAAACAAGAATGTGATTTTTTTTTAAATATTTGAGTTTGTAAGACCGTAAATAAATAGACAAACTGAAGTATTTTTGTCACAAAACAAGGACGCGGATCTTTTTTATCTATTTTATGATCTAGTAAATATACATCTGATTTTATAACCAAATCGAATTTCAGATAAATGCGTGTATGTCCACGTGTATGCGCGTGATTGCCACCTGAAGTTGAGAGAATGCATTAACATCGATAGCGAGTCTGCTTAGTTTCGGATGTCATGAAGAGGATTAATTTCCACTTTATTTGCGCATTCATTCAATCAAGAAAATAAAAGTGAAATTAATTTTGACGTGTTTAAAAACACAGCATTTACCACTATTCCCTGATAATCAAAATCGAAACATCAGACAAATAGGGTCAACGAGGAAGATCCCTTAACACAGCCCATTGTCAGCCGAGAGGGCTCAACGTGGATTGTGCCTTTGAAGGTAAATCAGAAAATTAAGAAATAAGAGGTGTCGAGTACCCTTGACACGTGTTTCCCACTAGCAGGCTTAATATGGTGGAAGTCGCGCGTATTGTCGGGATGTGAACGGCGCCTGGCGGCGGAGGAAAGGAAGGAAAAGGAAATGTTTTATTTAAATACGGAAGCTACCGTGTTAGTAATTCTTGTTCAGATATAATTTTTATTCTATTAATAATAAACAAATGAGCGTGGTGGTTTTATTATTTCGTGAAAGATATACCTACAAATCGTTTTGGAAGTGCTGTAAATTATAAGAACATTTTTTTTCTGTGGTGAATGATGACGTATCTTTGTTTAAATTTATGAATCTCTAAAAATAAAAAGTAAGGACATTTAATGCTCAAGTTGTGTCTACTAGGTATAAAACACAAATTCTAACATTCACTATTCTTTCAAATCTCCGAAGGGGTGTGCAAAGAGCACTGAACGCTACGTAACTCTAATAACCGTTGCTCGTAGAATCAAATGCAGCAATCTCCACTTCTTTCAAAAGTGGACTAAAAATGCAACTTTGTTAATGATTCACCCTTTTACCCAGAAAAGCAGTTATTTGGCGTTAAAACCAGCTCTTTATGCTTTTATCACTTTGTGAATATAATTATAAACTTTTAATGCGTGAGAATTACCGAAATGAAGCATTTTGCTTTTAGTTTTCTCAAAATAACGCATTTGGAGATTACTGTATTTGATTCTACACACCTCATCTATATGGTACATACTACAACTTCACTGCATTTCCATTTGGGAGGTGGGTATGGATACGCCGTACCGGAAACCATTTATTGGATCATCAACACCTCTTCCCTAAGTCACTCCAAGTGGTTCGCTGCGTATGGTGATGGGATGGTGGAGGGATGCCCGTGAAGTGAGGTTTGTTCGGGTCTTGACGGTAGTTGCGCCTGCCCACCTTCTGCATGGCGGAACATCGCCTTGCACTGCAGTGGGAAAGATGGATGCGTTCATCCGTCACACCTGGAAACACTAACCACCAGATTCCTATCCAATCCTCATACCTTTTTTCCTTCCTAGACCTTCTCCTTCCTTTCCTAAGCTCCGCGCATCATTCCCAAAGATGACATAGGCCTTGAGGAGAATTATTTTCCCCAGGGTCTGGATGGAGCTAAAAAAAAAATCTATGCCATAAGCTTCCCATGCGGTGGCGTAATTGACTCAGTGATAAAATTCACTCCAGGAACATTTCCGAAGCGCTGCAGTATCTCGGTAGGCGGTTCGGTTAGCGATAAGCATTGTTGTAAACAATTTTAACTTAAGCAATTGTGATGCAGTGTAATCTCTCAACAGTTCAGTTGAAAAGTATCCTTTTGACGTCTGCACCGCAAAGTTTAAAATGCCTTGACAGCAAAAAAACGAAGCCTAAAATCTCGACAACTACATGAAGGATAATACTAAGCATTTTCATAATATTGATTTTTACATAATATTGATGTGATATTACTCTTTTTCAGAAATTCCAAATTCCACGTGACTTTAAGACCGGGGCTCCTGCTTCCCCATAATATTCCGTAAAGTGAGTTCATTAACCAGATAGATTCACTTATCTTATTAAGATGGGCTAATAATAATATTCTATCTTAAGATGTTATATTGCATACATTAACCGCGTCAGGCAATCAAATTAAGGCTGACTCTGCACTTTAAGTACGTTATCAAAGTGGAGGTTTAATTTTCCTCCATAAATAGTCCATCCCTCGCGCGCTTACAAAGTCGGTGTTAAAAGCGATGGGGGATAATTCAGGCCTAATTTTCTTTTATGGCCAGACACACCAGCTTTTAAAATATCCCATTTACCCCGCGACAAAGACTCTATTACAGAATAAACTTCCGATCTCGCAACTTATAATATTCAAGCATTCATTTAGATTATCAACCTAAATTTGCGAGTTCAAGAAAATTATCAAAGGTTAATGATAATGGCTCTTTGACCAGAGGTAAGGGATTATTTGGAGCTAATTTTATGAGAAAATTGAGGTGTCGAATGGATAATTTCGTGTCCTTCAGTCGTATTAGCTTAATCCAAAATAATTTATAATTGTTTCAACGAGGAGCCTGTTTTACTCGTATGTCCACCATTTTTCAGTTTATATGTCTTCAAATTTGTTTGTTCGTTCCAAGATAGTGGCCATTTTAATCGTTAAATTATGAAATCATCATAATGTTAAATTATGAAATCATCATAATCATCATTTCCCGAATAAACTAAAATAATGTAAAAATAAAAAATAAAATAAAATGGGAGGCTGATATGGGTATACCATCGCCCCGGGAACCTTAATTGGAAAAACAACACCTTTGCCATAGGTCACCCTAAGTGGTTCGCTACGTTTGTTAACTAAGCAGGGTGTTCGTGGAGTGAGGTTTTTCCGGGTCTTGGCGGCGGATTCGGACACCAGCTGCATGACAGGCCGGATTGAGAGAGAATGGTCGAGGGAGTCCCTTTGACTTCTCCAGCCGTACTCTCTCGGAATTATTGCCTTGAACCTCAGTGGGAGGGATGGATTCGTACATCCGCCATTCCTGGACACATTGACCCTCAGATACCTTCAACTTCCAACCTCTTCTCCTTCCTTTCCTAAAAAGTTCCTCCACACAGTATCCCCAAAGATGACAAAGGCTTTGAGTGAAATTATGTTCCCTAGAATAACCTGACAAAATTTGAAAAACTTCTACTACCTACATTATTTATTTATTTTATTTATTTATTTATTTAAACGCCCATAGGGCTTTTACATAAAGTGCAGTACATGTTTTTGGTAAAGTATAGGAAATAACAAAATATAATATAAACATAATATAACTGTAAGAAAAAAAAAAAAGATAACATAAGATATAAGAAACAAAACATAGAAAACACTAGATATGACACAAAGCAGGTAAAATAGAATATATGGTCACGTAAATTAATGTGAGATAGTTATTTTAATTATAAAGAGAAATAAGACAAGATTGTCATTATTTGTTTATAATTAGCAATCTTTGTTATACATATTTGGTACGTGTTTATCGAAACATAGCTACAATAATATATCGATAAAGGTGCTATATAGTGCATGATATTTATAGCTTTATTTTAAATGTTCTGATATACTGAGTTTAAATTTAGAAATCGATTGATGTCGATAAACGTCAATTGAAGTATATTTATTTCCGAGTATATGAAGTCTTTGTATTGGAGAGTTTTCAAAATAATTATTAGTAGAATTGGTAACAAAGTAAAGTGCATTAGAACGGGTATCACGCGTGGGTACTCTCAAATTAATTTTACAAGTTAAATCGAGGGCGTCCAGTCTGCCATTCGCAATATTAAAAAGGCAAACTAAATCGCTCACTACACGCCTTGACGTTAAATCGCTTATATTGAGTAATTCCATTAGATATACATAATTTAGTTCTTCGATAGGTATTCCGAGTTAATAATTAATAAATCTTAAGAACTTATGCTGTACTCTTTCAATTTTTTAATTATAAGCGGAGATTGTTACTTTTATATGAATACCACTAATACAACTACCAAAACTAGTCCCGTCTGAAGCCAGTGAGATTATAGCATCTCCAATTGAGGTATGTTGTGAGGTTGGAGGTAGTGTGGAGGAGAAGGAGATGGGGAGGAAGGTGGGGAAGTACCTGGCTATTCAGATCTGGTCACCTAACACGGCAAAAGATATTTCAAGCAACGTTTCAATTCTGAATGTATCTGAGAGTATATTCCACTCTGGAACTTGCCGCAAATATATATTATTTTAAATGAATTAATTGTGAAATAAAACAAATTTTTCAAATAAAATTTATTTGCCACGCCGGGATTCGATCCCGCGACATTCGGATTGCGAGTCGAAAGCCTTACCACTAGAACACGCCGGCCATCAAAACTTGTGATGTGATGCAGAAATTAGCTAGAAAATGAATTTAACCCACGACGATGAACCCGACGCATTTACCTACTCAGCTAAAATAATGTAAAACCACGACAATTTAATATGTATATTTGCGTTTCTGGCTTCCATCGCAACAGTGCTTTGGATTTTTTTCCTTTCAAGATCATTAACCATAGATTTTTTTTATTTGTTTAGATGCGTGTACAAATAAATCACTTTGTTGTTTACGGTCAGGACTGCGATTCTCCAATAACGATCAAGAGACTCGTTAAGCGCCATCTACGAATGAAAAATGACTCGTCATTTCAATGAACTTTGTCGAATGTTTCATGTTTACGTATTCCTCAATGTCAAAGGGTTGAAGATATGATTATATTGGCATGTGTGACCTGTGAACATTGTCTATGTTTCCCGGACCGGACCGCACAACTCGGAATGAAACCAACTCAGAACCATCTCAGATAAGTCATTTGGAATGATAAAAAATACATAATTTTAATTTTAATTTTAATTTTTTTTTTTTTAATTTTAATTTTAAATACATAAACGGCTATACTGCCTTTTATAAATAAACATGTAATAGAGTACAAAAGTAAGAAAAATAATATCATTACATAATAGTAGTTTTAAACTGAAAAAATAACATACAATTATTTTGTGTATCACAACAAAAAATAACAAGAAATAAAAATGAGAAATATCATCAATTCATTTCAACATGTCCATATTGCGTATATAAAGTTACATTATGGAAAAAATAAAAAAACTTAAAAACTGAAACCTAAAAATAACATACAATTATTTTGTGTATCACAACAAAAAATAACAAAAAAAGAACAATGAGAAATATCATCATTTCATTTCAACATGTCCGTATTGCGTATATAAAGTTACATTATGGAAAAATAATTTTTGAGTGTATATTTATATTGCGCTAATTTTAAGAATAAAAATTGGTTAAATAGGTTACGTTAGGTTAGGATTTTCGGCTAATTTAAATTTTTTTTTTCACAGCTTTGACTTTTCTAGGAGGTGTTGAATTGACTTTATTCTCAGTTGGCATGGAACCTACAAAAACATTTAAGGAATATCGATAATTCCACATCCTCACTTCTCCCGTGATCCAATTCGAAAATAGTTTCCGCTCATTATCTTATATACTTCTGATGAATCTCCTTTTAACGACGCTGCTCTTCAAAATCAAAAGCACAACAACCTCGTTACCTTGAAACCACCAGTTGTGGAAACCGAAAGAATGTTGGGATTAAAAAATTAAGGAGATTAATCATATTTTTTTTGTTTTTGATCTACTGGAAAAATGGTTACATTGGATAAAAACAATAATTTTTCGCACTAACTCGAGTTACGCTGAAATGACGGTAAAAACAAAAAAAATATTTTTTATTATTTGTTGCGTGAATCCACTATCTCCCCATTAAATAAACTGATTGCCCAGTGCATTTTTTGTATTTGCGGATATATAATATTGTTCCCTTCCAAAACAATATTACGTGGCTCCATCTGTATCGGATTATTATCTCGACTGCAAGACGCCCCCGAGGCCAGTTTGTAATTACGCCAATGCCTGCAACTGGCTGCATTGCGTGCACTGAAATGGAAACGTGACGAGAACATTGAGTAATCTTATTAAATTTATTTAGGGTACACCATCTGAAACGACGGTCTATTTCATTTATTGAGAGTATAGTAAACAAACCGGTCTTTTAAATTTATTAAGAGTATATTAGTCGAACCAGTCTATTAAAGTTGTAGGGAGTATGTGAGGAGACTCGAACCGGTCTATTAAATTTTTTGGGAGTATGTTATTCGAACCGGTCAAAATTTAATGAGAGTATATTATTCAAACCAGTCTTTTGAAGCCGGCTATCTTATCTTATTTAAATTGTTCTTTTGACTTATGTCCGGGTTAAATCTTCCCCACAGGAAAAACTTAACCCTTCCACACACTTTTCCACAAATGATCATCTGGTCAATCCACGCTTTGCAATTGCACTGTATAAGTATAATAAATACAAAACAATAGAAAAACAACATGTCAACCTACCAGAGACCAAATGGGAAAATAATTCACCGACTTCAGATATTTTCATATCAGAGGGTTATATATCGATAGAACTAACTGGACCGATAAATCCTACTGATCCCTCAATATAAATATTTAAAAAAATCTAACGTAATCCTACATGTATTTTGCATTTTTATATAAAGATTCTTTGACAAATCTAATAAGCCTAAATTTTTAATGAGAGAGCTAGATATAATGCCAGTAGCCGAAATAACAAATGGTAATATTTTTATAGTCCGAGAATGCCAAATTCTTTTAATCTCATTTCCTAAGTCTGTATATTTTCTAATTTTTTCAGAAACAGATTTTTTAATATTACAGGAATTTGGAATAGCGACATCAATGATAGAAGTTATTTTTTTTTTAAATTTTGTAATGTAAAACTATATCGGGTCTATTATGACTAATTGTTCTGTCTGTTAGTAAAGTTTTATCATGATATATTTTATAAAATTCATTTTCTAAAAATTAATTTGGTTCGTATTCATAATATGGTATTACATTACGGCAGTCAATCAAATTAAGTTTAATTTCCAAGCTTTGGTGAATTATTTTTAAAACCTGATTGCGTCTAAATGTATTCTCGGACGTCGCTAATACAGAACATCCCGATACAATATGTTCTATAGTTTCCGGAAAAGTCAAACATTTTCTACATAAATTGAACATTCAAGCCCTCAGTTTGCCGCGAGATATTGTACAAATATCTATGAACTTTTTTATTCCTAACATTGAGTGCTTGAATGTTCAATATCTAGGATATTGAACAAATAATGTTCTGTGAGTGGATATTGGCAAACATTGAAAAACAATGTTCTGTGAGTGGATATTGGCAAACATTGAAAAATAATGTTCTGTGAGTGGATATTGGCTTTCGAAAAGTGCTGAAAATAGCAGTTAAGAGCTGAAAAATATATATTATTTTAGCTACATTGGTGTGTAATAGGCTATTGAACACATTGGCATTCAACTCATTTTCGCTAAAAAAGGTCTATTGAACATACAAGAACTAGGGCAGCGATTGGTATTTTTTTAAGGAAAACAAAGTTCAATCTTAATTAATCAATTATAACTGTATCTAATCGATAAATGATAATCTTTCTGACTTCTGACTCCATATTACAACAGATCGCTCAAAGTAAAAACAGATATAAAACAATTTGTTTGAAAGTGGATAGTTACCGTTACGAAATCCATTTCTTTAGCTGCTGCTGTTCACGTTCCCGCCTTTCAAGATAATGGCTTCACTCTCAGCCTTTCGGAAATCAAACTGCAAGCTCCTCCATGATCTTGATCTTTTTATCCTGGTATCTTGTGTCGTTTTTTTTTAATCTGACCCGTGTCCCAGGCGCTCCTTCTTTTTTAACCCGAGCTTTATGAAATGATCTTCACCCCAAATGTCTTTCACTTGATTGATTCAATCGAGCCTTTCGTAACAAACGATTATTCATTTTCACGCGGTTTGCTATTTTCGAAAAAAAAGCGAAATCCAAAACAAAAACAGTACCGTCTAATACTTTTTAATAATAATAATCCTGTTTCACCGTCTAATTGGGATTTTCGTGGTTGTCTTTGCCTTCTATTTTTTTTTTAATTTCTCAGAAAGAAGTTATTTTAAAATACGAAAATGTATCATGAATGGTATTACATACTGACAACACTTAATACTAGAAATTGTTTCTTACGTGGCCGTCTTTTCTTAGCACTTCATATTAGTTTTGCGCCATTTTAGTGCACTTTAACATTCCAAAGTCGAGAGCGATTTCTCCAAACTTTAAATTGTATCCAAAAAAACTTTTAAAGGTAGGCATCGAATATTCTATAACGTATCTTATTAATTCAACTCTTATTTTCTTCGAAACAACTTAGGCATTTATTTAGTTCAATTTGGTTAGTTTTGTAGTCACCAGGCAACATAGTATTTGAAAATAAATTATGTTTTTTTTTAACATGAGGAGTTAGTGGATATAAAAATATTTAATTAAGTAAATTTTAGTTTTCCTATCTATAACTTCTTTTTTTCTGCTGTACGATTTTGGTTATTAATATTTAGGAATTAGAATTTTATATCAGGTTAAAATGAGTATTTTTTAACGAATGCCGTTATTTTATTTTTCAGCGCGCTAGTTTTAAGAAAGACTAGCGCGCTGAAAAATTTTTTAATTTTATCTTTTTTGCTTTACCAACAAGAATCGGTTTACTTTATCTCTTTTTTCTAATCGTGAATACATTTTCTAAGTACATAATAAAATGAAATACATTCGCATTTATCATTTTAATTACAATGTACATCCCTGAAAAGTTAAACCATATGAAAATAAACGTGAATCCGGGGGTAAGATTTCCTACGATCCAATAAGTTTCTACAGACAACTCTCAGGTAAAATGTTTTTAAGTTACAATTAAATATCTATATTTGGCCAAGTTTAACTGTACCTTCCGAAAACTATATGAGCCCTTTTATGAAATTGGTGTTGGCAAAGAAATCCTCTTTGAGTTTACTAATTTTCATTTTGATAAGAAATTGACTAATTTATCATAATTTTACATTCCCAAACCGTAGGTAATGCCGTTCTTAATCAAAACTATTTGAAAAAATATAATTCGACATGCGTATTTTTACAAAAAAACAACTAAAAGAATATTGAAAATTAGGCGTATATGACATTTTTTATGTTAATCTTCGATTCACTTGATTTATAACGAGACGACGCTAATTAGTAAAGAAAATACCCAAGAGAAGGCTTGGCACACCGATCCAAATACATACCGAACATTCCATCCAAACGGTTATACAAAAATGGCGGCGATTTCCACGGTTAGGTATTATTGAGTTTATATGATAAATAATGAACATTGGTTCCATCTTGGCGGCCATTTTTGTATAACCGTTTGGTGAGAATATGTTACAGGTATGCCAAATCCTCTCACAAGGTATTTTATTTCGTGCGACAAGACAAATAAGATGAATTATTAAAAATAATTTCAATTTCCGAATTCCATTGGCTCTCCACCATAATATTAAAATTGGTAACCTGTTAGACATCATGAAATAGGCAGCCGCCTAGAATGGTGATTCAGTAGGTTTTATTTATTTATTTATGTCTATTCTTGAATACACAATTTTACAATTGATTACAGAGGTTTACATAGGAGTACAAAAAAAAACGTTAATTTTCAGTAGCAGTAAGCAAAAAGTTTTTTTTTTTTTTTGAGAATTATGTTGGGTGTAAGGTAGGTTTGAGAAGGTAAAACTGTGTGTGGGTAATATTGTATGTTTCGTGAACACCTCACTAGGAGAACCTGTGCTGAGGTGTTGACGTGCTTATGATTAAGTGTGACAAGTATTTATGTAAATTAATTTAGAAAATTAGTTATTATTATTTTTTTTATACATTTTATTATCGCATACACTGATTATTTAGAATAAAAAAATATGTATAAAATAAAAATCCATATATACACATTTATGCACATGTTTATATTTATAGACATACATACATATAAAGTTACACACACCTACACATATTTATTAATGTAAGTGTGTGTGTAGTAGGAAAATTCATGAAAAACGTGTTTAGTTGTTTTCTTTTACTTTTTGTAGTTTGGTTATGTTTGGTTAGGATTTATGATTTTTTGAATAAAGTGAATATCTTGATTTTTTATCCAGGCCGTAATATTTTTTTTGTGAATGTTTGTAGATGCATTTGCAGTTAGTAATTGTTTCAGAGTAATGGGCATACAATTAAAAAGTTTGGTTGCGTAATATAGAAAGTGTCTTTGTCCGTGTGTGGTGTATGTTTTCGGAATGTTCAGTGTTTTATTTGTTGAGGACCTGGTTTTTATTATGGTTTTTGGTTGAATTGGAATATGAAGTTTGTTATGGAGGAGGTGTAGGGGAGCAGATTTGGCGTAGAGTTGTCTTATTGACATGACGTCTAATGTTTTGTAGATTTTGCTAGAATCTGTGTAGAATGGTACTTGCAGGATGAGTTTTATTATTGCTTTATATATGGTATATCTGTTCTTTGTAAATGACTATATGTCATGTATTTTATAAATAAATAAATAATATATATATATCTGCGCCATCACAGTTGTTAAAAAATAAAATTGTTAAAAAGTGCTTTTGTTCGTTATAAACAATACGGACTTCGAGATAAAGAGTCTTATATTTAATGTACAACTGGTATGATGGTCTAAAAAGAAAAAGAGATGAGATGAGATGAGAGAGATGATGAGTTTTCGTACCTCCATTCGCGTCGTACATTTACAAAAAACACTATTATTCCTAAGTCTTCGACCTACATTCATTCCACAAAATATACACACACCAAAAAGTATATTGAATCGAAAATTTTAGCGACATATATGCTTTTAAAAGCTTTCTGTGTTATCGACAAAATGCATTTTCCGATCTACTCTGAATAAAGAGTGGATACGTTTTTAAGATTGCATTATTTGATTTCTTGTGAAGTCAATAGAATATTTCTATTCTTCATTTGGGTGCGATTTTCTTTGATTTTGTTAAAAAATAAAGAAGTTTTATTTTTTAACTTAGTCGATAACTTACTTTTTAACTCATTTTTAGTCAACTGTGATAGTAAAACAACCCAAAATGTATGTCGAAATGATTCAGTATATATTTGTTGGGAACTCTTAAAATCAATTGATTACAATTTTTATTAGGTAATCAACTGTTAGCTAGAATTTTACTGCACTGAATTAAAACACCATTTTGTGGAAATCATTACAGGTTTAATTGAAAAATCATGAAAATAGTTGCAAAACCCAGAAAATCATTACAGTAAAACTATATTTTTTATTGTGTCAGTGTTTACTCTTCATTTTTTGGGAGAAGTTTTACAGATTTTCTGCTCTTTTATTGAGTTTGGATGTCATGCACAAAATAACAGATACTTGAACAGTCAATATTAACCTACTTGTTAGATTCAAAGTCATAAACATGAACCCAATGGAACCGGTTCTGACAAGAACATCTGACACGATCATATTAAATTCAGCCGATCTTTGCACTGGCATTGTGCATGCTAGAAGATTGCATCAAATCATAATTTGTATTAAACTCTTAAATAAGGTCAAACAGAACCAAACAAAATCCATACCAAAACGACCCACCACATCAAAGGAAAGACCAAATCATTGAGATATGTTTTTAATAGAATAAAGATACTTTTTTAATAATTTTCAAATAGTACGTCTATTATAACACGGGCATGTACCTAGTATGTGGCAGTCGAAAAACCTGTAAAAAACGTGTATACAAAAGTTATTTTATGAATAGAGAATAATCCATACTGTACTTTAATATTATAAATGCGAAACTGCTCGAGTTTGTTTGTTACGCTTTCACGCATAAAACAATAAAACGATATTTAAAATTCTTTCACCAATAGAAATCTAAATTGTATGCGAGAACTACAGGCTGTATATAATGATTAGCTCTGGCGCTATGAAATTATAAATATAATATTATATAATATATTATATTTGTTATACGTTTTCTGTGGCTAACAAAAGCGAGTTATTGCTAACACCAGAAAACAAATCGTTGCCATGGAAACGATGTTGATATATTTGTGGGCTTTGTGCTGGTAAGTACTCAGCCGCCTACCTGCTGGTCGGCTGCTGCTCCAAAAAATCCAAATATTAGAATATGTTTTGTTTTTTTTTAGGCTTATGTTTTGGAATAAATGTCAGATGAGAGTTATACATTAAAAATATAATTCTTAACGATTATAAAGACTGCATAATAAAAAGTGTTATTTTGTATTATATGTAGATATTTATGTAGATATTCATGTAGATATTATATATATGTAGATATTTATGCAAACAGTCTTACATATTTCAAAAGGCAAATTAACAATCTTCTACCATGATATATCATGGAGAACAATTATGTGACTGCTCTATTATCATTTTATTTTTATTATCTTTCTTTTCTTTCTCTGCATTTCTGTTTTATATTTGAAATTACTATGTTTTATATTTTCTTTTGTACCTAGTAACAAGTAAACACTGATTATGCATGCTGTGAACATTTATAATTGGAGTGTTAATACCTATGTACTGCTCAATGGCAATTTTATAACTATAATAATTGTTAACACTCTGTAAATGTTTCCAACAATAAATAAATAAATTATAATTACAAACTTCCACGTATTTAAATAAAAATAAATCTCCGAAATGTTTGTAAGCGCATAAATTTCGAACGACTGCACCAAATTGGATAATTCTTTTTTTCTTTGAGCTCTAGCATTATGAAACTTTAGGTGGCACGCGAGCTGTTTGAAAACTGAATGTACCGGGAATTAATGTATGGAAGGCGGGAGGGGGTGGTGGATGGGGAAGGGGGATAATCGATAAGTGCAAGCGCTACAGTAATTTACATGCGAGCGAAGCTGCGGGGAAAAGCTAGTAATAAATAAAAAGTACAAAAAGAATTTATATTTATTTAAATAGGATGTAATTGCTTGAGAAAAAAATGAAATATTTGAAACGGTAATCAATTTCAAACGAAGTAAGATAATATTGGGTTTTCTTCCAGAAAACGTCCACAATGCATTTCTATCTTAGTGAGTGATTTTTACAATCATTAAGGAATGAAATAAATAAAAAATGAACAGCCCGCATAGTCGAGGGATAAAGCTCAAAAACACGGTGAATATTAATAAAAATAAATAAAACTGACTAGAGATCTTACATTAAAACTTTAAATGACTTTTTGCTGTAGTGTCGTGTAGCTATCAGAAGATATTGAAAGCTTCTTCGAGCTTGGGGGTTTTAGACTAGAGACTGCTACCACAATTTGACCGGAATCAGATATTCGCTCGATGCATTTAAATTAGTTGTTTCCCGTACATATCAAACGTCGTGCTTGCTATTTCGCGGATTCTATGCAATGAGCTGATGCTATAGACCAGGTAACCAGGTAGCTAGGTACCTACAGCCGGGTTAGCTAGTATTGCTAGTCTGGCTAGCTTGCATCTCACGGACTTTATTTAGCCTGGGGATTGCATTCGATCGAAGAAAACCGTGACTCTTCTGCTTTGGATATTATTTATTAACAACTGTATTTTATGTTGTTTGTATTATTATTTTGTTAATTCAATTTCTGTATCATTGCGAATTAACTTTGCTAGTGTGGAAGATCAAAAATGGAAACATTTTAACATACCTATGGCCTGGGAAAATATTTCAATAGCAGGTATCTTATATTCGAGGATGTACTTGGATATTTCACACGAACATGTCTCCGTGAAACTTTTTCACTATGTAAAGGATATTTTTATATTGTTTAGTGCATCAGGGTACATGAAAAAAGTTTTTTTCTCAATTTTTTTATAATAATTTCTACCACAAAAAATGTTTGATTAAAAACAAATACTTGTTAAATTCACGTGATTAGAAAATAGGTAATGGCAATGGTAAACAATTGCTATTCGTGCTGTTTCTTATTTTTTCAAAACCATAAAACAATAAACATACTAAACAGTTATATAATTATGAATTTCTGAGTGTAAAAAGGACACAATGAAAAAAATATGTAGTGTGAATCGAGTTCACAAAATATTACGAAATATAAAGAAAAAAATATTTAATTACGCACAAAAGCTATTTGAGTAATTTTAAATTTGTTTATGGGGTTGATTACTAAATTCCTCCAAGGGCTGCATTAAATTTAAATTCCGCCCATCCGACTAAGAACGCAGACCCAAGGAATTGCGATAATAAAAAATAATGTAGAATCAGCCCTTATTTTCTCCAGCCTTTCTCCACCGCCTTATTAACTCCCCCCCCCCTTCCCCCTCCCCCCTCCCCCCTCTCTCGGACCTTAGACCCTAAACCTAGACCTTTTCAACTAGAGACAACGTATAATTATTTACACAAACAAAACAATTTGGGACTTACGTAGCGATGCTGTCCTCTTAACATTAGTGGAATGTTTAGATCATTCTACAAGTATGTTCTTTATTTTCCCGGAGAAAACACTAAAAAGCGCCTTAGAGTTAATGTTTAGACTCACAGAGTTCAATACCTGTTTCGTTTGTTAGAAAGCACTATAAAACTGCGCATAAATTTCATTGCAAATTTTACAATACCTAAAACTCTTAAGAATTCGTGTCTTTCAAGACAAGTTTCCTTAAGAGGTTGTACAACACAATTGACATCTAAACACAATACAAGTGGTAAAACCTCTCAGACATTCTTTAGCCGAGGGTTCGGTTTCTGTCTAAACAAGTGGTAAATACGAGTGGTAAAACCTCTCAGACATTCCTTAGCCATTCCTTATTCTACGTGAATTTCTTTGCTCCACACATAGGACTATTATTTTCTTAACTTTGAACAATCGCGTAACAGTCTTTACATTAGTTATCTTCAAGGTGTGTCCAGGGAATTTGCAGTATGCGACGATTTACCATGAGATGAAAGAATTCTACCTCTATTTATGTTGTTTCTGTCAGTTTTCGCGCTTCACTCCAAGCACAAGTTTCGAGAAGATTTTGAATGTAACTATAAAACGAAATTGAATATTCTTATCTCTATTGCAGAACACCATCGTATGTACATTTGTGAGCATATTTATCTGTCATGTTTATATCTATTACTTCATTGCTTTTCTCACAATACTTTAAAACAATAGTTAAGACTGAAATAATGTATCAATCAAGAATAATGTCACTAGTAATTACAAAGTGTAGTGAACCGCCGCCCGGCGCCCATTGATGCTTACATCTTCCTCTGGAAGTAATTATTTCTAATGAACATGTTAATAATTGTAAATCGTCTTTCAGTTACCAAAATTTTTTCCAAGCCGATTACGGAAAAAATTTTAGTTATCTTCTCTCATTTGATTAATCGTCTAAATAATATGTCGATATCAGTGCAGTTACTAATAAATCTTATTCTGTTTCGGAAAAAGGCTATTAGCATGTAACTTATCCGAAATGGTACTTCAAAGAACTTACAAATCTACTTATTACAAAAAAAACTGAAACATAAAAAATATTCATTATTTCAGAAAAATTCTAGTTTTAACGAATTTAATGATTTATTTTTTATATTTCGCGTAAAAAACAATTTTTCAGATTTCCCCAGTCCCATCTGTTTCCAGAGGAAACTTAGTCTTTGCCGACCTCAGTAGGTCTTGGATTTTTGTAGTGGTTCCAAAGACAGTCTTAATGCTCTCTTTTCTCAACAGCCTGGCAATTCTGTCTGTTACATTCTAACACCAGCTCGTAGAGAAATGGAGCTGGCAGCACGGTTTCGCTTCGACATACATAAGCAAACACTTTCACCAATCATTTGCTAATCTGCCCTGATTATGGACACTGTAACGCTGTCCGAAACGTTGGCTAAAGAAGGAGGTAGCGAAACACGGCATAACACCCCAAAAATAAATAACAAAAATACTTTTGGACGTGAAAACCTAAAATCATACCAGAATCTTTTTGCTGATGACCTTAAATTTATTTGACTCATGTAAAACATTTACCATTGTGACATTCTTCAAGTCAATATTAACAACAAATTATTAATTGTTAAATCAGAAAACAAATTTATAATTTGGTGCAATCATAATAAATAGACTTTATTTTAATATCTAAAAAATGTCAAATGGGTAGATTTATTACAAAATTTATGGCAAATTAACGTAAATTAAATACTTAGGCACCTCTTTTCAATCAAATCTTGCATTTTTTAACCATATATTGGAAATCTCTTAGAAGGACTTACAAATGTTGAAATTTATAACCAAGCTTACTCGATATTTCAACAATATTCAGTGTTGAATTGTTATATTGGCTTCGTTTTAAGTCATCTTGAGTACAATTCTCCCACCTGGAACCAACAGTATAATATTTATGCATAAGAAGCTTGAATTTTTTTTTCTATAATTGATTCACATCAATATGGTTTCCAGAAAAAAAGAGCATAGATCTTCTACTGTTTCAAGAATTTTCAAATACAATTAATAATGATTTTAATGAAAGGAAACGTATACTCGTATTATTTATTGAAAATTCAAAGGCTTTTGATACAATCATCATAGTAAATTACTGGAAACTCTTGAAACAATTGAAATTACATGAAACATATATAAATTATTTGTTAATTACTTTGAAAATAGAAAGATTTGTGTAAAATTTTAGATCATTATAGCAAAAAATTACGTTTTTGCAGGCGTACCACAAGGGTCTATACTAGACCCTACCTTGTATATTATATGTGTATGTTATTGCAATGAAATTGATTTTCTCTCATTTAAAACATTATGTTTATGCTGACGACACTGCATTAGTTATTTCACATGGGGATTTATTAATGACGAGTACTTTACAGCAAATTTACTTTGCCCATCCTCAATAATGATCACATGTTGTAGGTTTGATAATCAATGCTAAAAAACGAAGCTTATGCACATCAGATCTCCTCATTCCGACGTCACTATAACTTCTCAAATTGTTTCTCATAATTTTGATTGCATCCATAATTCTTTAATACAACCATGCTCATGTAAAAAAATTGAACTCGTTTCAAAATATGTATATCTAGGCTTAACAATTGATTGTAATTTTAAATGAGATATACATATACAAAAAGTTTGCCCACGGCTTAGGGCTATAGCGAGCAAACTTTAAAGACTGAAATTTTTGTTCCACCAAATACCTTTGGATTGGTATATCTGTAAATGGCGGAAACCCTAATAAGATATGGAATTACCACATGGGGACATTCAACAAAAAGAAATCTTCTTTTAGTGCAACACGTACAACATTATTTGGTAAAATTATTATTTTAAAAAACTGAATACAAACAAAAACATGATGTACCAAAATCATTATTTTACAACTCTGTAAATTTATTATCTGTTCGTGCTATATTGTGGCTTAAAATTGTGAGTCAGCATACATCTCTATTTAAATGTAATAAACTAGTGGTTCAAGTTCTTAATACAATACTAACTGCTAACGATGGACTTGTAATCCCCAGATACTTGAATAAATATGATCAAAGAACTCTGTAGTACCTTGTTCCAATAATTTACAACTTGTTATCCAACTCAATAAAAAGCTGTAAATTGAGTTTCAGAAGGAAATGAATGCTAAAAAAATGGATAAGTGAAAGAACTTTTGGTACTAATCTCCGTTTTTTCGCTTTTCGCTTTAATGTTTTTCCATTATTATATGTTTTTTTCTTTCTTTCATTTTCTCTGTTCTTTATTTCTTATAAATTTTATTAACAGTATTTTTCCAAAAATATATGTTTTTTTTATGTATACATATAAATAATGTAAATATTTTACGTACCTGTCACAATTACAAAAAAGTATATTGTAAAGAATCCGTTGCCAAACCGATATCAATAAGTTTAACGTGACTTTATTGAAAAATGAAAAAAATATATAAAAAAATGTAAAAGAATTTATTATCAAAAAAAATTCATTGAATGAATAAAAAATAATTTTTTACGTTTTCTAAGTTTTAAAACGGGTTTTCCAGCAATAATGTTTAACTACAACACTCTCTTAAATGACATAAATATGCTTAAATTGTCAGACTTCGTATTTCTATTTAAAATTTTAAGTGATGCATTTGATAGTCAGAATTGCTTGAATTCTGTTTCCGGTACTAAGCCCCAATTGAAAAAAGGTGCCGGATTTCATTGCGTAATACTAGAAGTCGGGATTTATTTCAGTGCAGAAGTTCTGGGACTAACTACTATATGTATTCATCTTTGCCCAGTAAAGTAAATAATGACACCATTAAATTTTAAAAAAAAAACAATTACTTTGAGGTAAATAATGACACGAGTCAGTGGACACCTTCAATTTATCACCAAACAAATACAAAATATTGTTACTGAGGTATTTCATTTATTTATGGATTTAAAAGTGAATGTTTCTTTCTTTAATCGGTTACCATTCATCCGATTGGGATGAAACTTTATTTAGTTGCTGTGCGCACGCCCGGAAAGGTTTCTACATATAATAATGAACTCTGTTATAGATAGTGCGCGAATTGTTTGAAAAATGTGTGTATTTCAAATAGTTAAGTGGTTGGGAGGGGGAGGAGAATCCGGCATAGCTGAGAGGAATCAAGGGGGGTGTTCGCGGTAGGGTGGACGGGGAAATATAGAGACGAATCAAAGGAGATAAAGTAGAGATAGGGGATAGCAAGGGATTAATTTGGAAAACCCATACTTCTCACTGATAGCTGTGAGAAGTGGGTGTATTTCATATATTTTATCGGTAGGGAAGAAAGGAGGGAGGGGGGGAGAGGGGAACGAAGGAGGGGGATCGCAGAAAAGAGACGATGGAGGGGGGAAGATGGATAAGGTGGAAGGGGAACGCGGGAAGGGTTAGGGAAACACAGCAGGGAGAAGGCGGGAAAGGTGGTAGGGGAAATCTGGAGGGGAAGGAGACGCGGAAGGGGAACGGGGACGGTAATGAGGTCGCATGGGAAATGACACGCAGTGGAGGGGTGAGGGAGGGGTGGGGGACGACAGAGGGGCGAAGGGAAGGATTGCAAGGGACACATAATAGTAGTAGGGGACAGCATGGGGTAAATTTCAGATTTATTCCTGTATATGAAAAAGGGCATTTATAAATAAATTAGAAAGAATATTTATATGTATCAAGAATTGTACAGATTGTACAAAACACGAGAACCCTTCTAGGAAGATGCACGATAAGAAGGTTTTCTTGATTGTAAAGCTTTTCTTTCTGCTCGCACAATTTCCGTTGAGAAATTTACCAAAAATAAAACCTTTCAGTAGATTCGTATGAAAGAAAAAATCTCAGAATTATACCAGTTTACTTAGCCTACATACATAATACAAATTCCAGAATTCTGGTGTAGCACTTTGTGATTTTTTTACGTAGATACATCAAACAACGTTGATATGGTAATTCAGATTTTTCCCTAATACATCGCCAAGAAAGAGGCTGCTCGGAGGGCACGATATGGATTATCATAACACAGCGGCAAGGTACAAGGTAATCACATTTTTATATGCGTGCTTCGAGAAACGTAATTGGATGTTGTCCGAGCTCAAAGGAGAAGGAGAGAATTATTTTTCACGCACAAAAGAGGGAAAGATCTTTTGGAAATATCATCATTTAAGTGTATCACAGATGCTTGTGGTAAAATGATACTTTTCTTTATCTGCGATGGGTGAAGGTTGGACGTCGTCTGGAGGTTTTAGAAGCTCTGCACTCATATTAATTGAAATATTATATTTAATGTGGTAGATACTAGGTACTTGCTCTAATCTCACTCACAACATGGTGATGTAGCCCATGGCGGTCTCATACAGCTCACTGTATGAGACCGCCATGGCGCCCTCAGGCGTCTATTAATTTATTTATTTTTGATGAAAATATTTTTTTCTTTATTAATAATTTTTTCTTGCATACATTGATATAATTTTACAATACAAGCTTTTTTAATATACACAGTAGAAAAGTAAAAAATAATTCAATTAGCAGATTATACAAAAAAAAATCCCGCATAGGAATCGCCAGTTCGTGGGTATGCTTGTGTATTTTTAAAACAGTTAAAATTTTACTCATATACGTACATTATCTTTGTAGAAGATCAAAAAATTAAATTGAATAAATAAAATCAGTGTTTACTGAATTTCAATTCCAACATTGATAATGATTAAAAAATTGTTTAGTTACATCAGTTGATATGTTACAGCAGCTCAGATGTAACAGCAGGACAGCAAGTAAATATTTGTATCAATGGTATTTATCCAAGACTTTATTACATATTTGCTAGGGTATAATTTTACATTTAATTTCTGTAGTCTTATAGAGAGCAATATAAAATTTTGGTATTATAAAATACGCATGTCTTTGCGCAAGCCTAGATTTACACAGTGGAACTTCAATATAACCTAGTACTAAATCGGTCTTTATTTTTTGTAAAAATTTCGAGAAAATATGTATTTTAAACATTGTATACAGTAAATTTTTCTTATCTCTAACAATTCAGCTTCTTGAAATAATTGCAGGGAGGGATTGTTCATATCTTTATGCAACATTATTTTTAGTATTAATTTTTGGGTTATATTAAAAGAGAACATCGGCAGTAAAATTAGTTTTCCGATATTACTAAAAAATTATGAGCTTTCACAGTGAATCTTAATAAAATTTATGCAATGGTATCCCGTGATTCGTGAAGTCGATTCATATTACGAATGGTATGCAATGCGATGCCTTCTACTATTCAGTTCGAAAATTCAAAAGCTCTGTCCTCAGCAAATATGATACATTTGTAAGGAACTGAAATTTTGTTTTAAAAACAACATTATAACAATAACTTATTATATTCAGTCCGAAGGCCCAAAAAAGTGATTTTTCAAGATTTTTTCCTGAGAAGACTTTTAAATGTATTAATGTCAAATAAAAATTTACATAGCTGCTATAGCTGATCTCCAGGAGCTCCTCTCAAAAAAGCCATCTTGCGATGACCACAATATTACCGGACTGGATCATTTAAAAAGAAAAAACCTATCTGATTTCGGTAAAGTGATATATAATCTTGTAAAATATCGAAGGAATAAGCAAAATCAAAATAAAATTGACAAAATGGTGGCTTCTCAAAAAAAAAATTGATTTTACCAAAATTTAGACCTTAAATTCTTTATATAAAAATCGGTCAGATACAACCTTCGATTAATTACTAAAAAATATACCTTAAAAGCTTGTGTTAAAATTTAAGACTGACCAGTCCAGCCGTTTCCGAGAAATCTTGGTCACCGATTTAAAAAAACACAGTTTTGAGAAAACGCGTTTTGGCTTCTTACTTTCAAACGCCCTAACACACCTTTACAAATATGCGTGTAACTTCGAAAATAATCACCGGATTGACTGACAAATTTTATGTGTGTTTTTCTTAAATATACATGTACATTACGATAGTGAACGAAAACGATTTTTAGAAAATTCTTACTGTATATAACCCCTTTAGTTAACCGGTTGAATTGCAGCTTTCCGAATTTATTTTTTCAACTTGAAAACGTTTTTAAAATCGATGCCGGATTGGGGAGGCTAATAATAAAAAGACTCTCCTCCGCACAACAACCCCAAGGTTGACCCTGAGTGAAATTATTTTCGTCAATGCCTCCTGTATGAAATTACTCTGTATTATAAACTAATTTATTAATATATATTGTTTCCATGCTCTTCAATCCTAAACTTTTCATGACCTAGAGATTTCCGTGACTTCATTTTACCCTGCCTACATCATTCCAAGCCCTTCAGTTTACTGTGGCTTATACCCGAAAGTACTCTACGCCCATTCTATAATCTCCCATGCCCTGCACCAATGGTGGTTTACCCTCCACAATCCCCAGCACAATACCGTTGTATGCCGTCTCCAGCATACAGCATCCAGCTTGTAGCAAAGTTCCCACTGATCTGGCTGAATCTAGACCAATCTCAGATAAATCTTCCGCCACAAGTCTTTGCCCGAAGTGTAGGGCAACCAAACGTGGCGAGGTGATTAAGGATCAGGGAGCATACTTTTAAATATTTTATTAGGGTCTTAGTCAATGTTTGATACACTAGTAGTATTTTAATAATATTACCAGTGTATGTTTTGTTTTAACGGCCTTAGAATAATATGTTTTTCCTTAAGCACGGTTTGTAAGTTTTCCATTCTGGTTAGAAAGGTCATTCAATACAACATAGTTACTAAGAAAATCTTCTGCCATTGAGAAAAATGAGGAACAAACAATACGGCTTCTTTTTTTTATTTAAATAGTTGTTTTAAAGCAGAGGTTCCCAAACTTTTTTTCTCGTACTTATACCACTTTCAAAATTTTACTGGTCACGGTGATCCCCTGCTGGTACGAGTACATTTCTACCATATTCCCAAAACTCGACACGCGTAGTACTGAATATTGAATGGCGAAGTGTGGTCCGTCTCAACGGAGCAGTACCGGATCTACGACTTTTACAATCGGGGGCAAAATGAACCAGTATTCGAGATTATATTTCCCATTACGTCCCATCGCTTACCTATCTGAGTGTTTCCATTATACTGTTGATTATTTTTGATATTCTCTCATTTTATTTAAATGGAACTTCCTGCATTACGATGTAATTTTGTTTATAAATTGGTTGCAGTTTGTTTATCTGTATTTTATCCTTGTTTTCTGAGTGTAGTTGTTTCATCAATATAGTATCTTTTTTTTATTTTTTTCTTCATATTCATCATTTTTCTTCATGATCATCAACATTTCAAACGGTATTTATATATAATATAATAATAATAATATTGGTCTTTCACCAGGGCGATACTGAAAGTATCTACTAACACGAAAAAAATTAATTTATTGTGCTAGTCGGGATTTGAATTCTCGAACTAAGGAATCTTAGCCAAGAATCGTAACCACTCAATCGTAGAGGCCTACTACGAGTATATCCCAGACAGAGACAGTTCTAATTTTTTAAATGTTTGCGTTCCTTATGAAATACGGAATCACATACGGTGACCGGACAACTCAACATAATGTGACGTCAAATGTTGAAAAAAAAATTTTTTTAAACTTGGTTAAGGAACATAGTCTAAGCCACTCGGGAATTTATTCACTCCAATGCAGTGATTGTCCCGCGTATTATATTGGCAAAACGGCACGTAGCATAAACACCTGTGTCAAAGAGCATCTTAGGTGTTTACACAGCAATGGCTTCTCGGAATTTGCAAACCACCTGATAGAAACGGACCATAAATTTGATACAAACTTAGACGTCACCCTAATTCATAAAAACACAGTAGGTATCACATAGGATAATTAAGAAGCCCTAGAGCTAAGAAAAGCCAAAAATATTAATAGTAAGGTAATTAAGGCGGCGCTCTTCGGCTGAAAAAGAAGAAGATGGAGAGATATGTAATTACGAATGTTGGATAGAGCGCGCTAATATTTTAAGTGATAAAATAGCAGCAAAAATTGCGAAAAACCTTAATTAAACATGCTTCGCTTAAAATAGAGCAAAAATCTTGAGGGAATTTCATATAATTTGTGTTTCGGCGTGGAACGTATCTAGATATTATCTTCAAAAATAACATATTTTTTAAGAGCTTAAAAACTTCAAATGTTTAAGGGAGATATGTAAGAAATCGGTCGAAATTCGAATAGTGGACAAAAAACATCCCCTTTCCTTTTCCAATTCTCCATCTACACGTACCCCTACTTCCTCCTTCACTTGAGTAGTCATGCCCATTTTGTTTTAAACCATATGTATATTATCTATAACACATGTAACTTAATTTTAGTAGAGTATTGTACTGCCCTGAAGAAGCTACGGTTGTAGCGAAACCCGGTCGGCATTAAGTACATAAAAACAAAAGTGGTGTTATTGCAAAGTTATTGTTTTATTTAAAAAAAAGTTTTATTTAAAAAAAAAATGGTTTAATGGATTATGTAAGATTAGATTAAGGGCTGTTTTTTATGTTTCAAAAGGGTGTTGAAGTGCCATTTTGTTGAACCAATACAACCAATGGAACCAATACATACATATACCCGCACGTATATTGAGAAATTTAATCGACATAATATTACAAGTCGCGTTTGGTTACCCTGAAAAGCTTAACGGAATACCAAATGTACCCAAAATACTAGAATTCGCTAATAGAATCACTACGGTCGGATTATGCAAACTTGCATACGAATTGAAACGTAAAAGCTCGCATGTAGCGATGAATTATGGAGCACGGGACCAGATGAAATACTTAAGAAAGAATAGAGGCATCCAAACATGTCCCTTATTATCTGTAAGTTAAGTGTTAAGCACCGGCTTGCACGTACACATTGCACATGCATTATAAGGTATATTTGCGGCACGTTCCAGATTGGAAAATACTCTCAGTGTCGCCCTGGCGTAATTTGACCATTCGGAATTGAAACATTGCTTGAAATCGCTTTTGCCGTGTTTTATGACTAGATCTGAATAGCTAGGTTAAGGTCTAGCTTCTCCATCTTTCTCTTCTTAAGCTCCTACTCCTCCCTCTCTACATTAGCCTCACAACATACCCCGATTGGGGATGCCGTAGTCTCACTGGCTCCAGGCGGTTGGGAACATTGGGACTGCACTTACCTCCCCACATTCTGGAATAAAGACCATATTCATTTTTATTATTTCATATTATACATACTACATTCTAGTCTAAATTTCTACACCACAAGTCCCCAAGATTAATACGATTGTTTAGATTACCTATCCCTCCGTTTATTTATGTTGAGAATGAACAGAAACATTGCAGTTTGCGCGGATTATGGTGGCTACCGATTGTTTAAAATCAAAGTAATTGAATAGCCTACGTTTGCAATTCTCTTCGTTTATCCATGAGATTGGCCAAAAGACAAGAATCATTTTTATTTTTTGGTAGAAAGCAGTAACTTTGTGGTTTACCATTATAAATTGAAAAAACACAATAATTTTGTTTGTAACCACGATTTACTTAATTTTTCCACTCCCGATCGGTTTCGCTTTACATAAGCAGCATCAGGGTATAAAAATTAAACTGAACTTAAACTGTTTAATTTTTATACCCTGAAGATGCTTATGTAAAGCGAAACCGGTCGGTAGTGGAAAAATTAAATAAATCGTGATTACAAATAAAATTATTGTGTTATTTCAATTTAGAATCATTTTTCGTCGTTTCCGCTCCGCTACGCACGTTGTGAATATTGCATTTGTACATTTATTTGCGATATTGAAATACCAGCAAATGAATTTAATTCAATTGTGAATCATTTTATACTCGCCGCACCACGGCTACAGATTATTATTTGTTGTAATTACATTGTGTTGAACTATTTTTTACAAGAGTGACCAACTGCTACCTTTGGCGAAGAGAAGAGACCAGGTGAATATTAGGCCTTCCTTTACAATCTTTTCTCATGAAGTATATCAGGCAATTCAATGTATTAGTCTTTTATTGTACGCAATCCGCAGCAAAAGTGTTTTTAAATAATTCGCGCATTCAATTGCACATTTTGCCAGTATATCCCACTAAGTAAGCCATCTAATAATTTGAGGAAGTCTAAGGCGCTTTACATGTGATAAATACAGCTTTTGCTGCAATTTTTTACGTCTTTTCACAAAATTCAATTCAGAACCCGTTAAAAAAATAAAGCAGATATTAAAATTGTTATTCTAATGTCTTATTCTGTTGGATTTTGTGGAAATTTAAACTACCAGTTTAACGGGTTCCTTTTTTACTTCTCCACTACGAAATAAGCTCTATGAAATAATATGTTAATTTACTAAGCAACAGAATACAATAAAAGCCTTACAGTAAATGCTGGAATGGCGTAGATGGTTAAGATTAATTAATCGTTATTTCAATTTCTTTAAGAAAGCGCACTACAAATTTTAAAAATCGAGATTTTATTTGTTTCAACTAAGTTTTTCTCATAATCAGCGATGGTAAGCTATGTGTTTCAAATAACGTAGGTATTTGTAAAGATATCTATTTTTATAATGAAAACGTATTTTTATCTCTTTGACGAGTCCCAAAAAAGGATAAAATTGAAAAACCTTATCATTTAAATGTGGGTTCTTTTATAAATAGCTACTGAATTAATTTAAAACCTTTAGATAAATTTATTTTTAAAAACCTCCCTATGATAACTACCCTACTCGCCTTTCCCTTTGCAAATTCCCCTCAATTCAATTCGTTTGACTAATATGCGCTCGGTGGTCTGAAAACATAACATTTTATTTTAAAAAAACATTTTTCAATGCCGCTTGTCAACGCTTGTTTCTGCCCCTGTCTTTAAATGGCGGCTGTTTCAGTTTGCCGCCATCTTGCTGAAACGAAACATATTTCAACCTTTTTATGGCGGTGAAAATTTCTTTATAAAGTTGATAACGGGCACCGGTTGATAACCGGCTCGTTAGCGGGAGTAATTTCTTACTAATTGGGTTATTACAACCTCAACCACTCGTTAAAAATGAAATGGAAATGTGTCGGTATGGCAGAGGCCGTTTTTTTACCTTCTATAAACGCGAAATATTATATTAAAGCATTCGGAATGAGCTTGGTTCTGAAATGGTATTATCTCTGATACCTCCTGTCTGTTATTAATTTATCTCCTGCCTGCAAACTGTGTGCAATTTTAATGACTGGTATAACTCTGAATTATTTTGTTAGCCGTTTTCATATGTATATGTAGATACGCAACAAAGTTTTGTGGTGGTCGTTTAGTACCTACCTACTTTTGATGATAGGCCTGTCTTAAAATTATGTTAAATCAAAATATTACTGCATCATTCGAGTAAAAATTTATTTAAATTTCTTGCAAAGAAAAATTATTTTCAGAAATCTGGTTATGTGACCTCTGAAAATAAATTAATTGTTTTTGTTCAATTCGTAGAACTCCATTTATTTTTTTTTTAATTTAATTTAATTTAAATTTAATAATGTTATTATATCGGATGTGCGAGAATCAGATAGGATTTGTGTTATTAAAAGATAACAGATTTCAATTTTTTACGACATTAATCTCTTTGGTAAAATCATTATCACACCTGTGTACTGTATTTACGATATTATAATGTGAAATCACACTAAGATTCTTTATCACTCTTGGCAGATTGACACAATTAATTAATATTTATCGCGCGATTTTCAGTGTTTTCAGACATTAAAAAATAATGTTTTCGTTCAACTCCATGAGGAGATAAGTATGATATTAACATAATTACTGCTATTGAACGCGTGTTGGAATTTAATGTACAATTTTTGCTCAATAAATAAAAAAAGTAACTGGAACAATCAGTTACTCATCATCCGATAGTATTCGGAAAAAGTAATACGTTATTTTATTCAATTGACTATATTCCTACTCCTCCTGCAAAGCTCTCGCTGTTTTTACAGATAAGTATGATATTAACATAATTACTGCTATTGAACGCGTGTTGGAATTTAATGTACAATTTTTGCTCAATAAATAAAAAAAGTAACTGGAACAATCAGTTACTCATCATCCGATAGTATTCGGAAAAAGTAATACGTTATTTTATTCAATTGACTATATTCCTACTCCTCCTGCAAAGCTCTCGCTGTTTTTACAAGCTGGACTCTACCTGAACAACTCAGGGACCAAGGTGTTCTTGTGTGCTGGTACCCTATTGAATTTATAGTATTATTTGTGCGGACTCCGCTACACATGGGTAATGATAGACATCCCATAAAGTTATTAAGTTCTGCAAAGTATTTTAGTTTTTATATTTTGTGACAGCTGTTTTGGCTTACGAGGACATTTTCAAACTGTGATTAAACTACCATGAGGCGACGTTTATTGATTAACGTGTATTGATTTTGTTTAAACGAACGAATTCCTCAGTATGTTTTCAAAAAGTTAACAATATAATGCACTTAAATAAGTCATAGCAGTACTTAACTTCATTATAAAACAAAGGCGATGCTACGTACTAATTAAGAAAACATTAATATTTAGTGCGGGGAAAACAGATTCCGAAGTACCCCACATAATAGATAATCTATTGTCTCAATTATTTTCTCAGCTAATTTGTTTAACCAGTAATAAATCAATTTAGAAAAATTCAAAATAACTGAAATTTAGGATGGTATAAATAAATCGTTTCATGGTGGTTTAAACACAGCTTGAAAATGGCCTTGTAAGCCAAAACAGCTGTCACAAAAAAAAACTGAAGTACTCTAAAAATGTGTCATCAATACCTCTTAGTTTGTAATATTCGCTGAGAAGTTAAGAATCAACATCAAACATATTAACTTCGGTTGTGGGATTTGTTTTAAATTTAAATGTCGCTTTCAAAATTGGGAGTGATCGCGTCAAGAATTGATATAATCGATGAAGTAGGTACCTACCCATAATAAAATATTAAAACAAAACATTATTTTATTTGTCATTCTCAAAATTGGAACTGATGTGTCACCATCTGTGATTTAAGTGGGTCTGCGCCAGTTCTTCAAAGGAAGCGGAGTTAAACCAGATCATTCACACATACATAAACGTACGATGGAAAAATAATGGATGGCCTTTATTTTATACTCTTCTTAAAAACTTCACTTTGTTATTTAATGTGAATATTCAAATGACTAATCAAAGAATATTGTCACGTTTTCTCACTTGAAATCTACAAACGAACAATGGCTTTCACGACCCTCTGTTCTTATATATTACTTGCAAATGATGTAGCTGACTTCTAAGTCTTCCTTTCTCTTATAATTAATTAACTTCCATCTCACACATCTTACGTAAAAATGAAAGAGGATTGTTCAATATTTCCAATCGTTTTTAATTGTACTATTTCATTGAGTAAAATAAAAGCGTTTGTTTTATGATTTGCTACCGTCAAAACTATACTCTCGAACAAGTCGAGAGAGCTCTTTTTGCTGCATCTACGTTGTTCTGTTCTCCGCTGCTGCGTATCGTAGTCACATAGCGCAACATAATATAATGAATGTCTCCCAAATGCAATCTCCATGTAAATGCCATCACCGGCAATTAGACAGAACATGACAATATGACGTTTGCTTCACCGGAGATGTCACGGGCCAAAGCCTTGCGGTTGAACAGTAGTAATAAGACATTCATTACATTTCAGTAGGACAAAGAAATTACATGCAAAGGTAAACTTGTAGTAAGTAGGTAGTAGGTATGCTACAGGTTATTTAATAGGCTCAGGAAATACCTTTAGTATATAAAATAAAATATAGATTTAGTTTTTTTTTCACTTCACAGGTAATTGAAATTAAATTACAAAAAAATATCTCAGTATTTAGACTGTGACATTTATTTAGTGTTAACCACTCAGGCCAATTTGTTCGGTTTTCCGAATAACTCATATAGGTCTCATAGAAATCGTCGTGTCTCCCTTACTACCATGAGTAGAAATATGATCTAAACGGTGCTATAAAATGAAAACACCACGCTTTATTTTCAAATCTAAAAATTAACTGCAAAATAATTCAAATATATGTATATATTTATATGAAACCAAAGTTTCCAACCACAATTTGAAAAAAAAAATTATGTAACTTTGGGATTTTTTTATTAATTATTTTTACCAGAAGCGACAGAAAAGTGAATTGATGATATTTGTGTTTTTATTTATTTTTTCGTTATCGGTAATTTTAGTTAGAAAAAACGTAAGGTGAGCCATTTAAAAAATTATGTGTGCATTCAAAACTTTTATAAATAAAAAAATTATGAGCTTATTTCGAATTATAAAATTTAAAAGCGGATATCGTCACCTTACAAAAACAGTTTTTAGGTTTTGGATGCATTAAGAAATATTCCATTTATATGAAGTTTATTAAAAAGCGAAAATATTTTGACCTTCTGACAAAGAAGGCCCGAGTTCTGTGGGGTTAATGATTTATATTTTGTATAAGGGCTTAAAGCCAAACAAAGTTACAAAAAACAAACGAATAATTACAGATTTGTTAAAAAGCAGTCACTTCGTGGTTTGACATATTAATGAAATAAAACAATTGCTTTTTTATAATCATGATTTTTATTTTTTTTTATCTTTCTTTTTTTCTTTGCTTTGAATCGTTACATCATTTGTGGATTTTTCGACCACCATGCTAGGCACATGCCCGTTTTGTGGTGGTCGTTTTAATTTAATGTATTACAACCAACCGGTTTCGCTTATCACAAGCATAATTGGATACAAATAAAACATAAGTATCACCCTGATCATGGTTTTATGCGAAACCGGCGGGTCGTAATGAATTAAATAAATTTCCGGGTTATAAACATAGTAATTGTTTTATTTCATTCGTACAAATATGAACCAACATCAATGAATATCTCCCAGGAATCCACCGATCTCAAAAATAGAAGTCATAGGCCGGCCAAGGCCATTTAAAAGCCCTCTCGCAAACTTCAGCTGCAATAAGAGGCGCGATCACTCAGATGTCCGACAAAACAGCTCATGGACACACCATGTTGAGATAACGGTATTGTAATTAATAACGCCCGAATAACTATAATCGTGTTTAAAGATCTCACTTAAAGATCCGGCAGGCGGTATCAACTCCCATAATACAAACTAGGGATTACACCATTTTAAAATCCGAAAACTGTAATATTAAGCGACAAGTCAAATCACCGTCGACTCCTAGCGCGGCCGTGGTTCAGGTTGTGAATTTGACCGGAAACGAACCCTCAATGTTGCCAATTGATAAAAACAATACAAGACGATCAATTAATGGTATATCTGGCCAGGAGACAGCTATTAAGAAATCTGCAATTAAAAAATCGGTTAAAATCACTAAAAAGAAGTAACAAGAGGTTTTTAGGTTAGGATAATAATTTTTACCGGAGGTTATAATTATTATCTTGGTAAAATAAACGTTTTCGTTATCTTGAGTTACTTGAACTACTTTTTATAAAAAAATATCATCTTGATTTGAAATCGATTTTTTTATTGAAACTCTAAATACATTTTGCTTCTAGAATTACCTGTACTGTATAAATATTAGATAATTATGGACACATTCACCTTGTCATTTGACAATACAACAAACCCCCATAAATATCAGCACCTTCGTCAATGCAATACTCCAGCCCTAATAAACACAGCAGTGCCAATGCCTTGCGATACGGGGGAAGGTATATTCTCGTATGTCGGTACAATGGGGTAGGTCTCATTCACCCGGGACGCCGAAGCACAAAGGGGTGCACTTACTTAGCTCCCAGATGTTGCTAATCTTAATACAATCAAGGATTAAACCTATATATCCTTTGAAACTATGATGTAATAAGCAGCAACCTTATTATATTAGCATTGTTAGGGCGTAAATAGCACACATCTTGTGGTGTTAGATTTACGACATTGGAAACGACGTTATTGCCTTGTTGCTTCTGATTCATCAGTTTTCATCAATTTCCTTAGCGACGAAATCCTGAAGGCCAAAATATCGAATGACTTATCAGCTTTTAAACTTGTAATAATATAAATAAGGTATTTTAATAATGCAAACTCTGTACTTAAATAAAAATAAAACATGTTTCTTCGAAAAACATATTTTTGGTTAATAAATTAGCTATTTTGACAATCATTACGCCGAATCAGCACAAATTTTGGAATGTAGGTCTACTACATCCAACCTCGCCCTTTTTATTAACTTCTTGCATAGCGAGATGGATGATAAGGAGCAGGTTGATACTTTGTATGCAAATTCTCGTAGGCCTTTGACCGCGTAATTCACTCAATTTTTTGGAAAAAACTCATCCTACTTGGTGTACATGGCGACCTGTTTAGATGGATTAAGTCCTATATTATTAATCGTAATTAAGTAATATTAAACAACGATGCCTTCTCAAAATGTCATGGTGCCTGCAAGGTCCTCGAACGACATTGGATCGTGCTTTCAAAATTCCTAAACGACATTGGATCGTGCTTTCAAAATTCCGAATGTGTGCTTTATGCTGACGACATGAAAATATTCAAAGTTGTGCATTCTCTTTCTGACTACGAAGCGTTACAAAATGACCTAGATAGGCTTTGGAAGTATTGCTAAGTTAACTGTTTAGATATCAATGTTTCCAAATGTCACACTATGACATTCACCAGAAATAAACATATATTTAAGTTCTTTTATTCACTCGACAATGAACCTGTCCTCTATAAAACGGAATTTAAAGATCTTTGCGTTTACCTTGATAGCAAATTTATATAATAAGCACATCGACTCAATCGTTCACAGGTCATATAAAATGCTTGGTTTTGTTCTTCGCAAAAGTAAAGTGTTCAATAACCCGCGTATAGTAGCGATGTTATATTTTGCATTAGTCAGAAGTACACTTTAATATGCCTTGTCAATGAGGAACCCGCAGCACAAAGAATACGTAGATATTCAATATATAAGTATACATATTCAAAACAAATTTATAAAATATCTTACCTTCAAATTCAACAATAACATTGAATGCACATTTCAAACTTTGCAACAAAGGCGGGCAATAGCTGATTTGACATTTATACACAAAATTTTAAATAATAACATTGACTGTACCAATATTTTTCCCTAGTTAATTTTAACATACCCTTAAGACGTACACGCCATACAGAACTATTCCACACGCTTAATTACAAGACAAATGCAGCAACTAATTTGCCAATCAATCGTGCTCTTCACATGTTCAATAATATTTGTCTAAATTCAACATCGACATTTTCTCGGAATAACTGCCCATATTTAAAAAATATAAATTGTTCAATGCACAAACATACATACACACACACTACACCTACACACTACGTACATCACCCGGTAATTACTTAATATACATACCATAAATAGACACTACAAAGAAACATATCATAGGTACCCACCTCACGAAATACACTTACTTAATAATTGTAAATTGTTTTCACCACGGTAACTTATATACTAATTGTTTCTGTTTATAAATAAATAAAATTAAATAAAATAAAAATACTCAACCTTTTTTTAAATCAAATGATATAACTAAATGATAATAATATATTATAATAAAAACAAATATAAAACTTAAAGTGGAAAAAAGTTTTATATTTGTTTTTATTATAATATATTATAATGGAATTCCACCATGAATTATCAGTTTCAAAAATAGAAATATTAAATGATAATAACCTATGACTGCGTAATGTAGGTATTATTGTGTAAATCTGTACTTTCAAGTGTTTCGACTTTCGGGTAAACTGCAATTGAGGTGTGTAAAAGCAAAAGCAGCAATCTCCAAAATATCGGAAAAAAGTTGTAAATGCAGTTCCATGGTGATTCGAATTGAGAACCTAAATTCAATTTGTAAATCTGGTTATTTACAAAGTCAGCTTTCTCCCATCAAAATCAGAGTTTGAAAGTACGTACCAAAATATTGCTGCCTTTGCTTCTACACACTTCAATTGGTATTCCGACTTTCAAGATTTTTTCCTAATTTTCTCTTCAGAATTTATTATTAAGCTCAATTTAAGGCTCTAAGGTTCAGCGCCCTTGAGGTGACAGCGCCCTTGAGGTGATTCAGCGCCCTTGAGGTGATTCAGCGCCCTTGAGGTAATTTTTCACCAAACGGCGCTATATAAATCATCCAAATATTATTATTATTAACGCGATTTGCTTGCCTTGAAAAATAAGTTTAAGGTGCTTACGCACGTTTTTTCAGAAATACACTTTCGGCTTCCCTAATCCTACAATTTTAATATCCTGTGATTTTTCACGGGCCGTGCTATCTAAAAACGATTTTAAGATTGTGGGTTTTCTTTTGCGATATTCGAAAGAATTTTATTTTATTGTTTTCTTATTTACCGTTAACAATTTTTTGATTGCCAATAAAAACCTTGGTTCACTAGGAACAAGTCTATCAAAACAAACATCGCAAGTTCGGAATAATAGTCGTGTTGTGCGGGAATCGTAATCGTAATCATAAAAGTGTGCTTTAAGTGCTCTGTGTAAACCAGAGAACAACTCATACAACCAGCGGCTAAAAAATTTACGGCACAAACTGAAAAGCGTTATAAAAGTTTTTTAAGGAGAAAGCTGGCGGGTTTTCCTGTTGCATTCACACCTTGTAGTTTAAAAGTCGTAAAGAAACATTCTGGTTTGAGATGCCGCCGGTACCCGACTCCTTGAAAGTAAGCAGATGGCAACAGACAGTTTAGCAGTGGAACTTTCTTCAACTTTCCTAGGAGGTGTGAGTTTCTACAATCTACTTTGTATCTAGTATCTCTGCTCTCTGGTTCGAGTACCTATTCGCTCGATTGTGTTTTTGTACATACCACTTCTTGGAAAAGGGATTCTTACACTTAAACACTTTTTTTAAATAATAAATATGCATGTTGGTACCTTTACGAATAACCACACAAACGTTAACATTTTATATATGCATGTAAAAACATTTGTCATTTTCACGTTAAACACATGTTTTTATTTATTAAATCTACATACACTATTCACCTATCAGAACCACTATATAGACAAACATTAACATTTTATGTATATACACCTCGTTCTAACTTTAGTTTACATTCCCCAATATAATTTTTACACAATCTTGTTAACAAATATTTAAACGATATCAATGTATTTGACAATAATTTGATATTGGTAAATAAACTTCAAACGCCGTACGTGCGAACTATTTCTACCCAATATAATTTTTTTTTTTAAATTTTATATATTTTCCTTGATTTGGAGGATATTGGCAGATTATCAATTTGTGTGTGACTTAGGTATATATATGTTATATTACCTTTACTTTTTCATTGTAATTTTTCAAAAAACATATACTGAATTGTACGTCAAAGTCATTTGTGGTGGCTAAACAAGATTAAATAAATAAAAAAAAATCACAAGATTTCATGTTTTTCTTTGATGGCGTGACGTATTGACAAAGTATTACTGATCACCGCATTATACGGATAAAAAAACATTAAAAAAAGGTCCAGAGCTCCAATCCCTGTTACGGAAATAAGTAACTGTCATTGGGCATAGTATTTAACACGTGATCTTAGTGAGGCAGTTAATAATTAGATTTCTACAGGATTAAACAAAACTATTTGTATCTACTGAATCGATAGCTTTTATCACAAATTTTGCAATTTCCGAAATGACGTGGTCACCCCAATGCATCAAAGTAAATACCAAAATACCACTATTTGCAAAACTACTTGTTTTCATTTAGGGCTGCCAATTAATCGTCTAATTGGACTTAACGGCATCCGCTTATTATAACAACCGGTATGCGATAAAACAGGTATGATGTCGAAAACGAATATACACGAATGTTTAAGAATTTAAAATAGACAAGAAGGAGGTATAACAAACAGTAGTAATTAAACCACAGTAATTAGGTTAGTTTATGCAAAACATAATAATTATTGGTATATTTGGCAAATTTATATAGCGCCGTTTTCGTAAAAAATCACCTAAAGGGCGCTTGTGTGGTCAAATAGGTTTTCCAAAAACAGAAATTTCTAGTGGTTATAATACAACGCATTTTGTTGCATTGTAATTCTTTTTGGTAGGTACTATAAAAGGAATAGCTTATTGGCAGTCGTAAGATTTTACAAAATATTAAACAATTTAATTGATCAGAACCAACTTCTAAAATAAATCTTTATTTTAGAAGTTAGTTCTGATTATTTATAAGAACCGGACCACAAAGAAAATAAGAAGCATTTAAATTAGAAATATTTGACAGCAATAGGTCTCTCGTATTCTCTCTCTCACGTGGGTCGTTTGTATAAAGAAAATATATGATCAACGAAATTGATACATTCCCCAACTCACCCATAAAATAAAATAAAATCTTAAATGACATTTTTACTTTTTTAATGTTATTATGTTTTCCTTGCACTATTATTTTTTCTTTTTTTCTCTAGTGGTGTAATAAAATGATTTATTTTTGTTTTATTAAATTGAGTATTGACTCAACGTATGATAAGAACATTTTGTAAATGGATTGATGAGCTTACTTTATTTCACTTCTATCAATACGTATTATTTGTTACGCTCTGTTAAACAATAAACGCATGAAATATATAAACGAAAGGAATCAAGATAAGTTTTTAGATTTTCTTGGCCAAAAATATTTTCGTTATTTGTTTTTGGGGTGTTATGCCGTGTTGCGCTACCTCCTTCTTTAGCCAACGTTTCGGACAGCGTTACAGTGTCCATCATCACAATTACACATTTGCCCTGATGATTGTTTTTCGACGCTAGCGAACATCTCTGGGTCTAATACACCGATAGACTGAGAATGAGACTAAACCATCCGATGAAAATAAACTTTTTTTTTAATCAGGTTCTTAACTGATTTCGATTTAAATAAAAATTTAACAATTCCGAGCTACGTTATTTGACCAACGACTGAAAATCTAAATTATCGTGGTGCAAAATGTCTTGAACGGAAATAATGAGTTTTACCGGTTTAGATTTAACAATCAGTTTGGCAGCCCTAACTGCATTATTTCTCGACGCGTGAAAAGCAAAAATGATGCATGCCCAACTAGTCGCAGCGAGGACCGCGGTGTCAAATGTCCGACCACTGCCATTATAGCGGGCCGATACAGTTTTAATTGGACCCATCGTTTAGCAACTATCGACCTGATGGACAGTTAGACGAGTGTCGGGGCTATATGGGCTTATATCCTTATGAACTTACTATACTGAACTGCATCGGGCCGAATCAATTTGCTAATGTATTCCGGGCTGCAAATTCGAAATCACGGTTGAAGCAATATACCGTGTACTGATTTCCATTGGATCGGGAATTGTATGGAATCTTTTAGTGTTCGATAGAGATAATATATGTTTGCATGCAAGAGCTGAAAGCTTGTTAATTCAAATTTGGTATTGCTCAATAAATAGTAATTATAGGTAAATACCAGTAGTTACTTAGTTAAGAATGAATATTTATTTTTCAGGTATAATCTCTGATAGATTTGTGTGAGTTTTATGAGACTTTCAGAAAAATAGTTAATGGTTGGTATAATATTACATCGTAAAATAACAATTATATTTTTTTACACACATGTCATCTTTGAAGATGCTGTGTGGAGGGTGTTTTTGAGGAGAGGAATGAGTGAACACGTGTCTTGAAGAGACCCATGTTGTAGGAGGGAGGAAACACAGAGACCGGCAAATCGTTCCACAGCCGAGCTGTTGAACTCAAGAACGAGTCGTAGAAACGACCCGTTCTCATGTGACTAATGTCAACCGTGTACAAATGTTGGGCGCGTGTTTGGCATGTTTCCCGACTATGCACCGGTGCCGAGGGGATCAATGACGCTAGTTCCTCGGAGCATCTTCCATTGTAATACCGGTAGAACAAGGACAGCATTCCCACCTGACGCCTGTGCTCTAAAGATTGCAGTCCATTTGTTAAGTTAGGAGAATCTATCAAACGGTTGAATAAGGACAGCCTGACGCCTGGTTCTAAAGTTTGTTAGGAAAATCTATCAAACGGACCGCCCATTTCTGCACAGAGTCGGTTTTTTATGTATTTTGGGGCTCCAGACCAGAGGTGGCTGCCAAATTCAACCGTGGAGCGCACTTGCGATTTGTACAGGGTTAGCAGTTGTGTACTATTAAAGTATCTGCGGGCCCTGTACAGTATGCCCAGTTTCTGAGAGGCTAACTTAACTCTGGCTTCGATGGAGCCCCCTGTGCTCTGTGCTGGTCACTTAGAGTTACACCAAGCATATCTATGAAAGGCCTGTTCGGGAGATTACTTCCGTTGAAGGAGAATAGATTTTCATTTTGATCCCTTTTAGACGTAATCAGACATGATTGGGTCTTTGAAACATTAAATTCGACAAGGTTATTCTTACCCCAAGAGAAAACACTTTCGAGGTATCCATCTATTCTTTGCTTCAAAGCCCTCCGAGCCATTGGTGTTTGTGTGCCCTTTGAGGGCTTGTCAAACAAAAAACTATCATGGACTGTACTGTCATCCGCGTAACAATGAATCTGTGCACATGACAAGAGGTCATTGATGTGCAACAAAAACAAAGTCGGAGACAGAACCGATCCCTGTGTGACGCCATGTTTTGCATTGAAGAACTGAATAGATTATTTATTTATTTTATTAATTAATATTAAGTTATCTCACATCGTTGTGTTGCTAATAATTTGAGAAACACATAAATATATAAAAATTATAAATTTTGACAAACAAATCAAACATATTTTCAATCTTAATGATTTCAATCGAGTCGTGGTTATAAAGCTGGACGGTCTGGTACGTAAATGATTTCGGGGTGCATTCTTCCATGTTGGCAATCTAATTTGCTTTGCATTTCTCACCCAGTGTCCGTACATCTCGTAATTATTTTATTTTTCATTTTAGTTCTTTCTCTCCTTTTGTTAATTCTATGTTTGAAAGTAAGTACATTCAACGCTGTGTGCTTCACCGTGATAAAATTTTGCTCTTTTGACATTTAACATCTCTTATCCGTGTGTAAAATATGTTGCACTGGAGTATTATTCGCATTGCTTTATTTTCCAGTGTTTGATTTTTTTTTTCATTTTCTCTTCATTGCAGACGAAAAGAATTCTTAAACCGTAATTAAAGTATGATGTTATAATTTTATTAAATATTATCTATCATGTTTCTTTATTTATTTTGTTTCTGATTCTGCCAGGAATTTTTTTTTATTCTATCGTCTTCTTTTTTGAGAAGTTCAACTATGAGTATATAATTACACCAATATATTTAATCCCTATTATTTTTTTTTTAAATATCATCTTTAATCTAAACCTTGGGATCCTTTTTCGTATTTTTTCTGACTTTATTAGTTATTTGTCTTATTAACTTATAGTTTTAATTTATTTAGTTTGAGCCATTTTTACATAGTATCCAAGTCACTATTTATCATTTCGATTGCTTTCGCACACATATATTCTGCAATATAAATCACTGCATCGTCTGCAGTCTTATTATTTATTTTTTTTAAATTTTATAAACAGAAACAAACAGTTCATTAGTTACAGTGGTGAAAACAATTTACAAATATTAAATATATTTCATGATGGATACCTATAATATGTTTCTTTGTAGTATCTAGGTATATTAAGTAATTACCGGGTGATGTGCGTAGTGGGTAGGTGTGTGTGTGTGTGTGTGTGTGTGTGTATGTGTGAGTATGTATGTATGTGTGAGTATGTATGTATGTATGTATGTATGCGCAATTCACATCATTGACATGATGCTCTTTTTAAAATTGGGCAGTGAATCGAAGAAAATGTCGATGTCAGAATTTAGACAAATAGTATTGAAAGTATGAAGAGCACGATTGATTGGCGAATTAGTTGCTGCATTCGTCTTGTAATTAAGCGTGTGGAATAATTCTGTATGCCGTGTACGTCTTAAGGGTATGTTAAAATTAACTAGGGAAAGAAGTTCGGTACAGTCAATGTTATTATTTAAAATTTTGTGTATAAATGTCAAATCAGCTATTGCTCGCCTTTGTTGCAAAGTTTTAAATGTGCAGTCGAAGTTATTGTTGAATTTGAAGGTTAGATGTTTTATAAATTTGTTTTGAATTTGTTCTATGCTATCTATGTATACTTTGTACTGCGGGTTCCAAATTGGCGAGGCATATTCCAGTGTACATCTGACTAATGCAAAATATAACAATACTATTGTACTTGGGTTACTGAACACTTTACTTTTTCGAAGAACAAAACGAAGCATTTATATATTTATATATTTTTTTTATTAAAATATAAGATAGATCATGAAATTATTAATACATAAAAATAATGAGATTGCCTCTACTCAAACCTATTGTATATTTTCTTAAAAACAATTTAAAAAAAAAAAAAAAAAACTTCGATATATTTCCTGTTTGAACATTCGGATAGGAAATATATCGACGAAAGATTTAGTTTTTATTTTTAAGATTAAGCTTTTATTTTTAAGATTTAGTTTTTATTTTCTGTTCACAAAACAATGAGTTTATATTTTGGTTTTCTTTATAGTTTTAATATATTATCTTTTTTTTATTTAAACTTTGTAACTTTTCTCAGTACTTTTACAACTATCACTATATTTAACTGCTTTACGGCCTTTATAACATTGTACTTGAAATGATGTTTACATTTGTAATTATTAGATACAATATTATGTTTTACAAAAAACAACTACCTAATGTGAACTAAACCAGGAAATTTGACTGTCCTAAAACGGGAAATCTCCTAGTTGGACAGTCAAAGTATTTGTTTATAATGTATATGTATTTTGTTTCAATAAATAAATAAATAAAAAAATAAAAATAAAATATCTGTTGCTTAATTAATTTTTAAACCATTCTTATTCTTTCCCTTTTATTCCATATTACTTTTTTTTTTAAATACTTTTTTCTCAAAATTTCCAAAAGCTCTCTGAAAATCTAAAAACACCGCAACAATACATAATGTTTTACCTCTGTCTTCCTTCCAATCATCAATTACTAAATTTAAATATCTAATAGCCATGGGAGCCCGCCTCATAAATATAAAAATATAAATATACAATTGATATTTGGGAGGCGGGTATAGGTACCGCCGCCCCAGGAATTTATAGGATAACCAACACTCCTGTCATAGTTCATCTCAAGTAGTTCGCAGCGTTTGGTGATTTAGCAGGGGTGCCCATGTTCTTGGAGTGAGGTTTGGTCTTGGTGGCGAATGCATTTCCTCACCTACTGCGTATCGGTCCGGAACGAGAGAGACTGCTTGATGCAGACATAATCTGGACCTCTCCAGCCGGACTCTCTCGACCCGTCACCTGGCACCGCAGTGGGAGGGGTGGATTCAAAGGTCTCTCACTCCTGGACACATTGACCCTCAGATCCCTACCCTCCCCTCATACCTTTTTCCTTCCCAGAACTTCCACTCCTCTCTTTCCTTAAAAAGACCCTCCACACTGCATCCCCAAAGACAATACAGGCCCTTATGGATTTTTTCTCCTCAGGGCCTCCTGTGTGGAGCTATTGGAAAAAATAGCCAGTTCTTTTTTATCAAAAAAATCGCCATTAAATAAAACGAATTTTGGATTTCTATCATTTCATTAGATAAGTATATTTTTTTTTGTTTTTATACTTTATTTAGACGTAAGCATGATTGTTTTCATAGATCTCGTAGGAAAAAATACTAATATACAATAATAATACGGTTAAATTGGTATAAAACTAATTATGTATGTCCACAAAACATTTTTAAAAAATCACTTATAGCACGTCCCATGAAAAGTGCCAAGACTTTTGTGGGTTTTTTAAGGCTGTTGGTAGTTGAGTATGAAGTTTCTGTCCTTTATTAAAGACGCTGTTTTGAGTGCAAATTTAGTTTTGTGAAGCCTAAAATCTCGGCGACGAAAAACCTAACTACTGGAAAAATCTCATCGATTTGAAAATGATTATTGAAAAAGCAAAAAAAACTAAATTCTGAAAATGATAACCCGAAATAAATCTTGTCAGTAGTGTTCAGTAATCATATTTGAAGTCATATTATATTTTTATAACAAAAATATTAATGTAAAAATTTAAGAAGATGTATCGGTTGTCGAGAGAACAGAAAGTGCGTTTTGGCCTCGTTTGTGTCACATCCCATCTGCCAACCTTTAGAGGCAGAGATGGATGTAGGAGACAAGAGCGTAGAAGCGATGTTTGCCATATTTATCCATCATAAAAGTTTCGGGCAAATTGTATAGTCTCCAACCGACACCTTTGTGTGACAGTTTGCTAATCATTTACCCAAGAAAAAGAACCTTAATATATTCTTTCACCCTCTGAAATATGTATAATCCCCCCTGTCAACAAAATAATATATTACATTCCATCCCATTCACTTAAATAACATATTATTATATTATTTCTGCGTCCTTCGCCGTGCCTGTTAGTGTTTGATAAATAACGTTATGATAATACCAACAGACGGCATTGTTGACTTTTAATGTAATATGTAGTTATAAATCCTGTCTGACTTAAATAAAAACACAATTTACATTGTGTCACGACAGTTTGTTACCTTATTTATGAATGCATGTAGGAAGAAAAATATGCTTTTGACGTAATAAGTTATTATCATTCAAATACGATAAGTAAAACAATTTTACTGAAGATTATTAGAAAAAGCCTATGTGTTGTGTGGTTATGCAGTTTTATATCTTCTGGTGTCCAGTTTTATTCAATTATATTCCACCGATTTTTTTTTATAAGAATACCGCTCAAGAGTTCCAACTGCTCCCGTCAGTAAGACTATGGCATCCCATGCCATATTGGATTGGGGATGCCATAGTCTTACTGACGTGAGGCTGAAGGTAGTGGATAGGGGAAGGAAATGAGAAAGAGAAAGGTGTGGAAGTACCTGGCTCTTCAGATCTGACCGAACACCGCTAAAGCCATTTCAAGCAACGTTTCAATTCTGAATGGTGATCTTACACCAGGGCGATACTGAGAGTATCTTCCACTCTGAAACGTGCTGCAAATATACTTTATATTATTTTGAACAAATTAATTGTGAAATAACACAAATTAATCAAATGAAATTTATTTGCCACGCCGGGATTCGATCCCGCGACCTTCACATTGCGAGTCAAGTGCCTTACCGCTAGACAACGCCGACCAAGGTCTCCAGTAAGACCGACAATCTCGCCATAATTGAATTTATTATAACTTACGTTATTACCAGAATGTTAAAATTTATGATTTGAAATGAGGTCTGCAATAGTGGTCGACCTTTGACGACAAAACTCATTACTTATAGAAGAATTATAGACAATTTTATTGCTTCTATTTGCGACTGCTGTTTGCAATATTGATAACGGGCATTAGCGGGCTTAGTAGAGTCAGACAATGCTTTTACTAGTAAATTATTTATCCTCAATTTTCTGGTCCTCGATAAATTTCACTATAGATTTATTTGTGTGTCACTCGAATTCTATCTGCCGGGTATCAATGGAACTATGGCATCACCGTTTGGGGAATGTAGAGATGCTGGAGGAAGTCGAGAAGGCGAAGGGGAATAGAATTGGAAAAAAGGTACTCGGCTCTTTAAACGTGGTGCTAAATGTCGGTATATTTAGTCCCACCGCACCGCGGCGAAATTGAGAATATCTCATACTAGGCATCTGTAAATGCACGTACGGTACACATACTTAATATTACCATCTCCCTCTTTACAAGACTAATTATATATTTACAAGTATACATTATAATATATTAAAAATGTTGGGGTTTATAACTAGGCTAACTAGAAATTTCAACAATATAAAGTGTATTAAACTGTTGTATTTTGCTTATGTTAGAAGCCAACTTGAGTACAATTCTCCTATCTGGAATCCTCATTATAATATGCATGTACAAGCTGTTGAAAGAATAAAAAACAAATTCTTACGTTTTCTAAATTTTAAAATGGGTATTCCAGCAATTATGTTAAACTACAACACTATTTAAAACGATATGAATATGCTAAAATTGTCAGACAGAAGAATTTTCACTGAGTATTTTTATATAAAATTCTAAATGATTTAGTTGATAGTCCGGTATTACTTGAATTGATAAGCTTCCGTATTCCACTTCGTAATACTAGAAATCAGGATTTATTTCAGTGCAGAAATTACTACCATATGTATTCTTCTTTGCCCAGAATACTAATGGAGGGAAACAATTATACCAAGTCAGTGGACATCTTCAATTTATCTTTGAATAAATATAAAATATTGTTAATGAGGCAGTTCAGTTATGTACAATAAATATGTGTTTTTCTAACAATGCTATAAATGTAAAAGCCCCGAAAAAGGGCGTTTATTAATAAATAAATATCTGCAGATCCGCATATTAGCTTAACTTAAATTATTACCATACTGACATAAATAAATAAAACGAAAATTCATTACACAATCGCACACAGATTAGGTCACTCAATCTACCTTCCCATCTATTCCCTTATTTATCCTAATCCTATGTTCCCCTCCACCCTCTCCACCACCCCTTGAATATATTTTGTAAAAAAAAATCACTTTTATTCGCACTTTACTTATTTATTTGATTTTTCCCGCCCAGTTGGGTTATTACATGATTTTTTAAAACAAAGAATATCTAAATGTGCACGTCATCAAAAAAAAACTTTACAATGCAAGTATTTACAAAGCAAAACCTTACAATGCACGGATAATAGTAGATTACGAAAAAAATACTATAATTTTATATCATACTAGATTCTGAAGCATACTGAAAACAACAAAGGGATAAGCCGGTATAAATGTTTTGCTAGTTTGCCTGAGGTAAAGTACAATTCGTAAAGAACACATTTTTATCATTTTATCACATCATTGTACGTTACATTTTATAGTTTTCAGTCATATAATTAATAAATAATATCAGTCGTGACAGAACTGGGCAGTTTGTTTAAATATATAATTTAATATAATCAGTGGAAAATTTATAATTAATTCAGTTACTATTTTCATTGTTCAATGTAAGTTCCTCCGTTGATTAATTATAAGATTTGCTGTTAATTTGCCAAAAAGATTTTTTTTTTATTAATAATACATTTTATAAAAATCTACAAAATATCCCAAACAAATGTATTAATTTCTAAATTTAACAAGACAGGTTTCAAATCCTCGACTACCGCTTCTCCTCCCCAATCAAGGATCACACGATGCTTGAGTTCCACCTGTCATCTGTTAGTCGTGTCCCCGGACAAGTCATCTAGTACCTTTTGAGTTTGAAAATTGTGGCAACGTCAGTTCCTTTTGCCTCGCTTCTCATCCACTTCACGCTAAATAGGAAATTGTTTGTGACAAATGTGAGTAGAAGGAACTATTCGAATCTAGTGCAGTGTGATATTAGTCCCGAACAAAGTTCTCAGAGCATATTCTCAATGTATGTATAGCATCGCAATATCTATTTAGGTAATGGAAACTAGTTAATACTGCACAATATGATAATCTAGTCTCCTTCAACGGAAGCATTCTCCCGAACAGGCCTTCCATTGATATGCTTGGTGTAACTCTAAGTGACCAGCTCAGGTACGGGGGCTCCATCGAGGCCAGAGTTAAGTTAGCCTCTCAGAAACTGGGCATACAGGGCACGCAGATACTTTAATAGTACACAACTGCTAGCCCTGTACAAATCGCAAGTGCGCCCCACGGTTGAATTTGGCAGCCACCTCTGGTCTGGAGCCCCAAAATACCTGAAAAAAACCCTTGACTCTGTGCAGAAACGGGCGGTCCGTTTGATAGATTCTCCTAATTTAACTAACGGATTGCAATCTTTAGAGCACAGGCGCCAGGTGGGAATGCTGTCCTTGTTCTACCGGTATTACAATGGAAGATGCTCCGAGGAACTAGCGTCATTGATCCCCTCGGCACCGGTGCATAGTCGGGAAACACGCCAAACGCGCGCTCAACATTTGTACACGGTTGACATTAGTCACATGAGAACGGGTCGTTTCTACGACTCGTTCTTGAGTTCAACAGCTCGGCTGTGGAACGATTTACCGGCCTCTGTGTTTCCTCCCTCCTAAAATATGGGTCTCTTCAAGACCCATGTTCACTCCTTCCTCTCCTCAAAAACACCCTCCACACAGCATCCTCAAAGATGACATAGGCCCTGAGGGAAATTATTTTTTCCTCAGGGCCTCCTGTGTGGAGTTAATGTAAAAAAAAAAAATATATATATATAATAGGGTATTATGCATTACGGAATCATGTCTAAAAGCAATCGTCTAAAGCAAAATGTGGACAAAGAAGTTTGGAATACTATGCCATTAAGTTATTTAATTCCATACCTAAGAGGTGCTTAATATTATCTAAAAGTGCATGTGTGTATGTGTTTTTATGTACTGTGTAAAGTGTATTGTGTATATTATCCTTCCTCAATTTTATTTAGCCTATTTTTAAGGCTTTTTTGTTTTTCGTTATGGCACGTTCCAAATTAGATGATACTCTTAGTATCTCCTGGTGAAATGCCACCGTTTAGAATTGAAACGGTTACGAGATCTGAATAGCCGGGTACTTCGCCACACTCCTCCACCCCCATCCCTTTTCACTCTCCGAAACCATCCGCTTCTAACGTACCTCAACTGAGGATGCCATAGTCTGACTAACTCCAAACGGTTGAGAGCAGTTAGGACTCTTATGCGGTTTTCAAATAATAAAAAAGTGAAAAAACAATTAATATTTACAATGGTCTTTTCCGACGTTCATTATATTTTTCTTGTCGTTTTAGAGTTGCATGGTATTAACATTTTACGAAATTGCTTGAAAATTACGTTATAATCCACGTCTTCTTGACAGTTTTCTGCTAGATTACGTTTGAGTATTCAAGTATTTATTGTTCGTGATGATATGACCAAAATTTTTTTTTAAATCTTATTTTGGATCCATTAAGATTTCATTATTTCGGATTAAATGACTTTAAGATTATGACAAATTGCCTGTACCATAATTCAAATGCACTTTACTTTCAAAATAGTGACTAAAACTGAAACAATCACTTTCACGGAGCTTGAAAATTAACTTCAAAAATTTTATGAATTTTTCAATTTTTTTTTAACCAATTCGTCCTTAATATTCAATACGAAAAATGCTCAAAAAAACCTGAAGTAAGTTTTAAATAGTGTTGAGTAGATAAGCACATAAATTTTAAAAATCCAGATGTTAAAATGCCATTATTTCTCGTTCAATATACGTTCCTTATCGTTATCCAATATACTATCCTTAAAGCACAAAACAATTCATTTTCGTAGTTTGCCAAACGAAAAGACAAATATCATCACAAATAATATCAGGATTATAATCTTACATGACGTAATTAGGTACCCATCTAGTATGGCAAGGAGAAACTTGGAGATATAGTTTGTGCGATGGCCGCCGGGGCGTGTGAAGGCACTGATGGCGCTATTTGGCGGGAAAATGATACGGCGGGACTTCCGGCCAAAGTTTTAACGAGTTCCGCCTTCACTGACCACTCCTCGGCTCATTGAAATATCCCGAGCGGACAGAGATGCCATAAATGATAATATCCATCCAACTAACTTCGCCAAATATCATTATCATATCAATTAAAAACTGATGGAATAGTGCGATTGTGTTTTTCATCACTGGGATAAAACCACGTTTTACTTTATTAAAATGCCATCAGTCAAATTCTTCCTATTTCTTTGCCATACAAACACAAAAGTAAAGCAATACCTACACCGAAATTCTTATATTATCAAATTGACTACCTTTGTGACAGAGTTGTTAGTTCCTTTGTTTCGGATCTTCAGGCCGTGGTTTTTGGATCTTTAGGTTCAATCCTAAAGGGTTAATATGTGCACTGTATTCGTAGTACCAAATGATTTCTGTGGCCAACTGAGAGTAAAGTCAACTCAACACCTTGAAAATTCATTCAAAGCTATGAAAAAAATTATTTTACATTAGCCGATAACCTTAACCTAACGTAACCTATTTAACCAAATTATATATATATATATATTTTATCGCTCTAAATGACTTGTCTGAGATGGTTCTGAGTTGGTTTCATTCCGAGTTGTCCGGTCACCGATTTCAGTATCTTCCTGGTAATTGTCATCAGAATCAAAGAGGCTGAAACAATTTTTAGCTATAAGATCTAATTGGCGGGTTTTTCCAACATTCCTCAATTTTCCTGGCCCTTTTTCCCCCCACTTCTTTCAGCCTCACAACAATCTGGGGATTGTTGTGAGTCACAACAATCCCCAAAATAGGAATGAACCCAATACCACAACCCACTTACCCTTTTGCGTTAACACAATTATTTTTTTTTTATGTAAGCAAAATAATAAGGTTTATTTATGTTTGGATATGTTTTATGGATCTTGTCGGTAATTGAACTTGACACTTGTTGAGAAGGTTAAACGGCAGTTGTCAAAAATTAATTAATCCAATTTTTTAAAAATGGATCAAAGCTCTGACACTAAATATAGACAAAACAAAGTACATGACATTTAGCATAGATCCCCGACGACAACCAAGACTTGACTCAACACGACTGGACATCTGAAAAACAACTGCCTATGCAACCCACTAACTATCAAATACTTAGGCATTTACTTTGACAATTATTTTAGATAGACAAATAAGTAAATGAAACAGCGGGTGGAGAATATAATGTCAATGAAGACTGAAAAAACGATTTATTGTGCATTCGATTCAATTATCACTCATGGTATGATTGTTCGGAGTAGTGCTCCTAAAAATAATATTGACCCTTTTGGTAAAGTGCAAAAAGTCTAAATTAATGTTATTAGATTAAAACCTTATCAATTGTCGAAAAAGCGGTTATAGAACAATATTTATTTATTTATTTATTTTACGCCCAGAGGGCTTTTACATAATATATAAAGGCAGTACTATTTTAACATGAGAAGAAATATAAATAAGTTTCGGTAGAACATTAGAAAGAAATATAAATAAAGTTGTGATAGAAAACAAAAATACATACACGAAATAAAAATAAAAGCAACAAAATTTAAAAGTACATTGAGAAATAAAAACAATTAAGTTGTGATAAGAGAATATAAGAGTACATTTATGATATAAAATACAAGGAACAAAAATTTTAAACTAAGGTGGTCAGAAATGTTTACAATATACAACATTAAACATGAATAACACCTTAGTATTGGTTTCTCATAGCGTGCAACCGCTACGCGCTGTATCGGGGAATTAGTAGTACTTGTTTTATTCTTGTTGTTATGTGTAGGTTTGTGAATTGCAGGAGTTCGGAACTGTTATATAGCAACTATAAATAAAAAATATACACCAAAAAGACAAACTAAATATTGCACAAAAAAATTACATCGGCGTGTGATTTCGAAGACAAATACCATCCATAGACAAAGACATTACCATAATTTTACTCAAAAAATGTTTAAAGACATTAAAAACATTCACCTAAAACAATATATAAATCTAAAACACAAAATTCACACATGGATAGTCAACAAAGGTATTGTTTACTGCGGACATCCTTCCAATCTAACCTATGTAGTTATTTCAATTCTACACTATTATAACAGTACACTATTTTTATTCTTATTTCTTCATTTTCTATTTCTCTCATTTCTTATTTTTTTATTTCTTTCATTTATATTTATCAATAATTTTTTTTCTTGTAATTTCCTTGAGATATTAAAATAGATTAAATTCCTGCCACCTCCGAACAGGCTCAGCCTAGTGAGGTGGTTTTTACAAAAATGAATTTGGAAAGATTATGTTATCATGGTTAAAAAATATTTTTTTTAAATCAGTATTTTAAAATGACTTAAGAGTGCAACAAGATCTAAATGGATACATAAAACGGAAAAACAAGAAATATAAAACGGTAAAAACGACAAAAAAAATTAACTCAAAATACAATAAATTACGACTAAAGTAATTTAATACCAATAATTATGGTCATCAAAGTAGATTAAATGCATGTCTTAGTTCCTCTAAGAGTTAGTAGCAGAAAGACAGAAAACGGAATAGTTCCAGAAATTTCTGTCATGGCGTTAACTTGTAAACTATTAACTGGCATTAACATCTAACGTGGTTGCATTCTTGGAATAAACTTTGACAGAATTGCCTCGTTTGCCCAAACTTCTGGCTGCAAACTGAATCTTTTATGATTCTTCTGTTCCAACGTCTACAGAATACTGTTCCTCCGAATAATAAGTTCTTTAGACGCTCTAATTCGTTTGAAACAATAAAAAATATTTGATTTTTGGGAACCAAAGTTCTTTACAAAACCGTGATTATACATACAACCATTATTCAAAAAATAAAACTATTCACTTCAATACACCTAAGCAATTTTCAAAATTAATCCATACACACAATACTCAAAATAGCAATAAAATTCGCGTACCTCAAACACACACTACAAAATATGGGATAAAAATATCTGAAGTATATTGCCTACACACCATAAAATTCGCTTCCAGATATGTGCAAGGAAATCCAGCAAAATAAAAAAATACGGCGTAATGCTTTAAAAGAATATTTTTAAGTACGTTTAACGATGACTATGTAATTTTCTTTTCATGTTCTATTCTGTCTTTATTTTTGTTGTTGTTGTTTATTTTTCTCTCCTTTTCTTTTCCATGGATCTGTAATCATTTTGTTTACTATTGTTGTTCGTTTTTACTTAACCTGTCTTTAATTTTTTGTCTATATTGTATATGGAACGTATATTTGAATATCAAAGTACCTATGTAAAATTGTAACTATTTCCTCCCACCTATGAATTGTAAGTTCTTTCCGCCCTTAAATGAGTTCCGTAACTCATCGAGATTGCCCTAACAAGAAATAAATTTTTAATAAAAAAATTTATTGTATTTGCCTTTTTATTGTGAAGCAGTTCTTATTTAGGATCTTTAGAATCTAATAGATTAATTATGAGACCGACTTTGATGTTATAACAAATGTTTAATGAACTCGTCATCCCTACTATATGTTAACAAAATTCACTGCGATGACAGAGCGGAAAGCGTATTTCAGAGAAATAATGACATAAACTAGTTAGGCGAACTCGGCATTACATTCCAAATTCGCTCAATCATCTGCAACTTCTAGATACATGCGACAATCGAAAACAAACAAGCATATTTCTATAAATCTAACAATATCTTGAAATCTTTTAATAATTAGAATAAAATAACTTACTTTGAATGCAACTTTATTGTATGCATGTATATAAAACCAACAGTGTCGATTCTGACGAACCTGACCTTTCGGAAACATCCATACTAATATTATAAATGCGAAACTGCTCGAGTTTGTTTATGACCTTTTCACGCATAACACAATATAAAGACTTAAATAATTCTTTCACCAATATAAAGCTAAATTATATGCGCAGACTACAGGTTGTATATGATGGTAAGCTCTGGCGTTATGAAATTATAAATATTAATATATTATATTTGTTATACGTTTTCTGTCGCTAACAAAAGCAAGTTTTTGCTAACGTCAGAAAAAAATCTTTTCTATGGAAACAATGTTGATATATTTTTGGGCTCTATGCTGGTAGATACTCAGTCTACTGGTCAGCTACTACCGCAGAAAATTCAAATATTAGAATTCGGTTTTTTTTTGGACAAGCTTGGAATAAATGTCAGATGAGAGTTCCTATTTTTAAAATATAATTCGTAACGATTACAAAGACTGAATGATAAATAGAATATTTTTTATTATATTAACTTCCAAATATTTAAATAAAAATAAACATCCGAAATGTTTGTAAGCGCATAAATTCCGAACGAATGAACAAAATTGGATAAGTAATTCTTTTTTTCTTTGAGCATTATGAAATTTAGGTGGTAGGCGAGATGTTTGAAAACTGAATGTAAGGGAATGAATATATGGAATGCGGGAGGGGATGGGGGTGGGGTGGGAGGGGGGGAAATAATTGATAAGTGCAAGCGCTACAGTAATTTCCCGTAAAACCATGCGAGCGAAGCCGCGGGGAAAAGCTAGTTAAAAATAAATGAAAAAATATAATTTCTTCTTCAAACTTCGCAAATCCACTTTGTGGTGTTATTATTAATTAAAAATATATCTTTGTTATAACCACTTATATATCGTATATAAGGGCCTTAAATATTATATATATAATCATTACTAATGAATAACCACAAAGTTAAAGCTACTTTCAAAAGTTTAAAACATTAAATTAATACTGAGTTACAGTGTATTTATATGTTACACAGAAAGTGGGAGAACATCAACTTTTGTGAGGAGCGAGGAGAGGTAGGTGAAAGAGAAGGGTAAAAGTAGGTGTAGGGAAAGGAAATATGTTTAAAATGGGGGTATTCGATAAATCTAATTGTTTATATAATAAATTAGTTTGATTTATTTTTAATGTGCGCACAGTCAGCGCAAGACAGGGATGAATGGAGGTGCCTTGTAGATGCAGTGGGTCCCCGACCCGAATAAGTCAAGGGGAAGAAGCTGATGATGAAGATTTGTTTTTACGGTTTTTTATTTTATTTTAAGATTAGATTACTATCTATCCATTAGATTATCTATCCATTCCTATGCAGTACATCGGTACAGTGGGGTAACCGGACAACTCAGAATCATTCAACTTCAACTCCTATTTTGAAAAGCTATTTAAAGTGATGAAAAAAAATTAAAATAGGTTACGTTAGGTTAGGTTGTGGGGTAATTTTCAATTTTGTTTTCATAACTTCTAATGACTTCTCAAGGGAGGGATTAAAGTTGCGTGAATCTGAGTTGTCATGGAAGCGTATAGTAGATAAATGTATTTCGCCCCTCTCTCTTACCTACTACCCTCCCTCCCCCCCATCAAAGTTGAAATTCTCCTTACCTCTTCTATCTTAACTCTAAATAACTGTAACTCTGTAATTCTATTAAATATTTTTATACAACCCTTCCAAAGGTTCAGGTTGAATCTAAACCAGTTTGTTTTGGTGGTATTCAAGCGAAGTTATTTTATTCTATTTATAATTATGTACACCAAGTGTTCGCTGGACGTGAAATAAATTGTTTTTGTTTTATTTTGTTATTTAACAAGCACCTATTCTTAATGTTGGTGTCTAAATAATGGCAGGTGCCGCCCAGGTATACACCGGTGTTGGACAAATTAATGATAAAAATCTAGTTCATACCATTAAAATAAATTTCATTTTCGTACCATTCTAAAGACTGCAATCTTAAGTTCTAAATATTGTAGGGGATCTAAAAAAAGGATTCCTGAAGAAAATAATTTCTCTCAGGGCCTATGTTGTCCTCGGGGATGCTGTGTGGAGGGTCCTTTTGGGGAGAGGAAGGAGGGAACACCTGTTGAACTCAAGAAGGAGTGCTATAAACGACCCTTTATCATGAGGCAAATGTCAACCATGTTGGGCGCGCGAGAATCTTACATTACCATAATCTTACATTACGAAATACCAGTATAACAAGGACAGGACAGGATTCCTACCTAATGCCTGTGCTCTGAATGTTTCAATCGCAAAAATAAAAAAATAAAAATATCTTCTTTAAAGAAGAAGATAACACTTATAATCTAAATGAAAATATGAAACAGAACAAGACACAGAAAAATAGAAAAAGACAATGGTCACAACTGGGAATCGAAAGAGGTCTGGGTTCGAGTCCCAGTTGCGACCATTGTCTTTTTCTATTTTTGTTGTTCTTGTGTCTTGTTCTCTTTCATATTTTCATTTAGATTATAAGTGTTATCTTCTTCTTCAATGATATATAACGTTGATGGGAATAACCTTCAAAAGTTATAAAAAGAGAGTTTTTCTTATAAAAAAATTAAAAATAAATTCGTTTATTAAGGTGTAAGGAAAATCTAACAAACGGATCGAAATTTTTAAGGTATCTAAAGGCTCCAGACCAGTTTTGGCTACCAATCTCAATAATATCTACTTTTTTTGAACAAGGTCAGCAATATTGTGAACTGTTTTAGCTAACCTGACAAAAGACTATACTAAAGAGAGACTACAGATACTGTAAAAAAGACCATACTAAACAATCTTGTCAGCAAAAGACACATGAAAACTTCTGGAAAACATACAAGTTTAAATTATGCGATGCTAAAATAGTCCAGCGATACAGGCAAACAAAACTCACGGCAACTTGTCTTTCGGTTGTTTGATTTTACCGGCCCGGGACTTTCGAACCTAACATAGGTACTCCTTATAAACGCGTAGTATGGTGTGGGAAGCTCGATAAAGGCCGGTTCACACTTCGGTGGAAGGACTACTTGAGCTCAAACGATTTACGTTAGAAAATTCAATTTTAGAACCTAAACACTGTGGCATTCCGCTATATGATTAATTTCAGCCTTGAGCGCTAAGAAATTTTTAAGCCTTCGGTTTGGAAATTTCCTGCCCTCTTTCATTAAATTATACCTCAGAACTTTACGGAGACAAAAAAATTGCTTGCAGTGATAGAAATCCTTTGAATAAGTTAGAAATCCCTTAGTTTTAAGATTCACGTTCATTCATGAAATGTTTTAAAAATAGGTAAATTCGTATATACACACATTGCGTATGTGATGAGATACTCTAATCATCAGAAAATCAGTGTGATGACGATTATTCGACAACTGATTATTCAACAAAAGTTTGTGCAAGGTGGGTACTAAGAAAGTTAACCGGCCAGAATAAAGAAACAAGAAAAATAATAGCCTGACAACACTTGCGGCGCTTGGTTTCTGGGAAAAATTGTGACCGCAGGTGAAATATGGGTTCATTTTTTTTAACCTGAATCAAAAAAGCAGTCAATAGAATGACATTACACAAACTCACCAAGGAAAAAAAAATTCAAAACTGCTTGTGATCGGCGGGGAAAGTTATGGCGATGGTGTTTTGGATGTGATCGTGCTTTTTACAACACTTTAATACATGCCTTTGTTTAAAGATGGACCAAAGCTACGGAAATGGATTTTATATTGAAAAATTACAAATTATTCGTCAATGGTGTGACTTTTAACCCACGTAATTGCATTTTTTATTACTTGACAATTAAAGGAGAAAAAAAAATAGGAGGCATTACTTTTTTACTTCTTCTTCTTCTTTCGTATGGTGGGGACTTATTCCCCGATATTTAGTGATTCCCCTTGGCCGGGAGACCTGTTGGTCTTCGGCCCCTTACGTAGCAGCATAATTAATAGTCGGAGGCCTTATTGGAGAACTTATTGACTGACCCTAGTACATATTACTTTAAATATTACTTTTGTTTTTACACGGTCTGGCTGATAATCTCAGATATAAATTTAAATTTGAAAATGCATTTTTTTATATGTAAACAAATGATCAATGATTTCTAAAAAGAAATTTTAAATAATTTCGGTTCGCGGAATGTAAAAACGAATATTTCAGAATAGATGCGAGACTCTTGTAACCACGTTAGACTTGTGATTTATCGAATGTTCCAAGGTGCAGTTTAAAATTTATTTTAATTTTTATTTTTATTTAATTAGTTTAAAATATCTCTCTTCAAATTGCCCACTTTTTTGCCAGCGAGTGTTTACAAATTGGCATAAATATGGCCAAAAACACTATTCGTTAATATCAGAAAATAATTTTAACTATAACCAACCTAACCACTAACTACTTTTCGGGATGTGAATAAGCCTTTTTTCAGTCGAATGAAATATGCACAATGAAAATGAATTTCTCAAGCTCAAAAATAATTTAATTTAGTTTTCTTCTTTTCCTTCATCTTCCGACTGAAGCCTTGCGTTAGACTGAAGATTTTGTGACTTATATTTCAAGATTTTTGAATAGCCCTTAGTTTCTTTTACGTATTGTACCCAAATAAGTAATGTGTAAAAATGTTTGAGACTAATTCATGGATGACCTATTGATTTAAAAATTAAATGGATAATAACATTTATTAATTCAATATTTCGTACTTGTTTTAAATCATCTTCAATTTGGAAGGCGGGTATGGGTACCGCCGACCCGGGAACCATTTATTGGGTAACCAACACCTCTGCCATACGTCACCCCAAGTGGTTCGCTACGTTTGGTGTGCACGGGTTCATGGGGTGTTTGTTCAGGTCTTGGCGGTGTATACATCTGTCCTGCACCTGCTGCGTGGCGGGCCCGATCGAGGGAGGCCTTTTGACTTTCCTGTTTTAACCCTCTTGACCTATCGCCTTGCACCGAATTTGGAGGGATGGATTCATACGTCCGTCACTCCTGACCGCACTGAGCCCAGATTCCTACCCACTCCTCACACCTTTTTCCTTCCCAGAACATAATATCCTTCTCTTCCTTAAAGGAACCTCCATACAGCATCCCCTAAGATGACATAAGCCCTGAGGGAAATTATTTTCCTTTCGAAATTCGTGATGAAACGAGTGATGAAATATGGGATGAAAGTAACGACGAAACACGCGATGAAATCACTGATGAAATTAGCGATGAAATCTGATTTCAAAACCTTTGTGAAATCAGTTTTAGAACAGGCGAGGAAACTAGTGATGAAACTTGTAATGAAATACGCGGTGAAATCACTGATGAAACTAGCAACTAATTCTGATTTTAAAACCATTGATGAAGTGTTGGATCAGGCGATGAAACGAGTGATCAAACCAGTATCAAACGAGTGATGATAATGGTGATGAAATGAGTAATGAAACGAGTGATGAAACATCCGATGAAACTAGTGGTGTACAATGAAATATATGATGAAATCACTGATGAAACTACCGATGAAGTCTGAGTTCAAAACCTCTGAAGAAATCACAGTTGGAACAGGTGATGAAACTAGTGATGAAACACGCGATGAAGCTTGAGATGTAATATGACATGAAACAAGTTATGAAACATGCGATGAAACTAGTGATGAAACATGCAAAGAAATCACTGATGAAATCAACTAGCTATGAAATCTGAGTTAAAAACTGTCTACGAAATCAGTGTTGGAACAAGCGAAGTGAAATGAAATATGGATGAAATTACTTGGTAATCTAGCGATAAAATACGTGATAAAACTTGTGATGAAATAAGTGATTAAACTATTGATGAAAGACGCGATGAAATCAGTAATGTAATCTGTAATGCAAACCTTTCATGAAATCAATTTGGGAACAAGCGATGAATAAATTAATGAAACGTGCGATGAAACTTGAGATATTGCATAAAACGAGTGATGAAACCTGTGATCGGATAAAACTTTTGTTTTCCTCTTTTTTGTGATTTCAATCGTAGATATCCAATATACTTCAGTGACGTACAACACATTAAAATTTTTATTTATTTAAAAAATCTTATGTTATCTTCAAAGAAATGATATTAGGAATGTATTTATCCTTAGCCCATGTATACATGTACCACATCTCCTTCAGGAATTTCCCAGTGAGACAGGCGATGAAAAATGAATTATATTGGCATTTTGCCAACATAAATAAAAAATCTAGAATAGTAAATAAATTTATAAAATATTTATGAGCTTTGGAACTGTGTAAAAAATCAGTATTATATCTAAATATATAACTTTTACACTGAGATTACAACAAAGGCACATTACTCCTAAAAAAATATGTTCGACGTAGCATTCTCCGTTTCCGTTGACTGGAAACCATTGTGACATCGGCCTTAGGAGGGCAAACACCCCTCCCGACCGACGGGCGAACCGTTCATTTCGAGACATTCTTATTTAACTTAAAACGAAATTGCAAAACTAAAAGCACACCTGACTTCAACGAGGTGTAGTAGACATTCGAGAAGTTCCAACGGCGCTCAGGAGCAGGCTGGAGACCTTTAATAGACAAGGGCAAATTCTCAACGCTGCTTACACGTCAGAACTTGCAATGGGCGGCTAATGAAGATTGCTGAGCTTTTACGGTGAAAGTGTCTATCCTAAGTTTTCAATATAATATATTATATAGAGTGATTCTTTCCAATTATATTAGAAACCATTACAAATCATGTTTCGAATGATTTTCAAGAAATATAAGTATCCAGGCGGCGGTGGGCAGTTAATGAAGATTGCCGATCTTTCACTCTTAAATGTGCACTAATTTTTATTTTATTTTTATTTTAGTTTATTTGGGAAACAAACAGTTGTACATATTTTGTTATAGTAATTACATATTACATGGTTGCATGAACGAGCGAAGTTTCCGCAAAAATGTATGATATAAATATAAAAACATAAAGTGGTAGAAAAAGAGGAAAAAATTTATACAAAATAAATAAAAAAAAAAAAAATAAAGAATCACAGATAAAAGCATGTCGGATATATAAAATGAAAATGAAAATGTTAACATACGAGTATATAAAAATAATACATGTTCACACCACAAGAAAACGTAATTTTTTCTTAATAAAAATAAGGATAAACACGATTAGCCATTTTCCGGCTCCCTTGAGGTGATTTTTCACCAAAAACGGTGCTTCACAAATCATTCAAATATTATTACTATAGAAAAAAGGAAAAATTACATAATGATATTGAGAAAATAACACGCAGCAGGGATGGAGGGTTCGTAATTAACAATTTGATTTTATTTTTTCTATTACGTGTTTGGTAAATTGGTCTGAAGACAAATGGAAAATATCGACATCTGAAAAGATGTTAGTACTTTGTGCACGTCCTTCTGAGAAATGAATGCTGTATGTAATTTGTTTTTTAATGCGGGATGTGGAATAATTGATTTGATCTTGTGTTTCGTAGTGGACAGTGGAAATTAATATTTTCTAGAAGATAGTTGTTGTCGACAACGATCAATCAATCTTTCAAATATTATATAAGTATGTATTGAATGTATTTTATATATATAAAAATATATGTGTAGAATAATAAATAAATACAGAAGAATTTTTCCTACCGAAATAAAAACCACACTTTACAATTTCGTATGATTTTCAAAACGAAAATAATTTTTTTTTTATTATTTATTAACCAAAACAATATTAAAACACACAATTTACATTTTTTTGTATTTACCACCTCGCTAGGCTGAGCCTGTTCCATTGTAATGTACCTATCTATTTTTATAGATGTATCTTGTCAGCGATGGATGGCTTATGAAGGTTGCAGAGGTTTCACGAACAAGAATAGGGAGGTACTATGTAGATACTCTGAAATTGAAAGTGGTTATGTAGACTTTTTTTATAATGCCGGGTTTATTTTGATACTCACTGATAAACCTATTTATGTAGGTTATCTTTTGAAGTGAATCAAATGTCGTTATCTAGGTTCCCTCACAATGGATTCAAAATACTCGAAGTAAGATGGATTGTAATTTATAGGAGTGTTGGTTCTCTTTTTAAAAAAAATCATACTTTTATGAATCGATCAATCTTCCTTGACAACTAGCTTCTTTTAAAGTATGATGAACAATGGGTTTCTTATCGGGTGCAAATAATAATAAATGTATCTATCGACATTGAGACTGCAGAGATAGTGCCCGAGAGCCACATGGATATGTGATCAAGGCCCATTTTTCAATATGGGATGCGAGTGTGGGTAACACCGACCCGGGTACTATTTATTGGATAATCAATACCTCTGTAATAGATCACCCCAAGTGGTTCGTTACGTTTGATTTCATAGCAGGAGCGCCCGGGTTCGTGGGGTGTTCAGGTTTGGTGGTGAAAGAGCTTTCTTTCCACCAAGAATCTCTCAACCCATCGCTGTGGAAAGGATGGATTTAGACGTCCGTCATTCCTGGTCACGCCTACTACCAGATTTCAAGCCTTTCCCCTTTTTAGAACTTCCTCTTCTTTATTTCCTTAAAAAGAATCTCCACACAGCTTCCCCACAGATGACATATGCCGTGGGGGAAATTGTTTTTCTCAGGACTACCTGTATGGAACTAATATTTTTAAAATATGGTGACTAGACGACTCAGGATAAAATCAACTCAGAACCTCCTTTGAAAAGTTCTTAAAGTGATATAAAAAAATTGGTTAAGTAGGTTACATTATGTTATGGGCTATAAAAAAATCAGAGCTTTTAATGTCTTTTCAAAGAGGTTTGGAGTTGAGTTGATTCTGAGTTGACATGGAACAAATATATATATATATACAAAGTGGTTTCAGTGGTGATAAAATAAATGAGTAAAATTATACAAACAGAATTTCTACTGAGTTCCAATAACGCGCTGCGTAGGATACTAATTAATGTGAAAATATCTTTTCTCATAAATACTTCATAATAAAATATGTACCTATTCAGAACACATCACTTTCAAGCGAAACCTTATTTACGAACTGCTTTAACAAAAGGTTCTCTAAATCATTAAATTTCAAAATCCTTTGAAATCTACACTGTGTTTGTCGATTTTCGCATTTTCTTCTGTGATAGACAAAATTGATCAACCACCATCATGAAATAAATTTAAATTATGAATTATTACGGTTATATTTTCCCGGAAAAAAATTCGGAACAAAGACAAAGAAGAGGGAGGGAATGCAACACCGCCTCAAAAAGTAGTCCGTATATGTATATATATTTAATACCTAATATCATGACATAATTATTGTTTTCGGTGAAAATAAATATAAATTATACTTGATTCGAATGTGAATCTAAAAACGTATATATCATTAAAACCGAATACATTATATATAATTTCATTTAATCAAGCAACTCGATCGTAGATAACTCTTAATATTTTTAGTTAGCTGTGGGTATTCTAGGAATCCAGGAATTCCTTTTTTTGTAAACCACAATATTTGAGGGAAAAGGTTTTATTTATATGGCCTATGTTTATACCTAGAAGAAAACCTGTTTTTTATCAAAAATATTCAACGTTTTAAAAGGGTGGAAAAAATCCTCATAAAAAGTTGCTTAAAATATTCTTAGAAAGGCAACACGCTAGGGTATTTTTTTTGTTTTCTGTTTTTGGTTGGCTTATCCGATGTTATTCTGAACATTATTTACATTATTTTACCCTTGCTTTGTTAATTTCTTCTTGTGTTTGACAGAATTGGCGAGAATTTGTTTTACCGACTAACAAATTTTTTATTTAGCCATTTTTGTTCAGTATAACCCAAGGGCGTTTTTTGAAGCTTGGAAAAGCTTTAATTTAAGTAAAATTTAGGTATTGCTGCGTAAAACTTCAGATTTGTTGCACAGTAATAAGAGGGTCAAAATTTGCGAAATAATTTTAATATGCCTGGATTTTAAATGGAAAGCAAACGGTTTACCTGTGAAAGTGTTAGCTAGATTTTTTGTGAAAATAAATTTTAGAAGACGTTCCAAATTTTCGTGATTTATTAATAATATCTAATAAAACATTACAAGCGATCAAGTGAGAAGACGGTTGAATTTCTTGGCCAAAATGGATATAAATTATTGTACGAGCATAAAATAACACTAAATTTACCCTAACAATAACACTAACTTCTAACAATAACATGAATCTTCAAGCGACTGTTGAATTTTTTTTTACATGAGCTCCACACAGGAGGCCCTGAGGAACATAATTTCCTTCAGGGCCTATGTCATCTTCGGGGATGCTGTGTGGAGGGTTTTTTAAGGAAAGGAAGGAGAGGAGAGTTCTGGGAAGGAAAAGGGTTTAAAGGGTGGGTAGGAATCTGGGGTTCAATGTGTCCTGGTCATCCGCCTCCAAGACCTAGACAAACCTCACTCCATGAACCCGAACACCCCTGCTAAATCACCAAACGTAGCGAACCACTTGGGGTGACCTGTGGCAGAGGTGTTGGCATTATTCGTAAATTATCGTTACGCTTCGGGGATCTGACATGTACTGCAGTCAGTCGACTTTTATTATTTCTCTACCAGCTCCGTTCCTCCCAACCAAAGTTACATCAGTGTTGGTATCAGATTTCCCTTGTAGACTGCTAGCCTCGCTTCCTTTGACAACTTTTTATTAGCGACTACTGTAATCTTTCCATTAAGCGAACTTCCTGCACCCTTCTGCCAATGTTCTTATCATCTTTCCCGTCTCTCGCAAACATAATAATATGTACCTACCTACATACTTCCCACTCAGTAAGTACCCAAACTCATCCACTTGCTCCAGAAATTCCCCGTTCACAACTATATTACACAGTGTTTGCAAGTCTTCTCTTTCAAATACTATACCTACATTCTTCGGGCATCCTAAACACGAGACATGTAACCATCATAATCCAAACCAGGAAATAAGATATACATTTAATATAAGAAATCATTTGCAAATTATCTTGAAACGCACGCTCTAATCTCTGAAGGAATACAATATGAATTCATCTCGTCGCCCCGGGAACAAAAAGCGATTTATTATTACATCCGCAATCTCTACAATATTTCTGGGAATTCATCCGTCGCATATCAAATGAGGATATCTTCAGAAAAAATAAGAAAAATACAATTGGCGTTTGTACTTTTCCAAGATTAGACCTATTCAAGATCTTATCTTGTTGTGTTATCTCTAATCATTACAATTTTTCTAATCCACCGAATTCGGAATGGAGTTTTCACGACTTAAAAATAAAACAAAATTTTGCTTCGATGAATTTAAGTACCTTAGTACATTTCTATTTAATATGGTAGAATTGGTCGGCTCCGAAATGAACCATGCTCTTGCAAAGAAGTTGAGAAAACTACTGTGGAGGTCGCAAGTCACAACTATTATGGAGGGCACAATCTCGATACAAGATATTAATAATAATATAATAATTTATCTTTATTGAACTAAATTTACAACATTTATGACTAGGAAAGTACGTTTTCAATGTTAAATAGTTAATAATAGTTAATAAATTACATTAGTATAAAAAGTTAACAATAGAAAATAAAATACATATAAGCAGTAAATAATATACATATGAACGAAATAATGTAGATTAAAGAATAGAAATTTATAGTTGTTATAAGTTTGTGGTTCCTCTTATTCCGCATCACTAGGCTAGCCTGTGTTGAGGCAATAATTTTGTTAAGTCAATTTATACTTACTTGGGAACATATTTACATTTGTATTAAAATATGTTGGTGGCATTTATAATAATTTCGAATACTAACAACCAAATACATTATTAGTTCATTAATAATTTCGAATTTGGGTGAGTGCACTGGTAAAGACCTATCCTTATTTTTGATCCAAATTTTTATTTTATCTTTGAAATTTTTTTGTGAATCACATTTTTTTATTCTAACTGGAAGAATGTTGTAATAGGTCTAATCCATTTTTATTTTTCGTTTCGCTATAGATTTCGAAATGAGGCATGAGCCATGCAGAGTTCTTTTCTTTTTGAATGTGAATTATATTATTCGCGATTTAATTAATACTTTTTATAGTTTTTGCTTTACCTATAGCCTATAGCTACAGCCTTCATCCTCGATGTGATATTCTAACTCATTAGCTACGCTCCTGAGAATCTGGGCCTTCGTTGACAAAATCTTTTTATGTTCGTCCTTGATATCGATGCGAACTACTGATGCATTTTGGCCTGATTGACTATTACAGAACCCACACGCATTAGATCATTTCAATCTAGCTAACCTGCAGCCAAATGCTCCGCCGCATCCTGTTTTGCAATCTTGCATGAATTGAAAATCAATAAGGTCTCGGGTACCGGTTTCTCCGTTATTGTTACTGGAGTAATTGCATTGATGCCAAGTTTTCACGTGCAGTTTTCCGGATATTTTTGGATTCCATATCATTTTTGTGCTTGGTGCTAGATCCTAAATGTAAGGTGACGTGCAGCGTCATTCGTTGGTGGCAAAAGGGCATGGTTGGATATGATTTTTGTTGTTGATTTTACTAGCAAACTTTTTCAAAGATTTCCTTTTCCATGTCCCATTCCCATTTCCATTCCCTACAAAGAAAAAACAAAGAAAATGCCTTTTCCAGCGTCTGCTGTGCCTTTTGTTTGAAGATGCTTGAAGATGCCAATCAAAGCATTACGTTTTTTGTTTTTCTGGACAAGCGAAATAAATTTCGATTTTGCTCGGTTGAAGAATTTGAATTTCCTAATTGAAAAATATCGAAGAGAGTAAGTACTAATTAATTTTACGCAAAGTTGACACCCTTAATGACTAATTTCTGTAATTTGCGGTATCCGCTTCTCATATTTCGTCCGTACGAACTTAGGCGAAGTCTAAATGCACATTATTGTTCAGAATGTTGAGTGCATGAGAGTTTACGTCAAGACGCGGCGAAAACTCTAACTACTACTAGTTAGGTACCTAAGTGGCACAAATATGTAATGTAATGCACGAGGAGTACATGTCTTCGAGAATAGTATTAAAACATTGGTGGTTGCTTTTAACGATCATATCACCGTTGATAAAACAGATAAGTTTCTAATAATTATTCACAGTGAGAAATTAACCCAAAAAAAGGTTTATTCGTCCATAACATCATGAGTTTTCTAACAGACACATTTTTTAAAAAAAAAGCACTTTTCCCCTGTTACGCTACTGGCTGCTAAGACAGCTGTGACCGAGATCCGGGACTGCCCTGCAGACGTTGGCCTTTGTAACGTCACAAACGCCCTCCGCATGAACGTAAACGAATATATATATATATGTGTGTGTGTGTGTGTGTGTGTGTGTGTGTGTGTGTGTGTGTGTGTGTGTGTGTGTGTGTGTGTGTGTGTGTGAGTGTGTGCGTGTGTGTTTTATGTGGAAAAAAACGTAATTTACATCAATGTCGAGAATTAATTCTTCTTGGACATGAAATTTAATATAATAAAAATGCCTTTATTATCGAAAAACTTTTCAACAGTTAAACGGTTAAAATACCCTTTTCTTTCCATCGCAGTTATCGTTAGATAGAAAGAAGCACTGGGATCTTTTTCATTCCAAACAAGGAGACAGCCGTACCGTGACCGTACTGCCAGACTCGAAAAAGAACAGTTTCTGAGCAAGAAATTGACCATCTTTCCGTAAGCAGAGGTAAAAATGATAACACTTCAAAAATTCCTATTTCCGTTTTACCCGGATCTCTCACTTGTTAGGGGAAGACGGGGTCCTGACTGCCTCCGTGGTCGAGCGGTTATCATCATCCTTGGTTACAAATCCGGAGTTGTAGTTGTATGTGCGCAAATTAATTTTATTTGATTCATTTGTGTTTTTACAATTTATTATTTAAAATAATATATACTATATTTGGGGACATTCCTGGGTGGAAGGTACTTTCGGTATTGCCCTGGTGAAAGCCTTTAGCCGTATTTGGTGACCAGATTTGAATAGTGAGTAAAATTGAGGATGCCATGGCTCCAGACAATTTGGAGCAATTGGGATTTTTATATAAAAAAAATAATGATACTAAAGGGGTATGTATTAATAAAATTATTTTAATAACAATTGCAATGTTTCTTTATGTCAATAATAATAACACGTTCTCCATTGGTGTTTATTCATTCCGTTTCTTGATACTGCATAAGAGCATATTACGGCGTAGAATCACCAGCTGATATTATCAGCACGTAGGAATGATAATGAATATTCAGTCCTGAACACACCTAACCAGCTAATTTGCTAAATATACAGCCTTTGATACAGAATATTCTAGATGATCCTACCATTCATGTGATTTTTATTCATTTAACCGTAATTATTCCATTAGGGTGAAATGAAACAATATTTTTTTTTCTTCACCAAGAACTCTGTAAAATAACCTTAATTCACATCTTCTTTCGTATGGTAGGGAAGGGGGTCAGGGGGGGATATTTAGGTCTACTAGCCAGTCTAGGCGTCGCCCTGTGAATAGACCTCCTCATGGACCTCCTAATAAATATAGCGGGCATTCGTTGACCACATGGTCGATGGTCTGCACCGCACCGCATTCAAACATATGCATCACGTGGGCACAGCGGCTACAGGAGCACCTTATCCTTTTGATGACGGACCAGACCAGAGGCAATGAGAACCCAGACTGTCTCCAGTGTCTTGTACGAGATAGGCATTTCCTACGTTGGCCGATTGCCATTCAAGTTTCCACCTATCTTCTGGGGTGAGAGGTGATCGGAGGAGCCTCTCTCCTTCCACCCAAAAGGATTTTCGAAATTTCAAGCGGAATATCTGGCGAGAAACGCATCATCGTACAAAGGTATTGTGCTTTTTTGAGGCGCCTTCTTGTATTCCGTGTTGCAATATCAATAAACTAAATATAAATCTACTTCCTTAATAACTTAACGTTTTATTTTTAACAAATTTGTATTAACTTTTATAGATTCTGCTAGTTTTATTGGACTACGCTAATATAACTAAAGACATTACACGAATATTATTAAAAATTATTAATATGTCCACCCATTTTATCCAAGTTTTCATTAGTTTTTTGTAATTCAATGAAAACATTTTAATTTATAATATTATTTTAAAATTATTTGTGTTGTATTATTGAAATCTTTTACAAGTGTATTTTGAAACCTTGGACAAGAGATATATATATAGACCTAACCAATACAAAAATCCCTTATCACATTCCTAAAAATTCTAGGTCGATGTTAAATTAAAAACTGGCCCAAATCAAACAATTGGTGAATTTATTGTATATAAATACGTGGGGGGGACAATTATCCACGTATTAACTGTCTTGGAACCATAAACCTTTCAAAGATCCTCAATCAAAATCCTTAAGTGACTTCAATTTGGGAGGCGGGTATGAGAACCCAGGAACCATTTATTGGATATCCAACACCTCTGCTATAGGTCAACTGCTGCGTGGCGGGCAAGATCTAGAGAGACTGGTTGAGGAAGGCCTTTTGACCTTTCCAACTGAACTCTTTCAACCTATCGCATTACACCGCAGTTGGAGAGATGGATTCATACGTCCGTCACTCCTGGACACATTGATCCCAGATTCCTGCCCACCCCTCACACCTTTTTCCTTCCCAGAACTTCCTACCTTCACTTCCTTATAAAGACCCTCCACACAACATCTCCTAAGATGACATAGGTCCTGAGGGAAAATTATTTTCCTCAAGGCCTCCACTATGGAGCTAATTTAAAAAAGTATATCAATTCTACTTTTTTTACTTTTTCAATGCCTTAATTATAAGTAAACTTGAATTTGGAAGCACTTTTGGAATCTTAACTAAAAAATCAGTTTACTGTCACTCTGCTCAAAATTATACACAAAGAAAGAAAAATCATTATCGTTTTTGGCCATTTATAAGACATTGTTATTTCTAACGGTTAAAAAATAAATTATACAGTCATATATTTCTTTCATTCCTTCCAGTTTTGGAAGCACACGGTCAAGATCTTTGTGAGTAATATACTGCTTGATTTGTGGTTATTTTCACAATGCAGAGGCCGCTCTCGCTTATTCTCTACATCGCCCCAAAGCAAGAATTTTTACTACCTCGTGTGAAAATCCTCGTAGAGATTTCAATTGCGTTTATTATATTCCTTGCGCTTCGTTTGAGAGTCGCGTGCGAGAAAATTGTTATGAAAAAAGCTTTTTACGAGTAATGAGCACAACAAAACATTTCAACCATAGTTTTTCAACGAAATTCAGAGTAAAAATGTGAATTCCACTGAATTTACTGCGAACTGAATATAATGTTTTCCTAGTTTCATTTGGTTGTTGGAAATGCGATTAGCGGTAATGAACACATGAATGGCATATTGTTAAACATTCTAACTGGACGTTGATATTGGAGAGACAATTATTGTGTGAATGTACAAGCAACGATGTATTTTTTTTTATTAGGAGTTTTATGTCGAAAATAATAGCAGTAGCTATGTACAAATTAATTAACTGTTCAAGTTGGAGTAACGAATATTGAAAATAGACAGACAAATGGGATCATTTAGATCAGTAGTTCCCAACCTTTTTTCGACCCGGGACCACTTTGATTTCATTACTGTTAACAGGGACAACAAGGTTAAAAATAAAGAGGCGCTTGCCCTCCCCACCTCCCCCGGTCACCCGCGCAACGAACTCGCTTATTAATCTGCGCGCGTTCATTCAAAGTTTGAAATCTTTATACAGATGCGCGAGTGGTTTTAAAATCTGTGTATTCCATATATTTTAGTGGCAGGAGTGAAGGCAGGAGGGGGAGGGTAACGAAGGGGTTCGCGGAAAGGGAGAGGGACGCATGAATGGAAATGCTGGGAGAAACAATTTATTTCTTTGAATGGCATAGCAACGCATGTGCGGGAATGGCATAGCAACGCATGGCAATGGCATAGCAACCAGCACTGCGACCAGCACTGCGACCAGCACTGCGACCAGCACTGCGACCAGCACTGCGACCAGCACTGCGACCAGCACTGCGACCAGCACTGCGACCAGCACTGCGACCAGCACTGCGACCAGCACTGCGACCAGCACTGCGACCAGCACTGCGACCAGCACTGTGACCGGCACTGCGACTAGCACTGCTAGCTTGACGACTAGTCTTTAACAAGTTGCCTGTGTGCGGACCGCCAATGAAATTGACAATTTCCTGTGGATAGAGATTGAGTGGCCAACAAATTTTGAACAAAAAAAACAAAAGAAAGTCATTTACAGAAGCGAAAATTTCATTTATATTTTACTCCAAATAATGCCAGGAATCAATGGTCACGTCCCTTAACACCCTGTAATTCAGTCGTTTGTCAATAAACAAACATTTGTATATTATTGCAGTTGATTGATTTTTGACAAATTTTTGAAAATCGTCAAATTACCTTCAGCCACTGTTTTCTCAAAATATGCGAGATGCAGATACGACATAGTTTATTTATATTTACAGATGTTCTCACCTACGTGAAAACAATCCAGTTGTAAAAACTCAGTAAATTCAATGATAGGTACGTACAATTACAAAAATCTAATCAGATTCGTTTCTTTTGAATTACACGAGAGATTGTATGATCAATATGCTGATATAAATATATTGTTGGTACTCGTAAGGCACCTAGAATTGTCGAATGGTCTCTGAAACAAATTCGTGTAAAAACCAATTACTCGCATTTCTCCGAGAACAAGTTTCATGAAACGTTGTTTCCATTATTTAAATCACCGTTTCGTCTGAAAATACGCTGCGCTGTTGTAAAACGAGCGTTATATATAATATTCCAAGGCATTTTTCATTCCAACTAAGTGGCGTTATATTATTTCCCCTGAGAGCCATCTTAATCAAATTGATAATATTATTATTATTCGAATTATAATTCTCTTTAATTTATTCATGTGAAAGTTTCGGGCGATAAGAGAAGGCGGGAAGTTTATTCGAGTCGATATCAAAGGGAACTTCTCAAGAGCTGTTCTTTTATTCACTTCAAAGACAGCGCAATTAAAGAGAAACGGGTGAATATTAAAATTATTAAAACTATTACACCGTGTACACCGCTTTTTTATTGCTAAAACTCAATCGGATTCACACAAAAGCGCACCTATCTTCTTCAGCGCAGACGATAAAATGATAGGCTTAAGGGGGGAGTCTGGTCCATCCGATCCAAAGAATCGTCTTACTTTTTTTTAAATCTTCATATGCAAATATTCATTTGGAGAATAGACTCCCAAAGGTAAAGCATCAAATTTGACCTTGAAATATAGTTAAGAGCGGTACGCGCCAAGCAGTTACTACGGGGAACGAAGAGACCCGGTTACAAGCGAAAACTTTAAACGCGTTTTTCTCAAAACCTCGTTTTTCAAGTTAGCTGGTATCACTTCATTCAAAGCTTAATTAAAGAAAATTAAGTTTATATATTTATTTGCAGATGGATCTTGATTTATAAAATATTATTATTATGGGACAAAGCTATTGCGCAATTATGGTCGATTTCTTTCTCCAGTTTTCATTTTGTGTCCACCATTTTTTGCAATCAACATTTTTTTGCAAACTGTGATTCGTGTGCATCCTACATTAATACTGGAATGATTTTTCTTTATTAATTTCATATTAGCGATTTTTTCCAAGGACTCCAAGATTCGAGCCGATTTTGTGGGACCCTCCGCTTGCCACCGCTATAACTGTATACAAAGATTTCAATAGTGTTATTTCTTGTTCAAATGTACTTTTACAAGTTACAAAAGTTTTGTAGACGAAAATAAATTTTTGTCTTTGAAAAAACCGCATTGAAAAAAAAAACCTCGGCTGAACCAGACTCCCTTCTTAATTTTGCAATAAAATAATATATCCAGTCACCATTTTCCTGCTGGGTGAAAAAAGAGGATGAAAAACTACACAACTGTGTTGACACACAACGTTGTTGTTTTAATCTCTCTCATGTGTTATTTCGTCATAGGCTTCTGTTAAATTTAAAAGGTGTCTAATTCATTTTTTATTTCGATATGTTTGAATAATATTTAGGTACCTGTATGAATTCAAAACTTATTTTATTTTCTCTAATTAATATTTAATGCCACATTTCTTTTCATTTCCCTTTCTCGTTAAGTTGTGAACCATGGAGGTCTATTTATTTAATGATTTATCTTCATATGTTAAAATATTCAGATCTAATTAACTTTTTTCTTCGATTACAATAATAATAATATAATAATAATTAAATATTAATAATAATAACTTCTAATAACTATAGAACGAATTAATTTACCTAGAAATTTAGGAGGTAGAGGTATAGTCAAAGTAACTTCTTTGAAATACAATCAGGTAGAAATGCTAAGAACTTTTTCCATAGGAAATCTAATAGTTCAGACATGCACAAAATAATTTGCAAGGCAGATAGAAACATTACACCTTTAAATTTGTATGACGAGAATGCCAACATTATTTTAAATACCAACCAGGAATTATTAGATTCCTGGTCAAATAAAATTATTCACGCCAAACACTTCAATTATCTCAACCAAACGTATGTTGACAAACTTTCGTCAAACAAATGGTTGAGTATTGGAGAATTGAGCGCAGAAATAGAAGGATTTATGCTTGCCATTCAGGATAGTCATTAATACTAAAAATTATAGGAAGTATATAATCAAAGATACAAATCAAATTGATGATTTATGTAGAAAATGTTTGGCTTTTCCGGAAACTATAGAACATATTATATCGGGATGTTCTATATTAGCGCCTTCCGAATATACTTTTAGACACAATCAGGTTTTAAAAATAATTCATCAAAGTTTGGTAATTAAACATAAATTGATTGACTGCCGTAATTGTAGTACCATATTATGAATACGAACTAAATTCGTTTTTAGAAAATGAATTTTATAAAATATATTATGATAAAACTATACTAACAGACAGAACGATTCGTCATAATAGACCTGATATTGTTTTAAATGACAAAATTTTAAAAAAATTACTTATATCATTGATGTCGCTATCCAAATTCCTGTAATATTCAAAAATCTGTTTCTGAAAAAATTAGAAAATATACAGATTTAGGAAATGAGATTAAAAGAATTTGGCATTCTCAGACTATAAAAATATTACCATTTGTTATTTCGGCTACTGGCATTATACCTAGCTCTCTAATTAAAAATTTAGGCTTATTAGATTTATCAAAGAATCTTTTTATAAAGATGCAAAAATCAGTTATATTAAACACATGTAGGATTACGAAAGATTTTTTAAATATTTATATTGAGGGATCAGTTGGATTTATCGGTCCAGTTAGGAGTTCTATTGAGCCGAACCCTCTGATATGAAAATATCTGGAGTCGGTGAAGTGTTTTCCCATATGGTCTCTGGTAGGTTGACGTGTTGTTCTTGTATAGTTTTGAATTTATTATACTTATACAATGCAATTACATCGCGTGGATTGACTAGATGGTCATTTGTGGAAAAGTGTGTGGAAGGGTTAAATTTTTCCTGTGGGGAAGATTTAACCCGGACATAAAGTCTAGAGAACTTTTTTATCTATGGGTACTAATTTGCCTACACTCGTTTGTCTTTTGTTTTGTTTATTTTAATTTTATTCTTACGAAGGAACCACTGGTTTCGAAACACGTTAATAATTTTGATAAAGTAAGTGGTGCATAGAAAGTGATTTAATGTAAAATATGTTTACTAATTATTTTCTATTAATAAACATATTTTACATTAAATCACTATCATCTTTTAAAATTGATTTATTTAAATTAACATAATAATAATATTTGCAGCATTGTTCGAATAAGAATCTATCGGAGGGTAATTTCTTAAACTATATATGTATACCTACCCCCTTCGTAATAAACGTGTAAATTTTCTATAATTCACAAACAACCATTTGTCATACATTCATGGTTGTTAAATGAATATCAGCTGTGTTAAATTTAAAACGCGTTTATTTTATTAATTCATCAACATTATTTAATAACATCATGTTCCAAACAATTCGATTCAATTCGATCCTGTATATAAGAATATAGATAGTAAAGAGTGGGCCATAAATATTTGCACTTTTGAAATTTAAATAAATGATTATTATAAGAACAAAAATATGCTGGAAAATCATTTCGTAAAATAATTTCATCAACATGGCCGCCATCTCACCGTTGGCACTCCTCACACCTGGCCCTATTTTCGAAAACTTGTTGACACAAGGCTCGAGGTTGTTGACCATTTATTGACGGATGTTCTCCTTTATTGGAGTACCGTCGCTTATTCACGTAAACTTGACATGTAAGATAACCCCAAAAAAAATCGGCTGGAGTTAGATCCGGGCTGCGGGATGGAATATCTCTTCTGCGCGGGATCAGCTTGTTAAAGGAAATTTCTTTAACCTCGGTTATACTCTCTTTGGAAGTATGGCAGGTTGCGCCATCTTGCTGCATCGAAGTCATATTGTTGTAGCCAACTGCTGCACCTGTGTTTTTTTTATTTTTTTATATGAATACAGTACAAGAGTCCCAACTGCTCCCGTCTGGAGCCAGTGAGACTATGGCATCCTCAATTGGGTATGTTGTGAGGCTGAAGGTAGTGGGGAGGGGAAGGAGATGGGAAAGAGGAAGGTGGGAAGTTTCTGGCTATTCAGATCTGGTCACCAAATACGGCTAAAGCCATTTCAAGCAAAGTTTCAATTTTGAATGGTGGTCTTATACCATAGCGAAACTGAGAGTATCTTCCACTCTGGAACATGCTGCAAATATACTATACATTATTTAAAATGAATAAATTGTGAAATAACACAAATTAATCAAATAAAATTTATTTACCACGCTTGGATTCGATCCCGCGACCTGCGAGTCAAGAGCCTTGCCGCTGATCCGGTTGAAAAAATTCTATCGCCAAAGCATCTGGATGCTTGCGCGTCGACATATTCGGATCGTCTCGTACAGATATGTTTACAGGCGCCATGATCTCTTCGCTCCTCCTGCTCCATGGCCATCCTGTTTGTTTTCGATTGAGAGCCATGCCGGTTTCTTAGAAGTTTTTAACCCCTGTTTAATTAAATTAACACTTGAGCACTGATTAATACTCTGTAATTGGTGATGCGAATGAAATACGCGGCGTGCAGCGACGTAAGAATTATCGTTTTTGTAAAAACGTTTTACCCAGAAAGCGCGTTGCTCTCCCGTAAAGCGATCCATTGTGACTAAATTTCCAAAAAGCGAGGAGCCGCCCCGTAAGTGGCCCCGCTTTCCTCCCCCATTCGGTATCCCATCTAGCCCGACTACAAAAGTGCAAAAGTTTATGGCCCACCCTATATATATTATGTTGTTTAAATAAAAGCATGAAAGAGAATCGATTTTCATTTCGGATGGAAGCTTTATGTTTTTTTTCTCCCAGTTAACACATGTAAAGTATTGCTCCATATAAATATTATTTATCTCTATCCATTATCCAAAATGGTATAGTTGGCAAGGTAAAAGGTAGTATTCTTCCTTGGGGCGAAACAAGGTGATATGTGGCCGGCATTTAAAGTTTAGTTTTATCTTAATTTTTCTTTTAAAAAGTATGTGCAAAACTCGTTTCAAGTTTTGCAGCATTTTGCTCTGAGAGCCCTGCATTTATGTATTTAAACGTGTTTCACAATTGGAAACGCTGTTAACACAAATGGAAACACTTAACATAATCGGAATTGCACAATCTTAAAAAAAAATAATTCTACCATAATTTCTGATAAATATATGTTTGATTTTTTGTATTGCCTTTTTTATGTGAATACCTCACAAGAGTTCCAAGTGCTCCCCTCCAGAGCCAGTAAAACTATGGCATCCCCAATCGGGGTATGTTGTGAGGTTAAAGGTAGTGGGGAGGGAATAGAGTTGGGGAAAATGAAAGTGGGGAAGTACCTGGCAATTCAGATCTGGTCCTGAAACGGCTAAAGTCATTTCAAGCAACGTTTTAATTCTGAATGTTGGTCTCACACCAGGGTGATACTCAGAAGATCTTCCACTTTGACCTATACGGAATCTTTGTTTTATATGTATTTAATTTTATTTTATGCTGCATGGCCTACTTTAGAAGTTTTAATTCTGAATGTTGGTCTCACACCAGGGTGATACTCAGAAGATCTTCCACTTTGACCTATACGGAATTTTTGTTTTATATGTATTTAATTTTATTTTATGCTGCATGGCCTACTTTAGAAGTTCTTCAGAATTGCACTGAAGAACAACCCCTTAAAAATTAATAAAATTATTAGATTCACTAGATAACGGTGCAGTAAAAAAAAATGCTTTTTGTCATCAATGATAGAAATTCTCAGTCTCAATATTACATTCGTTTTGAAACGCGCACTGCCATCTAGCGAATTCATTCCCAAACTTTAAATTAAATAATTTTTGTTTCGTTTGACATAAATTGCAACACCTTCGGTAGATATTATTATTTATTTAAATCAACTTTGCTTCGTTTCGATTTCATAATATGTTTCCCGTAGTAAATAATATGATAACAATAATGTATGTAAAACAGCGGTGAAATTCTAAATTGCAGAATGGTGTTATCTTCCCTGGCGCATGAAATTTCTCCAGATGCGTTGAAAAACCGGACCGTGTTCTCCTTGTAGAAAATCGTTAACATTTATTGCATCATTATCTTTCTTACAGTAACATGGAGGCGGGAAATTACTTTGGCGTTTCGCTCAAAACGGACTATCTTCACAGGGCATCAGGCCGGGAATAGGACGGGGATTTGGGAATAGCCCCAAATGGTTTATTTATACAGATTTAATAAGAAAATCGCGAATGCTAATGCCGTGCAGACAACATTAATTACCCTATACTATAAGGTCACGGAAAACCGGATTCAAACTTATTCTTACCTTTTTGGAATCTTTAATAATTTAAAAAAAAAACTCATTAACATTATTTTAAAATAAAATAACATTCAATCTACCTGGCAATATTATTCATGGATGGTGACCTTCCTTCTTACAGTGTCTACTTCATAAAGCTATTGATTTATGGATTTTGATTAATTTGCAACATAGATTATACGAAATCAAAACAAGAAATAACTGAGCAAAGGTTAGCGAAATTCGCTTTTTATGTTTATAGTCGCAACTGCTTCCTGTTAACAGGAGTTAGTATGATTTCGGCATTTTCAATTAGGGTAAATTATGAGATTTTTTGTTTCATAAAAAGTGGTATTTTTATATTCAACAAGAAAAAATTATCGGAAGCGACAAGAAATTCCTCTTTTTTAAATCAAAATTTTAGTAGTTTTAATTGCGTAAGTCCGTTGTAATATTAAAATCTGAAAGTATCTTTCATCTGCTTTCTAAAAGTGTACTCCGTTTTAGGTTACGTTCAAAAACAGCAAATCTATTTGAAATTGAATGTCGACTGGGAATATTTTTAAATGAATCTAATAAAAAATATTAATCTCTCTATGGGTTAATTAATTAATCTCTCTAATACTCGAAGGGTTAAAATCATTCGATGGGAGGTTGAGGTTCGGAAATGTTTCAACAATTTCAGCAGTAGTGAAGGAAAATTGTGCTTTCTTCAAACACACGACAACAACAAACAACAAAGCAAACAACAAACTTCAATCGGTTTGGTATGTTTTTAGGTTTTCACGGCCAAAAAGTATTTTTGTTATTGTTTTTGGGGTGTTATGCCGTGTTTCGCTACCTCCTTCTTTAGCCAACGTTTCGGACAGCGTTACAGTGTCCATCATCAGGGCAGATGACAGATCGGTCATCTGCCCTGATGATGGACACTGTAACGCTGTCCGAAACGTTGGCTAAAGAAGGAGGTAGCGAAACACGGCATAACACCCCAAAAAAAATAACAAAAATTCCATCGGTTTATCTTTTTATACTTATAATTTACTGCTTTGAAAATAGGTTAAGAAATAAATGTTAGAAAGATAATGTCAAGTCAAATCCGGACTAATGTTTTGATGAAGAGTTCACGAGTTTGTCACATAAATATGAATCTACATTTCGTAATTTCATAACTATGCATTTATTATGAAATTCATTCAAATCAAACCATAGAATTTCTTCGTATGGACCGTATGGTGGCTGATAGTTGGTGGAAGTCAAAATGGAATGCCGAGGTGATTTAGACAGTCGACCGCATCGGGAGTCACTTGGTTCACTACAGATGTGCCTTTTATGCACCATAATATAACAAGGAGCAAATAAGGGCTTCCTTTCTCTTTGTTAATATATGCTATGTAATAACAGCTGTGACTGCACCGGATGCGGTGTTATTCATTATTATTATTAAAATATTTTTAATAAATATTATTGGTCCGCGTCTTCCGATGACAGCTTAATAGTTGGATCCACATTAAGGTGCTTGTTTTTCATGTCTGAATACGTCTCAAATCTTCAGGGGAGTGACCTGATAGAAGCAGAGTTTCGCCTTCAGTCGAGAAGGGTTTCCAGAATATAAGGCATCTGACCGGAAGGTTAACTTGGTCATCTTGAAGTGGAATGCTGCTATCAAAGGCCTGTTTGTATTTCCTGAGGGTTGCTGTCTCTCGTCTTACAGTGGGCGGTGCAATATTCGCGAGGACAGGGAGCCATTGTAGTAGAGTGGAGGGAAGTGTTCCACTCACTGTGCATATAACAGCGTTTCAGAAACAAACAGTGTTTTTTTTTACAGAATACAACAAAATAGTCAAATTTCAACCTTCACAAAAAAGCGCTGTACAAAAAATCCTTTATTATCATTTCTTTCACGGCACACCGAAAAAATCGTAAATACTAGTGAAAAATTCAATATTCATAAAATAGGGGAAATTTTACGTGTGAAATATGTGGGTAAGGTGTCCTATTAGGACAATTGATATTCTTATTGTAGGCTGTTTTCGTAAATATATAGCCACCTCCACCCCTCTGCCAGGATCATTTTCTTCAACCCCTGAGTCGGTAAGGGATGCCATAAATTTGAGCTTACCGTTTTACATAAAGGCACCGACATTATTCCTAGCCCTTTATATTTCGTGATTCGCTGAGGGTAATAGATAACTCCAGATGTTTATGGTGTACTTCAGGTGTGCATCAATTTTGCTCGATCCCTTTTTATAAAGTCTTTTGATCTTAGACCTTGTCCCGAAGATACGATGTCAGTCGTGTGATTTCACAGAATGCGCTATCGCTTAATACGCTCGTCTTCTCCATCTAATCGCAACAAAATATAAAACGTACGACTATCGCCCCATGATAGCGTGCCCATTGGGTTTGCGAGAGACTGAGACTTGTAAGATACTTACCGACTGTAAGAGGACTGCATAAACTAAAAATCACCTCAAAAACACTGTAACTATACGTAACTGTGGAAGTATACAAGATTTGACGTTATTTAAAAACTCCTCGAATATTAAATAAATATGGAAGCCGTACTCTTGAATATCTAATACCAGTGATTTTCAATAAAATCAATAATAACATAAAATTTGAAAAAAATGAGAGACTAAGTCCTAAAATGATAAAACTATGGTTAATGAACGAAAACTCCATGTATCTTTGTATATCTTAATATAGCTGCCTGCATATCTTTTATTAGGTAGGTATATTGAAATATCTTATATATTTATAGTTGTAAGTTAAATTATCTCATACTACTATCTATTCTAATGTTTCCTTAAAACTTTAAATGTATTTACAAATTTTTTCTTAGATATTTTATTATGAATGTTTTAATTTTTAGAACCTGCAGACAAGCTGCTATATGACAGCTTTGTGGGTATACAAATTCTTGTACAAAATGTTTTTCTGTAATTTAATAAAAATAATAAAAATAAAAAATAAAAAAAAAATCGTTTGTCTATGTCATTATATATGTCGATGAATACTATCATATCGAACATTAATTTATGCAATTCTCATAACTATGAAGCTCTATACTCATCAATATGAGTATAGAATCATAAAATTTGACAAGCTTCCGACAAGCGCCTCGCTTTTTATTTTCCACAATTTGCATAGCTTTTGAGTTGGGTGGATTGTAAAATCTATCTTCCAACGGCGCAAAATGTAATCCATAGACAAAATTCTTCGTTGATCTTAATTTAATATAATTATAAGGATAATAATAAATTGGACGTAACCTTGTGATAAGTACGTAATTACTAATAATAATGCTTGAATGTTTGCTATCTGGGCATATTTGTGAAATTATTAATGCAAAAGCACCAGAATGGTACATCCAATTTATTTATTTTTTTTTATTTATTAAAAGAAGTTTATACAATGAACAAAAAAATTGTGTTAATTCATCCGCCATGCTAGGGATGTCCCTGTGTTATGGCGGATGAAGTTTACAGATTGGGTAGGTACAGTGTACAGTTATTAACTTATGCAATTCATTTAAGTAGTTTAAGTAACAAATTTAGTAACAAATTAATTTAATTAGCAATGCGTAGTTTTTAGTTAATTTTTCCTAATTCCTGTGGTATGGCATTGACGGTATATTAACTTGTACATTATTAACAGTACCTGTAAACTTCTTTTTTATATAATTTCCAGCACAGATACTTACTTATCAGATTCCCACATATGTAGAAACACACTTATATTTGTAAATAAATATGTACCTAAGAGGAAAAAAATATAGAAGGATCAACAAATAATAAATCGTATTCTCACGTTCAAATATTTAAAAGATCAAAGGTAACTTTGTATGTTAACATCTGGAGATGAAAAGATGTTTTTTTTATTAGTAGGTACCTACCTACATGTTCTATAACAGTTACCTGTACTAAAAAGGATATTTCAGTATTACATACTGATAACCCGTGTATTATCGAAAAGTTATTTCACGCTTTACTTTTTATTATATGACGGCTCAAAAATATTAAATTGAATGCAATTTTTTCCGTTATAATACTATATTATTTTTATAAACTATATTTTTTCCATTCAGAATTACTTAACGCTTTATAGGTTTCTGCTTTAAAAATCCTAAAATAACGTACCGTTAAAATGAAGGTGGAAATTACAATGGAAATATTAATCCTCCATTTCCACAATGAATTGTGAGGAGACCAATGATCGAGTATGAATTGATTTAATTGAATAGATAAAGCCTTCCAGAGACTGACAATAGGGGGAAATGATAATTGAATTGTCTTGGACGTCAAAAATAAATCAATTGGATTTCAGCGGGAATCAGATAATTGCACTAAACGAAGGAGAATTTGAATTATCGGTAGCTACCTATTTCTAATTAGGACTTTTGCCGGGTTGAAAGCTCCGGGACGCAAATCGCTGATGTCGATAAGTTCTTAATCGCCCTGTTCCCGCTCCGCTGTTCCTGCTTTTCTGGACCTTGTTCAAACTACTTTGGCTCAGGCTTTATTGTGCCGGGAACATGGGACTTTTGCAAGAGGCTTTTAGAGGGAAATTACGGATTTTAACAAAAATCAAAAGATCAATTTATAAGCACACGTGATTTAAAAAAACATATTAGGAAATGTGGACCCCGAAATCATTGGCATATAACAATGAAATGAGTGTATTTTTTATTTATTTAATAGTAACTACTGAATGAAAATTATCGGACAGTCTAGCAGTATCCATCATCAGGTCAGATCAACAAATTCAATCATAATAATATTTTTGGCCGTGACAATTTTAAATCATGTTTTTTTTTAATATTCACCATCTCTTAAGGCCAGTTGTTTCACAGAACTTGAACAAATTATCAAACTTTAGATAGTTTAGTAGATATTTTGGCGCCTTCTAGATCCTTATCGCTACTTTAATCAGTAAAGGCCTTTGGTAACTTTACAGGAGAAACAGACGTATCTATTTTTTTAAAACAATATGAATTTTATGATTCACTTTTGATCTACTTTATACAAAATATGTACATAATAAATATATAGCCTATAATGCTTTGATCCAACCAAAGATCAAAGTCTTGAATCACAAATATTTTTCAAACAATTAATATTTTTTTTATTTATTTTTGTAGCAAACTTTCACGTGTTGGAAATACTTTGTGGTTAGATGTAAGTATAATTTGGATAAAAATTACTTTTTTATTTAAACACCACTTTGGTAAAATATAAAAAATGTACTTAAATAATGAAATAAAATAATGTACCACTAAAATGTATACTGTATAATATTAAAAAAAAATTATCTTTTTTTTTTATTTATTTATCTTAAAAATGGTTCATATTATAGTATTACTGATCTTCCATTAAAAGCATTTTCTTGTGGATGGAAGAAGAAAATATACCACTAAAATATATACGGTTTGTTTTTATATATATTATTTAAATTTTATTTACCTTTATTATTTATATTTATATAAATAATATATATAATCGGTACTCTGTAAAGTGGTGTTCAAATAAAATATTTTTTAGCCAAATCGTATTTACTTATATACTTTTTTGTTTTTACTTATTTTATTCCTCTTTTTCTGATGGTTGGTATGATTTTCCATAGCTATAAGTATTTAAGAAATTCTAAAGTATCCCAATTAGAAAAAAAATATTGACTTACTAATTTTACTAACTATATGATTTTCTAATGTGACAAAATTTCATACAAGATATCCTGTGCTACTCAATAATCATTATTGTTTATGAAATTCCTATTTCTCTCTATTTTCATAGACACAGAGAAAGAAAAATGAATTTACATATTATATAATCATATCAAGCTTTTACCAATGAAACTCTATTCCATTTTGTCGCGCAAAATCTGATTTTTTCATATTAATTCAAAAACAGTAAGATCCATTTGAGTAAGAAAATATCAAGCATTTCCTACAGGCTGCTCTCGAATTGCAAGTTACAAAAAATATATGACTTGATAGAAAACTGTGCCAAGTTTTCAGCAACACAGTTAAATATTACGACTCAACGCGAGGCGCGAGAATCGGAACTTTTACGTCGGTAAAATTGGTTTATAGAAACTGACAATTTTTCATTGCAAGTTTTTACCACATCGTTGGATTCAAATCTGATTACCATTTTCATTTTAACTAACTGTATAGTCAATATTAAAGAATCAAAGAATTTATCGTCGATTAAATGAAAACTCTTACCAATAAGGTACGTATAATATAATATTATATCTTCTTCCCCTTATCATACTCGGGTCGAGGACCCACTGCACCCACAAGGCACCCCCATACGTCCCTGTCTTACGCTGATTATTCGGCCTCCATCCATGGCAGTCCCATCCTCTCCTCACACAGTTTCTGGAGTTGTCTCGCCAACTGTGTCTGGGGCGGCCCATTGGATGCCTACGCTCTGTAATCGCACTCAATATTTTCCTAGGAATCCGGTCATCAGACATTCTTAGTATGTGCCCATGTCACAGTTGCGATTTTTCTGTATATTTTTTTTAATTTTCCATAATTCCCATTTCTTTCTATAATTTCCATAATAATATTATATCTTATTATGGAAATTATAAAAATTTCAATTTTGAAATTCCTACTCTTTGTGTAGGAATTTCGAAATTAGTGTCTTTTTTGTTTTTTAAAAGAAGGGTCCTCTAAACGATGATAATTTAAATGTAGATTTTTTCTATCTGCAACAACAAAAACTCAACAACAACAAAAACTCTGTGGTGAGCTCTGGCATGTGATATACTCGCTTTTCCCCCTCTTTCATGCTTGATAGCTAAAGAGTTGGAGCTTTCCTAAACCCTTCTTCTGACTGTGATCAAATAATTTACTCTTTTAAGGCTTTCTATATGCGGAGTACGGGGATGGAAATTCCTCCCCTAATCCACATAAGCCTTCATGAAATTTTCTCCCGACCCCTCCGATAACTATAGGATGCTCCTTTTAATCCCCCAGTACTTTACATTTGAATAAAATGTGTACTCGACTTTGTATACGTCTTTTATGACATGAACATAAAATTACACGTATAAATTTTTATAAGTAGACTTCATCATACGTTGTGATTGATTTTTGTTTCATGATATAGAAATCTAATTATTTTTATTGTTTGTGGTAACCCTGGTTCTAGTGAAGCGTTGAATCGAGAGAGACTGAATTGATTATTTAATTACGAGACTAATTTAATTTTATTTTCCTTTTCCAAACGCGATTGAATGACCTAAACCCCAATATGGAGTCCCTACCCATTTTGTATGGCCTACATATTACCTGCCAGTACCCCAAATTACAAGCAATTTCAAAACAATTATACAAGACAATGAATCAGTTAGTGATGGTTAGTACAATGTTTACTCCGATCATTTAGTCCACATCCTTCGGCTCCAAGTTTATAAGCTGTAAGGTTATAAAATACAATCATGATTTAGTTGGTTAGTACCCCAGTTATTGTACAGTGGACGAATCAGGAACAAACCCTTTTCTGGCATAATCTGGCTCCGTATCCTCCAACAAGTACACCAGGTGATCCCAGTTCAACAAGAATATCCCACACGTCACAGATGCTATCACTGAATGATACCTAAGTTATCGCGTTTCAGTGACTCCTCATCCTCGTGCGGTACTTTCAAGTCTCCCCAAGAGCCCGGTGACCCCCAGATTCCGTCTCCTCCTTGGATTTAATTTTTACTGAAGGCGAACCGGTTTCGTCCTCGGTACAATCATATACTCACGGTGTTTTGTGATAACGAGGTTTCCTAGGCCTTTTATCACGTCCAGAAAAAGGTGCAACACGACCTCCCAGGCCTTAGGCGTTTAACTTTAAAACGAATTTGCACTATTCAATGGACAGTACATAGAAAGATATATATGTAAACATACTTTGGGTGAGGTTTATAATCCACAATGCGACATTATGTACACCGCATTGGGGACCTGAATTTCGTGAAGGAAGTTGTGAGTTTCCAGCCAATGATCAGATATATACTTAATAATATTGGAGTATAACAATAAATAACCAATAAATTAAGATCTTATACTGGTAGTTTGATTTTGGAGAGCTACCGAACTCCAGGATTGATTTGTTTTGTTTTAATGATTTTATTTTAGAGTTCATTAACTCTGTTTCATTTTTCTTTTGAGACCCTTATCATGAAAGGTCAACTCCCATGTTTGACTCGACTTGCAATTACCCCAAAGATTTAAAACTTTCTTCGACAAAGTTGCTTTCCCGTGATTTTCAACTGTCTAATAGTTAAGTATAGAATATGCTTGAAAACTAACAACTTGATTGTTTTTTTTTTTTTTCATATAAGGTTTTGAATGTAATTTAATTGGGTACACAAAAGAACTAATCAATCATTCAATTGATTGACTTCATTAATCGACCGACCCTACATTTGGTCGTCCCTGACATCTGTCACATCCATTGTCCAATATAATGAATAACCGCCCTTCTTTAAATAATCCAAAACATATACAATGTTAAAATATCATTGGTAAAACGTCCCCACCTATGACATCACTAACCCACTAAGCAACGGGTACTTCCCAGTTATGTAGCACGACCTTGTATTTATAGTTGACCCAGTGACATAGTTAATTGTTTGTTTATATAACGCTTCGACCTACTAATCTGGTGAATGAGCATCGGTATGCACTTTTATTTCAACAAGTATGTACTCTCAGTTAAGTAAACACGACCTTGTATTTATAGCTGACCCAGTGACACAGTTAATTGTTTGTTTATATAACCTTTGACTTACTAACATAGTGGATAGACATCGGTAGGCATTTTTATCCCAACAGGTACATACTCCCAGTTATGTAAACACGACCCTGTAATTAGAGTTAACCCAGTGACATAGTTCATCGTTTGTTTTTATCCCCGTTCAACATATAATTGCTATAGTTAGGTATTTTTATACCTTCTAAAAATACCTAAGTTACTTGATTTTGGTTCAACTTACGAACATTATAGATAAGTAGTTTAATTATCTGTTCGGTGGTTCCCGAGCGACCTGATTTCAGTTATTTATTCCCCCAAACACGCTAAAATATACACGAGCACGACTTTCCATTCGCGATCTAAGTTGAAAGTAAACTACATCTTGATTATACCATTCCCTCCTGTAAAATTAAGTGTAATAATATTAGATATACATAGATATTAGTTCATAAATACGGTCATATATACACACAAACAAGTAGTCTGTTTTATCCAGAGACGAGCTCTGAAAATCGAGTTGGCACCACCCTGCTCACCGTCTCTCGCTGAATCATGCTCCTGGAAAATCTTAAAAGAAAACTGACTCACATTTTTTTTTTCGACTTGCTATTCAAAGCTCCACAGGGTATAACACTGCTCTTTGAAAAATCGGAATCCAACCTGAAACTTTCATTATTAAAACAACAATCTCACATTATTTCGGACGATACAAGGTTTTACCTATCTCAAAACGTGATTAATTTGGTCATTCAATCTTTACATTTATTTATTACTATTAAATTATTTAACTGAATTTATTATATCCGACGATGTTATTATTTTAAGCTATATTAAACGTGATTAATTTGATCGTCCAATTTTTATTATTTATTATTACTTTAAACACTTCAAAGTTTTTAATAACTTATATAAACACTTCACGCCACAATTTATTTTATGTTATTATTTCTGACGACGTTATTATTTTTTTAAACTATATCAAACGTGATTAACTTGATCATTCGATTTTTATTTTTTTTATTATTACTTAAAACATTTCAAAATTTTTAATGACTTTTATAAACACCTCTGATGTATAATATTTATAACCCGATAAAAGTATAGTTGATTACGTTATCTAAGGTGCCGCATATTAACTTAGTAATATATATAAATTATTCCAATAACGGTTAACTTGATAAATTGAATTTAACGATGTTGTTATTTAGCACTGGATTTAACACGGATAAGTTACTACAATAAACCACCATTGTTTTAACCGGATTGATAAAGAAAGTAAATTTTTATTTTAAATTTTTACGCTAAGTTTTAGATCTAAATTTATTTATTCACTGAATTTAAATTTAACTTTTTATAGAATTTCACTGCTTTAAGATAGAGATATTTTAAAGTAAATGAAGCACTTCTTTGAAATTTTCCTAAGTCCTGAAGACACTGAATTTACTATTATCTTTTCAGAAATTTTCTAAGTCCTGAAGACACTGAATTTATCAGTAAGTATCTCTTCAGATATTTTCTAAGTCCTGGAAAATTAACTGATAAAACCAAAATTACTAACAAAGACAATTCTCGCGACACACTAGCACACTTCAGGATCCTTCCCGTACCCGTAAACCGACTGACTAAACAGCTCCTGCAAGGCTTTAAATAGGTCCCTCAGCTCCAAAAGAGCTTAATCGTAATTTCAATGATCTGAGATAATAAGCTATATCAACTCGAGAATCGGAACATTCAATTCACTACAATGCTAAATCAATAATTAGCCACTACCCATCGGACGCACTCTTCATAAGATAGTTACCAGATCCGAACTTAGAGATTGTACTATAGATCGCCCACTTCTTCCCTTTGTTTCAGAATACAAAATTATTATTCATATGAGACTGTTTTTTTTTGTCCCGTTTTCCTTCAATTTGGAAAGTGTCCGTCCGTGACGTACTGAATCTAGATCTCGAATTTGCACAGGCGTTTGCAAAACGCAGATACCGCTACTTTTCCGACTTGATTATGGGATTTCTATAATTATCTCTTTCTCTAGGCACCTACGTTCTCCTCGAATGTATATCCATTACATTTCCAGACTGTATTTACGCTTTTTTTGTCATTAATCCCCTACTTCTTTTATTATTCCACCCAATCTTCACAATTTTCTGTTCCCCAAAGTTTCCTTATTACTATCTTTGTCTGCTCTCTCCTTCCCAGAGTATTCCTCTTTCCTTTATAACTTTACGATTAGTCAAAGCCTGATCCGAGATGGTATCTTCCTCGCAACGCTCTGATGACACCCCTGATTGCGCAATTTTGCTTTTAACACTCGCAATTTTGTTTTCTCTACACATGTTTTCCCACCAAGCCTTTCAACATAAAATCTATCTTACCAGCTACTCGAATTTTATATATAATCTCCGTTTTTCTTTTGCTCACTACCAAAGTCCGACCCTCGAATATCCGTCAATTTTATTGCATCCTCGGGGCCCCGCCTAAAATGCATCTCATTCTTGCAGGAAAAGCCATCAATTTCGTCTAATCGTTATTTACATTTCGAAAATTAAATAAGTCCAAGCAATTAATCATGTTTTATATCTCGGTCGTTAGTTTTAATTGTTTTTTCTTAGAGTAAATAATCCATAAGCCACGTGTATTTCTTGATCACCCTTTAGGGCAATAAAATCTCTTAATTACCTAAAAACCATGTCAGAAAAATTGTTATTATAACATAATAAAGTGCAAGAGCTCGACAACCATTTATCTAAGCTCATTTCAACGTGATCGTTCCTCTGTCCCACTGTATTTTCCTAGTTTAATGTTGCGCAAAATACCCTCTTTTTTCTCTCGCTAATAAGTTGCTACGTGACATATGATCCCTTGGCCCCAGACGTGGCTGTTAATCCCCTTTTTTTTGTCTCTAAATGTTTCCGAGGTGCTAGATCCTAGACCCTCCTCTCCGAGCAACGATATATTAATTTTAATAGAATTTTATTTTGAAATTCGCAGCTTAAATAATTATGGTCAACTTGCACCCACGCCCCTTCTCGTTCAATTTGTTCATTTCCTTCAGATCAGCGACTGTTAGTCACCACGCACAATATGCTTTGTCTGAAGTTCCTACGGTATAAAGTCATTTTGTTACTAAACGCCCCCTTCCTGGGCTTTTACAAATAGTGCATGGTTATTATTTCGTATTTATTGCACATAACCGAACTGCCTTAATAAAATAATCTATATTTATTCAAAGATAAATGTAAGATATCCACCGACTTGGTATAATCGTTTCCATCCATTAGTATTCTGGGCAATGAGGAATACATATGGTAGTTAGTCCCAAGACTCCTGCACCAATATAAATCCTGACTTCTAGTATTACGAAGTGGAATTCGGAAGCTTATCAATCCAAATAATACCGGACTATCAATTAAATCATTTGTAATTTTATATAAACACTAATTCAGTGAAATTCTTCCGTCATAACTTTTTTTTGTGTTCCCTACCCTCATTTCTAATTATATAAATCTTTCATTTACGTAAGTTTGCATTTTTTTTATATTTAAAGTTAACATTTCCACTCGTTTTCTATGGTTGTCAACTCCGTAATGCACTGGATTTAACACTCCAAATTCGAGTCAATGGCCGCAATGCACCGGTTGTTTATCTAAAGTTCATTGCTCTCCATACTTCGTGAAAACATCAGGATCATTAATAACACGTTTTATTGCCCAGTCCAAAGTCCGAAATCCCTTTGTTCCGGTCCTCGAGTCCGTTATTGGTGTTACTCCCTGATGGGCGTAACCCTATGCCCTATCTCTATCGTCTAATAACTCTTCTTTTGTTTTAAGCAGTCTACATTGCAAGCTTCAAATTTAAACGACAGGTGTCAATATCATACTGATTCCCACTCGAAACGTTCCAAAGTTTTTCTCTTCGTCTGTTAGGGCGACACCTATGAATATTCAAATATAACGCAACCACGTCTTTGACCCCTTAAAAGAAAACATAGAACCCACGTGACCAACGCAGCACTGATGATTTCTTCATTACATCACAGTTCCCTCCTCTGAACTCAATTTGCTGTGGATAACGTTAGTAATTTTTTTTTTTGTTTATTTATTTATTTATTTATTGATTTATTTATTTATTTTATTTTATTTATTTTTTTTTTTTTTTTTTTTTTTTTTTTCGTTAGACACCGAAATTGTGTTCAAATATAGGAAAGCTACCCTCCCTCCTCATTCTGTAATTCTCCTATGTTCCCCTCCTCACAATATACGACTATTGCCCTTCTTCTTCTAACTTCCCTGACGCTTAGATCTCCTCCCATCCCCTACCGATTTTTTTTTTTTTTTTTTTTTTTTTTTTTTTCTGATTGTTTTCTTCACTTTCCCTGTAACGAATTTCGCCTCATGAATATTTCGGATCTCCTCTCTTTGCAATATTTCGCCTTTATTTTCCCCGGAACCCGTTGAATTGCCTTCTCCGGTTGCTACCATATTTTCAACCCGAAGTTCTAAAGCCCGGGACCGCTTAAAAATCTCGCGTAGGTCCATCTCAGGAGACATTTCACTGCTATCACCCATTACTTCCTTCGAAAAACTTTCTCCTTTCCCCGGTTCACTCATCGCAAATTGGTCGTTAATTGAATTTATTTTATTAATTAATTTTATTAATTTTAATTTATTTTGAAGAAAGAATTTATTTTATTTTACTTATTATTTATTACCCCTGCAAGAAATGGCAAAATGAAGTGACGATACCGTTCACAACACATCCATTTATCAAACAATACGTGTTTAAATTTGTTGTCAACAGCAATTTAAATTAAATAAGATTTAATTATTCAGATCACGAAAGGTGAACCGCTTTTAAAACTCTCCTCTATTCTCAACTCTATTGCAAGCCGGAAATATTTTTGAAAGGTTTATTCGAATGATTTATTCTCTAGACAAAATTAAACAATAATATATCCGATCGATTACAATGTCGTTGTTATGATCCAATCATAACCACGAATCAAATGATCATTTCTCAATTCTTCATAGAGATACCTATCAACTTATCTGTTTGATGACTCAGATAAACAGAATCATAACAATGTTCTGTCTATTTTGTAAAGAGATGTCCCCTTCTTTGGTAACCGCGTTTGTTTATTTACAATAATTTCCTTACGACAGCGTTTGTTTACGTTCAACGGTTCAATTATGTTTTGTTTATATTGAGGAGATAAAACACTGTTTTTATCTATTCAAGATTTATCTAATATATATATATTATTTTTTTTCAAGTTATTTATTAAAGCAGGTATTTGAATAACAGCCAACGTTCAATAAAGACACCTGTCCTCACATTATTATCGATTTCAAAGTTAAAATGTTTTGTATTGAATATCATAAAACTTAACTTTTGTACAATGTTATTTACTTATCTCGCGTACATTAATTCATTCAATATAACGAGCTCCAAGGATAGTCCAGCATATCGAAAACCCTATTTATTAATAATTTTTTTTTTTTTCAATATCAATGCAAAGTTTTGGCAAAATTCCCCTACTGATTATCATTATTTTATATAATAGACTATGAAGTAGTGGACCTAGGTTACACATATTAATTAACGAAACATGTTGGCATTGTGAACAACTGATAACAAACCCAAATTTTTATTAATTTGAATTTATCAATTTCCGTAGCAATTTTGTATGAAGCGTAACTATTATGCACTCTTTTATGACCTCGCATGTTTATCTAACGTTTAATTGCATCGCGCCCAACCTGTCGTCTTGACTCCGTCCATATGATATTTATTATAAACAACCGTGTTCGTAATGATAACAATGTATTATTAAGGAGATGTAAATTCCCGACCCAATTCTAATATTTATTAAATTCATTTGAGGATTGCGTTTGTTTACATAACGAGGCTGGCGGGATTTGTTTGTTTATAAAATGATGATAACATCGCGTTCTCCGTTTAAGTAACGTTTTTTCACTTTTGTTTAATATTTTGTGTTGTAATTTATGTAGTTTGTATTTCAATAGACACTTCACCACTTGTTTTGAATTAACTTTAATTTTCAATACCAATAGATTTATTTCGGATTATTATAAGTTCACCGTTTGACGTTTTTAAAATTTTTTTTTTTTTTTCACATTTTAATTATACACTTAATTTTATTTATTTATTTCAATGAACCAACTCAATCTCCCTCGTTCAAACTGGTATAACTTCAATCTCCTGATCACGGCTGTGCAGTTGTGATATACTCGCTTTTCCCCCTCTTTCATGCTTGATAGCTAAAGAGTTGGAGCTTTCCTAAGCCCTTCTTCTGACTGTGATCAAATAATTTACTCTTTTAAGGCTTTCTATATGCGGAGTACGGGGATGGAAATTCCTCCCCTAATCCACATAAGCCTTCATGAAATTTTCTCCCGACCCCTCCGATAACTATAGGATGCTCCTTTTAATCCCCCAGTACTTTACATTTGAATAAAATGTGTACTCGACTTTGTATACGTCTTTTATGACATGAACATAAAATTACACGTATAAATTTTTATAAGTAGACTTCATCATACGTTGTGATTGATTTTTGTTTCATGATATAGAAATCTAATTATTTTTATTGTTTGTGGTAACCCTGGTTCTAGTGAAGCGTTGAATCGAGAGAGACTGAATTGATTATTTAATTACGAGACTAATTTTATTTTATTTTCCTTTTCCAAACGCGATTGAATGACCTAAACCCCAATATGGAGTCCCTACCCATTTTGTATGGCCTACATATTACCTGCCAGTACCCCAAATTACAAGCAATTTCAAAACAATTATACAAGACAATGAATCAGTTAGTGATGGTTAGTACAATGTTTACTCCGATCATTTAGTCCACATCCTTCGGCTCCAAGTTTATAAGCTGTAAGGTTATAAAATACAATCATGATTTAGTTGGTTAGTACCCCAGTTATTGTACAGTGGACGAATCAGGAACAAACCCTTTTCTGGCATAATCTGGCTCCGTATCCTCCAACAAGTACACCAGGTGATCCCAGTTCAACAAGAATATCCCACACGTCACAGATGCTATCACTGAATGATACCTAAGTTATCGCGTTTCAGTGACTCCTCATCCTCGTGCGGTACTTTCAAGTCTCCCCAAGAGCCCGGTGACCCCCAGATTCCGTCTCCTCCTTGGATTTAATTTTTACTGAAGGCGAACCGGTTTCGTCCTCGGTACAATCATATACTCACGGTGTTTTGTGATAACGAGGTTTCCTAGGCCTTTTATCACGTCCAGAAAAAGGTGCAACACGACCTCCCAGGCCTTAGGCGTTTAACTTTAAAACGAATTTGCACTATTCAATGGACAGTACATAGAAAGATATATATGTAAACATACTTTGGGTGAGGTTTATAATCCACAATGCGACATTATGTACACCGCATTGGGGACCTGAATTTCGTGAAGGAAGTTGTGAGTTTCCAGCCAATGATCAGATATATACTTAATAATATTGGAGTATAACAATAAATAACCAATAAATTAAGATCTTATACTGGTAGTTTGATTTTGGAGAGCTACCGAACTCCAGGATTGATTTGTTTTGTTTTAATGATTTTATTTTAGAGTTCATTAACTCTGTTTCATTTTTCTTTTGAGACCCTTATCATGAAAGGTCAACTCCCATGTTTGACTCGACTTGCAATTACCCCAAAGATTTAAAACTTTCTTCGACAAAGTTGCTTTCCCGTGATTTTCAACTGTCTAATAGTTAAGTATAGAATATGCTTGAAAACTAACAACTTGATTGTTTTTTTTTTTTTTCATATAAGGTTTTGAATGTAATTTAATTGGGTACACAAAAGAACTAATCAATCATTCAATTGATTGACTTCATTAATCGACCGACCCTACATTTGGTCGTCCCTGACATCTGTCACATCCATTGTCCAATATAATGAATAACCGCCCTTCTTTAAATAATCCAAAACATATACAATGTTAAAATATCATTGGTAAAACGTCCCCACCTATGACATCACTAACCCACTAAGCAACGGGTACTTCCCAGTTATGTAGCACGACCTTGTATTTATAGTTGACCCAGTGACATAGTTAATTGTTTGTTTATATAACGCTTCGACCTACTAATCTGGTGAATGAGCATCGGTATGCACTTTTATTTCAACAAGTATGTACTCTCAGTTAAGTAAACACGACCTTGTATTTATAGCTGACCCAGTGACACAGTTAATTGTTTGTTTATATAACCTTTGACTTACTAACATAGTGGATAGACATCGGTAGGCATTTTTATCCCAACAGGTACATACTCCCAGTTATGTAAACACGACCCTGTAATTAGAGTTAACCCAGTGACATAGTTCATCGTTTGTTTTTATCCCCGTTCAACATATAATTGCTATAGTTAGGTATTTTTATACCTTCTAAAAATACCTAAGTTACTTGATTTTGGTTCAACTTACGAACATTATAGATAAGTAGTTTAATTATCTGTTCGGTGGTTCCCGAGCGACCTGATTTCAGTTATTTATTCCCCCAAACACGCTAAAATATACACGAGCACGACTTTCCATTCGCGATCTAAGTTGAAAGTAAACTACATCTTGATTATACCATTCCCTCCTGTAAAATTAAGTGTAATAATATTAGATATACATAGATATTAGTTCATAAATACGGTCATATATACACACAAACAAGTAGTCTGTTTTATCCAGAGACGAGCTCTGAAAATCGAGTTGGCACCACCCTGCTCACCGTCTCTCGCTGAATCATGCTCCTGGAAAATCTTAAAAGAAAACTGACTCACATTTTTTTTTTCGACTTGCTATTCAAAGCTCCACAGGGTATAACACTGCTCTTTGAAAAATCGGAATCCAACCTGAAACTTTCATTATTAAAACAACAATCTCACATTATTTCGGACGATACAAGGTTTTACCTATCTCAAAACGTGATTAATTTGGTCATTCAATCTTTACATTTATTTATTACTATTAAATTATTTAACTGAATTTATTATATCCGACGATGTTATTATTTTAAGCTATATTAAACGTGATTAATTTGATCGTCCAATTTTTATTATTTATTATTACTTTAAACACTTCAAAGTTTTTAATAACTTATATAAACACTTCACGCCACAATTTATTTTATGTTATTATTTCTGACGACGTTATTATTTTTTTAAACTATATCAAACGTGATTAACTTGATCATTCGATTTTTATTTTTTTTATTATTACTTAAAACATTTCAAAATTTTTAATGACTTTTATAAACACCTCTGATGTATAATATTTATAACCCGATAAAAGTATAGTTGATTACGTTATCTAAGGTGCCGCATATTAACTTAGTAATATATATAAATTATTCCAATAACGGTTAACTTGATAAATTGAATTTAACGATGTTGTTATTTAGCACTGGATTTAACACGGATAAGTTACTACAATAAACCACCATTGTTTTAACCGGATTGATAAAGAAAGTAAATTTTTATTTTAAATTTTTACGCTAAGTTTTAGATCTAAATTTATTTATTCACTGAATTTAAATTTAACTTTTTATAGAATTTCACTGCTTTAAGATAGAGATATTTCAAAGTAAATGAAGCACTTCTTTGAAATTTTCCTAAGTCCTGAAGACACTGAATTTACTATTATCTTTTCAGAAATTTTCTAAGTCCTGAAGACACTGAATTTATCAGTAAGTATCTCTTCAGATATTTTCTAAGTCCTGGAAAATTAACTGATAAAATCAAAATTACTAACAAAGACAATTCTCGCGACACACTAGCACACTTCAGGATCCTTCCCGTACCCGTAAACCGACTGACTAAACAGCTCCTGCAAGGCTTTAAATAGGTCCCTCAGCTCCAAAAGAGCTTAATCGTAATTTCAATGATCTGAGATAATAAGCTATATCAACTCGAGAATCGGAACATTCAATTCACTACAATGCTAAATCAATAATTAGCCACTACCCATCGGACGCACTCTTCATAAGATAGTTACCAGATCCGAACTTAGAGATTGTACTATAGATCGCCCACTTCTTCCCTTTGTTTCAGAATACAAAATTATTATTCATATGAGACTGTTTTTTTTTGTCCCGTTTTCCTTCAATTTGGAAAGTGTCCGTCCGTGACGTACTGAATCTAGATCTCGAATTTGCACAGGCGTTTGCAAAACGCAGATACCGCTACTTTTCCGACTTGATTATGGGATTTCTATAATTATCTCTTTCTCTAGGCACCTACGTTCTCCTCGAATGTATATCCATTACATTTCCAGACTGTATTTACGCTTTTTTTGTCATTAATCCCCTACTTCTTTTATTATTCCACCCAATCTTCACAATTTTCTGTTCCCCAAAGTTTCCTTATTACTATCTTTGTCTGCTCTCTCCTTCCCAGAGTATTCCTCTTTCCTTTATAACTTTACGATTAGTCAAAGCCTGATCCGAGATGGTATCTTCCTCGCAACGCTCTGATGACACCCCTGATTGCGCAATTTTGCTTTTAACACTCGCAATTTTGTTTTCTCTACACATGTTTTCCCACCAAGCCTTTCAACATAAAATCTATCTTACCAGCTACTCGAATTTTATATATAATCTCCGTTTTTCTTTTGCTCACTACCAAAGTCCGACCCTCGAATATCCGTCAATTTTATTGCATCCTCGGGGCCCCGCCTAAAATGCATCTCATTCTTGCAGGAAAAGCCATCAATTTCGTCTAATCGTTATTTACATTTCGAAAATTAAATAAGTCCAAGCAATTAATCATGTTTTATATCTCGGTCGTTAGTTTTAATTGTTTTTTCTTAGAGTAAATAATCCATAAGCCACGTGTATTTCTTGATCACCCTTTAGGGCAATAAAATCTCTTAATTACCTAAAAACCATGTCAGAAAAATTGTTATTATAACATAATAAAGTGCAAGAGCTCGACAACCATTTATCTAAGCTCATTTCAACGTGATCGTTCCTCTGTCCCACTGTATTTTCCTAGTTTAATGTTGCGCAAAATACCCTCTTTTTTCTCTCGCTAATAAGTTGCTACGTGACATATGATCCCTTGGCCCCAGACGTGGCTGTTAATCCCCTTTTTTTTTGTCTCTAAATGTTTCCGAGGTGCTAGATCCTAGACCCTCCTCTCCGAGCAACGATATATTAATTTTAATAGAATTTTATTTTGAAATTCGCAGCTTAAATAATTATGGTCAACTTGCACCCACGCCCCTTCTCGTTCAATTTGTTCATTTCCTTCAGATCAGCGACTGTTAGTCACCACGCACAATATGCTTTGTCTGAAGTTCCTACGGTATAAAGTCATTTTGTTACTAAACGCCCCCTTCCTGGGCTTTTACAAATAGTGCATGGTTATTATTTCGTATTTATTGCACATAACCGAACTGCCTTAATAAAATAATCTATATTTATTCAAAGATAAATGTAAGATATCCACCGACTTGGTATAATCGTTTCCATCCATTAGTATTCTGGGCAATGAGGAATACATATGGTAGTTAGTCCCAAGACTCCTGCACCAATATAAATCCTGACTTCTAGTATTACGAAGTGGAATTCGGAAGCTTATCAATCCAAATAATACCGGACTATCAATTAAATCATTTGTAATTTTATATAAACACTAATTCAGTGAAATTCTTCCGTCATAACTTTTTTTTGTGTTCCCTACCCTCATTTCTAATTATATAAATCTTTCATTTACGTAAGTTTGCATTTTTTTTATATTTAAAGTTAACATTTCCACTCGTTTTCTATGGTTGTCAACTCCGTAATGCACTGGATTTAACACTCCAAATTCGAGTCAATGGCCGCAATGCACCGGTTGTTTATCTAAAGTTCATTGCTCTCCATACTTCGTGAAAACATCAGGATCATTAATAACACGTTTTATTGCCCAGTCCAAAGTCCGAAATCCCTTTGTTCCGGTCCTCGAGTCCGTTATTGGTGTTACTCCCTGATGGGCGTAACCCTATGCCCTATCTCTATCGTCTAATAACTCTTCTTTTGTTTTAAGCAGTCTACATTGCAAGCTTCAAATTTAAACGACAGGTGTCAATATCATACTGATTCCCACTCGAAACGTTCCAAAGTTTTTCTCTTCGTCTGTTAGGGCGACACCTATGAATATTCAAATATAACGCAACCACGTCTTTGACCCCTTAAAAGAAAACATAGAACCCACGTGACCAACGCAGCACTGATGATTTCTTCATTACATCACAGTTCCCTCCTCTGAACTCAATTTGCTGTGGATAACGTTAGTAATTTTTTTTTTTGTTTATTTATTTATTTATTTATTGATTTATTTATTTATTTTATTTTATTTATTTTTTTTTTTTTTTTTTTTTTTTTTTTCGTTAGACACCGAAATTGTGTTCAAATATAGGAAAGCTACCCTCCCTCCTCATTCTGTAATTCTCCTATGTTCCCCTCCTCACAATATACGACTATTGCCCTTCTTCTTCTAACTTCCCTGACGCTTAGATCTCCTCCCATCCCCTACCGATTTTTTTTTTTTTTTTTTTTTTTTTTTTTTTCTGATTGTTTTCTTCACTTTCCCTGTAACGAATTTCGCCTCATGAATATTTCGGATCTCCTCTCTTTGCAATATTTCGCCTTTATTTTCCCCGGAACCCGTTGAATTGCCTTCTCCGGTTGCTACCATATTTTCAACCCGAAGTTCTAAAGCCCGGGACCGCTTAAAAATCTCGCGTAGGTCCATCTCAGGAGACATTTCACTGCTATCACCCATTACTTCCTTCGAAAAACTTTCTCCTTTCCCCGGTTCACTCATCGCAAATTGGTCGTTAATTGAATTTATTTTATTAATTAATTTTATTAATTTTAATTTATTTTGAAGAAAGAATTTATTTTATTTTACTTATTATTTATTACCCCTGCAAGAAATGGCAAAATGAAGTGACGATACCGTTCACAACACATCCATTTATCAAACAATACGTGTTTAAATTTGTTGTCAACAGCAATTTAAATTAAATAAGATTTAATTATTCAGATCACGAAAGGTGAACCGCTTTTAAAACTCTCCTCTATTCTCAACTCTATTGCAAGCCGGAAATATTTTTGAAAGGTTTATTCGAATGATTTATTCTCTAGACAAAATTAAACAATAATATATCCGATCGATTACAATGTCGTTGTTATGATCCAATCATAACCACGAATCAAATGATCATTTCTCAATTCTTCATAGAGATACCTATCAACTTATCTGTTTGATGACTCAGATAAACAGAATCATAACAATGTTCTGTCTATTTTGTAAAGAGATGTCCCCTTCTTTGGTAACCGCGTTTGTTTATTTACAATAATTTCCTTACGACAGCGTTTGTTTACGTTCAACGGTTCAATTATGTTTTGTTTATATTGAGGAGATAAAACACTGTTTTTATCTATTCAAGATTTATCTAATATATATATATTATTTTTTTTCAAGTTATTTATTAAAGCAGGTATTTGAATAACAGCCAACGTTCAATAAAGACACCTGTCCTCACATTATTATCGATTTCAAAGTTAAAATGTTTTGTATTGAATATCATAAAACTTAACTTTTGTACAATGTTATTTACTTATCTCGCGTACATTAATTCATTCAATATAACGAGCTCCAAGGATAGTCCAGCATATCGAAAACCCTATTTATTAATAATTTTTTTTTTTTTCAATATCAATGCAAAGTTTTGGCAAAATTCCCCTACTGATTATCATTATTTTATATAATAGACTATGAAGTAGTGGACCTAGGTTACACATATTAATTAACGAAACATGTTGGCATTGTGAACAACTGATAACAAACCCAAATTTTTATTAATTTGAATTTATCAATTTCCGTAGCAATTTTGTATGAAGCGTAACTATTATGCACTCTTTTATGACCTCGCATGTTTATCTAACGTTTAATTGCATCGCGCCCAACCTGTCGTCTTGACTCCGTCCATATGATATTTATTATAAACAACCGTGTTCGTAATGATAACAATGTATTATTAAGGAGATGTAAATTCCCGACCCAATTCTAATATTTATTAAATTCATTTGAGGATTGCGTTTGTTTACATAACGAGGCTGGCGGGATTTGTTTGTTTATAAAATGATGATAACATCGCGTTCTCCGTTTAAGTAACGTTTTTTCACTTTTGTTTAATATTTTGTGTTGTAATTTATGTAGTTTGTATTTCAATAGACACTTCACCACTTGTTTTGAATTAACTTTAATTTTCAATACCAATAGATTTATTTCGGATTATTATAAGTTCACCGTTTGACGTTTTTAAAATTTTTTTTTTTTTTTCACATTTTAATTATACACTTAATTTTATTTATTTATTTCAATGAACCAACTCAATCTCCCTCGTTCAAACTGGTATAACTTCAATCTCCTGATCACGGCTGTGCAGTTGTGATATACTCGCTTTTCCCCCTCTTTCATGCTTGATAGCTAAAGAGTTGGAGCTTTCCTAAGCCCTTCTTCTGACTGTGATCAAATAATTTACTCTTTTAAGGCTTTCTATATGCGGAGTACGGGGATGGAAATTCCTCCCCTAATCCACATAAGCCTTCATGAAATTTTCTCCCGACCCCTCCGATAACTATAGGATGCTCCTTTTAATCCCCCAGTACTTTACATTTGAATAAAATGTGTACTCGACTTTGTATACGTCTTTTATGACATGAACATAAAATTACACGTATAAATTTTTATAAGTAGACTTCATCATACGTTGTGATTGATTTTTGTTTCATGATATAGAAATCTAATTATTTTTATTGTTTGTGGTAACCCTGGTTCTAGTGAAGCGTTGAATCGAGAGAGACTGAATTGATTATTTAATTACGAGACTAATTTTATTTTATTTTCCTTTTCCAAACGCGATTGAATGACCTAAACCCCAATATGGAGTCCCTACCCATTTTGTATGGCCTACATATTACCTGCCAGTACCCCAAATTACAAGCAATTTCAAAACAATTATACAAGACAATGAATCAGTTAGTGATGGTTAGTACAATGTTTACTCCGATCATTTAGTCCACATCCTTCGGCTCCAAGTTTATAAGCTGTAAGGTTATAAAATACAATCATGATTTAGTTGGTTAGTACCCCAGTTATTGTACAGTGGACGAATCAGGAACAAACCCTTTTCTGGCATAATCTGGCTCCGTATCCTCCAACAAGTACACCAGGTGATCCCAGTTCAACAAGAATATCCCACACGTCACAGATGCTATCACTGAATGATACCTAAGTTATCGCGTTTCAGTGACTCCTCATCCTCGTGCGGTACTTTCAAGTCTCCCCAAGAGCCCGGTGACCCCCAGATTCCGTCTCCTCCTTGGATTTAATTTTTACTGAAGGCGAACCGGTTTCGTCCTCGGTACAATCATATACTCACGGTGTTTTGTGATAACGAGGTTTCCTAGGCCTTTTATCACGTCCAGAAAAAGGTGCAACACGACCTCCCAGGCCTTAGGCGTTTAACTTTAAAACGAATTTGCACTATTCAATGGACAGTACATAGAAAGATATATATGTAAACATACTTTGGGTGAGGTTTATAATCCACAATGCGACATTATGTACACCGCATTGGGGACCTGAATTTCGTGAAGGAAGTTGTGAGTTTCCAGCCAATGATCAGATATATACTTAATAATATTGGAGTATAACAATAAATAACCAATAAATTAAGATCTTATACTGGTAGTTTGATTTTGGAGAGCTACCGAACTCCAGGATTGATTTGTTTTGTTTTAATGATTTTATTTTAGAGTTCATTAACTCTGTTTCATTTTTCTTTTGAGACCCTTATCATGAAAGGTCAACTCCCATGTTTGACTCGACTTGCAATTACCCCAAAGATTTAAAACTTTCTTCGACAAAGTTGCTTTCCCGTGATTTTCAACTGTCTAATAGTTAAGTATAGAATATGCTTGAAAACTAACAACTTGATTGTTTTTTTTTTTTTTCATATAAGGTTTTGAATGTAATTTAATTGGGTACACAAAAGAACTAATCAATCATTCAATTGATTGACTTCATTAATCGACCGACCCTACATTTGGTCGTCCCTGACATCTGTCACATCCATTGTCCAATATAATGAATAACCGCCCTTCTTTAAATAATCCAAAACATATACAATGTTAAAATATCATTGGTAAAACGTCCCCACCTATGACATCACTAACCCACTAAGCAACGGGTACTTCCCAGTTATGTAGCACGACCTTGTATTTATAGTTGACCCAGTGACATAGTTAATTGTTTGTTTATATAACGCTTCGACCTACTAATCTGGTGAATGAGCATCGGTATGCACTTTTATTTCAACAAGTATGTACTCTCAGTTAAGTAAACACGACCTTGTATTTATAGCTGACCCAGTGACACAGTTAATTGTTTGTTTATATAACCTTTGACTTACTAACATAGTGGATAGACATCGGTAGGCATTTTTATCCCAACAGGTACATACTCCCAGTTATGTAAACACGACCCTGTAATTAGAGTTAACCCAGTGACATAGTTCATCGTTTGTTTTTATCCCCGTTCAACATATAATTGCTATAGTTAGGTATTTTTATACCTTCTAAAAATACCTAAGTTACTTGATTTTGGTTCAACTTACGAACATTATAGATAAGTAGTTTAATTATCTGTTCGGTGGTTCCCGAGCGACCTGATTTCAGTTATTTATTCCCCCAAACACGCTAAAATATACACGAGCACGACTTTCCATTCGCGATCTAAGTTGAAAGTAAACTACATCTTGATTATACCATTCCCTCCTGTAAAATTAAGTGTAATAATATTAGATATACATAGATATTAGTTCATAAATACGGTCATATATACACACAAACAAGTAGTCTGTTTTATCCAGAGACGAGCTCTGAAAATCGAGTTGGCACCACCCTGCTCACCGTCTCTCGCTGAATCATGCTCCTGGAAAATCTTAAAAGAAAACTGACTCACATTTTTTTTTTCGACTTGCTATTCAAAGCTCCACAGGGTATAACACTGCTCTTTGAAAAATCGGAATCCAACCTGAAACTTTCATTATTAAAACAACAATCTCACATTATTTCGGACGATACAAGGTTTTACCTATCTCAAAACGTGATTAATTTGGTCATTCAATCTTTACATTTATTTATTACTATTAAATTATTTAACTGAATTTATTATATCCGACGATGTTATTATTTTAAGCTATATTAAACGTGATTAATTTGATCGTCCAATTTTTATTATTTATTATTACTTTAAACACTTCAAAGTTTTTAATAACTTATATAAACACTTCACGCCACAATTTATTTTATGTTATTATTTCTGACGACGTTATTATTTTTTTAAACTATATCAAACGTGATTAACTTGATCATTCGATTTTTATTTTTTTTATTATTACTTAAAACATTTCAAAATTTTTAATGACTTTTATAAACACCTCTGATGTATAATATTTATAACCCGATAAAAGTATAGTTGATTACGTTATCTAAGGTGCCGCATATTAACTTAGTAATATATATAAATTATTCCAATAACGGTTAACTTGATAAATTGAATTTAACGATGTTGTTATTTAGCACTGGATTTAACACGGATAAGTTACTACAATAAACCACCATTGTTTTAACCGGATTGATAAAGAAAGTAAATTTTTATTTTAAATTTTTACGCTAAGTTTTAGATCTAAATTTATTTATTCACTGAATTTAAATTTAACTTTTTATAGAATTTCACTGCTTTAAGATAGAGATATTTCAAAGTAAATGAAGCACTTCTTTGAAATTTTCCTAAGTCCTGAAGACACTGAATTTACTATTATCTTTTCAGAAATTTTCTAAGTCCTGAAGACACTGAATTTATCAGTAAGTATCTCTTCAGATATTTTCTAAGTCCTGGAAAATTAACTGATAAAATCAAAATTACTAACAAAGACAATTCTCGCGACACACTAGCACACTTCAGGATCCTTCCCGTACCCGTAAACCGACTGACTAAACAGCTCCTGCAAGGCTTTAAATAGGTCCCTCAGCTCCAAAAGAGCTTAATCGTAATTTCAATGATCTGAGATAATAAGCTATATCAACTCGAGAATCGGAACATTCAATTCACTACAATGCTAAATCAATAATTAGCCACTACCCATCGGACGCACTCTTCATAAGATAGTTACCAGATCCGAACTTAGAGATTGTACTATAGATCGCCCACTTCTTCCCTTTGTTTCAGAATACAAAATTATTATTCATATGAGACTGTTTTTTTTTGTCCCGTTTTCCTTCAATTTGGAAAGTGTCCGTCCGTGACGTACTGAATCTAGATCTCGAATTTGCACAGGCGTTTGCAAAACGCAGATACCGCTACTTTTCCGACTTGATTATGGGATTTCTATAATTATCTCTTTCTCTAGGCACCTACGTTCTCCTCGAATGTATATCCATTACATTTCCAGACTGTATTTACGCTTTTTTTGTCATTAATCCCCTACTTCTTTTATTATTCCACCCAATCTTCACAATTTTCTGTTCCCCAAAGTTTCCTTATTACTATCTTTGTCTGCTCTCTCCTTCCCAGAGTATTCCTCTTTCCTTTATAACTTTACGATTAGTCAAAGCCTGATCCGAGATGGTATCTTCCTCGCAACGCTCTGATGACACCCCTGATTGCGCAATTTTGCTTTTAACACTCGCAATTTTGTTTTCTCTACACATGTTTTCCCACCAAGCCTTTCAACATAAAATCTATCTTACCAGCTACTCGAATTTTATATATAATCTCCGTTTTTCTTTTGCTCACTACCAAAGTCCGACCCTCGAATATCCGTCAATTTTATTGCATCCTCGGGGCCCCGCCTAAAATGCATCTCATTCTTGCAGGAAAAGCCATCAATTTCGTCTAATCGTTATTTACATTTCGAAAATTAAATAAGTCCAAGCAATTAATCATGTTTTATATCTCGGTCGTTAGTTTTAATTGTTTTTTCTTAGAGTAAATAATCCATAAGCCACGTGTATTTCTTGATCACCCTTTAGGGCAATAAAATCTCTTAATTACCTAAAAACCATGTCAGAAAAATTGTTATTATAACATAATAAAGTGCAAGAGCTCGACAACCATTTATCTAAGCTCATTTCAACGTGATCGTTCCTCTGTCCCACTGTATTTTCCTAGTTTAATGTTGCGCAAAATACCCTCTTTTTTCTCTCGCTAATAAGTTGCTACGTGACATATGATCCCTTGGCCCCAGACGTGGCTGTTAATCCCCTTTTTTTTTGTCTCTAAATGTTTCCGAGGTGCTAGATCCTAGACCCTCCTCTCCGAGCAACGATATATTAATTTTAATAGAATTTTATTTTGAAATTCGCAGCTTAAATAATTATGGTCAACTTGCACCCACGCCCCTTCTCGTTCAATTTGTTCATTTCCTTCAGATCAGCGACTGTTAGTCACCACGCACAATATGCTTTGTCTGAAGTTCCTACGGTATAAAGTCATTTTGTTACTAAACGCCCCCTTCCTGGGCTTTTACAAATAGTGCATGGTTATTATTTCGTATTTATTGCACATAACCGAACTGCCTTAATAAAATAATCTATATTTATTCAAAGATAAATGTAAGATATCCACCGACTTGGTATAATCGTTTCCATCCATTAGTATTCTGGGCAATGAGGAATACATATGGTAGTTAGTCCCAAGACTCCTGCACCAATATAAATCCTGACTTCTAGTATTACGAAGTGGAATTCGGAAGCTTATCAATCCAAATAATACCGGACTATCAATTAAATCATTTGTAATTTTATATAAACACTAATTCAGTGAAATTCTTCCGTCATAACTTTTTTTTGTGTTCCCTACCCTCATTTCTAATTATATAAATCTTTCATTTACGTAAGTTTGCATTTTTTTTATATTTAAAGTTAACATTTCCACTCGTTTTCTATGGTTGTCAACTCCGTAATGCACTGGATTTAACACTCCAAATTCGAGTCAATGGCCGCAATGCACCGGTTGTTTATCTAAAGTTCATTGCTCTCCATACTTCGTGAAAACATCAGGATCATTAATAACACGTTTTATTGCCCAGTCCAAAGTCCGAAATCCCTTTGTTCCGGTCCTCGAGTCCGTTATTGGTGTTACTCCCTGATGGGCGTAACCCTATGCCCTATCTCTATCGTCTAATAACTCTTCTTTTGTTTTAAGCAGTCTACATTGCAAGCTTCAAATTTAAACGACAGGTGTCAATATCATACTGATTCCCACTCGAAACGTTCCAAAGTTTTTCTCTTCGTCTGTTAGGGCGACACCTATGAATATTCAAATATAACGCAACCACGTCTTTGACCCCTTAAAAGAAAACATAGAACCCACGTGACCAACGCAGCACTGATGATTTCTTCATTACATCACAGGCATCATCGCACATTATCTGGTTGGAATCACACTAAGTATTTTCCTAGGAATTCGGTCATCGGGCATTCTTAGTAAGTGCCCAAGCCACCTCATTTGCGATTTTTCTATATATTTTTATATTTTCCATAATTCCCATTTCTTTCTATAATTTCCATAACCATTCTTATTTCTATTATTTCCACAATAATATTATATCTTATTATGGAAATTATAAAATTTTAAATTTCGAAATTCCTCCTCGGTGTCTTCTAAACAATGATAGCTGAAGATTTTTTTCTATCTGCAACAACAAAAACTCTGTGGTGAGCTCTGGCATTATGAAATTTGTACTGCTTTCTATTTGGTATTTGAAGTTAAATGTAATAATTTAAAGCTAGCGACGTCACATCCATCACCAGATGTGGTGCTTTAAAATAATTGATTTATCTGATTTCGCTTCTCTTTTTTCCATTTTTTTTATATTTATAATAAATATTTTTTATGGTTGTATTGTTAAATTTTGCAAGTATTTTAGTTTTTTTTTATGTTGTGACATGTTTCGGCATCCAAAGCCATCTTCAAACTGTACCTAAGACCTACCATATTTCAAATTTAAAAAAAAAATTATAGAATTCTATGAATGAAACACAAAAACAATAAATAGATTATAAATGTCTATTACTCACCGTTCGAGAGTTTTTATTATAAAATACCAAATAATTCTGCGATTTTCATTACATTTATTCCGTTCACTCGCGGGTCAGTAAAGAATCAACATAAACCGAATTAAGTAAGAATGCGTGATGAGTAAAGATAAAAAAGATGTTTGCCTTGCAAATCTGTGGACCACTTAGAATAACACAGTTTAAAAAAACTCTATTTGCTCTACCTCATGGTGGTACCTGGTGGTGTGGAAATAAGTTCACAATATTATTATAATTATGTAATGAATAGCCAGAAAATACAAATTATATAAATGGGGAATATAACGATTTATTTTAAAGTTCATCTTTCTGCCGTTGAAACTTCTAAAGAAAAAAATGTTCTAACCTAAAATGTGAAAAATGTTAATATTTCTATTTTTGAAACTGATAATTCATGGTGGAATTCCATTATAATATATTATAATAAAAACAAATATAAAACTTTTTTCCACTTTAAGTTTAATGACCGTAACCGGTTTCAGCTCGCTAGAGCCATCTTCAGACTGGTACAAAATATTCTTAATCTACGGTTTATATACACAACATATGAGGGAGGGGAAGTGGGTGGTCTTAAGGGTTTTAATCAATTATACTAATTACATTTGTTACTAAGTAGTTTTAGACTGTTGAATTTCTAAATATTTTGGTTATTCTAGTGGGCTTATTACCTTGGGTTTGTATTGTATACACTTCAATATTGTTTAGGAAAAACCTTACAAGTGGTATGAATTATTAATGACCTAATTTTATTGTCAAATCGTTATTACATTATTTATGATGCATGGGATTTTTTAATAGCTTTTTGAAGGGATACATGTTTACATTGGAGTAAGAATGGTCATTTTATTAGCTAAATACATATTTTAATTTCGAAATTATTATGAAAATTACAATGGATACAAAAGTGGAGACTTACCAAATGACTCTAATTGTTTTCATTTGCCATTTGTCATTTGGTAAGTCTCCACTTTTGTATCCATTGTAATTTTCATAATAATTTCGAAATTAAAATATGTATTTAGCTAATAAAATGACCATTCCTACTCCAATGTAAACATGTCTCCCTTCAAAAAGCTATTAAAAAATCCCATGCATCATAAATGTAATTACGATTTGACAATAAAATTAGGTCATTAATAATTCATACCACTTGTAAGGTTTTTCCTAAACAATATTGAAGTGAGCTACAAACCCAAGGTAATAAGCCCACTGGAATAACCAAATTATTTAGAAATTCAACAGTCTAAAACTACTTAGTAACAAATGTAATTAGTATAATTGATTAAAACCCTTAAGACCACCCCGCTTCCCCTCCCTCATGTGTTGTGTATATGTATAAACCGTAGATTAAGAATATTTTGTACCAGTCTGAAGATGGCTCTAGCGAGCTGAAACCGGTTACGGTCATTAAACTTAAAGTGGAAAAAAGTTTTATATTTGTTTTTATTATAATATATTGTGAAAAATGTTGTTATCAACCACTTTTTCATAATATCAACCGTTAAGAAATTCGACACGCTTTTAGATTTTCACGGCCAAAAGTATTTTTGTTATTTGTTTTTGGGGTGTTATGCCGTGTTGCGCTACCTCCTTCTTTAACCCTGATGATGGACACTTTAACGCGGCCCGAAACGTTGGCTAAAGAATGAGGTAGCGCAACACGTCATAACACCCCATAAACAAATAACGTTAAGAAATTATTTTGAAAAAAAAAACAATTGTTGGCACCTTTCATACAAAACTGAGACCTTGACGGAAGTCATGGTTGAAAACTTGAATGTTTTTCAGGGTACCAATCTTTACAATATAAAATCTAAATATCTCTTAGACCACCTTTTGCGAAGCAAAAACCAGTTAAGCTTTTTGTTATATGCGGGCAATGTTGATTTCATACCGACCCGTGAGGATATGGTTTACTTTTTTAAAATTCATAAACAATTTCTATTTTGCTATCTTACGTGCTAACAAGCTTACCACAGTGTTACGAAACTCGTCACTTTTACTTCAACTAATAAAAACAGTACTCACCCACATGTTAAGTCATATTTTAAACGTAAAAGTCGTAGGGCAATAAAGGAGTTATTCTTTTAATATTTGCAGCGCCTTGACTTCGCCTCGGTCCTAAGTTCCACTTCATCCCCAACTTTATCGCTCTATAAAAGTTTGTATCAAGTTGATTTCTTAATCTCATTTGAGCACTCTACATAATCTGGAGCACTCACTTTAATCAGAAGCTTCAACTGAGCGAATCATTTTAACTAAAACGTCACTTAAAAGTTTGCTCAGACACTGTATTTGCTCCAACTTGTCAACAGCGAACTAGTTCATTTAGTACACCTACTGAGTGTGGGAAATGTTGGTATTTGAAAAAATTGTTTATTTTATCACTAGGGAGGTTTTTTGTTTAAAGACAGCTAACGACTTTACTTAATAGATACTTACGCTTATTGTGAGAAATTTGATAATTGAATTCAGAAATTGTGGTAAATATAATTTATTTTTTAGTGTAGAGAGCCTTTTAAGCTCAAAAAAGTATCATCGATCTCGAAAACGGTTAGCATTAATATCTTCACCGCAGTAGCGTAAATGTTAGGACCCGTTCGCGTATTTCCTTTTCCGTGTTCAATACAAGGCAAGCATGCCTCGAAACCAACACGGATTTGTAACGCTATTTACCTCCCAAACCCGTGTTCAATAGAAGGCAAGCGGCATCCAATAGCGCACGGGTTTGTAACGCCAATTCTCTTCCAAATCCGTGTTCAGTACGAGGCACGCGTCCTCGGCGATGCATGGAACATACCCACGAAGTTCGCACGCTTACCTCGCACCGTTTCGTCAGTCACATTATTTCTTCATTGTGCAGTGTGCAGCGTTTGACGTTATAATATAAAAGACTGCGTTTCATTGCCCATTCATCATATTGTGAGTATACACATACACTTACTTTTTTATGCTATACTTTTTTTACATACTCTTTCAAAATAACAGTACCTACTATAACATTATATCCAATCATCGTATTATTTTGCCATATTTCACTAAATGTTATTATTTACATTTGTGTTATTTTCTTACAATTACATTTTTTCATTAAAAGCCCACTCGGACGTTAATTAAAAATGAATAATAATAAAAAAAATATTAAAACAATATAATATAAAATACTTTTTATATTATATTTACTGTTTTAATTTTTTTATTTATTTTATTAGTAAGGATGTTTTGGTTTTATTGTGCATCCATTATATTTTGCGTATGTGCGCACACTTCCTTTTTATGTTATTCTTTCTTTTATTTACTATTGTAGGATAATAGTACTATAATATTATATAGAATCATCTTATTAGTATTTTGCTAAGTTGCACTGAATGTTATTATTTACTTTTTCTTACAACTACATTTTTTTCATTAAAAGCTCACTTGAGAGTTAAAAATAAAAAAAATAATAATTATTAAAAAATAAATAATGAAAAATTAAAAGATAAAATACTTTTTTATATTTAAAATAGTTTTTTTTTTATTTGTGAGGCTGTTTGCGTTTTATTGTCCATCCATTATATTGTGCGTACACGCACACACTTCCTTTTTTATGTTATACTTTCTTTCACTTACTATTTCAGGATAATAGTATCTATTATATTATGTTTATATGTATAGTACCTATGTATTATATTAAATCGAATAATCATATTATTATTTTGCTAATTTGCACTAAATTTTATTGTGTACATAAGTGATGTTTTCTTACAATTACAAAATTTTCATGTTAAAGCACACTAGGCACACTAGCACATTAAGCGTTCATAAATAATAAATAATGAAATATACAATATTTAAAAAATAAATATAAAATACTAAACGCGTTTTATTGTCCATCCATCCACAGAAAAAAATGTCTTGAAACACACACGGGTCTGTAGTGCTCAACCAACGCGTATAGTAATTATAAAGCCTTGCACGTTTGGAGGACGCAAGCCTCGTACTGAACACGGATTTGGAAGAGAATTGGCGTTACAAACCCGTGCACGATTGGATGCCGCTTGCCTTCTATTGAACACGGGTTTGGAAGGTAAATAGCGTTACAAATCCGTGTTGGTTTCGAGGCATGCTTGCCTCGTATTGAACACGGAAAAGGAAATACGCGACCCGTTCCCACTATTTATTTTTTATTTTTATGTGAATACCGCACAAAAGTCCCAACTGATCCCTTCTGGAGCCAATGAGACTATGGCGTCCACAATTTGGGTTTGTTTTGAGGCTGAAGGTAGTGGGGAGAGGAAAAAATTGGGAAGAGGCGTGAGGAGAAGTACCTGTCTATTCAAGTCTGGTCACCAAACACTGCTAAAGCCGTGTAAGGTTACGTTTCATTTCTGAATGATGGTCTTACACCAAGGTGAAGGTTAATTAAACAAAGATCTTTCAAAATATTTAAAATTGCTTCATTGACACAAAAGCTTTGTATAAACATCTACAAAATTATGAAAATTCCTACGTTGAATTTAGGGTCGGTAGATTATTATGACTAATTAATAATGGGTACAAAAAATTGCTCTCAGATTTTAGAAAACTTTCAGTTACTAAGAGTCTCAATCAACAAATTTTGAAGTTCCGAAACTCGAGTCGGAAGACGTGGCAAAAATTTCAATTGATTGGGACATTCATCCTTAATTGAGGCTTTGGTGTAATTTTCATGATTTCTTTTTTTTTATCTGCTTGCCAGGTGGGACTAATGAGACAAAAACTTTTATTTTTACAAATGATTTTAAAGTTGTGTGTTTTAGGTATCCTCGGTGTCAACGACAATTTTGCGGTTTTACCAAAAGTTATCGCCCACGATTTTGTTTCTTATTTCAATAGATTTGATCTCATTTTTTTTATATTTAATATTCACTTCAAAAATTTGGAATATTCATGAAAACTCACATTTCATGATTATTGTCTGTTATATGTACAGTGCTTCAAAGTATCAAATCATGTGATGTTAATTACGCTGCAAGATAAAAACTAATTCTATATTGATTTATATATATATATGTTTGCTTTTACGTGTGCATGTTGTCTGTGTATTGCTATATTAAGCATAGGAAATGTTTGAAATTTTTAAAATAACTTATTTCCACCCTCGCAAAGGTTTCCGGATTATTACAACCACATGACAAGAATATATATAAAAAGTTTTTTACAAAAACTGTCGAAAATGTCACAATTTGCAAACCATTGATTATTTCAAAATTCAATTTTCGAATAAACTCTTTAAATTAATGAATTTGATCGAAGTACCTACTATGTTAGCTATTAAAAAAAATCAAATACTTTGAAAGTAATAATATTATATTCTAAATGAGTGCCTATGTTACGTACCAAATTTAATTGATTTTTCTCATCATGTATACAAAAATGAATGTTTGTAATATATTAAAAATGAAAAATCGTAAAAAAAAGGCAATAGGTGGCACGAGAGAGAGTTTGAAAATCGAGTTTGAAAATCTGAATATATTGAACGCGGGAGAAGGAGGGAATCGCGGGAGGGGGTTCACGGGACGGGGAGTGAAAGAGACTGAAAGGGAAGAGGAGGCGTAAAGGGAACGGGAATGGGGCGAATGGGAAAGGACACGCAGGGAGAAATAATTTCTTTATTAAGTGGCATTGCAACGCATGCCGGAAACTCGCTAGTAATTCATAAATGAATGAACATTTTTTCTAGAGATTTTTTTTAAATATAGGGCAAAAACGAAAACAAGTGCCTAATTTTTGCCCTTTTTGCAGCGTAACGCAAAATAATATATCGGTAATATACCAAAAATCACAAAGCTACCTGACCTTTCGCAGGTAATTTTGCTAATTTGGCTACAGTATTTCTCCTTCTGTTCCTTATATTATATTAACATATCTACCTATCTAATGACAAATAAACTATAAACTTTGCATCCTGTGAACATGTTTTATACACAAAACTCCTACACAAATCTCGGGCGTATCTGCAAATCGTACAATGCCCTAAGATATATTCTCCTCCATCACAACACAAGCAATATTTTCGGCTTTCTGTGGTGGTAGTAAGAGATTTTCAAACATTGTTCGGTTATTCGTAACCCGAGCATATTTGCCTTTTTTTTTTAAATAAAAAAAATATTGACATTTTCCACTTGTTTTTTTTTTACATGAGCTCTGTGGAGGAAAAAGGGTTTAAGGGGTGGGTAGGAAACTGGGGTTCAGTGTGTCCTGGCCATCCGCCTCCAAGACCTAGACAAACCTCACCCCATGAACCTGGGCACCCCTTCTAAATCACCAAACGTAGCGAACCACTTGAGGTGACCTATGGCAGATGTGTTGGTTATCCAATAAACGTTCAATTTGGGAGGCGGTACCCATTCCCGCCTCCCAAATTGAACCCTCCCACTGTACCCTTAAAACTTTTAAAATCATATTAACCATACAATGTACTTAGATCAAAACTGTTATTTCCTTATTGTTTATTTTTCTTTTTAATTTTTTTTAATCTTACTTTTTATGTACTATTTTAACTTTTAATAACTACTTGCTTCCTAATCTCGAATTATAATAAAAAAATATTGTAGATTGGAACTTAACTGATTTATATTATATACTGCCTGGTAGCCGGCATGCGTTGCTATGCCTTTTAATAAAAAAATTGTTTCTCCCTGCGTGTCCTTTCCCGTTCGTCCCGTTCCCCTTCCGCCTCCCTTCCTCTCCCACGTCCCCTTCCCCTCTCGCGTTCCCACTCCGCCTCCTCCATCTTCCCTCTTCCCACTCCACTCCCCCCCTTCCCCCCGTGAACCCCCCTCCCGAGTTCTCCTCCCCCCTTCCAGGTTCCCCTCTCCCCTCCCTGGTCCCCACTCCTCCCGCGAACCCCCTTACCGAGTTCCCCCCCCTTCCCCCTCCCGCATTCCATGCATTCATGCCCTTTACATTCAGTTTTCAAACATTTCATAACCATAACTCACCATTATTAATTAATTAATTAATTCCAGCGTATCTATAATTGAAAGAGAAATACTTGAAATGTCAAATTTTTTAAACTTAAATCAATTAAACGATAACAAAAATAGTAACGATAGAACCCTGGATCTAGTTTTTTCTAATGACAAGTCTGTAACTGTAACCAAATCTTTAGATACTCTTCTTCCTTTTGACAACTACCACCCATCATTAGATATAACTATAAACAACACTGTAAGTGAAAATCCTAAAATTAAACAAATGTCTCACAACTTTCATAAAGCCAACTACCCCGAAATTTGTGATTTCCTCCTCAAGGTCGATTGGTCATTTCTAAATGATGGTGAATTAAATGACAATATTGAACAATTTTACTCTATCTTAAAACAAATTATTACAAGTCATGTACCTGTTATGTCATATAATATATCAACTTTTCCTTAACTGTTTCAACAATGATCTTATTAATTTAGTTTTCAAAAAAGAAGTCTGCACACCACAAATTCAAAACAACGAGATCATTTCTTGATTATACTGAATTTCATAAGTTGCGTAAGCAATGCGCTGAAACTTCAGATAAATGTTACAAAAATTATATAAAAGAAGTTGAAAACTCTATAAAATATAATGTTAAATCTTTCTTTAATTATTCTAAGTCATTACAAAACAATTATTCTTCTATCCCTAATATTATGAACTATGGTGGCAAGACTTGTGCCAAAACTGAAGACATTGTCAATCTATTTGCAGACTTTTTCAAAAGTGTATATGAGGATGATATCCCTGTTGATAGAGTTCCTGAATTTGTCACTGATATTAACTTGCAATTATCTGAATTAGTAATTGAACGTAATGACATCAATGTCTCGATTAAACTCTTGGAACCTAAAACAAGTTCTGGCCCTGATAATGTTCCACCCATATTTTTGAAAAATTGTGTCAATAGTCTTTCCTATCCATTGTACATAATCTTTAACAAATCTCTTAAATCAGGTCAATTTCCCAATACCTGGAAATCCTGCTATCTCACGCCCGTGTTCAAGAAGGGTTCAAAAAATGATGTATGCAATTACAGACCTATTTGTATTCTGTCTAGTATTCCTAAGCTCTTTGAAAAAATCATTCTTAGCAAAATATCCTCTAATATTAAACATATTATTACCAATTTCCAACACGGTTTTGTCTCATCTAGATCTACTCTCACGAACCTCACAGCATATGAAAACTATATAAACTCAGCTTTGACTAACAGGCAACAGGTTGACTCCGTCTATACAGATTTCTCCAAGGCTTTTGATAAGGTCTGCCACAAAATACTAATAAATAAACTAAAAAAATTAGGGTTAAGTGGCAATTTCTTGGCTTGGTTGATCAGCTACTTATCTGATAGATTACTCTTTGTAAAGATCAATGACTGTCTATCCCACCAATTTATTGCCACCAGCGGAGTCCCGCAAGGTTCGCACCTAGGACCTTTATTATTTATCCTATTCATCAATGATGTCACAAGCATTTTCCATAGTGTTGAAGTCTTACTCTTTGCTGATGACATGAAGCTGTTTAAAGTCATAAATGATGTGCACGATTGCATAATCTTGCAAGAAAACCTTAATAACTTTTTCAAATGGTGTTCAGATAATAAACTTCAGCTAAATATTAACAAATGCCAAGTTATGAGGTTCCACAAAATTAAACATCCAATAATATATAATTATGCACTCTGTAATGTTGACTTAATCTCTGTAGTCGAAATACTTGACCTGGGCATCATTTTTGATCAGAAACTCTGCTTTGCATCTCATGTAACTTCTATAGCTAACAGGGCTATGAAAATGTTAGGTTTTATATTAAGGATTTCCAAGGATTTTAAAAATATTTACACATTAAAAATTCTGTTCACATCTCTTGTTAGAAGCATTCTTGAATATAATTCAACAATTTGGTCACCTGTCTTCAACAATCACATCAATACTATTGAAAGAGTCCAACACAAATTTTTGAGGTGTATTAATTTTAGACTTGGAATTCCCTTAGAATCAATAAATTATGATTTTTTGTTGCACTCATTAAAATTGTTGAAATTAAGTGACAGAAAAAAAAATTTTGATCTGATATTTTTGTATAAAATCGTTAACTATCAGTTGGATAGCCCTGATATATTAAAACTGATTCACTTTCATATACCTACAATAATATCAAGGTTCCCTAGTTTGTTTTATTGTGACAACTATATGTCGTCGGTATCAGGCTCCAATTCAGTTGTAAATAGATTACACACCACTGGAAATTTTTATGCCAATGTGGCTGATATTTTTAATATTTCCATACTGAAATATAAGGTTGTACTGATCGAATATTTCAGCCAATTATACGTTAACGAGGTCACTACATAATGATTTTTTGATATTATTGTTTATTTTTAATGCCTGTATAATGTACTATGACTGTAATTAAATATACACAAGCTTGTAAATGGCACTTTGTGCCGTAAATTTTAAATAAATAAATAAATTAGTTTTATACAAAATAACGAACACAAAAAAAAAGAATTATCCAATTTTATGCTGTCGCTCGGAAGTTATCCGTGTACACTGTACATACATTTCAGCGATTCATTTTTACAGATTAATTATATCTTTTTTACAGATTAACTACTACGCCTGAAATAAAATTTCCCGCAAATATTTCAACGTCGTTTCCACGGCAACGATTTGTTTTCCACGGCAACGATTTGTTTTGCTTAGCAATAACTCGCTTTTCTTTGGGGCAGAAAATTTATAATAAATATAATATATTAATATTTATAATTTCATAACGTCAGAGCTTACCATTATATACAGCCTATAGTAATCGCATATAATTTATTTTTCTTTTTGTGAAAGAATTTATAAAATCGTTTTTTTGTGAAAGCGTAACAAACAAAAACACGCAGTTTCGCATTTATAATTTTAGTATAGATTTACTACTAAATGTTCAATGATTTTGTTTATACCTGTATGTTTCCTAAATAAAATAAAAACAATCCTAACTGGATTATTACTTCTCAATGCTAAAATCAACTCTGTAAGTGTTACAAAAAATTTGGTTGTCTGGAAAGTCGGTTTACGGACGATAATTTTACGTGATAACGTCATATTATAATAACGATGGAGTGAAAGAGAGATAGATGCGTCACAAGCCGAACGCTTAGGCCGAACGCTTGTTCCACGCTCTGGCTTGCACGCTCGGCTCAGGCGGAACGTGACAATGAGTCATACTTTTTCGTGAGTGCTGCCGACGTTCATCGATTTATAATACGTTATCACGTCAAAAATAAATTAATAAATATATATCACATAAAGAACCATAACAAACTCTTTTTTTCTATCTGAGCATTTTAATATTTTTGTTCCTTTTTTTAAATTTTATTCAGCATTCTAAGTTTTGACGAATTATAAATAGACTAAACAAATGATATTTATTGTCCCCCTGGTGACATTTTTTTTTTAAATTTCATCAAAAAAATTCCAACTTTGACCCGATTTACTCGGAAACGAAAACTCAAATCAAAAATGTCACACTAAAAATCGACCCGAATGTTGTACACAATCACCAGTTTTCCGCTTGTACCATGAGTTTCCGAACACCGCGTGTAAATGTTAAAATTTATGCCAAAGTGCATGAAGCCGTTTGTGATGGATGGTCAAAATAAACAGTTGAAATGTATATTACCTAGGTTTACTTATTTCACGCATACTTATTACTAGCATATAGAATAATTTTGTTTGAAAATTTCCTCTGAACCGTATATTGCCGTGTTAAGTAAAAACGCAGGACTCTTAACGAAAATACTGTACCAAGGCAGTACGGTAGACATTGCCAGTCGCGGCCAGTCGCGCACGACATGCGGCTTATAGCGGCGCGAATACGGTATACGGTATACCTAACCCGCTCTAAAATTGATTGAGAAAATGTCTTCGTCTCACAGAAGAAGCTCACGTTTCTTCTGAAAGTCTTTTGAAGAAATGTAAGTTTTCGTCAGTTGGTAAGATTGTTGATATTTGACGATTAAGATATTTAATAACTAGACGTCGGATTACATGCACTAAGAAAGCGCCAAAATACGCATGCAAATATGCACTAAAAGGGGCCGAAATATGCACTAAATAGCCGCGAAATGCCCAAAATATGCACAATTAAAAATATTTAAAAAAAAAAACATTTTGAATTTTATATATTTTAATTAAAGGCGGTACAAAAACAGCGAAATATTCTTAAAATTATGCATAGTTTTGGTGACAATATGCAATTAAGTATTTTTCCAAATTTTTGAGCGCAAATTTATGACGTTTGTCACCCAGCACATCAATTTGTACGCCGAAAACGACCTCTCTACGTCAACTGACGTCATTGGACCAAATTTAAAATTTGGCGCCATTTCGGAGATACCTATTTAGGATATGACCTGTGCCGTTGATTTAGGCATTATATTCTGCATGTGTTCAAGACTCGGGTTCTTAAAATAATAATTTAAAATAACGTCTAACTTTTTACGAATCTTTTCTGATATTGGATTAGGAAGGGCGTTGGCGAGTTCGGTTATTGTTTCCAGTATTTCTATTGATTTAAATAGAGGAAGGTTTTTTGTTTCCAATTTTTTCTTTGGCATCCGGTAACTTGAGGAAACGTGTTGAGATGAGGGCAATATTCTGTTTAATGGATAATAATTTCGCCTTTAGCCAAGTACCCCATCAAGTTAATGTAGGTTCTGGCGGCAATGCTAGATTTGGCAATTGCTCTTCTTTGTAAGACTGCACACGCGCCGGTGCTTTTAAAAACACTTTTTTGTAGAGGAAATCAAAATGTCAACATTCCCATACTCTTGCATTTTCTCTTCTGCAAGGCGATGAAACCCGTGAGCTAAGCAGGTAATGTGCCGTAAATTTGGATAAAATGTTTGCAGGGCTTGACCAGCTTTCACCATGTATGGCGCAGCATCAGAAACAAATATGTACCTCCCGCCGCTATTAAACGAAACATGCACGATTGGGGAAAATGGCTAAAATATACAATAACGCCGTAATTAGAGAGATATATGCATTTGCATATTTGCATATGCAAATGCATAAAATTCGATGTCTATTAATAGCCAATAATTGTAAAACTTTAAATTTACAAAATTTTCATTCACAAAAAATATGTATTTGTATATTTACATATTTATTAAATAATTTATGAATACGTGTTTTTACAAGAAAAAGTGTGGATATTTCACCTTGTGAAGTAAAACTCAACCGAAAACTTTTTAGTAAGTATTAAAAAAAATCATTTTGACCCTAAATTGTCACTCAGATAAATCGTGATTTGGTGCTATATCCACAAATCCGATCTCGTGGTAAAGTCCAACAATGAATATAAAGCTTTCGCATTGGCATTCTTTTTATAGGTGGGTTCAAAAAGCAGGGGCCAAAGAAAGGGTCATCTGGGGATCAACTGGTAATATCTGATAATCCTTTGTTGACCAAGCTCCTTCAGGCTCTATTGTGGTGGAGGATATGGGCCAGTAGCAGCAATGAAGGAAGGACTATCGAGGATTTGTTATATCATATAATTTTTTGTACCGTTTTCTAATGCACCCAGAATTTTTTTTTTTTTTTTTACAGTTAATACCGCACAAGAGTCCCAACTGCTCCCGTCTGGAGCCAGTGAGACTATGGCATCCCCAATCGGGGTATGTTGTGAGGCTGAAAGTAGTGGGGAGGGGAAGGAGATAGGGAAGAGGAAGGTGGGGAAGTACCTGGCTATTTAGATCTGGTCACTAAACACGGCTAAAGCCATTTCAAGCAACGTTTCAATTCTGAATGGTGGTCTTACACCAGGGCGATACTGATAGTATCTTCCACTCTGGAACGCGCCGCAAATGTACTATTTATTATTTTAAATGAATAAATTGTGAAATAACACAAATTAATCAAATTATTTGCGCACGCCGGGTTCGAACCCGCGACCTTCGGATTGAAATTGGTTGATGATCACAGAATGATGTGATGAAAATCACAGAAACTCAAATGTAACATTGTCATCAAATAGCCATTCAGCACCATTTGGTTTTTGGCAGTTAGGTCCCGGTTAAATACCGGTTATAAGTCCGTTTCAGCTTTTGAACAAGTTGTGATCAGCGGAAGGGGACAACTGTAATGTTTTTAAGCTTGTTAGCTTATTACAATTTGATAGAAATCTGAAACGCACCTAAAATCGGCATTCAACGGGGACCTTTCAAACGTAAAAAAAAATACTCTAAATTGTTATTTGATGACAATGTTATTGATGACTTTCTGTGAAATAACTGCCTATAAAGCTCAAATATAATTGAATTAGATATATGTATAAACATCTAATAGAATTGGCATAATCCTGAAAAAGTTGAACTACGTTTCTGAATTTGTTCAATTATTTTTACGTTAGCTCCACACAGGAGGACCTGAGGAAAAAATCCTCAGAGCCTACGTCATCTTTGGATATACTGTGCGGAGGGTATTTTTTTATGAAAATGAGGAAGAAGACGCACTGGGGAGGAAAGGGTGTGATTAGGCAGGAGTCTGGGGGTTTGTGGAGAGAGAGATTTATGAATCCATCCGCAGTGGGATGGATTGCTATGACTGTTTTCCCCACAGTCAAATTTTATAAAATTAACAAACTTACACTTAACATTAAAAAATGTCATATTATGATTTTCTTTTAGAATAAGCCAATATCAAATATAGTTACACACTGAATAACTATTACTTTTTTCTGTTCCTGAAATAAGGGACCTCGGAATAACCTTTGACAGTAAACTACTAAAAATCACATTAATATCATTATTATTAAGGCAATGAGAATGTTGGGCTTCATTATAAGAATATCTAAATACCTCAAAAATATCCACTATTCATTATAAGAATATCTAAAGACTTTCAAAATACTTTACACAACTCTAGTTAGAAGTCATTTGGAATACAATTCCTGTATACCTGTACCTTTCCTACAAAAGTTGAAAGAATCCAACATAAATTTATCATAACAATTACTTCGAAGTTAGGAATTCCTGCGAATGACATTAATTATGATTCTCTTAATTTAATTTTTTTAAATAAACAATAGCTGGCTTGATTCCCCTGAATTAGTTCCGTTAATAAACTATCATGTACCTAGTAGATCAATTAGACTCAATTCACCTTATTATTTCAACAATACTGGCACTAATGCAGAACAAAATTCAATAATACATCGCTTGCACAGATTAGGTAATGATGATCCTAACATCGGTAATGCCGGTATGTCCTCATATAAAATATGTATTCAAAAAAATTTGTCAGCAAGTACCAAATTATCACACAATGTATCATGTAATCATAATATAACCTAACAGTTCTTGCACAATGTAAAATTTATTATATCCAACTGTCATAATCCATAATACCTACTACCCATTATTATACACTATTCTCTCGGTAGTTTACCTTAATTATTTATATTTTTAGTCTCCTACTAAGGGCGTTACTTAATTCTTTACCTTTTTTATTTTTATATTCAATACATTTTGTACTTTTTATCCCTTTTTTAGATATTTTTTAGTTTATACATTTCACCTTCAACTAATTAATTTCTTACCTTTTTACTGTATATTTTTAACTTATTCTTTTCAATTAATAATTCGGACTTAGGGGAGGCCGGGCATAGTGAACAGCCCAAGCGGATACGCTTGATTATTTCAAAACGGCGCACTGCGCTCAAGTGCGCTCCCATCGCGTCACGAGGTGCTCCCCGTGCCCCTCAGTTGTAAACAACTAGAGCTAGCGCGAGGACACGCGTCGCGAAAAAAATAATAAAAATTAAAAAGTGAACATTGCTTATGATTTTTCAAGGTACGTTATTCTGTAATTACTCATGTTTTTAAAGTACTACTGTATTGGCTTGATTTTATCTTCAAAGTGCATGCTTGCAGAAATGCTGCTAGTTTATTGGGAATTTGTTTCTAGATTTGATTTTAGGTTAGGTTAAGTTCAACAAGTACCCGCTGGGCAAAGCGAACACGGGTAAAGGGGACACCGTATTCACTTTGCCCAACAGGTGTTCGTTTTGATTTGGTTTTGATGATTGGCTAGCAGAATTCAGAAGAAGGAATCCGCAAATCACCGACCACAAGTGGAAAGATTATATGAATCCACTTTACCCGAAGGATTGGGCAAAGTGGATAGCGGTACCAATTTTAATGTGATTAATAATTTTAAGTAAAGAACTGATGTTACGTAATTTTTGTTGATTATATTAAAAAGTTTAATTAATACTGTTTCAAACTCAGTCATTAATTTTTCTCTATCCGTATCAGCTCCCTTCCCATAGCCCGCCAAATGTTAAGGTGTCCACTTTGCCCGGCCTTCCCCTATTACATTTTACCTTTTACTTTTTACTTTTTACTTTTATATAATATCGTACATCGTTTTTTATTTAATTTAATTTAAATATGTACATCAAAAGTGGTCAATTCTCTCAGGTCAATATTAGTTACTAGCTAGACAGATTGCCTGTTCAAGGTAATCAAATAGTCGTGAAAATGCTACATGAATCATGCTGCAAAAAATATTGTTCGTCAGACTGCGTCCTAAGGCCTTATATAACCTAAACGGCTGTCGGTTTACCAGAAAGATTTCATTAAATTCTCCGCAGATGACAGTTTCCCAGGCAACGAAATAGCCGGAGAAGAATTGAATTTCTATGCTTAATATTGGACCAATGTATGGGTTGGTAATAATGTTATGCACATACCGAACCTTTACTGCAGTTTATTAAAGTTTTTTGTGTGTCGTTGAAGGAAATATTGTGATTTTCTGGAATACGGAAGGAAAATTTATTTATAAAATATTTACCTTGTTTACAGACCCTCTTCATAATTGAAAATTAGAACGAACAATATTATGGTGACTTGAAGTACTTTTTTCCCCTTAAAGATAGGTAGGTACCTATGAGAATATTTCAAATCACAATAGCTCAGGCTGGAAATGGTAAAGCATTTCGAGTATAAATAGTTTCATCATTACCTACAAACTTCACGTGGTCAGAGCACACAGTTTTTTTTGTGAATGAAACGAACAAAAAGTGTGCGTTACACGATTCAATTACCATTAAAGAAGAAAAATGTGTAAAATTTGTGATATTAAAGGCGGTGAAATTGTGATAAAACTGTATTTAAATATGTCTATTTGAATTTCGATTTTGTTATCTGGATTGAATGAGTGATTGAATGAGATGGATTTTTGGTACTTGAAATTAATCCACTGATTGAGTTGAAACTTTTCAGATGGACTCGTTGTCGATGACAATGCATTCTTTCAATTTTTGATGGCTTGCACGCATTAATTCTGAAATTGGATGACATAATATATAAAAATGTAATGCAGTTAACAAACGAATTTAATGTGTGTCCTGTCCAATTAGCATTTGGCTCAGTTGTTAGCGTTTTTGACTTAGAGAAGGTTTTAAACAACAAAAAAATGAAATTTTAGAAGACATTTTGCTCATAGCAGTGAGCCAGTTCCTGGATAGAAATGTTCAATCCTCAGTAAAAAAAATCTTCCAAATTGGTGACTAGCCGGCCCGGCGCAACTAGGTCGAAATATAAAAATATATATTTTTATTGTAAAAAAAATATATTTTTTTTACCTTTGATTAACTATAATTTTCTTTTATGTTTTAATGCCTTAAGGTATCAAGCTGTGTTCATACAAATTTCTTTAGTTTCTAGTGCTTATAAATTTTATTAGGCATTAGCTATTAATCTTCGTAACTATTTCCGCAATAAGCTTCAACATTAGTCGTATCTAACAGGTAAATTGTTTGTCTTATCTAATAAGGTAGTCTCCCAACCCCAAGTAGCCACGAGTAGTTGTTTGAAACCGTTTGCTCGGGGGTTTACCTCGAGCATTCTTTGATCATCCCTACTGAAACTGTAGGCAAACATTGAACATTTTAAAGCCGGGGTGGATGGGCAAAGACAGCGGTCAGAGAGGGGGTGATTACCCCCGACCATCTCGGGCCATCCAGTTAGTAGTTTCCAACAAAAAGTGTTCCAACAACAAGTTCTGACCACCCGACCCTTATTGGAAAACTTTACTGGGAACTTGCCCCGACCTCCCCCTACATCATTACAAATTTGCGTTTAATCGAAATTGCATTTTAAAGTTTTCTCGGTTCGAGCTCCCGTTGCAGGGACGTATGTACTGCACTCCTAAGGGAGGGTGCAGTATATATTTGAAGCTTAAGTCAAACCTAGAACGGAAAAAAATAATGTACTGCTACGGGCGGGAATGGCCCATACAGGTAAAATGGAGGATCAAGTAGCCTCGAGGTTAAACGGTGGCCGTTTGGCTCGGGTCTTTCCACAACTAGCTCAGTTTGGTAGGGAAATGGAACTCCAACCTCCAGGGTCGTAGGTCGGCAGGCAGCCTCATGCCCGACCAGGGAAATAAAGGGACATTCTTACATCATCCAATGAAAGAGGTGATCCTTTTATACAAAGTTTAATGTGGAAGTTGAGAAGTGGTTACAACAGTTTACAAGTAATTATTAATACTAGCATCCTGACTAAGCACACTATTACTCTCTCTGTGACGGAAATCAGTAGGAGGATGGATTGCCTGCCAAATCTTGGCCAAAGAGTGGACTCACTGTCCCTGTGCAGGTGTCGAAGACTAAGACTAGGAGCCAATACTTGTTTGCCCGAAGTGTGAACCTTAACCCCATCTTGACCGGCGGTCTGCCCCGTCCTACCCTCCTGGTGAGGCAAGACAGGGCAAATGATATTTTTATTTAATTAAAAAATTTATGGCTTTTTGAAATATCTTATAGCGTTTTATTATATGGAATGGTACAGCTACATGACAAAGTTTATTTGCATAAAATGTAGATTTTGTAATATTTGAAGAACAATGTTTTATTTATCATTAAACATTAACTACCCCGTCTTGCCCCGCCCTTTCCTACCTACTCGAATTTATATAAAAAAAGTAAAACTTCTGCTGCGGTACATCTATCTGTAATAATGATAACATAAAATTTGTAAATCAGGTTTTGGGTTACTTCACTTCCAGTGCACTCAATATTTATTTTATTTTATTTTATATGATGCAATATTTTACATTTCTAAGTATAAACTAGTAATGTTGGCCTCACTGGGTGACTTACCCGTGCTGAGGCCCCCATTTTATAAAACACGATTTTTTTTTATGCGTATCAAATTTTGGTAAGAAAAAAATATAATGTTGGTAACTATAAAAAACATAAAATTATGATAACTTTAAACTAAAGATAGAAGTAATATTAAAGTGAAAATTAAAGTAAAATTAAAAATATAAAATTAAATTTAAAAAATTGGCATATATTACGTGATGTGTGTTTTGTATTGTTTTTGGGTGTTGCGTGTTATTTTTTTTCATACATTTTATTCTTTCATGTTATGAAATTTCGGTAATAATTGTCTTTTTTTTCTTTAATCCATTTTGTTATTTTGTGTCTGAATTTATCGTTGTTTTCCTCAATTTTATTTCCAAACGTATATTTGGCGTATATCTAATATAAATATATAACAACTGCCACAAGACCATTTCTTCAGAGAAGAACAATTTCGTTACTTCTATTCTAAAAGCTCGTATCATTTTTGTTAAAAACAAATATTTGAATTTCCTCTTGTTTTCTTGATTGAATGAAGAGGAATCCGATCGAATTGAAAGTCGGCAGATAGACTCGTTGTCGAAGACAATACATCCTATCAACTTTTGGTGGCGATCAAAAAAAATGTATACTTGTCGGCGTGTGTGTGCACGCCGACAAGTATACATTTTTTTTGAAATTCTAAGAAATTCATGAAAGGTATTCACAAATTAATAGTAAATTGATATATAAAAGAGAGGTAATCGTGCCTACTGGTAATCATCAGATAAGTGTAAATGTGAAATACAAAAAAGCAACTTTTTTTTCTTTTTTTTGTATGAATACCGCACAAGAGTCCGAACTGTTTCCGTCTGGAGCTAATGAGACTATGGAATCCCCAAATGGGGTATGTTGTGAGGCTGAAGGTAGTGGGGAGGGGAAGGAGATGGGGAAGAGGAAGATAGAAAGTACCTGGCTATTCAGATCTGGTCACCAAACACGGCTAAAGCAATTTCAAGCAACGTTTCAATTCTGAATGGTGGTCTTACACCAGGTCGATACTAAGAGTATCTTCCACTCTTGAACTTGCCGCAAATATGCTATATATTATTTTTAATTAATAAATTGTGAAATAACACAAATAAATCAAAAAAAAAAATTGCCACGCCGGGATTCGATCCCGTGACCTTCGGATTGCGAGTCAAGGGCCTTACTGCTCGACCACGCCGGCGGTGTTAATTGTTATTCGTTGTAATTAATAACCATGTAGATACGTTAAGATGGCAGTACTGTCAAATGCGCAAATGGCTTGCATATACTTCAAATGATTGCGACGTTTGCACAAACTGCGCATGCAAGTAGCTGCGTACGGACGCCTCACGGTGTACCGTGTTTTTTCGCAAACTTTTGAACAAACTGTAAATGTATGCAAATTGCTGCGTGTAGACCAGAGGTTCCCAAACTTTTTTTCTCGTGGACCACTTTCATAATTTTACTGGTTTCGGTGAACCCCCTGCTGCAACATTTCTACCATATTACCAAAACTCGACACGCGTTGTACTGAATATTGAATATATAACGCTGAAGTTGTCTGGATATGAGACAGGGGGGGATGGGATATGGGCACGGAATGGGTCTCAATATGACAATTTTTCACCGAAATACGAGTAGATTTAGGCAGATAGTACCTGCCTACATTGACAGGTAAAGCCAAGCCTGCACTGAATATCGATTGTGCAAGTTTTTACAAGTAACAGTCGCTGACCTTCTTAAAATATACTTCTCCAAAAAATTAAGGGAAAGTTTAAAAAAAAGATTTGAAAAATAAATTAATGTTAAATAAACCATCTATCTGATCCATATGCCGGCCTATTTTCGCGCTATCTGTTAGGATTGCATGAGAACCTTATCACCTAAAAAATTTTACCAAAAATCTGAAAATTAGAATCTTAAAGCTTCAAAATGCTTTTTTTAAAGTCTCAATACGACCATTTTTCACCAAAATACAGCCTGTCAAAAATCACTGAAAAATTTGGAATTTTTTTTTGCTCCCTTCATTTTATCGAAATCAGATTTTTTTTCGTGGACCCCCAATCACAACTTGTGGACCCCCATTTTTCTCTCATGCCTTTGTAGACCCCCGTGGAGTCTCCCGTTGACCCCTGGGGGTCCACCTGGACCACTTTGGGAATCACTGGTGTAGACGTAACTAAAGGACGCTAACAGTTTGATCAGCTTTCTTGGGTACAAAACATCGTCGTGCAAAGGCATACCACAGTGATGGTTAAGCACAGACCTTTATTAGTTAACTATATTGTATAAATATAATAAAGCCTTTGTTCATATACACATGCCACCATCTCTTGGTCTGGCAGTGTTGCTAGGACGTTAATAAACTCGCGATCCAACTACCCCTCTTAGAACTAGCAAGTTGTCACATGCACTCGTTACATTCCACTTCCCAGATTCATTTAAAGCGCACTTTATCGTTCCACTAAATGTTCTTTCAGTTGTTCAGCTACTTCGGTATCTGTTCATCTAAATTGATCATCATTATCTAAACACACTTAAACAATTAATTAAGTTGAGTATTTGTTGTGGAAAAAATACACGAAACACGTAAAATCAGAAATCAATATCAAGTTCACAAAAAAATATAAGCTTTTTCGCGAGATTTAAACCAATTTATTAGGAAAGTTTTTATAAATTGTTAATCTTATAATATAGCTGGCTGAAGTCTCTAGCGTTGCCCGGGCTATTCGCAGAATTTTCAATGAGTTTTTGTAACTCAATTATAATTAATAATCCGATAAATTTATCTGACATTCCCATATTTAATTTGTTCCGTTAACCTCCTCTCAAACTGTTTCCTTCTCCTCCTTTTTATGCCTCCTACTACTTGTTTAACTAATCTAACCCTCTTTCCTATTTTTATCTCTTTCTGTTACCAATATATTTTTTTTCAATTTGTACATTTTTCCCTCATTGTATTATTTTGCTTATGTGTCTGAATGTAATTATGATTACTTAATATAGTAAGCCCCGATGAAGTTTGGGAACCTGTTTCGTTGTCTCTCATTCATTAATTCAATAAAACTGTATATATATATATATGTCTGTTTCCGCATAATATAAATTATTCTAATCGGCTTTTTCAAAAAGGGAACTGATTTTTCAAGAATTCAGACTATCCCGTGATTTTTTTTTAGATTAGCGAATAAAGCACTGATAATCACATAAACCAAACCGAAAACCACAGTTTTAATATTGCCCTAGTCAAGGCTCTAATACTGACGATAAAATGGTATTATATTAACAATCTACGTGGTATCTATCTGCATTTTTTCATTAAAATATGAGGTCGGAATACAAAATAGTATAAAATTAATATTTTTGTTCTGGATTCCATGAAAATCATGTAGAAACTGCACGGCTTTGAAGCTCTGTGAGATGTACACTGTGTGCTCTAATTTGTGTTTGTGGTTTGGCAAGCAAATAGGAAATTCTTCTCAACCCCAAAGGTATTACGTGCAATGAAACATAGAACAAAAACGCATTGGTGCAAAATCTACGAGGTTGACCTTAAGTTTTTTTTGTAAAACGTACCTATGAATTTACCCGACTGGCGACTTAAAACGTTATCAAAATCAAAGAGTTTCAAATCTTTAATTTATCTTAATTCTGGAAATATAACATCTCACGTTAGAGATATTACATTTCGTCAATAATTTCTCTCTCTCCAATGTAATCATTCATGGCTCATGATCTGATGAAACCTCAAAAATCTTTTACTGCTCTTGTAAAAATGTTCAAATATTTCTGAATTACCTTTTCAATCCATATGATGACAGTGCTGTCCAAGAGTCCTTTCGTCAAACGTTTCATACTATAAATAATTTGCAATATGATATCAAAACCAGCAGATTAATCGATTTAATTCTCGTTTAGTTTAAAGGCAAATAATTCATCACTTGACCGATACCTACAACCAGCCGATTTTTTAGTAAAATTTCTTTTTTTTTAATTTTCTCATTACATAGATACGTTTAATAAATACGTTTAATCATATTCACAAGGGTTTTGTTTGAAAAAATAACAATAATGCTTGTATAAAAATAAATTTAGAAAAATATATATTTATTTATGTATAATGAGTACATGAGTAAATCCCGCATAAACAAAACCAGTGCGTGGGAATACTTCGGATTAGTTTAAGACAGTTAAAATGTACTTATTATGGATTGTACATATGGCAATAAGGCTTACCTAGATTTTTTTATGTGAATCCCGCACAAGATTCCGAATTGCTCCCGGAATCCAATTCCGGAACCAGTAAAACCATGGCATTTCCAATTGGGTTTGTTGTGAGGCTGAACATAGTAGGGAGGGGAGGAGATGGGGAAATGACCGCCATATTATATATAACCCTTAGAATATTATAACTCTTGACTCTGTGCATGAACGGGCAGTCCGTTTGATATATTCCCTATCCTAACAAATGGGCTGCATTCTTTAGAGCAAGCGCATCAGGTGGGAATGCTGTTCTTGTACTACCTATATTTCAATGGAAGATGTTACGAGGAATTGACGTCATTGATCCCTTCGGCAACGGTTCACAGTCGAAAAACACGCCAATTTATGAAAGGGTCGTTTCCACGACTCGTTACTCAATAACTCGGCTGTGGAATGATTTGCCGGCCTCTGTATTCCTGCCTCCTGCGGGTCTCTTGAAGACCAATGTTCTCTCCTTGTTCTCCTCAGAAATACCTCCAAAGATGACATTGTCCTGAGGGAAATTATTGTTCTCAAGACTACCTCTGTTTTTTTTATTATTTTTATTATTATTGCAGTTCATTTGGGAAACAAACCGTTATACATATTTAATTAAGGTAATTACATATTACATGGTTGTATGAACCAGCTAGTTTCCGCAAAAATATATATGTTTGTATAAAAACATAGGTGGAAACATTAAAATGGGATAAAAAGAAAAAATAAAAAAAACACAGATTATAGTCTGTAGAATAGATAATATGAAATTAACTTTGAACCTATATAAAAATAATACATTTTCAAGGATAAACATGGATAAAAAAAGGAAAACAACATAATGAAAATAATGTGGTGTAAATGTCAAATAATAAAATTATATAACGATAATGACCTTGTTTATATAATAAGAAATCTTTAATTTTTTCGTTTCTATTTCAGCGGTGATAATTATTTTCCTCTTACTGGAACATCTTTATAAAAAACGAAAGTATTATAGATTAACTTCAATTTTTATTGTATAATATATTGAATCACTGAGTATTTGATTTGTTTAAATTAAACAATAAAACAAAATTTCTCTATAAATACAATGGAAGTGGAAGATATTTCTTTGGGTTCTATCAACTCCTGATTTCTCAGAATTTTTTTTTAGTTTTTTTCAACTTCATCGGTTTGTACAACTCGCACTATAATCCACTATAATATCCACTCAATTAAATGCCCCGACCTTCATAATATTATTCTGTAATATTATGTGCACGTTACTTAGTTTATTACGTGACTCAAAGTATCTAGTTGTTGAAATATCAAAATACTAATTCCTGTGGAAAACATTCAACAAATAAACAAAGTTTCAGCAACTCGTGTCTATTTATTTGACATTCATGTTTGAATGCATTATTCCGTAACATGAGTCTGTATTTGATATGAACAAATGACTTAGTGCATCCTTCCGGTATGCATTCCGCTCATTCTCATGGACAAACTAAATTACAAGGTACGCTTTTAGATTATATCTGTGATTATAAGTTTCTGATAGAAAACATTTGAAAATATGTAAAATATTATTTCGTTTTTAAAAGACACTCTAAAACAGTGGTTCTTAACCTTTTTGGAGGTACCGAACCCCACCAGTTACATATGCGCATTCACCGAACCCCTCCTAAATTGAAAAATAAAATTAGATTTTTACAAATTGAAAACATGGTATATATTTATATATAGGTGTACAAAATGAAAAAAAAATAAAAAAACAAAGGCCAAAACATTAAATTTTAATGGTTAAATCAAAACATGAAACATATTAATTAATATTTACTTCAAATCAGTGTGACTTCTGCTGTTGCCTTTCAGAAACCAATTCAGAAATTCGGGGCTTTACCTTGGCAAGTGCCACTCTCATGTCATTTTCACAATAAAGTCTATTCCTCTTCTTCGTTTTTATATCCAGCATCTTCGAAAAGGATTGCTCGCAAAGATATGTTGTAACAAACGGTATAAAAATCTCCAAAGCTTTCTTAGCAATAACAGGATATGTTTCCATTTGTTGACACCAAAACGTTGAGAGCGATGTTGTTCTGAAGAGTTGCATCAAGATTGTCTTCATGATTGATGTTGACTGCTGTCTCAACACTAAACGTGAACGGCTGTCTCACCCATGCTGGATATGACTCTCTTGTAGGGAAGTATCCATTGAGAGAGTTTGCAAGCTCATCAGTGCGTGGCAATGGCTTGCTTCATTTCCCGGGTATTTCAGGTACATCTTCGTTCTCGGGGGTCTTGACCTCCACCGACCCCCGAAACTGACTCACCGAACCCCTGGGGTTCGATCGAACCAAGGTTAAGAACCACTGCTCTAAAATATTTTTAGAAAAATCAGGTGTCCATTGGGTTTGCATGTTTTTAGCACTGTGAGAACTTTTATAGGAGATGATCAATTAATTGAAAGCAAATAAAGAATTTTGAAGGAATTGCGTGATTAAATATTTTCTAAAAAAATTGAATTTGCAATTTCTAGGTTTTCTAAAATAGCATTTTCGCCAATATCGATTGTTTATTGAAGAAAAGTGGTTCGCTACGTTTGGTGACTTAGTAGGAGTACCTTGGTTCATGAGATGAGGTTACTGTCTTGGTATTGGTGGCGAATGCGCTTGCCCACCTACTTCATGGCAGGATTGAGAGACTGTTTGAGAGAGACCTAACCTAGACCTCTCCTGCCGGGACTCTCTCAACCCGCATCGCCTTTCACCGCAGTGGGAGGGATGATTCATATGATTGTCACTCCCGAAGTGACCCCCAGATTCCTACCCACCACTCATATCTTTTTTCCTTCCCAGAACTTCACCTTCTTTGTTTCCCTAAAAAGCTCCTCCACACAGCATGCCTAAAGATGGTGGAGCCAATGTAAAAACAAATCAATATAATATGATATTATTTATTTATTTATTTATTGCTAACTTGATATTTTATTTAGCAAATGGAGCCAATCAAATGTTAAATATTTAAAAACAGTTTATTATTAAGAAGTTTTTCATTAAGAAATAAGTTCTGCTATATAATTATTATTACGCGTGACAGCTGTTTCGTCTTCTGAAGGCATTATCAAACTGTCCGTCCATGATAATGCCTTCAGAAGGCGGAACAACTGTCAGGCGTAATAATAATTACATAGCAGAACTTGTTTATTAATTAACTGTCTTTATAAATTGAATAATAATATTAATGAATATATAAAAGAAACAAAAATTAAAATGGAGTTATTCAAATTAAACTTGATAACAATACGATGATGATGATGATGATTGACGGCCGGCTTGGTCCAGCGGTAAGGCTCTTGACTAGCATTCCGAAGGTCGCGGGATCGCATCCCGGCGTGGCAAATAAATTTTATTTGATTAATTTGTGTTTTTTCACAGTTTACTCATTTAAAACAATATATAGTATATTTGCGGCACGTTCCAGAGTGTAAGATACTCTCAGTATTGCCCTGGTGTAAGACCACCATTCAGAATTGAAACGTTGCTTGAAATGGCTTTGGCCGTGTTTGGTGACCAGATGTGAATAGCCAGGTACTTCCCACCTTCCTCATCCCCATCTCCTTCCCCTCCCAACTACCTTCAGTCTCAAAACATACTCCAATTGGGGATGCCATAGTCTCACTGGCTCCAGACGGGAGCCGTTGGGACTCTTGTGCGGTATTCATATAAAAAAATATAAAAATAAAATTTTTAAAAAACTTCTATCCTTTTTTGTGTATTAACTAATAATGCCGTGAAATAGTTACGAATGGGAATAAATTTTTAGATTTAGAAAAAACTCGTGTCGCAAAAAATTATTTACAATAAAAAAAGTATTTTGAAGATTTTTTTATTTACACATTTATCATACATTTAATAATTAAGAAAAAGGAAATTTCTATCTTTTAGTTTGTTTTTTATGATAAAATAATCTAAGCTATAACATAATTGGTAAACATATTTTCCTATATATAGTTTGTCGCATTCAAATATCTTCAATTTCGAATAAACAAATAATTACCGAAAGCCACAATACGGGCACTTTGCCTGATATAGTGGTCAAAAAATCAAAAATAATTTAATAAACTATTTTATACTGGTAAACAAAAATATATATATATATATATATATATTTATATATATTTATATATATATTAATCAAATGGCCTTTTCAGTCATTCAGTTTGATTTCAGTCTTTAATGTTTATATTTTTCGACTCGGTGACCCAGACATAATTTATCACTTTTAATAACTATTTCGACACATACTTAATTGTTTTCCAACAACGCTCAAACAAATAATTAAGTTGAACACAAATTTAATTTAATAAATATGACACATTGTTAAAGAGGCTTTTTAAATTTATTTTACTTATGCCTTTTTTTTACTTCTAAAGTCTACAAATGTAATCTCTTTGTCGTTGACGTGAATACAATGTGCTTTAGTGTATTATAGATAATTAGTTTTAACACATAGACATTAATTTTAGTAAAGGGGTGGTATTTTTTAACATTAACTACAAGCATGTGCAATTAATATAACATTCGATTATACTCGAGTTTCGTGCGGCTACTAAACAGTAAATAGTTAACTCACTAGAATTTTGTAAACATTTATTTTTGTAAGTCTATAATTGACCCTTTCAATATACATACATATTAGGTACATTTATCTGCACAACGCTTTAATCAAGAAATTAAATCGTGCGAAGGTTTTGGTTTTGCACAAGGTTTTTCTACGATTATTATTTTTAGATATCTTGACGCATTGATGCACAATGTTTACAAGTATGTTGTAATGAATAATGTATTAATTTATTCTTGTGTTTATTACAAGACGTTGTCGTATTTTAATATTATGGAGAATTTTCTGAGTTCATGGCTTGTTGTACTAGCGTAGAAGGAAGTAAATTAAGAATGGAAAATCCATATATTTATCTAGATCTAACTTACTTGTGCACATCTAACTTATGTTTGAAACAGAATAATGTTAAATGTTTTGTCTGAAACTATATAGTTTAAATACAATATTCTGTATGAAACTCAATGATGTTCATTATTCTGGATAGAACTCGACAATGTAGGTACAATATTAATTTTATGAATCTTAATAATGTTCGTCGTTCTGTCTGAAACACAATTAAACATTAAATATTATTTTTTTAATTGCTGGCTTCATAAGAGCGCCGTGTCTGTACGTTGTATAAAGACTACAATCTCTGTCTGGAACTCAATAATGTACAAAATTCTGTCTGGAACTCAATAATGTACAAAATTCTGTCTGGAGCTCAATAATGTACAAAATTCTGTATGAAACGCAATAACGTTACATGTTCTGTCAACATAATCGAATTCATTGATTAAGATTAATCAATTTCTTTTCAGACCAATTTCTTCACTGAATTTACATCCCGATTATGAAAATTTGTACTCATTTCGGAGGTTTTAATTCAAGTCGTACAGAATTGCTCTTCTCACATCTGGACGAATCTGTCGAAGGTTCCGAGTGGTCTGTAGCCATATTTTGTTCCTCGTTCCTCTTGAAGCCGAGCGCTTTGATGACGTTGCATTTGATGTGAGCGAACTTCCTCTTGACGGAGTGCCAGACCCTGGGCTTCCAGCAGAAGATGATGAAGATGAAGACGGCCCGGAGGAGGTTGATGAAGTCGGTGATGTACCAGATGTAGCTGGGGCTGCCCACCGCCCAGGATAGTATTTCCGTCAGCCAAGTCACGCCCATCAGAGAAAACATCTTGGCGTAGAGAATGTATCTGGAAATGGCAATAATTTTTTTATTAAATGACAATGAGAGAAGAAAAAATCGTTACCTAAACTAGTGTAATGAATGTTCTTAATATTATTATGAGAAAACAACTTATGCGATAAGTGTTTTTTTTTTCAAACTAACTCGGATGCTTAATGCAATGATTTTGTTTCAAAAATACTTTAGCACATGGTAATGGTAAGGTTGATTCCTTTCCTTTGAAGTTTCAAAGTAATTCAATAATTCTTTATTTATTCTCATTATTTTAATGTTCAAATTCAAAGGCTCAAAGCGTTAAAAGACGTTTTTCTGAAAGAGTTATTTTCAAAGTAAGAGAGAATTTTTCATGACGATGTTATAATGTGCAAATTTGCGAAAAAAATTCAGTTCAACTCTTGTAAAATATCACTTTCAAATATATCTTGTCGTGTGGCGCGTGATAATATTGTATAATTATTTATAATATTATATCAATACACAATCATCATACAGTAATTAAACGAGAATAAATTCAAGGTAAGCGCCCAGACCACGGTAACTCACTGTTTCCGCTGATTAAAACATACCAACACATCTACCGCAAAACATCAATCTTGCGGTAATTTAACTTTTCAGGTAATATTCTCTTCTTTTTTTAAGATGTGAAAAGTACTAATAATGTGATTATGTTCAGATAAGAAGCCAAACCACACTTATTCGGTGGTTCACTATAACCTATCTGCTAAAATATTAAAAACTCCAAATAATAAGTTCGTAGAAATGTTGGTGTTACGAAATAGTGGGGAGGTAATTATTTCTGTGCATTTATAAATATGAAATCTTTTTTTGTATCTATTAATCTGAAACTTAATATAAATATTTTTTGTGTTAATAATATTTTGATACTTCTACCACAAAATAAGACTAAAAATGCTTTTAATAAAACATATATAAGCCAATCAGAGAATTGAAATTCCGGACGAGCTTAGCATTTACCATGTAGATTTTAGCCACTTCAATTCAATAAAAGTTTGCAAAATTCTTTCAGAAATTTTTTAATAAGTAATTACGTTTGTAAGAGAGAACAGAATATAATCAATTACTCAGCAGAAAATTATGGCTCTTATGGATAATTACTATAATATTTAATTCACGTGTATTATAGAACGTATTTAGGTCGTTCTTCTTTTTAACCTACATAAAGTATAAAAATTCAACAGAATTACCAATATTATTATTTTATAATTACTTTAAAATCTACTGTACTAAAGACGTAACGACTTTGTGCGTTTTAAAATAATATGTGTTTATATTTTTGTAGTAAAAATTACGAGAAACAGATTTGTAACTCCTCGCGATAGAAGTGTATTTCATACAAATCACAGTTGTCTTCTGCCACCTCGACTTGCGTGTATTTTATAATGTTACAAAAAAATTATATGATTACATAATATAAAAATATTTTAAACTCCAAAAGGTATAACCTATCAAGTAACAGGGATTATTATTTTTAATGATGTTTAATAATTTTTTTTTTTTAAATCTCAATAACTTGTGTCCTACAATTTTTATGTCGTACTACAATTCTGTCACGTGGGTTGTCATTCGAAATGGGTATACACGCAGCTCGTGTTTGTTACCTCCAATAGTCATTTTAGGCCTCCTTCCCCCCTTGCTACAATTTCCCCTCTGAGATCCAGAAAGATTCATTTATAGTAAAAACAAAATGTGACAAGAGTGGTTGAAATGTGACAGCATGGTAAAAGTTATAGTTAGGTTAAAAAGAAGAACAACTCATTTGCGTTTTACATCTAGAATCCTTGGCATTTGTGAAGGAATGCATTTATTTCATAAACACCCCGTGCTTTACTTCCGATCGACCATCCGGTCAACCGTGTGCTATAAAAGGAAACATAGTAACATGTGGTTTTTAGGTCAGAGTTCCGTAAAAATTGTGCGGTTCTTAGTAAACTGGAACGCACAAATCTACATTGATATTTATTTATTTATTTTTTGTTTCTTCACAAGTTTATTCATTTTAGCGTTTAATTATTCACCCCACTAGGGTTCGCCTGTATCGGGGTAGATATTGTTTTAGATTATACAAAACAAGAATACATTAAAACAATGAGCAAACTAATTCGATTGCTTTCCATGGAAAACCTATGGTAAACCTGTGGTGCAGATCTTGCGTGTCATAATAAATGATCGATATACTTTATGAACGCCTATATATAACGAATATAACGCCCACTGTAAAACAGACTTGCATAGATAATAAATGCAGTTTGAGCTCAATGTCATTATCATTAAATTAATTTTATCAATTTGTAACTTGAAACTATATCATTAAAAAACGTGTTGATTATAAATGGAATCATTTATAAAATACGATTATCATAATTTCTTTAATTCAAATGACCAGATACTTTTTGTTTTCCTGCTTTGCTAGTGTGGTAAAGAATAATAACAAAATGTTCAAGAGAACGAGCCTATTGACACCTTTGATAGCGTATTCAAATGCACAGAAAAAAAAATCAGATTGTGCAATTCACACGCGGTAGAAGTGAAACCTTCAGAAAATTAAAGTAGCCAAGAGTGGGCTACGAAGAACTTTTTTTTATGAATGTGAAGGATGATTTAATCCATATTTTTATCGTAGAATTTCATTGCACCTTTTTCTATGAATTTGGTCATCTTATTAGTATTTGCGTTTTCTTCTTCGGGGTCGCTAGGTTTGAAGATTGAATATTGATTTTACAAATTTTTTTTTTTGGATTTCGTAGGATTCGATTCTTGGTCCTCTGAATAGCTGGCCGCTGATGTTCATCAGGCGTTTTATGCCACTAGACCAGGGGTCAGCAGTTTATCAAGAGAAAAAAGCCAATTTTTCAAAGAAACTGAATAACAAATATATCAGAGATCCATATTATAACGCTGGTGGGGGGGGGGGGGGTTTATCGTAATTAAAAATGTTGTGGAACGATAAGTACGATTTTTTGTGTTACCTGCATTCTTACTGTAATATCACACTTCTGCCCGTTTAAATGTTTCTATAAACAGACTCGCGCATAGATTCCTTATTAAATAAAAACCAGTTTTGTGTTCGGAATGCAAAAAAATAATCGTTCGGCGCTCCATCTCATAAGGCTGAATGAGTAGAGGTGAAATTGCAATTGATATTTGAAGAGCCGCAGACGCCTATGCAAAGAGCCGCAATTCCGACCCCTACACTTGACCAAAGGAGAGTGGCGTGGCACCGTGGATTCATCGTATTATATGGGAACTAAAAACCCGTGAAATAAATAAATATTTAATTGTTGTCTAATTCTCTCGCAGACTAAATCCCATAGATGTATGTGTTTGTCTCTTTTTAGTGTCGCTTGTTTCCGTTTCAAATAACAAAGAGGCTAAAGAAGTTTTCACTTCAAAAATCTGTTACTGTTACTATTTTTTACCTTTATTCAATCTTATATTTAACTATTTTATCTTCAACCTGATGATTAAATACATTTTTTCCATGCAATAATTAAATAACTTCTGGTAATACCTGCGAAAAATGCTACTGCTATACCTTCATAGGCGAACATTCACGTGCGTAGAGCTTTACAGTCTACAGATCACTGTTCCCCTTAAAATATTCGTTTTTTATCTTCCATTCCATCCACAGAGTAAGGAAACGTCATCGACTCCAACCGAAAATAAAAATACAATTATTAGTGAACTTGTCATTGATTTTCCAACCTTTGTTTTTCCTTGGAAGTTTGCGAGCCCCCATGTCTTGCGCTGTCTCCCTGCCTCAGGGCATCAGACCCTCGGCTAAGGACGATGATCCTCCATGTTGTGTAGATGAAGAGGAAGAGGTTAGCAATCAGTAAGATTCCCATGGGGCCGTAGAAATAGAGGATCAAAGAGCTGGTACCTGAAATCAATCGAAAAAGTTATAAATACCAGTGTAATTCCTCTTTTGTTTTTTTTTATGAATTCGCAAATCAAATGCTCCAAAAAAAGAGTAAATGCTCACAACTGGAGCCTGTGTCTATGGCATCCTCAATCGGGGTATGTTTTATTAACTTTTGTTTATTGGCTCGCCAACAGAATATATCACATTATAATTATTACATTAATTTACAATTTGCATATAGCGATGATTCCAATTAAAGTTGAGCACACCGTTCATCTCAACATTCTTAGTGTGTTGTAATGCATAATAATAAATTAAATTATAAGTAGGTACATTAAACAAGGAGAATCGAAATCAAATATTAGTAAATACATACATACACACTTATGTATGTATATGCATGCATGTACATATACACAACCACACACATATACATGTATACACGCATTACAGAGCCAATGCATAAGTAGGTGAATAATAAAATAATAATTACAAAGCGGTTCTACGTGAGGCTATCGTCGGGTATATGCACGTATAAGTTCCTTCTGAAGGTAGTTCCTTTTGAGACTGAGGAAGTGGGGAAGGGTAAGAAGAGGTTAAAGAAAAAATTCGGCTCTTCAGATCGGGTCATCAAACACGGCCAATACCATTTCAAGCAACTTGATTCTGAATGATCGTGTTTTACCAGAGCGATACTGGAAGTACCTCGCAAACTAAAAAAAATATTTAAAATCAAATGGGTTTCGTAAATTAGGTTGGTCAAAATAAAACCAGAACGAGGTTGATCGTCAATCATCATTTTGAAAATCATTTGTTTTACTCTCAGCGGCTTATTTGTAAGTTATTTCTGTACCATAACAACCGATTAGTCCACATTTTCTCAAAACGAGAAAAAAAAATTACGCTCCACGTGTTTCTTGTGAAAATCAAGTAAGTATTAAAAAATTAACGCGTTGAAAGATTAGAATAATATTTCTCACGAAAATAATTTCTGAGGACAAACGCGACCGCTCAGTTATTGGGTGCGTATTTAGGTTCCATGCCAACTCAGAATCAACCCAACTCAACACCTCACCGAAAAGTCAATAAAAGCTAAAAAAATAATTTTAAAATAGCTAAAATATCTAAACTTAACTTAACCTATTTAATCATTTTTTAATATATTTTTTGATCACTTTTAATGACTTTTCAAAGAAGGTTCTGAGTTGATTTCATTCTGGATTGTCCGGTCATCGTAAGTTTGAACTAGAAAGGACCCGCCTTCCAGAAGTTCACAAATTAATATTGTTTTCCTGGTTTGAAAATGTAATTCTCGTTGGACGCAAAAATAAATATTCTTTAAGTACTCTAGAATGAAAGGGATTTCTAAGCAATGATATGACAGCTATGCTTAATCATAACAGGAAAATAATTACGAAATATTACGCAATAATTCAATATCTAACCATCTAGATAGCTCAATGACAGGTTTGATGTTTAAATACTTATGCAATGCTGTGTTAATCTAAAAAATATATATATATTGGTTTTCTTTCAAATAGGCTTGTAGGAATGTTTAAAGATTCAGTTTTAGTAATTTACAATTACTTTTCCGAATTCACAACTTTACCACTGCGTAGTAAATAGACATTTTTTATGTCTCTTTGTTTTTTTTAACTACATGTAGGTATTCATTTTCATATATTTTGCATTATTGAATTTAATTTGTTAACCTTATTTCTCATATTAAAGAAATGAGTTTTCAATATTAAATTGGAACATCACCAAGAGGGTCTCGGTCTCTCCCGAACTGGCCTGCCACGCAGCTGGTGGGCAGATGCATCCATCGCCAAGACGGGACAAATCTCACCCCATGAACCCGGGCACCCCTACAAAGTCACCAAACGTAGCGATCCACTTGGGGTGACCTATGGCAGAGGCGTTCATTATCCAATAGTTACCAATACCCGCCTCCTACATTGCAAGATGCTTAACTCGTGTGTTATGTATTGTAACTTTACTTATTATTATGTACGCACTTTACAATTCACAACAAATACCCTGTTCACAACTGTGTTACTTACGAGTACATTTATTTCGACCACAACAACTTGGGCATGGGCCTAGTATGGTGGTCGAAAAATCTACAATTTATGTTACCATCAAAGCAATGAATAAAGAAGAAAAAAACATTTGAAAGCTCACTAGTAAATACAAATAATAAACAATTATTATTAGAATATTTACACCTACTACGGAATGTAGCTACTCTACAAATTAATGATAAAAAAAACATAACTTGATTTAAAAAACAAAAAGCTCGTTAGTAAATAAACATCATTTTTTGTCAAAAATTAGATCACCCTACATTATTTAAAAATAATCTTTTATAAACATTTACGAAACCTGTGCACGTGGGTAATTTTTTATGTGGGTATTAACAGCTAATGCAAGCTTGTGTAAATGATTTTATTTGATCCTAAATTTTATCTGTAGTATTCTGTAAGAATCCGAGAAATCGTTAATTAAGAAAGCTCCAATGCCCGCATTAGGTACTGCGCAATACTTACATTGTTGGCAAATTGCTTTTCTTTGTTGATAATGTGATCACGTTCGTGCCGCCTAATGATACAATAATGAGCCCTATTCCAGATTACTATTGATAAAGCGATACTTAATTAGTGGCCTTAGGACATTTACTTCAAATTATCTACACAAACATTTGGTAACCAAAAACCAAAATGTTGTAGAAAATACTTTATTTTTGACATATTAAACTCTTTAAATAAGTACCTACCGAATAACTTATGAGAAAACTCGCATCAAAACTATTTACATGGTTGAATTAATTTAATTTTACAATATTCTGTTTGCTTATTCCGTTTCACAGTCTTCAAAGGGGTGCAGACCGCTCAGTTGATTATATTGAGGTAGCGCAAAAACTAAGATACCTAAACGCATTTAAAGTTTTGTATATTCGGATGTAGATTAAGTAGAAGCTTCAAAGTGTTCTTTGAATTTGCAGTGAAATAATTATTTGTCTTAAACGAACCGCGTTTATTTGATGAAACTTGAAACTTTTCAAGCCTATTCCAAGCGATAACCCTATCAATTTATTTTGACGTGTATTTGGACAATTCAATAAGATTAATTTATAAATGTTTAATGGCAATTCCCAAGTACCTAAGTATATTCCAAAAATATTGATTTTTTAAGTGTGATTTTATGTTATCCAGCATTATTAAAATCCACAATGAAAAACCACGTGTTCCGCTTCAACCACTTTTATGGCATCAATTAGTTTCAAACTTGAAAATTCATCAGTTGGCTTTAGAGCATGTTTGACTAATACCTAAATACGAGAAATCCACAAATTTCAACAAAACAAAACGAAAAAAAAACCAGATTGTTTGTATAATGTAGAAAGAATTTTTTCTTCACACTAACTTAAATACCGATTCCACAATCGATCAGACTCATCATTTTAGAAACACTCACTTTTTAGACATAGGGCGTTAAAAGGTGGATCTTTTAAATATTGTGTTACCTTCAAAATTATTTCCAGTTTTAATTCCGTCACGCCCTGATGCACGCTGTCGGTCATCAGAAAACCATATAATTTTTAAACAAATAATATGAAAATTATGTCATCTTTTTCCTGGAATTAATGTCTTTCCAATTATTATGGAAACCTTCCAAGAATCTGAAAGACATGTTTCCCATATTAATATTATTCATTCTAACCACTAACTTTAATTATTTATTTATTATTACCTTAAATTTGCAAGATTAAATACCAACTGACCCATTATTCAATAAACATACTGTAATTGTATATAAATAGACTATGGAAACGTACGTATCATTTCGTGATTCCAAAATTCAGTTTCCCGTCTCAAAATAAATCAAAACCATATGTTTACTAAAATAAATTTATGTGGTTCAAATAGGTAATTATAGAGAAAAGTATACTAGTTTCATTTAGTGATGTAATAATTTTCTGCGTAATGCGTGATCTTGTAATTTTGAACATTGGCACTACTGATCAATTTCAGACAAGGGATAAAGTAGGTACCTATTTTTTTGTGAATTGTCGATTTATTTATTGGAAATGCATATTTGTTTTTTTTGTTTTACTTACATATTCCCATTATCCAAAAGTTTATAAACGGAGTAACGAATAAATTAAATTTCTGGTGGTTTTTTCTCTGATTTGTTGTTATTATTTAATTTTTGAAATACATGGATCCCGAGGCAAAACTAACTGAACACGCCTAGTACCTACGTGTGCAAATCACAGGCAGCAACGTTAAAAACAGACAAAAGGGGAAAGAGAAAGACAAAAAGAAGCAAGTATGTCGGAAAGGAAAATTTTTGAATGTCTCTCTAATTTTTCAACAAAAAAATTATTATATTATAAAGGAAAACTGAAAATATTTGATTTTGGAGGGCATGGATCCTGAGGCGAGTTTTTTTATAAATACTTTCATCTTCACAAATCCTGCAATTATAATATCCCGTGACTTTTTACGGATATAATATTTGCTAGTAATGTACTTAAATGAAACAATCTTCCCAGTTGAATAAAAAATTATTTCAAATGTGTTAATGTAATGCTGTTTCTAAATTAACTAATAAACTAAAAAATAGATAGTTAAAGAATATCTCATTATTAAACAGAGAAAAATTCAATGCCAACTTGTATTCCATCGTGTTAAAAAACGAACCTTGAAAAAACAACAACAAAACACAAAAACATAAAACATATCAAAGGAATCCTTATAATTATGACAGAGTAATAAACAGCAACTCTAACATCATGTTTGTATTATAATATACCACATCAAGTTTAAGTGTAAAATCCTTACTTTTTTTACTTGGATTGTTTATTAATAAATTATCCTCTCCGCGATGAGTTTCGTGCTATGGAGATGGTTTTTGAAAGTTGAAGACTATCTAGTAAAACAAAAACGTTTTTAAATTGAAGAATCAAAAAATTCGGAATTCTCATAAGAACAGTACAATTATTTCATCAATATAAAATTTCGATATCTTTTTTTTTTTATTTATGTCTATTCTTGAATACACAATTTTACAATTGATTACAGAGGTTTACATAGGAGTACAAAACGTTAATTTTCAGTAGCAGTAAGCAAAAAGATTTTTTTTTTTTTTAGTATTATGTTAGGTGTAAGGTAGGTTTGAGAAGGTAAAAATGTGTGTGGGTAATATTGTATGTTTCGTGAACACCTCACTAGGAGAACTCACTAGGTGTTGACGTGCTTATGATTAAGTGTGACAAGTATTTATGTGTTGTAGAAAATTAGTTTTTTAATTATTATTATTTTTTTTATACATTTTATTATCGCATACACTGATTATTTAGAGTGAAAAAATGTGTATAAAATACAAATCCATATATACACATATCTGCACATGTTTATATTTATAGACATGCATACATATAAAGTTACACACACCTACACATATTTATTAATGTAAGTGTGTGTGTAGTAGGAAAATTCAAGAAAAACGTGTTTGGTTGTTTTCTTTTACTTTTTGTAGTTTGGTTATGTTTGGTTAGGATTTATGATTTTTGAATAAAGTGAATATCTTGATTTTTTATCCAGGCCGTAATATTTTTTTTGTGAATGTTTGTAGATGCATTTGCAGTTAGTAATTGTTTCAGAGTAATGGGCATACAATTAAAAAGTTTGGTTGCGTAATATAGAAAGTGTCTTTGTCCGTGTGTGGTGTATGTTTTCGGAATGTTCAGTGTTTTATTTGTTGAGGACCTGGTTTTTTTTATCTAAATGGTCATTTTCATTTATACAACTTTAACATTACAATTTAATTGTATTCTTTTGACCAACTTACTAGGTTCATGCCCGTGTCATGGGAGTCAATGTATGTTATATTATAATAATAACAAGAATAATAAATGTACGAACCAAAAATAAAAATAATATGAAAACATGTAAACCGCACCATAAAATTAATATTAAAGTGAATGTTAAAATAGATATTTTAAAGAAAATGGAAATAAAAATATCGAAATAATATAAAAACGGTTAAAATATAAAAAGAAATAGATTAAAATACACGCAAAAGTACCTATTATAAGGCTTTCTTTCCGAAAAAAGACAAATCAAGGAACTTATTTCTGTATAGAGCGGTGAAGAACTTCTAAGAAATACCGATACACAATATTAAAGAAGAGGTTTTGGCCACCTACTGCATGGCGGGCTGGTTGAGGGAGACCTAGGACCTAGACCTCTTCAACCGGACTCTCTCGGACCAATGCAAATGCCTTGAGCCGCGGAGGGAAGAATGGATTCATACTGGACACACTGACCTCCAGAATTCTTAACAAATGATCCACCCCCATTCCTTTTTCTATCTCAGAAATTCATCTCCTTTCTTTCCCTAAAAAACCCACCACGCAGCAACTCTAAAGATGATATAGGCTTTGAGGGATTTTTTCCTCGGAGCCTTCCTCAGAGAAGTATGGAAATATAATTTTTAATTCATGTAATCTTTAAAGCGAGCTCGTCTCTTTCAAATATTCAATGTTGTACAGGAATGGTAAAAAGGGATTTAAAATTGTTTTTTTCGGTAGAAAAAATATTAACTTCGCATACTTTATATTGATTTTGTAGCGGCGATATTTAGTTCACGAGTAGAAGACTTAAATTAGATTTAATTTAAACTGGAAGGCTGAGTTGGTTAGAACAAATTACCACTGTGTACTAAAATGTATAAAAAGTGTTGGTAAAATAATCGAACATCACTGAAAATCTCGTTGTTCGCTTTTTAATCGGAAAATTAAGCCTGGTCGGGTACAAAATGGTATTTTCGATTCCGAAATCTCTTTTAAATTTGCCATTACTTCATCCTTAAAATAAAATATATTTCGAACCTATTAAGCGGCAAAAAAGTAATAAAAACTGTCAGGCATTCGTTTTTCAATCGGAACATTTCACCTGCTTCGGTACAAAAGAGTACTTTGGACTCCAAATTCGCTTCGTTGTTGAACTAGATCTTGACCTCGCCTTTAGTAGCTTCGAGAAGCGAGGTCTCGAGACTCGATGACTCTTGTAGCAAATTACAATTTGACTGAAATGCTTTGTTCATCGATGATGACTCAAACTGTTGAATGTTCTCAAGAATCAATCAGGAATATAAAAAGATTACTAATTGTAGTTGGTACCTGCGTGCTGATATAATAGGTAATAAATACATAATTTATTGTAAATACCCATCTCAAACTTATTGCTCGAAGATAATTGAATGAAGGATCTGAAAAGTATTCTATGGGTCAATATAATACACACCGTATTGTAATTTCATGAAAAGTATCCATCTAACTTTTTATGTGAATACTGCTCACGAATCCAATGGCCCCCAACCGTCGGAAGGCGGTGTGACTACAGCAACCTCAATGAAATTGGGTTTTTTTGTGGGGAGAAAGGAGGGGAAGAAGACGGAGTAGAGGAAGGTTGAGAAATACTTTGTTATCCAGATCTGGTCAACAAACATGGCAAACGCCATTTCAAATAAGGCTTTGTTTCTGAATGATGGTCTTACTGAGAATGCACATCTACCACTCTGGCTTGCTTTATGTGATATGTCTGACTTTGATTAGTCATTTTTAAAAACACTGCAACGTAACAACGTAAAATGGAGAAATTTCGGATCAATATTTTTTCGTAGTTTTTTTCATTAAATATATCTACTATTTCGTAGATGAAACTTTCAAAATAATTCTCTACACTTCCAGAGGAGAAAAGAATATCCTACCTTTAAATATACCTTCATTATTTTTAAACAGATTTTTTTTTTATTTTCAGTGAAAAAAGCTTTCTCTGAATTCTTCCAAGTAGCTAGTACAATAATAAAAATTAAATGCTGATTTCATTCAAACAAATATGAATACCTCCGCCTTTCCACAAAAACGTTAATAAAATTTATCATTGTAAATTGTAGATCAAGGGGTTTTTAACCGAACAATTCTTTATATATATAAAAATTTCTCGTCACGATGTTTGTTCGAGATAAACTACTTAACCAATTTTGATAAAATTTGGCTTACTGTGTGTAATTTGGTCCAACTTAAAAGATGGGATAGTTTTTATCTCGATTATTGACCTCAATATTTATTATTGCGAATTTACAGTTCATTAAATGTTTGTTATAGGAAAATGCTTTGTAATTATTTGTAAGTTCCATAAGTTTCTAACATATGGCGGTGTGAGATAATTTATCAATACAAGGCTTGGTTATCTAGGTAGGTTATCGAGTAATCTGTAATCAGCTAGAATTCTATAAACTTTTGTAAATTTTTCACGAACACCTAATTATGTTACTTTCATAAAAAATCGTACCTACGAGAATACTAGTCTTTTCGAAGAACTTTATCTAAGCTTCTTTACAACAAACTACAAGGCAGAAAATTTGTGTATGTATTAGTATGAAGGAGCAAAAATTCTCGAACAGTGAGCTCTGGCGTAATGAAATTATCGCTGCATTTCTAGAGTAGCCTCACTTCCATCAAGAATAATGACGCTTTGAAAAATCCATTTGAGACACAAAGCCATGTTGTTCAATCCATATTTTTCAAACTCATCACAAAAAAATATTAAAGTGTGTTGAAACTCGGACGAAGTCGGGTAGAATAGCTATTTCTGTATAAACATCTCTTATTACACAAAATTGAAGCAATGTAATATTTTATTCAACAAAAAGGATTAGGTCCCTGGGCCTCAAGGCCATTGGACCTTGTTCAGAATACGTAAAAGATTATTCATAACATATTTAACTCCACCGGACATCGTCCCGGAAATGAAACGTTCACGTCACGAAAACTTATATTCCTACAATCCGTGACTTTTCGGGAAAGCTTATGATTTATTATTATTTCAGTTGTGTCACAATCTAATGTCAATACAAGCTGTACGATTTTCCGGATTTGTACCGCAAATTGTTTGTGAGTCACGTGTGGTCTAGATTAGGAATCAGATGTGGCGTAAGACTGTTGAAGGTGACTAAATCATCGCAATTTTTAATCAGTTACTGATGATTCTTAATAATATTATGAAAGGTTTAGTAGGTACTTTAAATAAGTACTTTAAATAAAAACGTTACAATCGAAAATGCTTGTGGTTAAGTTTTAATTGACCGCTTGGTAAATTCAAAGGAACTGTAATTCAATATTGTGATGAATGATGATTACAATTCCATGAAAAAACGGTTCAAAGTCCTACTACTTTTTGCCGTGTTACAAATATAGGTCTCTTGATACTTTGACTAGGGCTTATGAACAGCTGATTCATTCCTACGAAATTTTCACACGAACAAATACAGAAAGTGAGTAGTTTTCAGGTTGATAACAAATATTGTAATTCTTTTATGCAAATTATAAAATAGATGAGGATTTGAACAGAAACAAATGTGTGGGTTACTTCACTGGCGTGCTCGATTGGTCATGATTTTCGTTTTCCTGTTATCTGGCATTCTTTCTACATGTCCAGCCCATCGTAGTCATTAAGACCTCTATCACCTTACAGTAGTCTCGGGCTCAATTAGATTTTCGATTATATGAATCATTTCACCACTTTTCTATGCGTAGGTACTCGCATTTTTTTTAACTCTACGTACTCGCTTTTATCTTGTGCTTTTATAAATAATGTTTTTTTTATTCATTCTTTTGTTAATTACATAATTTAATGATTTTTCCACCACCATGCTTGGCACATGCCCGTGTTGTGGTGGTGGAATTTTAATTTAATCTGCCTGTTTATTAATTTTTCTAAAGATTTGCATTAACTACATAAGTAGTTTTAAATGTTAACAAATAAATTAAAATAAAATAAAATGAAAAAAAAAAGTTATGTTTATTTTTATTATTTTAGTAATGTAGCACATAATTAAAATGAGAAATTATGAAAGGGATTAGTTCCAATGACATTTCTCTGTGAAATACATTATGTACAATAAATACTGTATATTTCTTACTATTCATACGTAAAAGCACCGAAAAAGGGCGTTAATAAATAAATAAAGTGATTGAATACATTTTAATGTTAGTATATACTAAGAAATGATTTGAGGTAAAGGTAAGATAAACAATATAATATTATATTTTAATGCTATATGTTATTATTATGTATGTGTGTGTGTGTGTGTGTGTGTGAGAGAGATAGCATGTGTGAGTATCTATGTGTCTGAATTGTGTTGAATATAATGGAGAGTTGTTTAGATTGTTAGGAATAATGTTTTTTTCTTCTTCTTGAGACGAAAAATATGTCGAGGGTTGAGTTGGAATAAAATTATGAAATGATTGGAGGGAACGGGATTTTGGTGAGTTGACTGCCAGCATTTGTTTTGTTGTTTTGTTGTTTAACCGCTTGGGTGCCAGCATATCCTTAAGAATATATTGAAGAAACTGTTTCTTTGAATTTAACTAGCTTTTCTGGGGAAACTATTTAAGGTAGATTACATACAATTTTTTTTTAATATACGAACAAATTATCTTGTAATTTTAAAAAACAAGTTATTACGAAAATAGAATCAGCTGGCGCACGGAGCAGTTCAGAGTTGTCTATTTTATTATTTAGAATTTTATGCGGTAATATGATGCTGTAATATATACTTACATAATATAATGATGTAATAATATATTATATTTCACAAAAACGGCGCCATGTAAAATAGCCAAATATTATTATTATTAAGTTGTCCATATTGTCAAACTCCAGTAGCGGTAATTGGGTTTTCGATTAAGAATATAGTTCTTAAGAGGGTACTCACTATGAAACCAGCATTGGGTCCTCCCCACGTTGGGTTTGAACGGCGAGGAGTCCGGAACGCCAGGGCTGAAGTCCACCGCGAGGGCGGCCACCGTGAGGGCGGCCGTACAGCCCCACGCGTACACCGAGTACCAGCGGAATCGGCGCCGGTCCCGCTCGCGCTTGCTGCCGCCCTTGCTCGGCCGCAGCGCGCTGAACGTGTACGACATCGTCACGCACATTATATTCAACCAGAAGAAGGACGCGAGGAAGAAGAACTGCATCAGATAGCCTGCAAATTAAAAACATGTGAAGCTTTTAGATATTTCTTTTGAAAATGTAGGCGATTATGTTTATTGTAAAAAATGCAAGTTAATTTGTTGTTTTTTTTTACAAAAACTCCGAACAGGAGGGTTTGATGAAACTTATTCCCCTTTGGTGATGCGGAGTGGAGGATCTTTTTAGAAACGGAAAGATGAGAAGTTCTGGGAAGAAAAAGGGTATGAAGGGTGTGTAGGAATCTGCGGTTTAGTGTGTCCAGGAGTGACCGACAAACGAATCTATCCCTCTCACTGCGGTACAAAGTGATGTTCCAAGAGAGTCCTGCTAGAGAGGTGATGTCTCGTTCAACCAGGTGGTTGAAAGAGACATCGTCAATTCAATTGCCCGGTCAGCCACGCAGTTGTTGGGCAGACGCATCCTCCGATGAGATCCGGACAAACTTCACCTCATGAACCCGGACACCCCTGCTAAATCACCCAACGTAGCGGACCACTTGGAGTGACCTACGGTAGATGAAGCGCTTTCAAGCTATTTTTCCGACTTTTACCTCCTTATGATGGTAAATGCTTCGATTAACCTAACTTTACCTAACCTAACTAAACCTTATCTAATTGATTGGGCGTAGCGAAGTCCTGTTTTAACTAGACCTTTTGACATTTTATGTGTCTGCAAATTTATGTGTTACGTTCCGAAATTAATTAATTCCGTAAGTATTTAAGTAGGTATCTACATACAAACCTTATGATTTCAGAGAAATTTTTCGATTTAATTTAAAATAAGACAAAATAAGAAGCATACTTTTTGGACACGAGGTCACAGAACTACTGGTATAAACTCACCTAACATAATCCCTTCATAAATAATCTCACCTAAGGTAAGGCTTATATTTCGAAATTGCACGGACGTTTCAACCCAACCTAACGTCACTAACATAACCCTTCCATTTTGAACTAGTGCGCAATATTCAGAAATTTTCTAAAGTTTCTAAAAAGTTCCAAAATTTTGAAAAGAAAATAAACAGTCATTGAATAAATCTGAAAATAAATAAACTAATTAGAAACTTGATGAAAATTTTGTTGAAATAAAATATCAAAATTAAATTGCAAAATGCAAAATTTATAGACACACATATCGGTTTCCCCAAAGTCATACCTTTAAATTCTAAAAGTTTTGGCTAGGGGTAACATTTTTACCATTTGGCAACTTGTTGAATATAGGCGGTAGAGAGGTTAAATTCAAGTTCATGTTGTTTACATTAGTACCTACTAACAAACATCGCTTCATTTGATCTGTATTACACTTTGTATGCGTGTTCCGCTATTATCTTACACGGTATAATTATAATTAAATCACGGTACATATTACGATATAACGATCATACATGTAAACAAAATGCAATTTGCTAACATAAAATTGAGCGTTTCCAATCAACCTGTGTCAAAAATCAAGCACGTCCAGAAAATTCAATTATTTGGCGGTTTCAGGAACAAAAATTCGCAATCAAATCAGGCTAGGTCGAGTATTTAAACTTTCAGTGTGATAAAGATAAAATGATTAACATCGTAAACGCGGCATCTATCAAAAATGCATTTATGTGAAGCTTTGCAGAATAAAAATAAATTATTAGGTAAATTTAGCGGATTTTTCAGTGTTTTATGTAGAAGCCAAAACCTTTTCCAAGCAAAAGATTAAATTTGTCAGAAAATTAAACTAAAATACCGAGCGAAATGTTTTCTGACCAATTTTTTTTATTTCTTTACCTACTTATGTTAAATATTGTTCATGTGTCTCCACCAATATATGAGCAATATTTACCAATTAGATCAGAGATGTGCAATATTATTTGTACGACGAATGTCTTGTTTGTCAATCAAACACTAAACTTGTTTCTGTTGATGCGTTTTATTTGGGTATTTCCCTTCTGAGAATAATATAATCCTCTTTGAGAACAGTTTTGTAGTCAAGTCCGGTCATGGTCACGCTAAGAAATAAGTTAAAATAACATTTGAATAACAACGTCAGCTTTTGTCGTCTGCTGTTTCCACATAAATCTAAATGAAAAGTTATTTTCATGTAGAACTTTGATGTTTTCTTTGAAAATTAAGTGCAATGTGTTGAGCGTACGTAATTGACATTTTTATTTAACACAAAGACACAACAGTCTATGTTTTCAAAATTGCAACTGGAAGTCAAATTAAATTAAGGTAAGAAAAACACAAAACGAGCGACGGACAAAAATGGTCACATTATATATATTTCAAGTAACAATTTTATTTTAAGATTACAATAATTCAAACATATGTTGATCACTATTATTTTTTTTTTCAATTGTTTTTACATTTTTTTATTATTTCAAGAAACTGCTCAAAATTACACAGTATTTTTTTTTTGAAGAAGTGATGCTGAATGCTCTGAAAATGATGTTGTTTTCCACACCCAATGTAAAAAATATTGAATTTAACTTTTATTTGTATTTTAATATTTTTGTTTTTAACGCTTTGTATAAAACTTATAGCAGTATTAAATCGGAAAAGGTTTTTGCCCACCTTTTTTAACATAATAACAAATACGTACGTCAGAATGATGTTGATAATATTAATATTGCTTAGTTTTTCATGTGAAAACTATTTTTGTGGGTTTTCCTGAAAACGTTCAATTATGTTATATTTAAAGTATTTTTTTTACTGGACGATTAGTGACACTTGCCAAGGTACCACGGAGGTCGTTAGATAGATGACAGTAGGGTATTTTCAAAGTATTTTTTTTTAATTCTCGCGAAAAAATTAAAAAAGAAATGACGATAATGAAGGTATTTGTATTCTATTTCATTTTGACTTATCTTGATGTGCTATTTTCGATTTGCCGCAGAAATTACATTTTTGTTTTTATTCGTGAATATGGCCGCACTGACGTCACGCTGGGCAACGTTGGTGACGCGGTTTACCAGCAAGTAGCGTTTTTAACGTCAAAATGACGTTGTAACCAGTTGGAACCGTTTCGGAATGAGCAGTTTTGTATCATTTTTAAAATCGATAGTTATAAATGAAAATCTTAAAATTTTGACGCTGTTTTATAGTTTGTGAAAATACCCTATTTAAAAATTAATTTCTCAGAGCGGAAGCTACTTTTAAGATCACTTAAAATATGAAATACAACCATTTAGAATGGAAATATTGCTTGAAATGGTGGATGTTTTTAGAGACCAGCTCTAAATTATCTTCCTGTTGTCTTGCATCCCAATAAATTTGCGTAACTCCACAAATATATATTATACAAAACAATAAGTAATTTTGGCCACAGTCAAAATTGTACTTGCAATCTTCTAAATCAAGATCAAAAATCAATGAAAATCTTTACGCAACGGAATTCGTCTTGGTATTCTTAGGTAAACCTTGAATGGCTACTTTAAAGTTTTTACACTTATTCAGCTTTGAGCTTATCACGTAATTGCCTTACACAAAACACTTCTTGTGCGCCTAATTTTATAATGTGAATGGCTTTTATCATTTTATTGTAAATTCATCAGTGAACGCACGCAACCTTAAAACATACAAGGTTCCTTTGTGCTGTACCATTGTGTATTCATCGAGAAGGTCCCACCCATGCAAAATGTAATCCTCCGAGTGCTCTTCTAGATAATGAGTATTTACTTATCTCTGTAAATTAATTTATTATCTACTCGTTGAAAAAATATGTAAATTTTCAGTTCCCATGAGAAAGTGAGTTACACCTAAGTAATTAATTATCAGGGGGGGGATAAGGTGAATAAATTCAGTACAACTACGATTACAGGTTTATCAGCAACTTTGTAGGTGTAATTAGTCATTGTAATTAATCATGTTTTTTTGTTTTGTTTTTTTTTTTTGTTTTTTAATTGTACAACAGATTAATAATCCAATAACCCTACAATTTTCTCATTTTGACAATCTTAACACCTAAGAAGATGATCATTATACAAAAAAATCTTAAGGCTATCTAAAGAAGAGTTGTATATATATCTAGTTTTTTTTATATTTCGTTCAACAGTGCCATTCCTCTTGTCATGCTATGCTGTGCTAGAACATCTGTTCTGTCGACGACTACGACTGAAGTTTTCAGGCACGTATAAACCGTAGCATTCCAAGTGTAATGGGCTGTCAATACAGTTATGGAGTATGTTAAAACTAAGAATTGCAAGATTTGCGTAACGTTTAGTTTCCAAACTTAATCTATTTGTTGCCTCAAGTAACTATATATGGTGCTCTGGATAAGTTATTAACTCTACTCTCGGATAAGTTCCGTGCATTCGCATATAGACATACCTAAGAATTTTTTTCTGGATTTGTTCCAGCATATTAATATATTTAGTCTGGTGCGGAGTCCACACACCACTAGCATACTCTATGTATACTCTATGTTGTATTATTTTTTTAAAATAAAGACAAACATTCCCGGGTTACGAATAACCCAACAATGATTGAAAATCTCCTACTACCACCACAGAGAGCCGAAAATGTTGCTTGTGTTGTGATGGAGGACTTAGCCAGCCGAGGAATCGAACACGGGACACCCGGGTGGGACCCAAAAGCGATGCCCACTCAACCACTGACCGGTCTATACATGATTTATATATATACAGGGTGTAACAGCACGAACCCGAAGAACTTCAACCAGTGATTTCGGAGAATTTTTGGAATAAAAAATGTAGATGTCACTGTCCGGTGATATTTTATTTCAATTAAAGACATTAAAATTAATTTTCAACTGAGTAATCGGGTAAAGCCTAGCACTACTTCACGCGATAAACACTCTGTCTCGTTCCAGCAGCATTGTAACACAAGAAAGTAGGATTGCAATCAGATTGTCATTGAATATTTTTTTGTTTGTTTTTAATTGGAAAAAAATATCGGCATTTCCTTTTGTACTTCAAATATGCTCAGAAAACGTGCTATTACATCCTGTATATATAATATTGTGTATAGATATGGAAAATAACACAACGTGGGTAATTATCAATTGCACCTAAAGATTTATATAGTGCATACTTTTTAGACATTAGGTATATGGTTAGAGCTCTGTTAGGTTTTTGGGCCTTAATCTATGTTTGGTAATGGCTGTATGCTTATGTTAATATGACTATTATGGTTATTAAATATTGAATGTACAGCTATTTTAAAATGATTAACCTTATCGTCCATTATCTTTCTTAAAATAATGAAATGTCAATAAGGTTAATTGATTAAGTAAAAATACATGTTTTTGGATTAAAAAAAAAGTCAAATCATTAGTGGAAGAACTCCATTGCAATAATATGTTTTTAAAATTTTTTAACTTTTTCGCACTCATTTATTTGAGGCTGGACCGGCTACACTCTACTACTGGCATCTTCAAACCAGTTTGCTTCAAATAAGTATATCGGATTAAAAAGCGAATAAAAGGTTATAGAGTAAAAATACTTGTTTTATTCTTGAGAATGTGTTTTTTTAATATACAATATTTCTCAATAAAACGGATCAAAAATTCATCCAAGAAAATACGAGGACATTCCGTTAATTGAGGTACTAAACTTCCGTTAGAATATCTATCTACTGAGCTATCGACACATCCGTTAAATGTTAAACCCTCCGTGTGCAATCACTGCCAATTTTGTTTTAAAATAAATTTGGCTCGGGTTTTGTCAATTCTTTAAACACGCGTTAAGGTTAAAGTAACCAAAAAAATTACAATTTCTAACAAAGCAACATATTCATGATAACTCAATTTTTTTTTTATAAAATTTAAACTTTAAAAACTTCTTTTCAGGAACCTCATTGAAAGGAAATTTAATGATTATTAGAGAACCTGATTTATGTTCAAATAAATAAAACTACTTCACTTCAATGTCATACACCAAAATTGTGCTCGTAAGTCGAAATATATTGGTAAAATATTTGGTGAGTCAATCAAAGAATAATGAAATAAAACAAAATATTTCTCATCAATTGCTTAATTTAAATTTCTTTTGAGTAAAAACAACATTCAATTTTTTATAAGAAAAACTATCTTTTTATAACTTTTGAACTCTAAAATATGAAAGAGAACAAGATACAGAAAAATAGAAAAAGATAATGGTCGCAACTGGAACTCGAACCCAGAACATCTCGTCTAACCGGAACGTGCGTGTTTACCAATTCCGCCATTACCACCTTTGGTCAAGCCATCATATTTGTCAATTTCATATAAATTTTAGAATTAACAATATTACATTAAACTATGTTTTTTGTAACAGTTGCGATCATTATCTTTTTCTATTTTTCAGTGTCTTGTTCTCTTTCATATTTTCGTTTAGGTTTTTTTTTATCATCTTCTTCAATGATATAAAAACAACATTAGTTATTTTTCAACACAAGGTCACGTATGTATTTGACAAAAATACCTGAAATCCTCTTACTTCGTTAACTCCTTAGATAAACATAAAACAAGCTTCACAGAAAACTCACCTAAGGCAAACACAAGCATCTTCCAAAGTGACCTCATCGATTGGGAATAGCATACATTAACCTACCACGAAATATCAAAGGACTAAAAGATTCCAAAAAATTAAAACACGGTAAACTATCAAATCGCAATTTTAAACATCACCAAACTCGCATGTGTTTCGCGTTCTTTTTTATCTTATTTTTTGTTTGAGTTGTTTTGTTTCAACGTATTTATTAATTAACTTTATTTGTATTTATTTAACGTATATTTTCATTTGCGTCTAGAATAGCCGTAAGAAACATTAAAAGAATTCTCTCATTCAATAGTTAGTACAATATTATTTTTTGGTACGGAATATTCCCTCGACACCAGAGCATTAACGTGTACCCAACATTTGTACACAGTTGATGTTAGTGCCACGAGAACGGGACGTTTCTACAACAACACCTCGGCTTCACTCTTTCCTTTCCAAAAAAGGTTCTCCACACAGCATCCCTTAAGATGACAAAACAGGAAAATAATTTCTCTCAGGGCCCCCTGTGTGGAGTTAATGTAAAAAAATATAAAACTTTTTTTAATAAAATATCATATTTCTGACGTGATTTTTCGATTTTTTTCGCTATTCATTTTTGGGGTGTTATGCCGTGATGCGCTACCTCCTTCTTTATTCAACGTTTTAGCATTAATTGAAACCGGCTATTACTTTGGATTTGTTCCTGAAGTCCTGGGAAGACCCAAAACTCATAGGGCACGCCTAAATACGGAGGCAATTGAAATTCACAGAGACGAATTAATATTAATAGAGACGACAGAGTTCACTCAATAGTTCTTGGTAAACGGTAATTGACGGCTACGAAGCTAAAGCAGAGAACTAAGAAGCTACCGAAGCCAAACGCATAGAACCATTTTGAATTATACTGTAATAGCAGTAGAGGAGTGGAGCTGGCAACACGGTATAGCACCTACGTGCATAAACACGCATTTTAACACTATCAACTACACATCTGCCCTGATGATGGACATTGTAACGCTGTCCAAAGCTGGCTAAAGAAGGAGCTAGCTCAAAACAGCATAACACCCCAAAAATAAATAAGGAACATGCCTAATTTCTCATCAATTAAAAAATTTCGTTTGAGAACCATCTCTTCACATATACAAATTTCTGCGTAATCACTAATTAAATATGTCTCATAAATGATTCATTTTCCCAATTACTAGAAAACCGACCAATCTGAGGTCTTAAATTTATTCTAGAATCACTGGATGAATTCTAATCAGAATCGTAACATTAGTATTTTACCTTTTGGTTACAGACCAATTTAAATATTATCTCAAATGTAATGTATCACTGCACTCTAATGCACCAACGTTGCAGACCAATTTAAATCTCAAATGTGTACGTCACTGCACTCTGATGTATCTAACTATCGTTATGTTTGTAAAGTTTTTTTTTTATTTCATTCAGAAATCATTAGATATGAACATTTTTTCTTCAAATAATTTAAACATTTTATTAAGGTTCGTAAAACACATTTTACATTATAGGTACCTACTATTATTACGTTTATAGTAAAATCATTGCAGGGCTAAGGCATTCAGATAACCAATGGAGATAGATAGATAAGAAATAATTCAGCGATATTATCGTGGGAAATGAAGTTCTTATTATCATTACATTTAAGTTTTCCATGCATCCTAGAACAGTAGGTGATATCAACTTTATCCGCTTATTACCGTTTTATATATTTGGATTCTATAGAAATATAATGTGATTGTTAAAATAATATCATAAATATATGAAACTTAAACAAAAATATCGAACCAAATACGCAAATTTATAAGTTCCATTAAGAAAAACTAAGGTTAAAAAACTAATATGACGAATATACAAAACAAAAATTTCTAAAAAAATGCGTAACATTATAGATTCCATGACAAAACAGAACATTGAAGAAAATTTAAGATAAAGAACAAACAACAAACTTCACTTAAGGCGCCGTATACCCGCTCAAAAAGAAGATGGACAGATATGTAAACATGAATATTAGATATAGCGCGCTAAAATAAACGCATCAATTTGAATTTAACTTTTGCTCTCTTGGATGAATATATGAATGAAGTGAAATCTTGGAAATTAACCAACTTCCGATCAACCTGAAACTCGGCTGTCATATTCTTTTCAATCATTTTCGAACTTATTTATTTGACCTGTTGCGCATTTTAAAATACTGTTGTTAAAATCACATTTTATAACAAACATTCATTTTTTAATTGCATTAAAAAGAGACAATATCCATTTAACATCGGTGAAAGGGAATAACTCGATTGCCGATAAAGTTTTCAATTTATCAACAGTTTACGCAAACATTGTAGTTATGTATTTATGTAACTCGCTGAAGCCCAATTTATTTTGACAAATTGATAAAATTTTTCAGTGAATATATCTGAATAGATCGTGAAATAATAATAGAAGTTGAAAATAATCGCTCTCAAAATAATATTATGGATCTATTGTTTATTAGGCCATTACATGTTTGCGCAAAACGCGCTTTTATAACTTTAGCACCCCACAGGAGATCCTGCGGAAAAAAGAATTCCTCCGGGCCTGTATCATCTTTAGGAACGCTAATGAACGATGGAAGTATGAATCCATCTCTCCCACTGTGGATCAAGGTGATAGGTAGAGAGAGTTCAGCTGGAGATGTCAAAAGGTCTCCTTCAAACAGTCTCTCCCAATCCGGTCCGCCACGCAATAGGTGGGCAAACGCATTTCGGAGGCGGGTACGGGCGGTGGTGCCCATACCCGCCTCCCAAAGTGCTTATAATAACTATCCTAAAATAATAACTCCAATTTGAAAATATCGAGCAAGTTTATGGCCTTGGAGATTTTTATTGCACAAAACTACTGTTCTAAACTTGGAGGAATAATGTACACATACTTATACAGTTCTAAACGTGTAAAAAGATTAAACATCTTCGTTTTGGTAATTAAAAAAAAAAAGTATCATTTTTACTGTTGTCTTTAATTCATTGGATACCTGTCTACGAGGAATCCACAATAATTGGCAAAATTTTAGTTATTTATTTACTGTATAATAGTTGATAGATAGAATTCTTGTGCAAAAATTCTTCTTCGCTCTAATTTGGTAACCAAAAAGTTTATTGGGTCTTGAGTGATAATTCGATTAATTCGTAAATATGTAGACGAGCTATTTTCTCCCAGGAAATTCCACAGGACCGCGACGAATTTATTCTTTCCATTTAATAGACAATTTATAAAAATAAATCGTGCAGCTGTTGGTCGAAAAATAGTTTTGTTTACAATAACGCTCATGTGGTATATCTTTAGCAATGTGTAGTAAAAGAATGTTTATTACTTGGTTCACTTTAAAGCTTTTGAATCTCTGTCCAGCGCTATCAATAAACATGCATTGATGGTAATAGCTTGTGAACCACATCTTCGTATAAATATTTTTAAAGGTTTGATCAAATAATGGACTTCTGAAACTTGTTTACCTGCCGTTATAGATTATAGACTTTTCGTCTGTTGAGAAAAAAATATTATGAAAGTTTTTATTGTGGTTAATACCCACTCGAGTTTACGTCATTGCTTTCTTATTTACAAAACCAAACCAGTATTGTGACCCCGCTAATAAAGGCGAAATGCTAAAATTTATGTACACATTCCATATTTGCATGAAGCAATATTATTTTACTTTTAGAAAATAAGCATTTCGTTTATCCAAGTATATGTCAGATTGATTTAAAGTAATTGTATATTTGAATGATGTAGTTACCTATGATTTGGCACAAGTATTCATGTTTAATCGAGATGTATATCTGCTCTAGGGTGTTGCAGATAAATCCTAACAGCAAACAAACAGTGTGAGCCACCAAGCAGCGAGCATTCAATCCTGCCAGCTCCGGCAGCCAAACATGTAACACTATAGTTAATAGCAGGAAGAAATCGGCGATAATTGACAAAAATGCAAAGAACACCCTTGTTGAATCCTCAACGCCGACCACACACGCCAAGACTATTTCAACCCTCTCAGTTCCATTTCCACTCCAAGTGAAGTCTCCACAATAATCTTCAGGTTGTATTAATCCATCAATAACAGATTCGATGGAGCCATCTTCTTGTAGAGTGTATTTTCCTGACAATTGTAGCTGTGGTTTGTTTCCGCAATCCAGATTTCCGTAAATCATTTCGTGGTACTTTGTGAGATTTGCTCCTTTTAGGACACTGTGATGCCAATCACCAGCTCCTGTTCCCACTGAACCGCAGGATCGGGAAACCTTCCCATTGCTTTCAGTGTGCAAGTAAATTTGTTTATCCTGCACACAACACTTTCTTATGCACAAGTGCTCTAAGCAAGGGCACAAGTAGGCGATGAAATCGATCTCATCGGGTCCCGCGTTCCATCTCTCGATGCAATAAGACTTCTTGGTGTACACCGCCACTATATCTCCAGCTTCATCTTGAAGGTGGAGGTTTCCACTTTCATCCACTTTAAACCAATCTAATGCTTTCATTATGTTATCGGGCCGGCTACAAGGAAGAACTCCGGTAGTAGCATTCGAAAAATTAAATTTATCGTTTTCAATATCGATGGCTAACCTATTCGATATTCCGAGAGTGGATTCCTTTTCGTCTACACTGGCACATTTCAAATATTCGTTAAACTCTTCACCTCCAGAACAGCACTTGTTTACGTTTTGAGCACCGGCACACGAACAAACGAAGATAAAAAACAGAAGAGGCAGGAGCCCTGGCATTCTTTCCGCTCTACCGGTCATTTTGAAACCGCGGACACAACATGGGAAGAGGTGAGGAGAATGTGACCGCGTTCTTATCTGTCACGCCGACTACTGAAGAATAAAGTGAAGTTAATAAGTGGATATTCCGATCGGTGTTGGCCGGTCGCACATGGCCTGACTAGACCAGCGCACCCACTACCTCGGTATAATCACTCTCACCCGTCCCCACTTCTGCCGCTCTGGGAAATACCGCTCGCTACCAGACGACTCGCACGATTGTGGATATGAATATATGAACGTCGTACCTACACTATTTGCACACGTCAGTGACGTAACAAAGCCTTTACACCACTGTCTGAATTTTAACTTCGAGGCATCTTACCAAACAAACAAATGACCAGTTTTGTCATTGACATGCCCGAGGCGTAACAGTGTTTATGTGACCTGCTTTGAACATCTTTGGGCAAATCCCCCGCCTATACACGTATAAAAATTATTTGAAGATATAATATCGTTTGCCATTTTAAAATCAAATATTGCGTGTTCCACTTGCATTGTAAATAATAATTAGGCAATTAACAAGCAATAATTTTACGCAATTTGCTTTTTTCATTGTTTAATAGTTCTTTAAAATCAACGAAATATTTAATATTATTTAAGCTTAAAGTTAACAACCGCGCTCTTTTAACTGATTCCCGAACAGGGTCCCGTTGTGGGTGCGTAAAGCGATGAAACTGTGGCAAACAAATCTTTAAACCATTTGACTTTCACCGATCGTTTGTTTCACATAAAAACACAACCAGGCATATAAAGCACACAAGCTTTCAATCGGCTGAACCCAGAAGCAAACATTGTCGTGATTAATCGTTAGTGTAGTTTATTTAATATGTTATATAAATAAGATATTTTATCTACCAATCTATCAATAATAAAAGGGAGTTGGGAGATTCCCCTATTTGTCTCCTTCCACTTGCCTCAACAATGTAACTATCGCATATTACCACTGCTCATAAAAACGTTTTTTGAAAACGTCTTACGGACTATAAAATTGGGGTGTTAAAAATACGTTATGCGATTGGAGTACCATATTAGATCTGACGGACTGCCCGATGAGTAAAATTACGATAGGATCAGAATAATAACTTTTATTTATGATAATTTCAATCATTGTGTTTTCGAATCGGGCATGCACGTCAACCAAATAGAACACGTAGCAATGAATAAACGGCATCAAATCTCCATTAGCATGAAAAGCCAACATAACTGCCTGGATTTAAATGGAATAACAATAGAGATCTAGTGGCCAAATTGATGAATCAGACTGCGATCTCAGAAATCATTAAACGATTCTACAAAAAAGTACTTGGGCAATACCGAAAAAATCGGAACAAAATATTACTTATAAATGTAGCACCTACTATAAAAACGGCAAAGGGACGAAGGCAGAGATGTAAACAAAAATAATATTCTAGGTCTATAAAAAGACTAGGCCAATATTGAAAAAGGAAATCAACTGCAATTTCTATAAAAAGACTAGGCCAATATTGAAAAAGGAAATCAACTGCAATTTTATAATTCTATGAAAAGTTTTATGAATTAGAGAGAGATTCACAAATGTATGCGCTTACAGATATATTCCATGGGTTTACAATTATTGAAGCATGTGAAAAGCTTAACCAATTCACGTGAGCCAGCCTATTTGAGGCCAAAGCGATGGTAATGGACAGTTGAGATTTAACTCGGGTATTTTGTGAGGTCTGGAGCATATTAATCTGATGTCTCGAATGTTTTTTTTTAATTATTTTTATTTAATATCGCTCAATAAAATCTTGTGAGGACGGAGCAACAAACGTGTTATACGAATTCATGATTTGGCTTTCGGTCGCAACCCAAATTGAGCTAAAAGAAGGGTAATGTCCATTCTAAAATTAATTGCCGATAAGACCAGAGCTTTTCTTGAACAAAATATTGCACAATGTTGAAAAAAATATCTTTCGAATAGGAGAAGGTAACATAGAACACAACACATTTTTTTTTACCTTGGAGTGAAAATGAGTGATTTCAGCGAAATAGAAGAGAGCATTGTATTGAATTACGTAACTCTAAACATAAAAAATGACAAAAACTGTAACACACAAAAATTTATGAAATAATAAAAAAAAAATTAAAAAATTCTAGGGTGCACAATTTACTCCCGCGCTGTTCAGGCGGGTTCCCTACCAAGCATTGGACCATCCCTTTATGTTCACAAATGCTTTGTCCACGTCCCACAGGCTCAATGAAAAATTCGAGAAAAAAACATCTTATCTAGACACACAAGGTGTGGTTTACAGCTAGTAGACGATGGGTACATAGCATAACATGAATCTAATAATATGTAATATCTTCTTTTTCAATATTATAATGGAAAAAATAACTAGAGTAATAGTGCAATATTTATTTTCTTATTTATAGGCAGTTACAACGCAATCTCTGTCCATATTTGTTGAACAAATTAATTTGTTATCTGCAAGTTATAGTGCATAACTCTCGACATTATTTTGAAATGAAACCCGCATTTGTCCAACATTTTCCCATATCATTTCAATTCTAATATGTGTCTGTGCAATCTTTTTAACATACATAACTACGTATTGTTTAAATTCAAACTAAAGAAAGTTTTTCCCATCAACCTGATAGCCGATGTCACAACAATGACATTTCAAACAACACAATATATATTAATATAATTTAAGTGAAAAAATCTATTCATAAATCTTTTTTAGTAGCAAATGAACATCTTTATTATTTATTTCATGAAAAATTAATATTTTTAAATTGAGTACATATTTTTCTCCCGCCATACTAGAGATGTTCCTGTGTTAATTTGCCTTTCACACCAATTTTTTTCTTGTCTAGTTATATATTTCCTCACATTTTTTTAATAATACGTGAGATTTAAAACAAAAACTTATTTCCAAAAAACAGTATTACATTGGTATTAAAAAATGTATGTATTTAATGCACCATTAAGCCTTTCCTAATATATTATTAGATTAAGAGAATTTTTAACATATCTTTAATTTTTGAGGTATGTTATGTTTGAAGAAAAATAATGTGTCTAGCACAATAAAAATGTGACCTACAATCATATGTTGCGAAGTTGTGTTGCAAAACTATGACATTTCGTTGTTTACCTGAGGAATGAAGCTGGTTATGGAGGGATAAATAAAATGATGTTGTATTCACAAATTAAGATCATTTACTATAGCTGCATACTATTTTGATTCACTGGTTAAAATATTTCCGCTGTATTCAAAGGGGAAATTATCATGAAAGAGTAAATGTTCCCCAAAAAATAAATGACAAAAAATATGAGGTTTCCAAAGTAATTCATACCAGAGTTAGTAAGTAACTAGTAAATCAATAATATATAGTAACATAACTCGCATATTTAATATCGCGTGCTTCCAAAAACTGGCTGAGGTTTTCCAAGTTTATAATTTTTACGCAAAATATGAAAATATGCAAATAGAAACATCCGTTATTCAAATGGCAAAAATATGTCACTATAAATTTGTCATGTTGTCATTTTCACTTGTTTAAAAAGTCTTTCGGAAAATTATGACAAATCATTTTAGGTCAGGTACCTACTCCTTCCATTTCTTATTTAATAAGTCAGGTGCGCCTCGTACGTCATACATATGTTTGGTAATGTTATAGTACCGTGAAAGCAAGCTTTTGGGTCCGGGTGGTAAAAACTATATTGATCCCTTTTTACGACCTGTTACTTGGAAAAACTCATAATTCATGCGTACATCTACACACACCTACATCTACATAACTGACCGGACAACTGAAGAATGTGCAAATTCATCACTCCTTTGAAAAGTCATTAAAAGTGATGAAAAACAAAACAAAACTTCGTTAAACAGGCTGCGTTAGGTTAGGTTATGGGCTATTTTTTGTCATTCTTAAAGACTTTTCAAAGGGGTGTTGAAATGCCACTTTGTTGAGATATCATGGCGCCATTTATACACATATCTATGCAGTCGGCCAAAATAGGAACCGACGGTAGTTCTCCTCCTGTATCCAATATTAAAACGTGGGCGTTGCTTGAAATGGCATCTCCTTTCCCAAATATACGTCCTTTAATCTCACAAAATTCCTCAAACCGGGATGACATGCACGGTTATCGAATCACTGAAAACTGAATTGAAAAATAAAACCTTACCTCCGAGCACGCAAAATGGTTTATTCTCCCCCGCGCTCATCAAATACACGAGCGAAGCAGCAAAGTGGGCAACAGCCAGACAGGCTACATGGGCCAGCTGGGGCCGTGCGCCCATCCGCTCCTCGAGCTCCCCAGACGTGGCTATGGCCAGTGCAGCTAGCGTCAGGAAGACTCCGGCCAGCGCGAGGGACGCGCTGTAAGGGCCGGCACGCAACTCGTCCTCGGCGAAGCTCTGTGCTGCGCGGGCACTGTAGCACCGCAGCAGGAGCGGGGACAGCCGCCCTGAGCGCCACCCCAGCTCGCCGCAGTGCTCGCCGGCGGGAATCTCGATTACACTACCCGAGGACGACTGGATCTAAAAGAAAAAGAAACCATTTTAATTGGTAATATTTTTCTGTCCTAACCTGCAACTATCAGCGGGATGCCCATTTGATTTTTTTTAACGTTCATTATCTACGGAAAAAAGATTTGTGGTAACTTTATTGTATTTTAATAAATTTATTAAGAATGGGTTATTTAAAAAATGTTAACAAATCATCAATTTACGTAAGTTAATTTTCTCCTTCTGTTAGGGTTATATTCAATTATTTCAGTTTTAAGAGGCCAATGGCCCATAATGATATAATAACAGAACTTAAATAGAACTTACACAAACGTGAAAATTATCTTAAGAAATTTGGTGAATTGTTAAAATTATTCGAAACAACCAGTGGCGGCCGCTGCCCTGAAAATGTTATGGTTCACTGACAATCCGCATTTATGAGATAACGATTACTAAGGAACATTAGGTAAAAATAATTCCACTAAGAGAAAGTCAATTCTAAGCGGTTTTCGAAGTGCGAAAACTTCTACATTTCGCTTTTTAACTAAAATTTTAATTTTTTGTACAAATTATTATTACAAATCTTTTTTCAGTACCAAGAAAATAAAAACGCAACACAAATTTGTCGTAAATAAAAATTAAATTTCAACCCAAAAAACTCTTTTTTTTTACAACGTTTAATTTATTTTATCTTATATTTCATTATAAACAGTATTTATAAACAATGTATAATCATTACGTGGGTAAAATTGTTGAGGTTACCTATAAAAAAAAATAATTCCTTAATGATATGCGTTTAATAATTTAAAACACAATTCAATAAAAAGCAAATATATGTAAAATGTAGGTACTTGCTTTACCTTTTGATTAAAAAAGAATTATTCAGTTTGGTTAAGTATTTTTGCCTTAAATCCAAATTTAAGTTTAGTATGATAAAGGCCGCGAAGCCGTCCGTGTGTCACCCCGCGGATAGCTTGATTTTTCATACATATGGCCGGCTTGACGCGCCAGCGATGTTTGAGATATTTGATACAAAAACACAATTCGTTCCGCTTGCTACCGGTCTGCACACGGGCAAAAGGCAAATTCGCGCGTAACTTTGAGAATTCGCTCTCCATTCAACATTCATATTAGACATTATATTGATAGGTGATATTTTTAATGAGATTCATAGATTTTATATTTTTCGGTAAGATATTTTAAAGTAATTTTAGGCGATATAATTTACTAGTGCTGCACACGAACACACTGTGCAACCAGCCGCCCTTGGAAACAACCCGTCCCAAGTTCCTTTTTAATGATTGTAAATTCCATTTGTGTCATGATTTAAATTAAATTAAAACATTCAATTTTTTTAAATTTCATTTTACTCGTAATTCATATCTTGATAGGAACCTTTGGCTCTGAAACACTTGTGTATTTTTTTATTAAAAAAGTGGTATGAACGTGAAGTAATTTTTTAATTTAATTAAAATTTATTATATTGTGTTTAAGTGAGTCGGGTAAGTTGATAAAAACGTCTTTCCTGGATATGATACTAACTAACTAACTAACTAACCATCACGCCGTTTCCCCGCAGGGGTAGGCAGAGAGGACGGACCGCCAAACAACTCGGTCCTGGCACACACTCTTTGCTTCACTCACATTCATACATCGTTTCATACATACTCTTCCAGGACAAGCCAAAAACCTATTAAATCAAATCAAGTGATTTGCACATTTTCATACTTTCAGTTATCGACGATGTACCCAACCTACATTAAATAAAAAAATTTTAAATTGCTTTAAACTGGGTTTGCATGTTGATTTAGCTGCCAATTTTAAAGTCCGTACAAACCGTGTTCCACGCTCGTACCGCTAACATTTGGGGGTAATAAATAAAATTATTTATGAAAAATAAAAAAGTTAAGACAAATTTCTTATTTTTGTGCGGCTTACAAAACATTCGTATAAACATACATTGTTTTCTAATTATTTCAACTGTTCAATAAATTACATTAATTTTGATTTTACACATTTTTCTTTGTTTATCTTTAAACGATAATTTGACATTTATTTATTTATTCTTAAATGTTTGATTGTACTTAGGTGTATTACATGACGTATTTCTTTTTTTTGCATTTTATTATTTTTCCCTATTTGCTACGCTGGCGTTTATAATTCCTAAATGAATAACAATTAGCATCACAATATGCAATGCAACAATCCAGAGGTACCGCCACCCCGGGAACCATTTATTGGATAACCAACACCCCTGCCTGGGTTACCCCAGGTAGTTCGCTACGTTTGGTGACTTAGCAATGGTGTCCGGGTTCAAGGGATGAGGTTTGTCTAGGTATTACACCATCCACTGCATGGCGGGCCAGATTGGTAGAAACTGCTTGAGGGAGTCTTTTTGACCTCTCCAGTCGAACTTTCTCGACCCACCGCCTTGCTCCGTAGTGGAAAGAATGGATTCATACGTCTGTCCTACCTGACTCAGATTCCTACCCACCCATCATATTTTTCTTTCCCAGAACTTCCTCTTCTTCCTTGCCCTAAAATGACCCCCCACAGATGTTGTAGGCCCCGAGGTAAATTGTTTCCCTCAGGGCCGCCTGAATCGAGTGAGACATATCGCGCAATCTGGGCAGGCTCAAGTTATGCCATAGTACCAACCTTTTGTTTTAACAGCTATTAACATTATTATTGAACTTATATGCATTTATTAGAACGGTAATCTGCAAATAATACGTGACTGTTTTCTTGTATTTTTCATTGGAATCTTCAAGAATAGATGCGAAGCTAGTAAGAAATACTGGATTTTAATTATTTATGGATATAATTATTCTCTGATTGAACTTATCGAGAAAACATTATCCTGTTTAACACTGTACGATTGTATGACCGTCTTCTCAATCACCTTGAACAACATTACCAACACTTCGCAAGTGACTGCATTAAAATCTCGTTGCTGTTTTATTATCTTCGTGATTAATAATCAAGTTATTTCATCCCTACTTACTTACTGCATGTATTATGAATAGATTAAAAATCCAAGATTTAACGGTACCCCTGTATGATATGAGTTTCTTTAAAGTGATTTTTTTAACCTCTCAAGCCTCGGGCATATTAGTCATAAGGTCAATATATTTCCGCTTTGCAATAAAATCCTTTGCAAAAAAAAAAAAAAGGAATATATCTGTAATCATATCAAAAAACTAAGAACTGTTTTGAAACGTAAGAAAATGCGTTTTAAAATTCTATAATTCGAAAATACATATATTTTTTTAAATATAAAGAATTAAATTAAATGCATGCTTTGAAAAATGGCTCACCTTACGTTTTTGTAACTAAAATTAGAGATAAGAAAAAAAATAAAAACACATATTTTATTAGAAAAATTAATGTTATAATTTAAATAAAATATCTAAATGAGTGTTATCGTTTGTTATCGTTTTGTCGTTTCATGTAAAAATAATTATTAAACAATCCACAAAATTTCATAAATTTGATTTCAAAACGGTTTTCGAACATTTTAACCATTTTGTGATTTTTAGGATTTGAATATAAAGCTTGGTGTTTTCGCTTTCCATCACCGTTTAAATCATTTTCTAACGTAATGGCAAGGGAGACGATTTCTATGAGATTTATCAGCGTTGTTCCCAAAAACAAACAAATTAGCTTGAACGGGTGTCCCATCGTGGCATTTTATATCGTCAAAATTGAGACCCCGTTTTACATCAAATTCTCAAAACAAAGCTTAATTTTAATGTTTGTTTGATCGCCAGTAAAATGTGTTAATATCATATTTAAAGTCACATGTGTCAATGAATAAGTGATGGGAATAATCGAAATATATTGTTATTCGAAATGTAACTACTTGAAAGACGTTTCGAAAAAATCGAACCTGTAGGTACTGCCAAGATGTTCCGTAACTCTTCGATAATTTTTATTCTAGTTTAGCATAAAGTTACTATTAGTAAGTACCTTCCAAGTATTTTTCTGAAAGCAAGTTAAATTATTTTTTGCGATTGTTGTACATACGCTTACCATTTCTAATTACTAAATTTGCACTACAAACAACATGCCTGCAGGTAAAAACAATAGCTTGAAATTCAAATTGAAACGACGGCCGGCGTAGGCTAGCGGTAAGGCTCTTGACTCGCAATCCGAAGGACACGGTATCGAATCCCGGAGTGGCAAATAAATCTGATTTGATTAATTTGTGTTATTCATAATTAATTCATTTAAAATAATATACAGTATATTTGCGCCACATTCCAGAGTGTAAGCTGCTCTCTGAATGGTTCAATTCTGAATGGTGGTCCTACACCAGAAGAGCTATTCTCTATCTTTTGTGAGAACGAGATCGTTCTCCCGCGAGATGTCCTGTCAGATTTGTGTGATTTTCTACAGCTGTTAAATGAATAAATAATCATGCATACTTGCAGGAATTCGTGTTTCAAACGACCAAAACTAAAATAGTGACAGCTCACAGCTGAAAAGCCGTAGAAAAAACGTTGCTTGAAATGGCTTTAGACATGTTTGGTGACCAGATCTGAATAGACAGGTACTTCCCCACCTTCCTTTTCCCCATCTCCTTCTTCTCCCCACTACCTTCAGCCTCACGACATACCCCAATTGGGAATGCCATAGCCTCACTGGCTCCAGTCGGGAGCAGTTGGGACTCTTGTGCGGTATTCATATAAAAAAATATTTAAAAAATCGCACTTACTTTTAAAAAGTTTGCACATCTTGTTACTTGTTTTCCTGAATTTAATGTTATTTTTAAAGTGATTTCGTGCTTTTGTGATCTCGCTTTAATAAATAGTAGTTTTAAATGATTTAGCGTGAATCAATCAAAAACTGGTTTATTAAAATTATCTATGAAGGTGCCTTCTGTACTCTCTTGAACTGCAATGAGGCCATTAAATATCAGCATGACAGCAACGTAAACCGATTTCTTATTAAAGACGTATTTAAAACACGTTCTCAAAATGTCATTTGGTCGAATAACGAACATTTGAATAATCGTGTCATTAAATAACGATGTTATGCAATTTGTCCATGATTTTCAGTTGTTCTCTAAAAGAAATTTCACAAATCGGTCTGAAAGATAGCTGAATTAAAATGTAGACCACAATTTCGGTTTAGCTAACGTGACCGTGCGCAATTTTCGCTCAATAGAAAACTGCTTATTAGTAGGCACTTAAAATTAAGAAATCGATTTGTAGGACTGTGTAAGACCTAAGTTCATTAATCCCGCTACGTACTGAATTATTGAAAATTTTTGCACGTCATAATCAACTACTCATTCACAAAATGTGTGATCAAAATATTTTATTTATTTATTTATTTATTTATTTATTTATTTATTTATTTATTTATTTATTTATTTATTTATTTATTTATTTATTTATTTATTTATTTATTTATTTATTTATTTATTTATTTATTTATTTATTTATTTATTTATTTATTTATTTATTTATTTATTTATTTATTTATTTATTTATTTATTTGTTTATTTATTTATTTATTTATTTATTTATTAATTTATTTGTTTATTTATTTATTTATTTATTTATTTATTAATTTATTTACTTACTTACTTACTTACTTACTTACTTATTTATTTATTTATTTATTTATTTATTTATTTATTTATTTATTTATTTATTTATTTATTTATTTATTTATTTATTTATTTATTTATTTATTTATTTATTTATTTATTTATTTATTTATTTATTTATTTATTTATTTATTTATTTATTTATTTATTTATTTATTTATTTATTTATTTATTTATTTATTTATTTATTTATTTATTTATTTATTTATTTATTTATTTATTTATTTATTTATTTATTTATTGATTTCTTTATTTATTTATGTATTTATTTATTTATTTATTCATTCATTCATTTATTTATTTATTTATTTATTTATTTATTTATTTATTTATTTATTTATTTATTTATTTATTTATTTATTTATTTATTTGTTTATTTATTTATTTATTTATTTATTTATTTATTTATTTATTTATTTATTTATTTATTTATTTATTTATTTATTTATTTATTTATTTATTTATTTATTTATTTATTTATTTATTTATTTATTTATTTATTTATTTATTTATTTATTTATTTATTTATTTATTTATTTATTTATTTATTTATTCATTTATTTATTTTTATTTATTTATAATCGGGAAATCGGCAGCTTACATTTTTTTCAGTTTGTACATGTTTGTATTGTCAAAATAAAACCAATTATGGATTTCCTCCTTGTGACTTTACCTCTGATCAAACAGCATAATAAAAAATTAGAAATTATAAAACTTATAATAAAGGAATATGAAACCAAAAATTATATAAAACAAAAAATTGTATAAAACTTAAATTTACATAAAAAATAAAAATATAATGATAAAGTCCCTCCAGAATTAAATATTAAAACGTGCAAAATGTCTTACATCGGTTCAATAATATAATAACTAAATGATTGATTAGCTTGGGTAGGGTGGAGTCTGAAAAACTATTAAATTATGTCACTTAAAATTTTACGTGTGCGCTTATTAATGGCATATTTTGCAAAAAGTTATTGAAAAAAAAAATTACAGAATAAATTTTAACTGCGTTTGATTCCTTAGAACGGTGAATCTGTCTAACTAGGAACTAATATCGACCTACAAGACATAATAACACATTTTAAAATATTTTCTGTTATTATTCAATATTATTTATTATTACTATGTTACTTTTCATATATAAATTAATGTAATTTAATGTAATAAATAAAATTAAAATAAACAAAAGAACGGTTCCTATTTTACAGCGTAAAATAAATAAAAAATTCTCACAAAACAAATTAGAGCGTTTAATTCAGGTTAATAGAGGAATTACCAGTTTTACTTTGACGTCGTGATGTGCTTCAATAATGCCTACATGCATAGGGTCTGCAATGCCTCTACAATGTTCACAGAAGGGAGGGTGCGTTCACTCCCCGCCTTAATTCGCCAGACTATCCAGCTTCTGGGGCAGAACACCTAATTCAACCAACGTCATTGTCATGACTGCAGTGGGTCAGCTCTTCCCTCAATGAGCTGTGGATGCAGATGAAGCGACGTCCATAAATATGCGAGTATATATAATTTACTTTATTTTATTACCTTTCCATTTTTATTTTTATTTTCATGTAATTCTATTCCTATATAAATATTATCTTCCTAGCTGCCGGTATAAAAGCTGTAAAAAAACTTGACACTTAATTATAATAATAAATTAGCGGATTTGAGAAATCTTTCTTCAAGTTTTCCAATAATACTTTACCAAACCGTAAGTCAGTTTCGATTTTAAGACGGCAAAAACTGATGTAAAAATTGACTGTTTCTACTTAAACAATCAATATTTTTTAATCAATGTGGAAGTTATCTCCACATACGCAATATGTGGAAATTAATGTAATGTTTATAAATTGTGTGACAAATGAAATAAATATTTTTTTCATTCTGAAAGACGTTTAAGAATTTTTTTTGTACATTAACTCCACACAGGAGGCCCTGAGGGAAATCATTTCCCGCAACATCTTTGAAGATGCCGTGTGGAGGGTGTTTTCGAGGAGATGAAGGAGTGACTAATGTCAACCGTGTACAAATGTTGGGCGCGTGTTTGGCGTGTTTCCCGACTATGCACCGGTGCCGAGGGGATCAATGACGCTAGTTCCTCGGAGCATCTTCCATTGTAATACCGGTAGAACAAGGACAGCATTCCCACCTGACGCCTGTGCTCTAAAGATTGCAATCCGTTTGTTAAGTTAGGAGAATCTATCAAACGGACCGCCCGTTATTATAATAGACTTTCGTTCCTGCCGTCAATTTCAAATTAAAATAATTGAATGTCGACATATTGTTGTCAGTGATGCAGAACCTTTTCAAAGTGATATTAAAGCTTGTCTTATTTTTTTAGAATCATTTTAGAATCATTTAGAAACGTAAAATCACCTCAAGGGCTCAAAATTAAATATCTCTACACTGTAGAGGCCTGCTGAAAGACCGCCATTCAGAAACGAAACGTTGCTTGAAATAGATTTAGCTATATTTGATGACAAGGTCTGAATAGTCAGGTACTTTCTATCCTTCCCCTTAATAATAATAATAATAATAATATTTGGATTACTTGTATAGCGCCGTTTTTGTGAAAAATCACCTCAGGGGCGCCCCTCTTATCCTCCCCACTCCCTCATGACATACCGCAATCAATGGTCTCACTGTATTACTGCAGAAGGGAGTCTCAAGTGGTAAATTAAAATTTTAAATGGCGAAAAAACCATTTTTCCAAATGTTCACAAATTACGTACGGATACTAAATATCTTTATGGTAAAAATGATGGAAAAGAGGATTGTAAAAAAAAAAAGAAATTGTAATTTGACGAGTTTTCGAAAAACTAAAATTTAAGTAACACGCTAAAAATTACTCCGCACCTAAAGTGCATTAGGTAGGTCAAATAGGTGTGTACCAAATCAATACAAATAAATAATGGAGATAATTAATATGACGAATATATTTTTTTTATCATCTTTTATCAAATTTTTCTGCAATGTATAATATGTTCAATTAATCTGCATTTAGCACGCAGACCGTGGGTTGCACGTCACAGTTATAAACACCGCTGATATTACTTTTTGCACCCACGCTCAATTAAACTCACTTACAGGCTTGGACTTGGAGGTTAAGGCCCCGTAACCGCTCTCGAAAAGAAGAAGATGGAGAGATATGTAATTACGAATGTTGGAGAGAGCGCGCTAATATTTAAATCGATAAAATTGAAGCGAAAATTACGAAAAAGCTTAATAAAACATGACTCGTTTAAAATAGAGCAAAAATCTCGTGGTATCAGTATCATTTAAAGAAACATTGTGAATTTTTTCACAAATATAACTTGTAAAATAATAGAAATAGACTTGTGTTAAATAATTTTCGGTGCATACTTTGCGATTTTTTTCTATCGAGGGAATTTCGTATAATTTGCGTTTCGGCGTGGAACGTATTAGATATTATCCTCAAAAATAACATATATTTTTTTAAGAGCTTAAAAACTTCAAATGTTTAAGAGAGATATGTAAGAAATCGGTCGAAATTCGAATAGCGGCGGCTTAATAACATATTTTTGTTGTTTTGGAAAGGTCAAATAATATTAAATGTATAAATTTAATTACCTGTATATTTTTTAAAACTAAAATAAATTTCGAATGTATAAATTTAATCACCTAATTACATAGATATTTTATAAAACTAAAATAAAAATTCGAATACCGCACATTATAATAACCAATAGACCGGTCAGTGGCTGAGTTGGCATCGCTTTGGGTCCCATCCAGGCGTCACGTGTTCAATCCCTCGGCTGGCTAAGTCCTCCCGATGGAGGAAAAAATGGAGGAGGAAATGAGGGAAATGAGAGGAGGAAAATGTTGCCTGTATCGTTCATGGCACAAACAACATTATCCGCTTACTGTGGTGGTAGTAGGAGATTTTCAAATATTTTTGGGTTATTCGTAACCCGGGAATGTTTGTCTTTCTTTTAAAAATACATGGATGGAAATCTTTTTTTTTTAATGGAAATCTTTTAGAATTGCTTAATAATGGAAACCTTTTCAAATTTTCTTATATTTTATCTGTTTGTCTTTGCTTTAATATATCACCCCTTATTATTACAATGTACATTTCCAAAATTTCGTGTCACTTTGTTGTAAATTGGACGTAAGTTCGTTAACAAATAAATAAAACATAATATCAGCTTAACCGGCTGCTAGGCGAGTAGACAAAAGCGTCGGATTCCCACCCAGGCATCACGAATTCAATCCTTTGGTATTTAAATCTTCCATTATTAATATTAGGTCCCTGGCCGGGGACTCGGTCTCCCCCCGACGTTGGGGCCCGTTTCGTAGAGGCCCGAGTCTCTCGGGCCTCTACGAAAGTCCGGCCCTGCCCACAGAGAACATTATACGTCACCATGCTTAGTATATGGTCCATTCAATAAATAATACAAAGCACCGTCGTTACTGCATCGCAATGAGTTAGTTTATCACTTGGTAATTCAATTAAGCGTCATTGCATTGAATTTATTATTATATCTAGTAGGTTCTTTTATAATTATGAACGTTCTTGGAATTGCCAGTTACAATTACAGACCATTACATAATAACAATTCATTATATTATTTGGGTGGGTATACTAGTCGCACAGTTGTACGGTGGGCAATTATTCCGTAATAAACTGTTAAACCATATTTGAAACCAGAAAACCAGAAAATATTGTCTAAATTTAAGTATCCGCACAGCTTTTCTGTCTGGAATTTTCAGGTATAACTTTTCACTACTCATGACCCGACGCCATGATAGAGGTTCGTTGTGATTTTTGGGAGCTATTTTCAAATATCTGTAATTATATAAAAGACAATACTTCATATTGTATATTTCATCATTTTCAATCCACATGTGGGCTAAAGTGATAAATAAAAGATTTAACATTTTTCTCAGTCTTATTTCAACACTAGCAATGTGTAGGTTCAGCCGGAGTGGGCTCTTGAATTTGGGTTATTCGCGGGAAGCGGATCCTACTTCTACTCCTTTTCAAATCGACTACTCCCAGAAAACCCGGTCCAGTACTCAGACCCAAATCCAAAACTCGGTGCCGGACTCGAAGCCTGAACCCGAATGCCTCCACTGGCGTCCCCGTGTCCGCGATCCGAGCTATTCGCGAGTCGTGAGGGTTCTTATGCGGGTTCGAGTTCTTGTGCGGGTTCCGGCTCCGACGTCCGGCTCCAGCTTAACCCGTGCGTCCCGGTGGCCGCGTACCAGATACCCAATCTGCACCCAAGAAATCGAACCCGGGACCTGCTTCTAGAATTCGAGTGCTTTTAAAAAGAAGCACGCCTCGGAGGCCTCCGGAAAAACGCAGAACTCACCCATCTCTATTTACCACTGGTGCAAAAATAAAATAAAAATAAACATTTCACAATACTCCAAACATTTTATTAATTTTGTCTTCATAAATTAAATTTTACAATTTGAGTTTTACTCATTAAGTTAAAAATAAATAAATAAATTTTAATAATAGCCCAAAAAAAAGTTTTTCACAAAAATTATTTGTCTATTTTCAGCTAAAATTTTGTCTTGTATTTTATATTTATTTTATTTTTTATTATTTTACAGATTATTTAGGAGTTTTGTTACTTCGACATTCTCAAAATTTGGGAATATAGTTATATTTATAATTTCTTTCCAACATTAAATCATTATGATTATTATCATTTCTTTCCAACATTGAATCATTATGATTGGAAATCTTTGAACCCGGACTTAGAAGGCTTTGCAAGTAAGCCGACGAAAATTAACCCACACATCTCAGTTTTTTATAACAACTCGATTACTGAGGTGAGACAACTACGGGTAATAACTAACGTCAAAAGAAATAAGAAATATGTTATGTATGATAAGTAAGATTTAAACAAATGTCCAATGACGTAATAATTTCATTCAAATAATCATTTTTGAGACCGCTAAGCCCAGTAATGCATTTTATTTCATCGAAAACTTTATTTTTTAATTCATTTTCATACTTAGGCTTCTGAGCTAGTATTGTAGTTAAACGCACACGGGGCCTTTAAATCAGTTGGCAACTCAAGTTGTTCTTCTATGCATTTCACTGACGATCCGCACACGATGCAACTTCTCAAAAACCCGTGTTTGACGTCAACGCAACCGAGTATCTTGCAAGTCGCCTTGTTAGTCGCCTTGTTAGCTTTGTTAGTCGTCTTCGCGTTGCAGTGAAAGTTTTTTTCGAAAATTTTGCGCCATGTTCGAACAAGAAAAAAAATTGGTTAAGTAGGTTGAAAAATACATTTGCATTTATGATTATAGATTTTCTGATTGTGCACGAAATATAAGAAAAAACGATCGTCCTGCTGTAGTCATAACCAACACCTCTGCCATAGGTCACCCCAAGTGGTTCGCTACGTTTGGTGATTTAGCAGGGGTGCCTGGGTTCATGGGGTGAGGTTTGTCTAGGTCTTGGAGGCGGATGACCAGGACACACTGAACCCCAGATTCCTACCCACCCCTAAACCCTTTTCCTTCCCAGAACTCTCCTCCCTTTCCTTGAAAAAAAACCCTCCACACAGCATCCCCAAAGATGACATAGGCCCTGAGGGAAATAATTTTCCTCAGGGCCTCCTGTGTGGAGCTCATGTAAAAAAAAAAAAAAAAAAGTTCCCTTGCTGCAACGAATGTTTTGCAGTTCTTTTCTTTCAGTAAAAGTTTAAACCCAAAATCTTCTTTAGCCTATGTTGGTACTAATAATAAGAAATGGCGTCTTCATCATTTAATTTTGTTTGCATTTTTGATTATTGCAATGAGACAATAATGGCACCGCGCACTTTTTTGAACGATAATTACCTATGGAAATCATAAAACTTTAGTCGCGTCGTGTGAGAAGCCGTCGCCGCTTGCCATTGTTATCGCCAACCCGTTTTGGTTTGGTTTCGGTTTAATTGTGTGCGGAGGTCAGCCACAGCATTCATTAACTTACTTTTTTTGTAATTCGTGTGCAAAACGAATAATATTTTTATTTTATATTTTTCAACGTTCCTTAACACAAATGTAATGCAGTTTATGTAATAATTATCAAACTAAACAATATTACAACACTCAGACCTGGCAGGTCCAATAATACACTAATTAAATAATCCACCATTACAAATTTCTCACTCGAAAATTGGTCAACCCTCAATCTGCAGACTTTAAAATTTGATTATCTTTAAAATCAAATGCGTAAGCCACAGCTCTATGGAGATCCGGACGTCTTTTTATAACATAATACAAGTTTTTTTTAAAACCAACGTCAAGAATGACTCGAATATACTATGCGAACATGAATACTTATATATTTTTTTATTTGATATATTTTCAAATTCAATCACTACCTCCGGAAGGAACTTATAATATGTGTATATACCTGACGCTCTTCTCACTTAGAGCTTCTTTGTTATTATTGTATCATTCACCTGCTTATGCATTATAATTTATGTGTGTACATATATACGTAAGTGTGTATGTATGTATTTACTAATATTTGATCTTGATCCTCCTTGTTTTATGTACCTACTTGTAATTTAATTTATTATTATAAAATACAACATACTAATAATATTGAGATGAATTTTCGCTCACCTTTAATTGGAATCATCGCTATGATCATATTCAAATTTAAAATTAGAGTAATTATTATAATGTGATGTATTCTGTTGGCGAGCCAATAAATAAAAATAAATAAATAAATAATTTATGTGATAAATAATAATTTTTGTTCTGGTGCACCAGAACCAGAACAAAAATGGTGTTCGATATAAAGTTTTTAATTCCTCCATAATCCTACCCAGTATGAAATGCAGAAATTATACGAATAAACTGTGCATGTTCAGTCTTCCTTTGATAATATGATATCTAGTAAATGGTGTATTTAAAGCGTTTGAATTCTAATGCGCTCGACTCCCTGTAAAAATGAATATGAAATTCAAATATTAAACATCCCTTCGGGGCATTTCGAATGCAAAAGCAAACAACATATTATCCTCGACATTCCATCAAAGGTTGCTTTGCTTATAAATAAACTACTAAAATTATAATCAGTGACTACGAGTAGTCACTGACATAGTAGTCACTGACTACTGTATGCTTTGTGAAATTCTATTTTGTACATTCTTTGTAACTTTTTTTTGTACTCTCCGGGATCATTTTGAAAGTTTAGTTTGTTGGGTTAGATAATATCTAATTAGATAATATCGATTTTAGATTTTCACGGCAAAAAGCATTTTCGCTCTTTATTTTTGGTGTGTTATGCCGTGTTGCTACCTCCTTCTTTAGTCAACGTTTCGGACAGCGTTACAGTGTCCTCGTGATTTACCCCGATGATGGATACTGTAACGCTGTCCGAAACGTTGGCTAAATAAGGAAGCGGCATAACACCCCAAAAATAAATAGCGAAAATATGTTAGGTTAAGTTATTTAGGTTTGATGAGGATAAACTTGGTGGTTCTTACATAATTTTAAAAGCTGTAGAAAATCACACAAATCTGACAGCACTTCTCGCGGGAGAGCGATCTCTTATCACAAATTTTAGGGAATAGCCTCTCACGGCAGGTGTGTGATAATACAATTTTTGTGATATTTTTAACTAACGTTTCGTTCATGCCCGTTATTTGGAAGTCATACATGATTTAAAATAAAATGTAAGAACTCGAAAATAATATTTTGTAGAAACAAATAATAAAACATAAGAAAGAAGAAAAAAACGCATTTAAGTAAAAATAAAACAAAGCACATATTGGCAAAGATTAAAAATAAAAAGAATTAAAAAAAATTTAAGAAGATTGAAATAAAAATTAAAAATATTAAAAAGTATGATTAGAAAACGTGTACACTTATACCAATTATTTTATGTAGATAAATGTTAACGCAGTTTAATCATGGTAGATATTCATCTAGAAGAATACATATATGGTTACATTGTTAAATTTAAATTTAGAGATATGAATTAAATTGGAAAAAGATGTGACAGAGCAAACATTTTTTTAAAAGTGTTCGTTATCTATGTTTTCTCTGGGTGCCAATGTACTCGCGCATATAACTGTTTTTTTTATTTTATTTTTGTTATTATTAAATCAATCATTTTATTGACATTTAGATGGTTTGTAAACAGTTACCTAACATGCAGGTACTTCAACTGAACTACGGGTAAACAAATTAAAAATAAGTTATCCAGTTATTTCCGCACCTTGTTTATCTTGGAGAGTGAGTGACGTGTTTTGATTTGCACAAAAATTTACAGTTTTATTCCGAGACTGGTGACACTTGACCATCAAAACAAGAAAAGGGTTTTTAGAAAAGGGTGTTTAGAAAAGGATTTCGAAATATTCTGTGCAAAGCCGCAGCAAACCATTGGGGACCAGGTATTCTGTCAATGAAAGTCTTTTAGGGGATTTGAGGAGAAGGGCACGCGGGAGAGGAAGGGGAGGCTGAAGGGGAACGGGACTAATGGGAAAGAATACGCAGAGAGAAAAAAATTCTTATTAAACCGCCGCTACCCGAATTTCTACCGATTTCTTGCATATCTCCCTCGAACATTTGAAGTTTTTTAGCTCTTAAAAAAATATATGTTATTTTTGAAGATAATATCTATACATTCTCCACGCCGAAACGCTAATTATGTGAAATTCCTTCGATAGAAAAAAATCGCAAAGTATGCTCCGAAAATATTTATTTTCACGTCTGTCTCTATTATTTAACAAGTTTTATGTAAAAATTCACAATGAATGTTGTTTTAGACAACCCCCACGAGATTTTTGCTCTATTCTAAACGAGTCGTGTTTTATTAAACATTTTCACAATTTTCGCTTCAATTTTACAGTTTTAAATATAAACGCGCTCTCCAACATTCATAATTACTAACATATCTCTCCATCTTCTTCTTTTCGAGCAAGGATACGGCGCCTTAAGTGGCATAGCAACGCATGCCGGGAACTCTAGTACTGAACTGCCTAAAGGCTGTTTTCTTTTAAAACCACTTTTTTATACCTTTAAACAATCTTGCTATGATGGAATTATCCAATTGTCGAAATTCATCCTGAATTTTGGTGAACATCACACAAATTGAAAATAGGAAAAACTTTTAAGGAAAATTAGATTTTAAGGACTTCGCTGTGTCTATTTTTGTCTTGTGTTTATCAATGACTTTTTTTTCTTTTTTCAATGATTTTTGCTTTCTCTTGTCTTGTGTTTACCAACGATTCACGTATGATCTTTTTACTCAATAATTGTTTAAGAACGAGTAAATTTGCTTACTTTAACATTTCCACTTGCAGTGAAATAGAAGGAGCTGGAGTTGTCTGTTTCCTCTAGATGAATCCCTCTCGCCGTGGTACAAGGGGGAACTTTTCCTGACATTAGGAAATACTCCACCTCCACCACATCGTCGAAGAAATCAAACTCCGTCCTCTGCAAGACAAAAAAGCAAGTACATTAGATAAAAAAAAGTATGTATTTAAAAAAGGTGTTATTCACGCGTGGTAGAAGTAAACTTTCAAAAACCAAAGTAGACAAGAGTGGGGAAGCTACGAAGCACCGCACAAAGAGGAAATCGATTATGATCTCATTCTCTCGCAGGCTAAACCCTATAGATCAGTGGTTCTTAACCTTTTTGGAGGTACTGAACCCCCTACCAGTTTCATTTGCATTCACCGAACCCTTCTTAATTGGAAAGCGGGGCGTGTCATCAGTGGCGGCGATTACCACAAGGGGGAGGAGCGTAATGGGATAGATAGATGACACCCAAGAGGATATTATCACGACTATACTTACTACAACGGAGGGGGGGTGGGTGCAACGGGATAGGATGGGGTGGGATGGGATATGGGATAGTGACAATATTCTTCGTAATTTTTTTTCGGGCTGTGTCTTGTTGCGCCGAACCCCTGAGACTGACTCACAAAACACCTGGGGTTCGATCGAACACAGGTAAAGACACAGACCACTGCTATAGATGTATGTGTTTGTCTCTTTTTAGTGGTGCTTTATCGAATCATCGAATTTCAAATCACAAAGGTGCTAAGGAAGTTATCACTTCAATATCTTTATATGCACCTCAAAATATGTAATCGACTTGTTTCGAAGCCAATAGTTTTTTTCGTCAGAATAATACACCTTGAAAAATCAACTACCTTCCGTATTCAAACTATTTCCATTCGGAAATAATCCCGCCGACAGTCGGGCGGACACCATAGCATGTCTCTTGTATTTGAATATCTTTGAGTGATATCAACGCAAGCCATTAGTAAATTATTGCCAAAATAGTGCAATATATTATTTTTCATTTTATTTGGGGCTCTAAGGATTTTAGTGGCTTACGCGAAAGTGTGTTATTTTATCATCACAAACCGGTTTGTTTTTTTTTTTTATGTGAATACCTCACATGAATCCCAGCTGTTTCCGTCTGGAGCCAGTGAGACAACGGCACCCCCAATTGAAATATGTTGTGAGGCTGAAGGTAGTGGGGAGGGGAAGGAGATGAACTGAGTTTCATTGAAAATCCAATCAACATTTATGTCCCGAGGCAATATTTTTTTTTTTACACAATACCGCACAAGAGTCCCAACTGCTCCCGCCTGGATCCAGTGAGACTATGGCATCCCCAATTGGGGTATGTTGTGAGGCTGAAGGTAGAGGGGAGGGGAAGGAGGTGAGGAAGAGGAAGGTGGGAAGTAGCTGGCTATTCAGATCTGGTCACCAAACACGGCTAAAGCCATTTCAAGCAACGTTTCAATTCTGAACGGTCTAGTTTTTTGTGATTTTGTTATGTAATCGAGTGTGAATAAAGGTGAAGGGGGATTAATGCCTTCTTTGACTAGTGGAGAATCATGGCGACGAATGACACCATTTTTAGAATTTATTTTACTTAAGGCGAAGCGAAGTAACTAATGCAAAATCTTGTATTTTTGGTTTGAAAATTAGATCGCTTAAAATATTTTAGATGCTTTAATTAAATATTGTTAGTAAAACGCATATTGGCCTTTGAAACAATCTAGACTTTTTTTTATAAGCCCAGAAAAAATTAAGTTTCACACCTATAAAAATTTGCTCAAAATTTCAAAAGCTCCTACTAGCGAACCAATTTTTGGTTATGGTTTTATTGTATAATGTGAAATTTAAGTTTTTTAGAAAATGATTGTGAAAAATTTTAATTTTTGTAAAAAAAAAATAAAACAGGTTTTGTTGGCGATGATATTTTTGACATACATCAATACAAAACAAGCAGCTGGTATAAGCAGGATTTTAAACCTTTTTACTATTTATATGACCGGTTAGTGGCTGAGTGGGCATCGCGTTTGGATCCCACCCGGGCGTCGCGTGTTCGATTCCTCGGCTGGCTAAGTCTCCATCTCGACACAAGCAACATTTTCCGCTTACTGTGGTGGTAGTTGGAGATTTTCAAACATTATTGGATTATTCGTAACCCGGGAATGTTTGTCTTTCTTTATTAATTTTTTTTTTTTTAATTTTTAAAAATTTCAAAAATGAGGAATGTAATTTTTAGCGAACCAATATACCACACGACGCGGTGCATCGTCTTAACACTGTCTAATATATGTGCATTTATGTCACAACAGTGTTTAATTGTGCTAAATCGTAAAAAAACAAAAATAATGGAAAACGTTAGTCGAATTTTTCCCCGGCCTGATAAATTGAAGGTGTTGCAGAGTCACAGGTATTTTGGGAACCCCATACGAGAGGTGGCTGCCAAATTCTACCGTGGGCGTACTTGCGATTTGTAAAGGGTTAGCAATTGTGTTCTTTTGATTGATGTTCTCAATCCATTAATGAATTAGGACTCGGTTTCTTATATTATAGACTTATATTGCAAGTTCAATGTACACCTAAAATTAATCAAATCTTCACGTGATACAGACTAGAGCCTGGTTGCGAACTAAAATGAAATTTTAACGTTTAAAAGGACTATAATAAAAAAATAAAAAAATATTTAAAATCCATTTCAAAGTTCAGAAACAGGATTTGATATACCAGCACAGATCCGTGAAAAATCACGGGATATTATAATTGTAGGATTTGTGAAACTCAAAGTATTTACAAAATATCACAGCCTATCACACAGAGACGATCAGAAATTTACTTTTCGAATAAAAACCGTTAGCAAATTTTAAAAATCATTTGTGATTCGGATTTAGATCTCTCAAAAATTTTTACCACAAAAATACACATTTCAAATATATAATTGTTAGGGGCCATCCATAAATTACGTCACACGAATTTCATGATTTTTTTACCCTCCCCCCGTCCCTGTCACACATCGTCACATTTTTGAGACACCCTCCCCCTTAGTGTGACGTCACATATTTTGCAATTTTACGTCTAAAAATAATCAAAATAGTAGTTAAAAATTTATTTTTATTCAAAATATTTAGATTTTTACATGTGACGTCACAGAGCTGATGACCCCCCCCCCCCCCCCCCATACCCCTTGACACACAATGTCACACTTCTCTACTCCCCTCCCCCCCCCTCCCCTTAAGGCGTGACGTAGTTTATGGATGGCCCCTTATTACAATACAATAAATTTGTAATTTCACATCACGCACATCATCATAGAAAACCTAAATAAGTAAGAGGATAAATAATTTGTTATTCGAGGTAAGTTGTGGTTAAACAGCAGTAAGTTACTCATACGTTGAAGCTATATTTCCGTATACTAAAGTTTCATTTGATTTGATTCAAAATTTCTAAAAGCTGGTCCCGTAGGGGAATGGCCCCAAGATATATTATATTATTATTTGTGTAGGACAACTAGGGGCCAATAAACTTCGCTATTTGTATTTGACAATACACAACTACAATTGACTTCTGACTCCGTACCATAATGTACTTCATTACGTTAATAGATTCTTGAAGACAAACATAAACCTTTTTTGTTTCCATGGAGAGAAAACAACACTCACTCGTACGTACCTTACTAAATCATGACAATTCGCACGTAAAGTAATTTATTGTAATTAACGTTCATCTCTAATCATTTTTTTATCTGATATATTATTATGACCAATGTTTTTAAGTATGTACAAAAAACTGTTAATACACTATTATTTACGTACGTGTTTTTTTACCACTAACGAGTGTACATTCCAGTGCAGTGGTGTGCCGTTCATTATAAATGATTGTTTGCAGGTTACTAAAAAAAAAACACGATGCAAACGCAATGGGATATTTTTCAAAACAACGAATACCGTTAGAAATGGGTGGAAGATTTAAAGTTTTTTTTCTGATTATGATCATTGTACTAAGAATGCGTAAATTTAATATTTTCATCATTATTATTGATTTGAAAAAACTGCACATTTCGAAATGGTTCCAACTGGCTACAACGTCATTATGACATAGAAACCGCCACTGGTTGGTAAGATGGCTATCACCGATGCTCGCCGCAGTGACGTCAAGGTCGCCGAATTCATAATTAAAAACGAATATGTCCATTTAGTGGCAAATCTAAAATCGCACATTTTAAATCGTTTAAAATTTATTCGTCATAAAAATACGTACACTATCGAAAAATGTTTCTTTATTTTTGCAAGAAAAAAATAGTGAAAATACCCTATTAATTACAAAATTATTTATATTTTAAGTACCATATTTTAATCATTCATAAAAACAATATTACATACAGCGTTGGATATTCTTTATCAAAAATTATGATAAATAATTAGCTGTTTGCGGCTTTCTTCAAAAATCTTTGCTTTGTTTAAAATGAAACGACTTAATGTCACAACATTTTGTGGTTTATTTAGATTTAAAACAGCCTTACACATTAGGGCGTAGTATCTGCGCTCGAAAAGAAGAAGATGGAGGGATATGCAATTACGAATGTTGGAGAGAGCGCGCTAATATTTAAAACTATAAAATTAAAGCGAAAATTGTGAAAATGTTTAATAAAACACGACTCGTTTAGAATAGAGCAAAAATCTTATGAGCGTTGTCTAAAACAACATTCAAAGAAACACGTGATTTTTTTTCATACACATAACTTGTTAAATAATAGAGACAGACGCGAAAATAAAAAAATTTGGAGCATACTTTGCGATTTTTTTCTATCAAGGGAATTTCATATAATTTGCGTTTCGGCGTGGGGATTGTTTAGATATAATCTTCAAAAATAACATGTATTTTTTAAGAGCTTAAAAACTTCAAATGTTCAAGTGAGATATGCAAGAAATCGGTAGAAATTCGGGTAGCAGCGGCTTGATCCCATAGTGTGTTTCAACCCCTATAATAGTTATAACCCCGTAGTGCAGCTTAAATTTAATAAATATCTCAACACCAAATATGAAATTGAAAATTTTATTTGAAATAAAAGACAAACTTCTACAATAGCAACATTTTTTACTTTGGAATTTTCATTGACGGTAATGAAATACATTAAAAACTTATAAAACCTAGCTTTACACGCTGCAAACTGCAGTGCAAATTGTTTCATTGGACTGCAAATTTAGCTAGCCACGCTATAGAGGTTTAAACAAGTAATATTTTAGTTATGTTAATACAAAGATATTAAAAAAACACAATTGTTTACCATTATTTTTAGGTTATTTTTTTTTGTTTTTTTCTGGGATTCAGCTAAATAATCGATAAGTCCTTGAATAGCTGCCCTCAAAAACACATCTCCACTCCTTCCAGTAGTCTGCTGTCCCCTACCAGTTCCGTAAGCTCAAGTGTAGGTATGTAGTATTGTCTTCCACACATCCAACCACCTCCTGCTCTCTAAGGAATCATCATCACGCACAGTTTATAATTTCATTGAAGCTCTATTTAAAATTGTCACGGCACGGCCCTGGTCTATCTACCTTCAAGGCTATATTTATACCTACCATCGAATAATATTATTGTTTGTGATCGTAACGTACAAAATGCTAACACTTAGGTGTTTTTTTTCTTCTTCTAAAAAATGCTGATGCAATTAAATAAGTACGTCTTTGATGTACGTATTAATATAAACAAATTACCTAACGAGACACCAAGTATACACTCATCTTCACATAAATATTGTTAAACCACTTCACCAATAACGTGATGGTACCTAACCACTTTTTGGTGGAAGGGGACTTGTTGTTTGACGGCCGGCGTAGTCGAGCGGTAAGGCTCTTGACTCACAATCCGAAGGTCGCGGGATCGAATTCCGGCGTGGCAAATAAATTTTATTTCATGAATTTGTGTCATTTCATAATTAATTCATTTAAAATAATATATATAGTATATTTGCGGCAGGTTCCAAAGTGGAAGATACTCTCAGTATCGCCCTGGTGTAAAACTACCATTCAGAATTGAAACGTTGGCAATGGCTTTAGCCGTGTTTGGTGACCAAATCTGAATAGCCAGGTACTTCCTCACCTTCCTCTTCCCCATCTTCTTCCCCTCCCCACTACCTTCAGCCTACAATATACCCCGATTGGGGATGCCATAGTCTCACTGGCTCCAGATGGGAGCAGTTGGAACTCTTGTGCGGTATTAATATATTTTTTTAAATGTTCGGGAACGAGTCAAAATACCTACTCGTATAACAAATACTTTTTTTTTCTTTATTCATAAAATTAGTTTTGACCCAAAAGTAACTAGACTTTCTTTACAACTTTTTTTATTCTTCAATATTTTACACCAAAATTATTTTTTAATAATAATTTTTCAATAATATTTTTTAATAATAATTTTTAGTAATAGTTTTTTAATAATAATTCTGAACACGTACGAATATTATGATATAAAGATTATCCTTTTTCGATCTCCTGGTATCAAAACTCAGCGAGTTGAACATATCGGGAATTGGGAGTAATATTTTAGATAGGGTACTGTCATGAATGCCTCGGACATTGCCACAAGCCATCGCTTTTCCGAGCTTCTCACATAGATGGCAGGGATAAGAGCTTTCCTGAAAGTCCGCAAGATGGTGGCAGGATTGGTTCCCAGTTAGTTCGCCAGAGGGCCGAGGGCCTAGGTTAGCGGTTCCCACAAAAGACAGTGGGAACCAGATCAATTATAGCCAGCTTCTAGTTAGGTCGACTAACCGTAGTCACTACTTGTAATACGTGAAATATTAATAAATCACAAATTAACCAAAGAATTATATTTCTTCCCTGATAGAAATCTCCTTCTGAGACGTGTTGGATATACTGATTATGAGAACACAACATCAGCCAATATTCAACCCATGCTGGATGAAGATCACCCGAGACGTTTTCCACAACCACCATCTTCTTTGCAATGACACCTATTTAATAATTTGTATATATTTGAGGATGTGAGTATCTGCGTACATGACTAGGTCTAATGCACGTCTTTACAGAATAAAATAATTATTCATTTTTGTCATCGTGTGTGAGTTAGTGTGATGGCGTGATCTAATAAACAATGATTGTTTTTTTTCATTAACTCCATAGAGGAGACCCTAAGGAAAATATTATCCCTCAGGGCCTACGTTATCTTTGTAGATGATTAGAAGGTCTTTTTAAGGAAACGAAAGAGAGGAAGATCTTAGAAAGGAATACTCGCCTCCCTTCCAGCGTATCTAGCACGGTCTACCGATAAAGCTTTTATCGATAATGTCGGTAACTTGTAATCGTTCCCAAGCATGACTGCAGACGTACAGATCAGCTGTGTTTCAGAACGATCATAAGTTATCGACATTTTCGACAAATCCTTTATCGATTGACCGTGATAAACCTGATGACCCTGATGTGACCGTGATGACCCTGGACAAACTTCACTCTATGAATCCGAGTACCCCTTCTAAGTCGTAAACGTAGCTATCTACTTTTGGTGACCTATGGCATATGTGTTGATAATCCAAAGAATGGTTCCCATGCGGCGGTACCATACCCACCTCCCAAATTGAGATGTTCACGCGCACACAACGTTAGTTCATGCACCTAATAATAGCCTTTTTATACGGGGATTTCCATATTACGTAAAATAAATCGATGACGTGCCAAATTTGTTGTCAATCATTAAACATTGCACCGGAGTTGTTTAAAAATAGATGCCGAATAAAACACGTTATATTACAAAGGCAGGTACCATTAAAAATTATCATGCATTCCATGTCACGAATTACCAAAGGTCTAGAAATATACACGTAGTTGCTCCTTTCTCTAAGATTATTTCTAGTTCACCTGCTATTTTTTTATCAATATATATATATTTGAAAATATTCCAGTGAACAGAATAATATTACTTACCTCCACACGACTGGTTTGACCAGTTGATACCAAGTAGAGCTTTCGATCCCGGGATCTCGAGAACCTGGATCCCGGGAATTCCGGAATTTAGTCGGCACCATAATCCCGGTGATGCGCTTGTCTTAATTTCGATTTTTTTGTTGGTTTGACGACCCTGGTTCAATCGTGGAAATATCTTCTTTTTTAATGGCTACATGTCATTTATTGCACACCATATTATTTAGATCTTGGAATACGGGACACAAGTCATATCGAAGCTTGACCAATATACAGTATTTAGTCTTGTGACATCCGGGATTGTTCGGGTAGATGAGTTTTAACTTCTCAATTTTAGCCAGCAGTAGAAGCATTTTGTCGTCGTGACGCAACGCTTTTGTTGGCTGATGATATCTTTTACGATGAACAATCTGAGTAACTATGGTTTTACTCTTCAATTGAAAGAGTCCCTATAAATAATAAATTAACTATAAATAATAAATGGTTTTACTCTTTCACTGAAAGAGTCCCTATAAACAATAAATGAAATGTGGGACTCGTGTATTTCCTTGGTTCCAGTTTTTGCACATTAGACCCACGTTAAATTTTGGGCGTTTCAATGATTGCTAACTTGTCTAAATGAGTCGAAAAAAAGATGTCGTTCTCTGTGTTGGAATTACATATTAAAATCGTAGAGGAAGTCGATTTAAATTGACTTTAGATGACATTACCACCTGTCGGTGTATGATCAATCCGTGCCACAACTGCCATTCACACCATTCTGCAAGTTTTTATTATCTACGTCAAAAATAGTTTATGGGACACAATTGACGATTCAAACATTTTATCAGTATGTACTATAGATATCAGTAATGAGTGTCTAATATAAAAAAGCCCTCACTAACAAGGAGATTGCTGTAAAGATTGATTTAAATGACAATGTAAAAAAAGCACTGAAATTGCTTGACGTATGATAGTGTGCTGATGTTTTTGTTTGGGCAGCAAATGGGTGTAAAACCACCATTCAGAAATGAAACAAAACCACGATAGAGTTAAAATTATAAATATAGGATCAATCAATTAAAATTTTCTTTTTTTAATTTTAATTTTCATTTCTTTAAAAATAATAAGGGTCAGAGATATGTAAAACATCATCAAAAGGTGCTGGCAAATTTATAATTCGAAACGCTGCGTTTACTTAATCTAGAAAAATGCTACGCAAATTAAAATAAATACCATCTTGCATCATCTGTCAGCGTGTAATCCGAACAGCTGTTTTGTGGAAATGGGAAAATAGCTAACAAAATAAGATCATCACTAAATGACTACGAATTGTTAAGACACTTTGATCTCATTGAGGTCGCATTTTATGTTTCAAAATATTTAATGAGTATTTTCTCAATTTTTTTGGCTCTTTTGTGCAGCTACTTTCGGAATTAATGTTGAAACTTGGTTAAAAATCAATGTTTATTAATTTGCGTATACCTGAAAAATAAAGCATTTGTTACGAATCCAATTTTTTAAATAAAATTTAAGCGTTTAAAATCCAGTTGCCGGCGCCGGGATACCGTGATTGAAAAATGCTAACACCGTAATCACGGTTCTAAAAAAATCCCGGGATTGAAAGCCTTAGTACTAACTGAAGGCGCCGCGTTAAAGGCTCGTCCGTCTGACCTTCCTTTCCTTGTCAAGTCATTTGTTCGACCTTCCCAAATGTTTCTTCAAAAAGCTTGATTTTTTAAGTAAAAACTTCTTTAGCACCGTTGTGATTTGAAACTCAGTGAAACGAAAAATAGCGACACTAAAAATGGACGAAGAAAACAAACATCTGTAGAATTTTGCTGAAAGATCTATAGCGATACAGCATTTAGCCTGCGAGAGAATGAGATAGTATAATTTGTCTCCTCTTTGGTTCGGTGCCTTGGTGCGGTGCTTCGTAGCCTTCCCACTCTTGTCTAATTTAGTTTTCTGAAGGTTTCACCTCTACCGCGTGTGAATTGCACACTCCATTTTTTTTAATTTAAAGGTTATTTTATATTTCAATATTTAAATTATAATTCCGTTACATCTTTTAAACTACTATTTTACCTATGCTAGTTTCAAAACATTAACTTAAGGCTATTAAGCCAAAATAAATCAATTATAAATTTCGCGAAACAACGACCTAAGAATATAACCCGGCCTAAATATACATAGAAATAACCCGGCCGAAATAAAATTCAAATATTTTCCCTGCAAGAGTAGTTTGAGAGGGACTTATTGCCACGTACCTCTATTACGACACAAACTTTTACTTCATTATTACTTATTAACTTTTACTTAACTACTTGCTTCCTTCGCATTCATAGATATTTTCATACGTTAGAGTAAAAGGTTCATTGATTTTATAACTATTATGTAAGTGCTAAAATATTCGGTTTTGCGAAAAGGATAATAAATCTCTTTAAATAAAAGTAAAAGTTGGAGGTTATTGTTTACGCAAGAAAATGCTTTAGCCTTTTTTCATTAGATTATCTCATACCTCCGTGCATTGAGAACCCACATTATTATTTCTTACAACATAATAACAAACGACTTATTAACTTCTAATTATTGTGGCGATAATTTAAGATGGCGTTGGCGTAAAAATATGTTGAATGTTACCATAACCTTACACAATAATACCCCAGTAATAACCTCGTAGAGAGAAAAACAGAAATATCTAAGTTATTAGGTAAGTTATTATTAATATTCATATGAGATTAATGGTATGCGGCAATTCGTGATGAAAACTAAATTTTAAAAATTACTCAAAAGCAATTGATCTAAACGCTCCGGCTAGGCTCTGGCGTCTTTCGAATCCGATCAAGATGATAGCGCTAAGAAATTGACAACCGCGTGACGTCATCTGATGGGAAATCACTCGCGTCAAAATTTTACTAATTTGATCGCCACCATAACGATGATTATTTATTTTTTTTGGCAAAGTATACAGCAAAAAAAATATTACGGTCCTAGCTAGATGCTAACCGATCAAATTAGTTTTAAGGGGGGGGTAGGGTTTTAAAAGCCATTTTTAACATTATTTTTTTTTCTAAATGTACAACATTTCGAGAGAATTGTGTCAAAATTTCAAGTAAATCGGAGCAAAACTAACGAAGATACAGCGTTTCAAGCGACCGGTCCTCTTGCCCAATTCAATTATATTTCAAGTATAAAAAAACTTTAAATCGATTTTCTCGCAAATTTTCTTAAAAAATTCGTGAACATCATAACTCAAAATCTACTCAACCGATCCTTTTGAAATTTTGTACACTATTTGTTCACATAAATCAACAGGTAGTGACGAAGAGTTTTTTTTTTACTATTTTTTTCCATTTTATAATAACGTATTTACAGAAAATTTTAGCAAAAATCACATTTTTGACTTCAACATGCTGCAAAAAAATAATAAAAAAACGCTTCGTCACTACCTAGAAAAACATATCACCTTTTCAAAACATTTTAATTTTTTTGTTTAAAATTATTTGTTAACGAGTTATGATGTTCACCGCATTTTCGGGGTTCCTCGGGAGATTCGCTCTCATTCATTTTTCATATCTCCAAAAAAAAAATGAATTCATGAAAACATGCTTTTTTTTAGTCTTTAACCCCCCCCCCCCCCCCCCCCCTTAAAGGGTTATAATAAAAAAGGGGTTTATTAAGAATAAATGCTTAACGAATTATAATTTGTGTAAAATATATTTTGTTTTCAAATCACTTTATTTGAATGTATAAAACCAACTGGTTTTGGTTCGACCTAGACCTCCATCGGGGTTGTACACAGTGGCGTAGCTACCAAGGGGCTAGACGGTGCTGTGCACTAGTCACTCATATTGAACTAGTCACAAATTCTCCCACCTTAGGAATATAAATAAAATAGGTTGCAACACGACTTTAAGATAGTACTGTCGGTCAGAGAGTTACCGTTTAAAATTTTCTCAAATACTTGGTAAATACTATGGGCCAAGCTCCACTCCGACATGTATCGCTATTAGCAATCGAAAACAATGCGCATCAAGCCTAGATTTAAGCGAAGTCATTGATACATTTGCGAAAACTAAGGCTCGAAAAAGATTATAAACTAAATCGTTATATTGTTGTCAGTATACACATCAGTATAGTATGATGGGGGGGGTTGAAGTTGGGGTCCAATAAAATGTTAATAAATTTCTCTTTAACTGAGGAGGGGGCAATAAAAATCTCACGTCATCTTTTATTTTTATTTTTTATTTGTTAACCAAGATACATGTACATTTTTTTGTGTATTTCTCACGAGACTGAGCCGTTACGAGGTAGCAGGAATTAAAAAGAAAAAATAAAATAAATTAATAAATAGATTTGAAAGCAATAAACAGAAAATGAAGAGAGAAATAGCAAAGAAAAGAAATGGAGACGAGATGAAAAAATTTTTTTTGAAAAAACAAGAGAAAAAATACAAGTGTGTTGCTATTATATTGTTTATTTATTTAATATCAACGGTATACATGAACCAATAGCTGTAGCATAGCATATATTGTAGAAGTTATCTGTCCGCAGTATACAATGAATAACCTTGTTGACTATAGAATTAATCATTTGGTTACCTAGCTACGCTTCTGGTTGTATAAACCGTCGAGCGATGGGTGTTGGGTTTTCGAGTGGCTAAATACATACTTTATACAAAATACAAAAATAAATTATTAATACGAGTACAATCGTTTGGGTAAATGCGTACTACACATATTGTATAAAAATTATTTAGAATCTAAAGCTAATATCATTTCTATAATCATTTTTAACTTGTATGTCTATATCTAGTAATATAATATTATGATAATAATTTTATTATAACGTAAATACGAATTAAAAAATGTCCTTGACTCGTTATCACTCTGATCATTTACGTTATAAACATAATTAGAAACCTTTTATTTTCGCAATATTAAATTATATTTTTTTAATATTTTATATAAATTATCAAAAAATGTTATCGATTTCAAGATAGTTATAATTTTAATACTTTTACATAAGATATCCTGTTGTTTTTTTATATAATTTTTATTATATTTATGTAAATTTATTTATATTTTTTGTTGCGTGACCTTTGAAAACCTCTGTTTACTTACTCGTTTTCATATGCCTAAACTTATAGCGTAATATTATGTTTGTGATATGTATTTTAATTGTATTTGTATCTTTGGAATAATCACGATCCAGCAATAATTATGTTGAAAGCTGGCGCTGGAAAATACCAGGAAAGTTGAATCTATTATTGTTTCTTATCTATCTCAGGTACAGCGCATTATTATGTTAATAGTTACGTGTGTTGACTTGATAATTATTACACAATATTGCCACCACAGTGGGGTCAATAACCATTGCGCTCAAAATAATACCTTACCCAATTAAGTGCATAATTTTGTTCATTTTACGATGTTTTAACATCCATTTATTTCACTTCTTTACTACCGATGTCATTGCAATCATCTATAGGCGGGTCTCTTCCAACCGTTAACTTAAACAAATGCTTTAACATTACTATAAACATTTTTTGTTTTCCGTCTCCTCCGTTGTTGAAACGTGGTTGAAAGATTGAGGCGAAGTTCGGTAACGCCTGCCTTCCCGCTTCACCCGGGTTGGAATGTTTTCCATTGCCAATGGAAAGCACGAAACACAACAAGAATTGTCAATGTTTATATTGATGTGACAATGTCAATGGTGATGTTTAAGGGAATGTCAAAGCAAAAGTTAATGACGGAGGTCGCAAGAGACGGGCCTTAAGGTTACCATGAAACAGAAAATTTGTTGTTTTTTTATCATAGTAGCAACAAACTTTCGATTGTTCAACTCTGATGTCTTGAGATTTGGACTATGTTTTTGTATAGTCTTTCAGTATTGTTTAGATCAACCATTTTTAACTTGCTATTTTGTTTCTATTACGAGCTATGGATAATAATTGAAACATTCATTTTACGCCAAGTCGTTCATTTTTCAATTAAATATTCAATATTGAAGACAAAGAAATTGACCTTGATTTTATCCGTGTTTTTCTTTCCTTCCATCAATAATATTTTCAATCTTTTTCAGTGAATTTTAAGGGAATATGTATAAAAGTAATTATATCATTATCATAAAGAATCCAAATAAGCGAGGCCGGGTATTAAAAATATTTTTATGTAAACCTTTGCACAGGTCACCTGTTATAATTACCAAAGCGTGTTCCTCACTCACACTCCTTCCTCATGAGTATCTTCATGTCAGTGTTATTTTATCCACTTGATTTTTTTAATCACTTCAACAAAGGAATGTATCCAATTTCAACATGTAAGTACATGTTCAGGATGCAGGTAGGTACGTCATAATATACAAAGATAATATCAATTATATAAACAAAAACTTACCTAACTCGGGTAACCTTTAAAACTTCGTTATTTTGCTACAGAATCAAATCAAGTCCAAGCCAGTTCAGGACAGTGATACACAACCTTTTGAACAATAGCGCCAATCAATTAATCATTTTTCAAGTTTTTTGGGGTGGTTACGCCCATACAGATACCTACACACACTCATACCTACATAGCACGCATACATACTATCACTGCTTGAGATTGGTATTAATATTGTTGCAAATTCCTTTCCTACCTATCCCTTGCCTACCCGTCCAATTCTTACTCAGTGTTCTGTAATAACTGCCCGCCGCAACATATCATATAACCATTGTGCTCCGCTCCGCTATTAAACCAACTCCGCTGTGTATTATAAAATAAACGAAACTCGCGTCTATTACTGTTTGTGCCTGTTGGATCATAGAGAAAGCAGACGAGGTCCATCCTACAAGTTCTTTCATCCTTTCGGTGAGTCTTTTCCTTTCTATGCCACATGTATTTTTATCATTTTCAAGCAGTGATATTAACACGAAATCAAGGTCCTTCGCCAGTCATTCTAATACACAGACATATTAATCCACTCTACACAATCGTATGTCTCATCCATGGGGTAAACGACATTATGCTACGACAAGCTTCTTCGGGTAGAACTTACACTAACGCACATAAAGTGGAAAACAATGATTAAAAAATAAACCTCATAAGTGCAGTACGCATAAACCAGATAATTACCTACACTGCAAGTCAGATACTAAGTACCAAGCCACTTCAGTGGCAAACAACCGGAGTGAAAATATACTAATTGATAATTATATAAAAAGAAAAGAAAAAAAACGGTCTCGCATCTGAGCCTTAGTTCACACCTGAAAGTTTTACCGATACGACCGTCATTAATTTTTTTCTTTTTGTAAAATATGCAGCCGAAAAAAATCACGGTCCAAGCTTGGCACTAACCGATCAAATCAGTTTTGAAAGGTTAAAAAATCTAAGATTTCATCTCAGATTTAAGACTTAAATCGTTTTTAAAAAGCGCAAACGCATCTCTGCCTCCCTAACGTACATGCTTTATCAATTTCCATATAAATTTCTATTCTTAATTTTCTAAATACCGTAAAAGTAACTTTTTATTATTTCCCACATACTTAAGACTCGGCTGCCTGAGAGAGTCAGTTGAATTAAGATACTACTGCCATGGTAATTTATTTATTTATTGGCTTGCCAACAGAATACATCACATTATTACTTTTTAACATTTTCAAAATGGTTTCATGATTCCAATTATAAGTGAGCACAAAAAAGTAAGTAAAAACACAGTATCTTCCTTGAGACTCTCGAAGAAGAATCTTAGAATTCTGAACACTTTTAGAAGAATTTTGTCCGTAACGAGACCGCGGGTTGTGTATCACTGCGTTCGAGAACTGGTTTTACGACATTGATCGGTGAGGTTTCGCGAGCTACCTTCTGTTAGTAAAAACCTTTTACTAATTTATTCTCCAATATTAAACGTATATATAATGAATTATTAAATATCAATAAAATACTATTTAGCATGACGCACGAAAAATACTTAAATAAACTTTTAATGAAAATCTTTGCTTGTTAGCAATTTCAATTAATTCAAACAAGATAATAAAAAAATTACGGGACTTACCTAGTCTTTTCATTAAAAAATTTTGTTAAAGAATTTTACCTCATTTAGGTCATCTGGTGACCATAACCTGGTCATAATAATTAATATTTGAGGAAACGAAATTAAAACAGGTTTTCCCAATACAAATATTATTATCAATGATTATAAGTACAACTCTGTTATGATCAAGAAAAAATAGAAACTCAATTCATTTATCATTCTTTTTTACAAAATTATTTATCATTTTTATATGTAAATAAATAAATAAATAAATATAAATAGTTTATATCGTAGTCTAAGTGGTTCCATGCCAACTGAGAATAAAGTCAACTCAACACCTCCTTGAAAAGTCATTAAAAGCTATTAAAAAAATAATTTTAAATTAGTCGATAACCTAACGTAAACTATTTAACCATTTTTTATAAAAAAAATTTTCACTCTAAATGACTTATCTGAGACGGTTCTGAGTTGGTTTAATTACGAGTTGTCCGGTCACCAGTCTAAGTATACCATTAGCGTAGGAACACTGAACAGAAGATAATTCCTAGGAGTGTTATTTATGTGAGAGAAAACCGAAGTCGCTAATTTACACAAGAACTTTTACTGGACCGTCAGGCCAATCGTTTGCGTGGATTACCAAATGGTAGGTACCTACAGCCTACAGGTTATCTAAATCAAGTAACTGAATAGCCTATTTGCTCTCCTATTCCTTTATCCATAACCTTGACCAAAGACAAGAATCATTGCTCCCGTCAGATACGAGCGTTTGGTGAATCCTGTATTTGTGCATTTTGCTTTTGATATTTTGGAATAACCTTAAATAGTTCAATTTGTGAACTATTAATTTATGCCCGCCGCGGCTGCAAATTTGCAGCTGTGTTTGTGTGAACTGTTTTACGTTTTACGAGACTTTAATGAGCGACCAGTGACAATTGGCGAAGATAAGAAACCAGAAGAGCGATTCTATACCTTTCGTGAGATCGAGATAGATATCGGGCGAGATCTGTCAGATTTGTGTAATTTTCTATTGCTGTTATTTGCTTTTTCTATAGGCCGATGTCAGAATCTCGATCGAGATGGATATCGGGCGAGATCTCTTGTCAGATTTGTGTGATTTTCTATGTATATATTTTTATAGCGTCCCATGGCGCAGCCGTACGTCGCAAACCTCAGCGGCCAGATAAATCCAGCGAATGGAGGTTCGAATCCTACGAAATCCAAAAAAAATAACATTTTTATTTTCGTTAATCAATATCCAATCTTCAAACCACTTTAAAATAAACAGGCAAAAGAATAGAAAGCGACATCTAGTGACTTTCTAGTTTCAATTTTTTTATTGTTCACATCTGTTCCGAACGAATTATATAAATAATTAAATTATTATTCTACTCAAGAAAAAATATCGATATTTTAAAATATTAAGATCAATTTTATCAGAAGTGAGGAAAAATTGAGCTTACTTTAGGCACACGGATTCGTCCACAACACTATTCTTTCGTTTTATCTTTCCAGTGAATAGGTTGTACACAATTATGATGTTTGTACTACCCTGCCATTGCTTGACTACAAATTAAAATCATTACTTAAATTGCAAATAATAATATGCCCACGCGATACGTAGGATACAGCCTTTATAATTATGTTATATTCCACTCGGTTCTCGAGCTAAGTACCAACCTACAAGCATCTAATATGAGCGTTATTACCTCCGTACTCCTATCAACATTTCACATACCTCTGCACTCTACATGATGTCATGGTATTACCGACTATCATTATTTCATTAGAAATCTATTTTACTTCGTATAAAAATATTACGTCGATTGCCTTTGTGAATCGTAAATAGTAAATCGGTTTTTACTGAAAATGTTAATATGTATATCACTTTATCATCATACAAATAAAAATACGGAAAGGGTAAATAAAATCATATAAATATTTTATATAAAGCCTCGATTACATTGAGCGAGTTTACAAGCTACTGGCCGGCGAATTCACAATCCGATGGTAAACTCGCTCAGTGTAATCGTATTATTAGTTAACTAGCAGATTGTGAACAATCTACGAAAAAAAAATTGAAAGGGGGTCAACTTGCTCGCTACTCGCCAGAGTGTACGGCGGATGGCAAGATGGCGGCCCGCGAACAGCTGATTTCGTAACTGTCAAACTATTGCTTGATCTGGATTATTCGTTGCACAAACTGTTAAGTAGCCGACAAACAGCTACTATCGGGAGCTAGCTGCGAATATCTCAGTTTTCCACAAAATGTCGACAGAATTAGTTCGCGCGGGAGTAGTTATTTTCATCATCACAATCGCACTCGCCGATTTGCCCGCTTTTAAATTTGCCGACTAGTGGCTTTGAAACTCGTTCAATGTAATTAAACTAACGAAACTAAAACACTACATAAATTTTTTTTATCAAATGTAGTTCAAAGAATAACACAATGGGATTTTTATTTATTATACATAGAATAAAATACTCGTTAATCGGTTCTGTAAAATTTAAATTGTGAGTGGGATCAACAACATATAAGTAGCTATATTAGTAATTGTATCACTTGGCATATCTTGCAGGGCTCCTACTTGACGGACGTAAATCTCTTTCGAAAAGCAGCTGATATGCCGGCCTATACCTAATTTTCAAGCATGACAACTTTTCGGTTATAAAGTTAGTTAAAACTGAAAATTCTTCCAGTCTTATTAATTATTATTATTAATTTATGTTGAAAAAACCCACTGCATTTATATCACGGGCGGACCTCGAGTATTTTATGTGTTTTCCCGGTTTTTTCATTTAATTACACATTAATAGTTAAAACAATACTTTACCTCAAAGTTGGGCCTCCAATCCCTGTAGGTATCGTATTCGATGTCAGTCAGATTAAGTGAATCTATATGGACGCACTGTTTCCCTTCTTCATCAAACACCATGTTTTGGTAGCAACACTTTCTAATACAAGTAATCTCTTTGCACGGGCACAGCATCGCAAAGTACGAATCCCCTGGACCTCTGTCAACGCAATACGAGTCCGGTGAAAAAGCAGTACTAAAGGAGAGTGTTACATTAGTATGGTAAACCGAATCTCGCTTCAGATTAAGCCTCACTTTCTTATCGCTATCATAAATCAAATAAAATTGATCTTCTATTTCTGGGTCTTTCCAGGCAACTGCGGAGTCTCTCCACATCGGGTCACATTTAGGAAACCCTATGTCAACTTTCCCGTTGTAGATTTTTTTCAACGTCGCCAAAAGAGCGTCCTTCGTGATTTTTGTCGTGGATTTCGCAGAGTTAATAATGAAGGGATCCGCTGGTATCCAATCAGGCGTCAGCTTATCCGTTTCGTTAGAGCAAACGAACGATCTGTTTAAATCTTTATTGTAATCACAACATTTTCTTATTACGACATTGGATGTTTTTGAAAGAACTATAAATATTGACAACAAAAAACACTGGGACTTCATGGTCTGGAATGCACTTCACGTGAACACAGCGCACTTAAAATCTGGTATCATTATTAGTTGTATCTATTGATCTACGCAAGCACACTCAACTTTGAAATCTTCCCTCTTTAAGTCGATTGATTGCGGCTCCGGAGGCTTATCACGGTCGACTATTGCGGAAGTAGGCTCCAGCGGCTTGTCGAACCTCGTCGGGTCGGTATAAAAACACCTCCGCGTTTTCCCCGAACCCAGACACCGCTCGGGCTCTGTTCATTTTAGCCGCTGGCCCCACGAGGTGATGACGAATGTCTGCATTCTTAACGTCTTTCATAACGAATTTACTATTGGACAAAATAGATACTGGCTTATTGCGTAATGCCTTATTTACCGGTTTTGCAGCATCAAAACAACATTCGCTATTTATTTTGAGATGATTACCAAGGAAGGCGAGGAACATTTTATCAATATAAAATTGCACAGGTATTGATTTTAATATGTTAAGACCCCACATTCCACACATTTTTATCGAAATATAACAAACTTCCCTGAAACACTTACAGATTTTTAAAAAATCGAAAATTTCTCAACAAAGATGTCAGGTGGCTTAAAGTAACACTGTGAATTTATAACATGTTATATAACAGAACCAGGTGTGGTTTTTTTATAATTTTTGGAACATACTTTGCTATTTTTCTACGCAGGGATTTTCATGTAATTAATTTTTCAACTCGCTATACGTACAGAGATTGTCCTCAAAAATAATACAATTATTTTTTTTAAATCTTAAAACATGCTATATTTCGGTAGACATTCGGAATGTGGGTTCTTAATTGCAATTGTTTTTATTTCATTAACGCTCTTACTCAATTGTTTTTATTACATTAACTTTCGAATTTACTCAATATCTCCCTTTCAACCATTTTTTTTATTTGAAAAGAAAGAAAAACATTCCAAGGTTGGGAAAAACCTTACAATATTTGAAAATCTCCTTAATTTTGCTTGTGTCGTGGTAGAGAACTTATCCAGCCGAGGAATCGAACACACGATGCCTGGGTGGGACCCAAACGCGATGCCAATTTGGCCACTGACCTACGGTAATCTTCTTCTACTTTTTTAACACTTACTGTGGAGTTGTGAGAATTGGCGCAAATATTGCTACGTACATTCCTTATAAATACCATCCAAAATAATAAATTGTAAGATAAACCTTAATTTACCTATATACAGAAAACACGCGTTTTTCCAGCCCAGTAAACTGTCATTCCATGCGTAAATGATTTTGAATAATAAACGTAAATCAACTTGATTTTACAAAAAAAATGTTTAAAGAATCTGTTTTTTCCATGTGCTTTTCAATATTAAAAAAAAAACTAATAATTCTTTCGCAGTCATCGATGTAATCGCGTAATATGTCGATATTAATAGGGTAAGACCTTAGAGCCCCCAGACGTTACTTATTTTATCAAGCATCAAATGTGTGGTAGAAAGTAGTACTAGTATGTACTTAGAGTGTATGCATTCCTGATAGCTTGGGTCGACGGCCAATGCATAGGTACGAGGTGCTAAAGGTACGTAAAAACATTGCTGACTATAGTGATGTGAATATGGCGACTAAATTATACTGAAATTTTAGTAATAAATATTCTGTTGAAAAATAATTTTAAAAAAGTATTTATTCAAAATATTGTTTATCGAAATTGTTAGATAAAATTCATTTGGTTAAATTTAATTCATTTGGTTAATCCAAAGTTTTGCCAAAAGTCTTGAACGGATTTCGTTTTTTTGGCGATTAAGTTAAAGGCGATTGGGTACCTACTTAACACTTACGAATCCTCCGATAATACTAAATGGTTTTTTATTCAATCTCTGTGACCAAAGTTTGATTGAAATAATGCTTAATTTGATCATCTTTGATGGTCAAATTAAGCATTAATCGCTCACGTGACGTGACTCTATCAGTAAAAACCGTGACCGTGGTAAAAACAGTGTGATGTAATTGTCTCAAACACTACATTTTTTGTTGCTCAAGCAACAAGATTATTTTGGTGTTCTTGAGAATTTTTAATGAATTTTTACAATGACCAATGCTTTGGTAATAAGTACCATTTTTTTGACTCTTCACTACTTATCCATTTATTTCATATATACACCTTTAGAGAACTCTTGTCTATACACAGTGCGAGCAATGATTGTCCACTGTAAATGATTAGAGAGCGGCCGAATCGGAAGAAAAGTCCCCAATTGGTGTTCGGAAAAATCTAAATATCATATCCGGTATTGGGGAAGTACCTACGTACCTATATAATTATCTAAAGATGTGCGTTTTGTAATGATTATATCAACTTCATCTTTTTAAATGACTGAAAACTAAAATAATTTTTTTTAAAGTCACGGCGCACAGTGGGGCCAAATCCCTAATTTCCATACAAAAAAACAAAAAAAAAAATCAATCTTACAAAGTCGCATATCATATGTTGTCAGATATCTCTTTGGTTGCTGCATAATTACACAGCGGGTAAACGCAATTGACCTAAGCCTTCTACCTGTAATCACCCTGAGAACACAGCGTCGTGGTCGTGAAGTCAAGAACCCCCGTTAAGTGGGCTCGCTTATCACTCAACTTAACATATTTATTTCGGAAAAGGTATCCTTCCAATTTAGGTATAATATCTACTTATTATTAGGTATAATACAAAAACCAAATTAATAAAAATATTTTTGAATGAATTTTTTAATGAATATATTATATTATTTTTGAATGAATTTTTTAATGAATTTAATATATTTTTTTCATGTTAGGTTAGGTTATATTTAAAATACAAAAATGTGATCTTGATTTATGAAAATTTTAGATTCAGGTTGTGATGAATCGTAATGCCTACCTACACCTACGCTATGGGAGGAAAGAACATTTTCACGTTCAAGAGGGCCTGCAAAGTTTTTTTCTTAATATCGTGTAAATTATGGGTACATCCAATAACGCCTAATAATCAAAACAAGAGACACGTGAACTTTTATCACGATGGGCGACCTTCAATTTCGTTCCCACAGGAATTAAAGTTGAACGAACTTTATTTTAAACAGAATCAAAGACAAAGAAATGAATGTTTATTGGCCCTGAGGAGTGTTTATAAGTGACATTGGAAACAGAGGGTCTTGGAAACGGAGAGTCTCTTTGGGCGCCGTTAGTCTAATCAAAACAAAAAAAATTAAGGCGTAAGTACATGTTTGGTTTAACACATCAGACATAGAAGTTTACTTTAGAGAAACCCGATTATATTTGACAGTGCGGCCATTAAAATTGAATTATAACCAAGTACGTAAAAATTCTAATATAAACAGAATTCAATTAATGAAGATTTATTTCAAAATATTTTAAACATAAGAAGGCGTTTAACAAGTTTGAACAAAGGGGAATCCGGCCCTTGTCGTCAGTGGGAGTGCAATGGGCGGAACGGTCGGACGCGGAATTGAATCGCGAACTGTTGGTCTCGGACTTAGAAAATTTATTCAAGAGTTTCTCTCATAGATTCAGTGTTTTTCTTTCAACTTTGAGAAATAAAAAAAATTCATAATTAAAAAAATCCGATTTATTACAATTTAATTTACATTAGTGAGGGAATAATTGGCGGCGAGGACGGTTGACCGTGAACAATTCGTTGTCTTTTTTTTTTAACTTAAATCGAAGTGTAAAATCCAGTGAATTTATATTCGATGTTTCTGTGCGAATTAAAGATAGTTGAAGAGTGGTCTTTGAACATATAAAAATTTTGTGTCTTAAAATATAAATAGGATTTCGGAATAATAATAACATAATTAAAACTTTAGAAATCCGATTTACTACAATTTAATTTACATTTGTGAGAGAATAATAATCATGAGATTAAACGCGGCATATAATTGAAAAATAATTTAATTTCACTATGAGTTTACAAAGGAAAATAATAATAATAAAATTTAGAATTTTATATCTAAAATAAAGTTTTGATTACGACTAAGAAGTCCGGCTGAAATAAATTATAGAGTATTAACGAAATATTAAACAATTAAAACTTTGGTTTTAAAACAAATAAAATAACGTCAGTGAAATAAATAAATAATAATGACGAATTGCTCGAAAGCGATAGTGATTTAATAAGATGGTCAAAGTTTCATTACAAATTAAATACCGAGTTGATTATGAGTGATGATAATAAATCAATGCTAGGAGAAAATCAGAGGTTTTAACATAATCTAATAATACCCAAGTGAAAATTTAAATAGAATCGTTTTTTTTAATCCAATTCTAGCAGGGAGAAGGTTTTAGACATAGTCTAAAATATACAAGTAAAAGATTTTTTATAGTATCGATTATTTTTTAATCAAAAAAATCTAATATTAAAGAATGCGATTAAAATTTTTAAACACCAAAAGGGTAATTTGCAGAATTTTGGTAAGTCTTTTATCATTTAACTATTTACAGGTTCTTGGAGATAATGCAGAGCAAGCAGTCACACTTATTTATAAACTTTGCGAACAGAGCATGTCGATAACTAACAATTTTAATAACAACAAAATACTTAGCTGTGCGTAGGAATTATGAAATAAATACCTATCCAAGAAATTAGGTTAATCCCATCAGACATAACTTGACTTAGTTCGTTAACTACGGCCTTCGAATTTGCAACGACGAGTATATACACAGAACTATTTAACTTTCATATTTGAACTTAAATAATTTGTTCCTTAATCGAAGTATCTAAGGATCTTTTAGAAGAATCATGCATTCTAGGGCAGTAGGACATCCAGCAAACACATGGGCTATTATAAAAAACATTGACACTTTTACTTTACGTGTTTGGGGACAAGTTTGTTAATTATAGTTTTGCGATAAACTTTCAGTCGATATGTGAAAATTAATGGGGGCAATTCTAAAGCAACAAGCAAGCATAAAATCTAGGGACAAATTTATAAATTGTGGTCTGAAAATTTAAAATTTAAAAATTAAATTTATCAAAATTGAAAGTAGAATTTGTTGCATAACATTGTCTTTCTAGTTATCTAGGTGAATACCTACTACTTCATGAGGAGGGCTTCCTCAATAAAAATAAAGCCAAACCAAAAACTCACTTTTCCATTTATACCTACCTAATAGGATAGGTATCCCCTATCCTTTCATACCTAAACACGTGGACTCAGTGACCACATTAAAAAGCACTGGTAGTGAATGAAGACATACAGTCCAAATCCAAAAACTTTACCCACGCAGTAGACTTCGGGATTATTGTATGCAATTATGGGTCGCTCGGAAAATTCCACAGCTTTTCCGAGGGAAACTTAAGCCCTGTGACGGTATTGCCAAGAAGGTGGGCATGCGGAGGTAGAAGGAGACGTATGCGAGGAATACGCTGGCGCGGCGCTTAAGACTAGGTTATTTGTATATCATAGTCTTGTCGACCTTCGATTTGATGCGAGCCAACTGGAACGCTCCCTTGGCGCAATCGCAGCAGGTCTAAGAGGTGGCAGGAGTGCGATTCTGTCGGATCACGAGGGAGATGGATACGACAAAAACAGTCGCACACCACATTCAACGCGAGTAGAGTCGTGATAAGGGATGCAATGAAATACCCCTTCTAGAATCAGTCGAGTTAAACTACCTGGAGGTGAGGAGGTTGGGATAGTTCTGGGATACGATGGAAGACCTGGTACTTATCTCTGGTACGTAAAGCTCCTATCGAAGCAAGGAAGCCCGCAGAAGAGGGTAAAATCCGGTCTTTAGGTATGTGTAGCCGTGCATTGACAAAGGCCTTTTCGGAAGTCGGTCACCAGAATCTATTTGGTTAGTGGAGGAGCCAACCTTTACAGAAAACTATTTTTTTTTATCCTTGACCCAATCCCTACACACATCCCTTCCCCAAACAATCTAGTGTTTACTAACCATGAAAATAAAACTCATGCTAGGTGGAGATTTGCAGACTTCAGGTGAAAAACTGAGACCTAGAATTAGGTCATATCACGCAGGTACAGTAAATACTTTTTCATGAAATGTATGTTATAAATTGTTAACTGTTATTCTCTTTTATTTGTATTTTAAATATAGCTGTTTTAGGAAGGAAATAAACAAAATGAATATCAGGTACAGGCAGAATCTAAGACGGGATTAGTTTATCAAACGCGTTAGAAGATATTTAAAACAATTAATATAGAATTCTTTCACTCTTACTCTAAAAGAACCGAAGTTACCACAAAACCATACATTATACTCTTTACATTTGTATGCGTTTTATTACGCGTATGGGTGTAAATCCTAAAACAAAAAATTACACAACGCAGGATACGGAGATAATGTAAACAAAAAATTCAAAAATCTTAATTACTGTGTGAAATTATCACAGGGATTGCGAACAATAGGGTTAGATTAGCTCAGAATAATGTAGAAGTTTGAAAAATAGGTTGAGAGAAGAGGTCCTCACAAAAATGCGAGTGACCTAAAGATAGGCTAGAAGTACCAAAAAATGATAGGTTAGTTACATCACGATATAAAGCTACGAAAATTGAAGCTACGAGGGTAGGCGCGACACAGCGCATTCGGTGCCGTGATCGTACATAGGGGTAGAATCTCAACATATTTGATACAGCGTAGCCAGGGTAGATTCCTCACGATTTGGTGCGCGTAGGCAGGGTGTATCGTCACAAGGTGAATTTAGATAAATTCAGCATAGCATATAAATTAGCATATAAATTCATTCTCAACCTTTTTTTGCCCACCGCCCCCTTTGAGAATATTTTTTTCTAGCGACGGATCGGATCGGATCGGATCGGGTCGGATCGGATCGGATCGGATCGGATCGGGTCGGGTCGGATCGGATCGGATCGGATCGGATCGGATCGGATCGGATCGGATCGGATCGGATCGGATCGGATCGGATCGGATCGGATCGGATCGGATCGGATCGGATCGGATCGGATCGGATCGGATCGGATCGGATCGGATCGGATCGGATCGGATCGGATCGGATCGGATCGGATCGGATCGGATCGGATCGGATCGGATCGGATCGGATCGGGTCGGATCGGATTTTTTTAATTTTTTTATGAATTTAATTTATTTTTTTCATGTTACATTTTATAAATCATGCAACTGCATTGATGAGTGTATCAATTAAATACAAAATGTGATCATGATTTCTGAAAATTTTAGATTCATCTAAATTCAGAGATTCATCATAGATTCTCAACCTTTTTTGCCCACCGCCCCCTTTGAGAATATTTTTTTTCTAGCGCCCCCCAACTGCTTTACTTCGTCTGAAAGGAACCACAAAGGGGGGGAGGGGGGATGGGATGGGAAGGGATGGGATGGGATCGGATCGGATCGGATCGGATCGGATCGGATCGGATCGGATCGGATCGGATCGGATCGGATCGGATCGGATCGGATCGGATCGGATCGGATCGGATCGGATCGGATCGGATCGGTTCGGATCGGATCGGATCGGTTCGGATCGGATCGGTTCGGATCGGATCGGATCGGATCGGATCGGATCGGATCGGATCGGATCTGATCGGTTCGGATCGGATCGGATCGGATCGGATCGGTTCGGATCGGATCGGGTCGGATCGGATCGGATTGGATCTTTTAATAGTTAATTTTTTTACGTACTATCGCGAATCTGAAACACGTGTAATATTACATAAATACGATTACAATTAATCGTTATACTATTACACGTGTTCTTCTTATTATTCTATTTAGAAATATCTAGATGAGAAGATATAATATCTAGATATGCTGAGAAGAAAAGTCTTCTTGAAACGTATACTTAATTAATTATTAATTAATCTCTATAGAGATAGATAAGATAGATACTTCTTTAGAGAAGTATCTTCTCTATAAAAGTATTTTTATTAGCATAAAAAGACACTGAATTTATAACTTACTTATTATAACATTCAAATAAGGAAAGTTGAATTAGATGCGTTTTAAGAAGTTTGTGTATATTAGGTTCGATTATACTTAAAAACAAACTAAGTCGCCGCGTTCAGGTTACGGAAATTAATTAATGGAGCCTGTTTCTCTTTTTAGTTAACAACGATGCTACAGCAAAAAAATCCACGTTCATCTATTATTGATATTGATATTTAGCCTGTAATTCAAAGATAGGTACATTCTTTTAAAACTTCAGAAAAAAATTATTATTTTTCTCGAAAATTATTATTTTATTTAAACTATTTTCTGATCCTATTGGATGATGGGAATGCTGTTAAAAATCGTTCAACAATCGACCATAATCCTGGATATAGTCGCGAAATCGGCTTCTGCAGCCAAAACTCTTCGGAGCCATTCTTAAATTTAATTTTTAATTCCACATTTGTCGTCAGTTTTCAAATTGCATTCGGAAACTTTGGTTTCATATATGGGTACATTTTAATTATTCTGGGGTGAACTTCTGGATTTTAATATAAAGCGTGTTATTTTCTCATTCCAATACCGTTTAGATCAAACTTCTAACAATGATAGTAATGGAGACAACGATTTCTATGAGACCATTACAATAATTACATTATATTACAGTCGATAAGTGGAATTTATCTAAGTACTCAGGCTGATGATGATGGTAATGATGATGATGAAGTCGATGATGTTCTTGATGATGGTAGAGATGATGATGGTGATGATGATAGGGATGACTACTCAAACATTTCAGATAAAGAAAATTTAAAATATTTATGATAGTTATTTTTATTATTATTTATTTTTATTATTTTTTTTTCATAGCGTGGGGAGTGTGGCGAACCCATCGCTCAGGGAGTGGAAACACAAACCTGCAATAGCCATCCCAAGCCAAGGTGTGAGCTACCGTGCTCAGGCTGAATGTCCTGGGGAACAGTGTCAAGAACGGTGCCTCCGAGAAACAAGGTCGCTTCTCGGAGTATTTAGACCTTACTCCAACATTCGGGGCTCTGTTGGAGTGGACCTTCTATTTCCCTGGTCACTCGTGGGACAAAAAAAATTGGACCATTCGAAAACTAGGGGCCTTTTGGGAACCTAGGAGTGCTGAGGCCATCTCTGTAGACTTTCTTCCTGGGGCCCTTAGGAGGAACCAAGAGGAGAAGCCGTGGAGAAGAGAGCTGAGGCCACCTCCATGAACCCTTCCCTTGTGGGGCCTTCACGGAACCAAGGGGAAGGCCACTCTTCCGGCACGGGGCCTTTGGGGAACCAAGGAGGAGTGAAGTGGAGAGATGATGTCCTCTTCTCATGTGGGGCCTTCAGGGAACCATGTAGGAGTGAAGAGGAGAAATGAGGCCATCTCCATGAACTCTTTCTTATGGGGTCTTTAGGGAACCAAGGAGGAGTGAAGAGGAGAGATAAGTCCTCTTCCCTTTTGGGGCCCTCGGGGAGCCAAGGTGGAGTGGGCTCTTCTCTTGTGGGGCCTTTAGGGAACCAAAGGGAGGTGAACTCTCCGTCGTGGAGCCTTCTGGGAACTAAGGAGTGGAGAGGAGAGATGAAGCCCTCTACCCTCGTGGGGCCTTCAGGGAACCGCGGAGGAGTGAAGAGGAGAAATGAGACCTGGGAAGACACATTGTCGAATCAGAAGATATAGCTTCATTTCCAATGACAATCCTGGTGAACTTTGTAAAAGGGACTGGATTACTGTCAAAGGAATGAGGTAAAATGGGAGATAGCACAATGGGCCTACGGCCTAAGTGCTCACGGGAACTTTATTTATGTAAACCGTCTCCGCTCTTGAAAAAAAAAAAAAAAAAAAAGATAGTTATTTTACTAAATTGCTATATGTAATATAGAGGTAATATATATACACATATTATGTACACAAATTTTTATTGTTTTATAACCTTCCATTCAACATTCAAATTTTCACCTTAAAACGTCCCTATGAATAAAGTGCGTTTTTAGGCATTCTTGCCCCACTGTGCGGCGTGTAATTAACTAAAGTCGCCATGCATTTAAGAGGAACGTTTGCGCGGCCCATTTAGGCCCGTTCCATACAAATCTTAATTTTGGATTTGAGATCAAAATACTCAATCAAACTCAAAAATTATTTTTAAAATATAAAGGCCTATCAAAATGAGCTAGTTTTACATCTTCGTTATTTTGTAGTTATACGTCTGACATAATAAATAAAATAACACATGGTCACTTTGATTTACAGGACGATTATGAATATATTTGGTCTTAGCCAGATTCTGTTATCAGGTCCTAATTGACCTGAAGCTCGAAAGGAAGTCAATCGATATAAAAAATATTTTCTAAATATTGTCACGTTCGTTTCATTTTATCTAAACATCACGTACCATGTTAAATCTGTTCCATACCAACTCAGAATCAAATCAACTCAACACCTCTTTGAAAAGTCATTAACAGTTATGAAAAAAAAATTTGAAAAATAACCCATAACCTAACCTAACGTAACCTATTTAATCAATTTTAAAAAAAAAATCATCACTTTTAATGATTTTTCAAAGGAGGTGTTGAGTTTATTTCATTTTGAGTTGTTCGGTCACCCATAACACCACTAAATAAAATAACACATGGTCACTTTGATTTACAGGACGATTATGAATATATTTGGTCTTAGCCAGATTCTGTTATCAGGTCCTAATTGACCTGAAGCTCGAAAGGAAGTCAATCGATATAAAAAATATTTTCTAAATATTGTCACGTTCGTTTCATTTTATCTAAACATCACGTACCATGTTAAATCTGTTCCATACCAACTCAGAATCAAATCAACTCAACACCTCTTTGAAAAGTCATTAACAGTTATGAAAAAAAAATTTGAAAAATAACCCATAACCTAACCTAACGTAACCTATTTAATCAATTTAAAAAAAAAAATCATCACTTTTAATGATTTTTCAAAGGAGGTGTTGAGTTTATTTCATTTTGAGTTGTTCGGTCACCGATAACACCACCTAACACAACGCCCTTGAGGTTTTTACTGGGGCCAAGCGTCGTTTGGCTCATGGCTGGCCCTGACCATAATCTGGCTCAAAAAAAATATAATTTACTTGAAAAAGACATACCTGACAAAAATATAAATCTTAAACATAAAATGCACAGTGCACACGTGAATAAAATGGATATTGGAGGGGACCCCACCACTTTCCCAACGGCTGTGTGAGGAAACTGATTGTTTAACCTCCTTAGCCGCACAAGTCAGGACTCTAATTTTTTTGTAAAAAAGGAAGCTACATTTATTTTTAAACAAATCTAGACCCTCCAATGTCCCTAAATGGATAGTTAACAAATGGATAATGGAAATGGATAATGGAAATAAAATGGATAGTTAACAAATGCATTGTGAAGTGACCTGCCAGGACCTGGTAAATATGTTTTCTGTATCTGTCTGTAAATATTAAAATTAGACTGAGCCTAGGAACTCGTGATAAATTGTAGTGTCCTTGAGGTGATTTTTCACAAAAACGCCTTTAACGAATTAAACGATTTTTATTATTATTGTATACTGCGGATTACAATAATATAACCTTAACCTATAATTATTTAATCATAACCTGTAAAGGTTATGATTAAATAATTATAACCTTTACAATTTTATAACACATTCCATGCCTGTATTTTTTTTCTTTTCTTTTTATTTCCTTCGTTTTTTTATTATTTTTTCGTTATGTTTATTATTTTTTTTCGTCTCATTTCCTTTAAGATATTAAAATTAGATAAAAAATATCCTGCTCCTTCAGAATAGGCTCAGCCTAGTGAGGTAGTTTACACCAAAAAAGAGTTTTGGACATATTATCCTTTGATTAATTATTTTATTTTATTTTTTACATATACAATTGCCAAAATAAATTCGCCTCATTGACAAAAGTTGTAATCATGGTTGTCGCTGGGGATGATAACTTTAGAGGTGAAAAAGAAAACCATATCTTTTGACAGGCGAAAAAGTAAAAAATTAGAACAGGCAGAGCGTTTTTGAAAAATAAAAGCAGGTTTGTCAAGTGCAGTCATGAACTTAAAAAGACCGTTAAGGCTTATTAGGTCAAAGCAAATAAAAGTTATCGAATTATGAAAATAAGTAGGTACCTATCACTTCTATAAACAATAAACGAATCTCGTTATTTTTTCACATTTATTTTCATTTGAAATGTAGGTTTTTGATTTCCTTTGCGTAAGCACCCTTTTTGTGTATGGCAACCTTTTACAGTTCCAAGGCTGGCAGCACTCTTGTCTAAGATCACGCCCGTCAAATGTCACTTATTGTGATCATAGATAAAACATTGACAGACTGTTTTTTAAAAAGCTCTTTTTCTTTATATTATTATCGTTGATAGCATTATTTATTACAATGGATGAGCAACTAATAGCAAGTTTAAGCGGAAGAGATGTTAAATCTGCTGCTGCAGTTTTAGAACGTCTTATTCATTTGGTAAGTCAGATATTGAAGTTAATTTGTAAGGCTTCCCCTCTTCGATTGTTTTATATGTTTAATGTTATATTTATTCTATTTCAGAATACTGATAGATTTAGTTTTCCGGAATTAAATTCTAATGACTTAAGAATTCAACTATGGTCAGCTCTCTTTGAGTATTTACAAAATTCTACAGCTTCTTCTATTCACTCCTTGTGCCTGGCAAACATCAGAATTTTAAGGTAAACAAAGACGTCATCGTTCTAAAAATATGCCTCATGTGAGAACTAGAATGCATCTACAAAATGGATACAGTCTTTTTTATTGGTGATGCAATTATGATTTCTATTTTCTTTTTTGCAGCCGTGATAAAGCAAACCTCGATGATGTTGTTTGTGAGAAGTGGATAAATGTTCTGCTCGAGTTGACTGGTCTCTATCAACTAACTGTTGTTGATGAGGAACAACTTCCGATAGAATCACCTCCCGATGCTGTGAAGGTGGAGGCTCTGAAATGCTTGTGTAACCTGGTCTTTAATAGCCCGGCGACGACAAGCTTATGCGCCAACAATTGTATGGTGGAAGGGATCATAAGTCGTCTACGAACTTACAAGGATTTGAATATTCCACATAGCATCAAGTTCTTTGATATGAAGCTACTTTTCATCATCACTGCCCTGAGGAAGGATAAGAGAGACATGGTGAAGGATGAGCTGCATGGGCTGGCCTACCTTATCGAATGTCTGGATGATATAATCAAAGAAATAACTCCTTCTGGCGCTGTGTGTCTCTTACCTAGTGCCTTGGTTGAAGGGGACCATCACTATATTATGAATGTAAATATACTTATCTTGTTAACTGATAAGCCAACTTTATCCGCTGCATTGTATTGTCAACAATATTTCAACCATGACTCAACACATAATATGTTTTATACCCTTTGTCAACAGCGAAAAGCGTTATTTTTATCCAAAAAACTTCCTCACTCTTTTATAGGTTTTTATTTCACATTACTTTATTTTCAAAAATATTCAGATATACACACTATGCTTTCAAGATACCTGGTTCAGGTTACAAGAATTTTGACACATCAAGTGATATCTGTTACTTTTGTTAAATGTGATTTGAGGAGTTTGGAACACAGCGACAGTATTGCCGCATACAATATGGCACTACGTGAGAATCGCCGCGATAGAACGAGTATGATGCACTGTAGAAATGTGAGCGTATTCGATCACAGCATTACTGATGCTGACTGACTCTGTCATGGCGATACTTACTTACGATACGCAGCGTCACTTACACTACCGTCCTACACCCGGAACTCCACCTTTACCATGGCTTAATTCAGAGCAGCATATTATGCATTATGTAGTTTAGGTTTATGCTGATAGTTATCAATAATAAGCGTAAGTACCCAAATATTTACCTGAGTCAAAAAGGAATCTATTAGTTTCACCTAATTCAAATGTTTTTTTTTTTATGTGTACATGTATACGGGGTGTAACATACCCAAAGAATTTTAACCAGCAATTTCTGAGCATATTAAAAAGTGGATGTATTTTATTGTCCGATAATATTTTTTTTACCACAACACTTAGTAATAATACATTGTACTCACCCACTGTTTTGTAATTGTTAAGTCATTATTTGTTAGCCCTGAGGAAGGAACGGTCATTCCGAAACCGGTCAGATAAAATATATAAGTGGTTCTGTTTCATTTATTTGTAATGGATAACCACAAAGTTATAGCTACATTCAAAAGTATATTTTTTTTATATTAAAAACAACAAAAAAAAACATTTTTCAATCACAGATCTCCACTGATCACACTCCTACACGTCGCGATATGTTTACATGATACGCTTGCTGTTTTGTGTGTTACCGTGCCCCTAGAACGAGACAGAGTGCTCTTCACGTGACCCCTCTTGGCTATACCTGACTGCTCAGTTGTGATATAAAATATTTCTATTAAAATATAATTAAAAATATCATGGAACAGCAAAATGGCATCTACATCTACATTTTTAACTCCAAATGTGCTCAGAAATCGCTGGTTAAAATCCTTGGAGTATGTGTTGTTACATCATACATAATATATCCTAAATACATAATACATTATATACAAATAACAACAATGCCAATGAAATGTTACTATTATATGTATTTGTTGTTGCAAAACTCTTTTTTTTAATTTCAAGGATACACAATTGGATTTGGTCAGCGAAATACTGAAAATTCTTTTCAACCTCCTCCTCCAGTGCAAGGTAGATACAGAGTTAGGAGAGCAAGAGGAAGGTTACATACTACGGCTAGTGTCCATCTGCAATACATTGCTGCTGTGCAGATCCGAATCCGGAGTGAAGGAAGAAGAACTGCACAATAACGTTGTCAACTTCTTGACAAGGTAAAGCCATAAATTTATACATCAACTATAATTCTATACTTGACGACCTCCGTGGTTGAGTCCGGTGGTCGCGAGTTCGAGTACCGGTATACGGGTGTAAATCTTAATTGATTAATTTGTGTTATTTCACGGTTAATTCAATTAAAATGATGTTATGTAATACATTGGCGGCACATTCCAGAGCGATAGATACTGTCAGTATCATCCGTGAATGACCATAATGAAATGTGGCTTGGACCTGAATAGTCAGGTACTTCGCCACCTTCATTTTTCCATCTCCTTCTACCCCCACTACATTCAGTCTCACTACATACCCCATTTGGGGATGCTATAGTCTTGCTGGTTCCAGAAGGTTGGGAGCAGTTGGGACTCTTCTGTGGTACTCATATTGTCTGTAAAAATTGTCATTAGTATGTAGTGGTGTTGCAAAAGGGATGGGAGGAACAATTTTATTTGTTTAACTTTGCTAAACGATTTCATAATTCATAATTTTATTCAAAGCATCAAACACATAGGAGCCAATTTTTACAAATGTTACTTACTCTCTGAAAAACATTGCAATTCCGCTACGCCTACCATATAAAATCAAAGGATTATTATGTATTATTGCACACGTGACTTTTTAAATGATGTAAGTAGGAGAAATTCAGATTTTATCCGGGAATGTTTGTCTCTATTAATTTAGTTTGTTTCATTTTTTTGCTCTTTTCAGCGTTCCTGTATCGTGCTACTCCCAATTGGCACCCATCATAACAGAAGAGATGTCCACCAATCAAAACCACCATTTTGAAGGCAGGAACATGGAAGCCGTCCATGACCTAATCAAATTTCTTCAACTGAAAATGACCAAGACCCAAGTAATATTTATTATTCATTGCGGTTAAATCAGGAACTAAGACGTATTTATACTAAATAATATTAAAAGTTTTGCAATGGATCTTGAACAGGTCTGTAGTTCCTGATTTCACAATGGCAATTTCTCAATGGTGACACTACGTATATATTTTATACATATATATTTTATGTATGGGTGGATAAGAATCTGGGATCAGTGTGTCCAGGAGTGTACGTATAAATCCATCCTTCCCACTGCAAAGTCAATGCCTGCCAATGTCCTGCTAGAGAGGTCAATGGTCTCGATTCCCAATCCGGCCTGCCATGTAGTTCGTGTGGAGACACACCCGCCGCCAAGACCTAGATAAATCTCACCCCATGAGCTCGGGCCCCTGAGTAACCAAACGTAGCGAACCACTTGGGTGACCTATGGCAGAGGTGTTGGTTTTCAAATAAATATTACTCTTACCCGCCTCCCAATTTGATATATATCTTATGGTTTAGTAAGATCCACGTTTTCCGGGGAAGAGAGAACCCTGGCAGTTTGATAGTAGGGTCCACAACAAGGTGCTCGTTTTTCACGTTGCCACTTTTTTCGTTTGCCACTGAGTTCGCCACGACTCTTCAGGGGAGCGTCATGATAAAAGACTTTCAGGGAACAGGGTAACATATGGGCATATGGCCCGAATGCTTACATAGCTATGCAGACCATGGGCGTAGGCATGGTGGGGCAAAGTGGGGCGTTTGCTTCATCCTGGCTGGCTGATGACCTCTGGGATTGTCGACCGAGTCGCGTTTTCAAATTTACAGCACTTCATGGGATGGCTTTTCCTTCTTCCGTACATATTCTTTGAATTCATAAAGCCCAAAGCATGAATATGTTGTAAAAGTCAACTTTTTTTTTGGTACCAGTAGGTAAAATTAAACTCTATAGTACTAGAGTTTAATTTTTTGCCCCACCTTAAATCAAAACCTGGCTAATCCCATGATACAGACCGTCTCCTTATCAATACAAAAAATTTGTTGGTTTCAGAATGTGACCAGTCAATACGAGAACCTGTCTCCCATTCTGACGGTGATGCACAAAGCGGCCAGCAGCAATGTTTACCTGCGTAAGTACCTGCGCGCTGTCATCCTCCCTCCGCTAAAGGATGTCCACAGTCGCCCCGAGGAAGGCAACACCGTGAGGAATCAGCTCTGCCGACTCCTGACCACTCCCATCACTCATGTCAGAGATCTGGCCGCACAGTTTCTGTTTATCTTGTGCAAGGAAAATGGTAAATATTATGGTTTCATATTACCCACTATTTTTTTTTTTTAAGAAGTACATACATTTCTAGGTTAAGAATAACCTGACAATATTTGAATTCTCCCTACTCCCATCATTTACTTTATCTAAGCAGCTGACGCGTATGACATCCATTGGGGGCCATCCCCACATGCGAATGTCTCATGTGGCATCCATGAATTTTTATTAAAACGCGTACATTGTGTCGAAACCTGCCACGTTATGTGCAATGGTAGCTCTTGACATTTGGGTGTGCTAATAAAATAAATTGTTGATGTTGTAGCCAAAAAATTTTTCTTTTTTTTTTTTAATTTCGGTTTTTGTATGAAGAATTTCAGGAAATCCGTGAGCAGTGCACTACCAAACTGAAATTTCCTGAAAATCTTCGTACAAAAAAACAATTTTCGAAAAAAAAAAAAACCTGAGAAAAAGTGAGAGCGAGAATACGTCATCGAAGATCGTCCTCTTCATTCTCATACATCTTGTATGAAAACCAAAAAGAATATACAAAGATACTAGAATGATGAAGTCACATATAACAGTATACCTCTAATGTACAGCTTAACATTGATAATGTAACCATTCCCTGGCTTTATAATCTATTGATAAAAAATTACTTCATTTTTCTCATGGTTCAGTAGTCAAGCCATAATCTCTTTTTCCTTATTATCGAGTTTGAAGAACAGAGCTAATTTCTCTAGATATTTATTATTAATATTTTGGTTCCAGTTTCTCGAATGGTGAAGTACACCGGCTATGGTAATGCGGCCGGATTGTTTGCCACCCGAGGACTGCTGGGGCCCAACAAGCAGGCCGTCGGGGAGTGCCTGTACTCGTCCGATAGTGACGACAGCGACACTGAGGAATATCGGGCAATGAGGCACACGGTCAACCCTGTCACGGGATGTTATGAGCCCCCCCACGCCGATCCAATGGCAGGTTGTACTGAAGAACAGGTTTGTTAAACTTCAAAAACATAATAATTACTAACTCCACACTTTATTCTGTGTTTGCATGGGGGATACGTTCCACAGACCATGTAAACAAAATACAGTATGTATAGGAAAATAGGTTTCATTCTGTAAGGTAAATGTCATGTCAGACAAAAAAAGCTTCCTTCTTCACATATATGGTATGAAATCACTTTCATCACTTAAAATTCAATCTCGATTCAATCCTATTCTAATGTAGGTCTTACAAGGATACTTGTCTATATAAATTTGGTGACCAGACAACTCAGAATGCAACTTCAGCTTTGAAAAGTCATTAACCTTCCAGTAGTCGCATCCTTGCACTGAACATAAGCAGTCGCGCGCGGTCGGTGATTTCGCAACTTTAGGCGTCTGGTTTTAGAAGACAACTGAATATTTCATGATATTGTGTATAGCATATAATAAAAAAGTCTTTCATCTATATAAGATTGAATTCAATATATCTAAATGTTTAGATTTGTCATTCACTAGGGCGTGTCATACCTGGTATTACCGGTATACGATGGACGCCCGAAGTTTAAAACGTTTCTCCACCATGAAAGATCTTGGAATCATGTTAAATAGTAGGCTGACATTTCATACTCATATTCAGATGACTTGTAGCACTTCATTGAGAATGCTGAGCTTTGTTCTGCATACTGCAAGGAATTTTAGAGACACCCGGGTTCTCAAAATTTTATTCAATTCCTTAATAAGGAGTAGACTTGAAAGTGGGTCAGTAATTTGGAGTCCACACCAATTAAAATATTCCCTCATGTTGGAGAGGGTTCAGAAAAAATTTCTATACATGAGGGAGTATGGCTATTATCCGTGGCTCTATCCTACCAACTTTCTTTTGGGTATGCTCGGAATGAACCATCTACGGGTCGGAAAGGATGTACACTTTGCTACGCATTTCTTCATATTGATCCGCGGATGGTTTGCAAACCCAGCTATCATGGAGAGCATTCATTTCTATGTTCTCGATGGGTATCTTCGCACCGACAGCATAGACTTTTCTATCTTCCGGCTTGCAGGACGAACTTGCCAATGGTCACGCCAACATAAATCAACATAATAACAGAACAAGATAAAATTTTCTTTCTTCTTCTTTAATATGTTTACTATAGCGCGAGCAAGAGCGCGTATATCCCTAGATAGTTTTTGTCCCTCCTGAACATTTTTATAAATGGTTCTTGTGCAGTATTATACTTAAACTGACGATATGTTAACCGTTACGTTTTGTATGAATATCTTATTTTATTTAAAATTAAGACATGTAATTAAAAGTAAGACATGGGAAGAAACATTCCATAAAGCGGATCTAATATTGAAGATTATTATTAAACAGTGGTTAGATGATAATCTACTTACGTTAAACATAACAAAAACGAAGTATCTAACGTTTAGTCTTAATATTCCGAGTCAGCCTTCAATCAATCATACACTAATAATACATTCTTGTAGAGATGTCTCTTGTTGTCTATGCAAGCCACTGGAACGAGTAGATTACATTAAATATCTGGGTGTAATAATTGACAATAAGCTACGGTGGGAAGATCACGTAATAAATGTTACAAACCGGATACGGAAACTGGCTTACATCTTCAGGGCATTACGAAATATTCTGAATAAAAATACACTAAAAACGGTGTACTTTTCCTTATGTCAATCTATTATATCTTATGGTATAGTAGTCTGGGGAGGATGCTCTAAAACAATATTAGATCCATTAATTAAAGCTCAAAAATTGATAATGCGGACTATTTACAAAGTACACTATATTCACCCCACGAAGGACTTATTTAAGGACTTCAAAGTACTCAATATAAAATCCTTATACGTCAAAAACATATCCACCTATTACAAATTCAAACATACGAAAAAAAATATTTTTGAATCAACCTACAATACAAGAAACTCCAACAAATCCAATTATATTATTCCACCAACAAAAACCTCAATGGCACAGACACAATTTAACTTTCTTGCTCCTAAAATCTTCAATAATTTAACAATAGAAATAAAGTCAACTGCCAAATACGACAGTTTCAGGAAGGCGCTTGAGGACTTTATGATGAGTGATTGTGATAATGTTAGTAGCCTGTTTCTCGTACTCAGATGAAAGTGTATATTTTGTTTATATGTGTGAGGATGTTGTTATATGGGAGTATGTACGTATGTGTGTATATACATGTATAGATGTGTACACCAATATACGCATGTGTGCTTGCATGCACCCAGACTAACAAAAAAGGTTAAAAAAGTTATTACATCGCAAGTTATTACATTATTACATTACAAGTACATTTTTACAATCTTATGTTAATTTATTCTCCTTTCTACTTTCTATTTTTTTTTATATACATAATTTCTACTTTTTATTATAATTTCTACTTTTTATTTTAATTTCTACTTTTTATTATTATTTCTACTTTTATTATAATTTCTACTTTTTATTATAATTTCTACTTTTTACTATAATTTTTCCAATTTTTAGCGTCATTTATACTTAAATCCATGTTCACACTAGACTCCATACTTCATAAATCATAACTTTTATCCATTGGTCACCATGAGACAGGCAGCCGCCTAGTATGGTGATCTAATATTCTTTATGTAAGTGTCACTAATATGTTACATGTGTTCTATAAATAAAAAAATAAAAATAAAAATTTGTTTTGCAGAAAGAGTATGAGGCCATGAAGCTGGTAAACTTGATGGATCAACTGAATAGAGCCGGCATCGTACAGCCGTGCAAAATCGGGCCTGATGGAAAGCCAGTGCCCGTGGAGCACATTCTGCAGCTGCAGGAGGATCTGCCTAACCAACAGCTTCACAATGCATAAATTAAGGTAAACAAGGTTAGGTGTAAGTCAAGGGTAATAATCAACTTCTATACTTTATTCTACAGGCAGTTGACAATTCATAACTGAACAAATGAAGAATTATTGAGTGATGCAAATAACCACAGATTAAATAAAAATAGATACCGCACTATTATTTTTATATGGGCAAATTTTTTGTTTGATGGATAGGATATTATGACTAGTGAGGAGAGATTGTTGTTGGTTATTATATGAGGGACATTTGGGGGTTCTCCAATTTAAATAACATTCTCTATTCCAAAGACGTTACAATACACACAGATGCGTTGTAGATCTATCAAAGTGGCAAGGAAAAGAATTGCTAATTGTCGTGCTTTTGATTTCGTAGTCTTAGAAGAGTCCCGTAAGGTTGTGTTCCTCCTCTATCTAAATTACGTAAAAAGTGCCAAAATGCCCTTTTGTGGGATGAGAAAGTGTTTGCATTACACAGCAATACTAGAAAAAGTCAGGGTACAACATTTCATTCGTAAATACATGCAAATTATTTATTATTATAAGAAATAAAATTATTTCAATTGTTCCCTTAATTAAGATTTTGAGTGCCAGAAAGACATGGTGTAAGAAGGATAACCTACTAGAAGTAGGTCCTCTCATACAGTATTCCGTATTTGTTTAAGTGTAAGCGAGTAAGCATATCTTGTTACCTCAGTCACCCTGACGTAGAATGTAGTATTTTATGCAACTTTTAAATCTACCTGCCACATTTTGTCTTAATTTTGTGAGACAATAACAAGTCCATACGTATTATAATGGCATAGCTCTATCGAATTTTAATAACAAGTCCATATGTATTATAACAGCATAGCTCTATCGAATTTTTACTTTATCCGTGCAATTAATTAATGAATGAGTGTTGCTAACTTGATGGATTTTCCATAATTTTTGGCGCATTTGAGTGCCTTGACAAGTTAAATGTTTGCCTTATGACTTAATGGATTTCCTCACTGAATATTTTCTTTATCTATCAACGCAAAGTAATTGCCTGTTAAAGTAAAACCAAATGCTTGGTTAAATTGAATTTATGAGGAAAAAAATCTAAAAAGTGTGTGTTATCAAGAAAAACTGACTGAAATGCAAAGGAAGGTTTGACAAATTTTCATGGAAAAATGGATGGCAACACTGGAATAAATAATTATTATCTGACGAAGTCTGATATGTATTCCTTGACTTACATTAAACTCTCACAAATAAAGTTGTAAGTCTGTTTGTATTATTTAAATATGATGCCAATTTATATGAAATAAATAGCACTACAATTATTACATATTGTACTAATGTGTCAAACTAATTAATGCATTTATATAACAAATAGATAATATAACATTACATATTCTGTGGTAGATGAAAGCTGTAAATCATAAGGTTCTCAATGTGGGCGATAACGCCCCCTTGTGGGTGTTTGAGACTTTCAGGGGGGCAGTAGAAGACCCAGAGAAAATTAGGGGGCATTGAGATGGCTCAGTGAGGGCGTGGGCAGGTAGAAAAAATGGTCTAAACAAGACAAAAAACATGCTAATCATATACTAATAAAGCAAAGTAAACTTTAATATTGGTTAATTTTTGTTATTGTATGTATACCCCCCCCCCCCCCCCCCCAAAATAAGCAAAATAAGGTTGAGAACCTACGCTGTGAATGATGATGAGTCCATCTAAATTCTAAATTAGCTCTTATCTTAGTTCTGTTGTACCGTGGTTACTACATAATCAATAATATCGAATCTTCATTGAAGGTAGTTTTTGACCAATACAAATCAAAGTACCCAAAGTATAGTATGTACCTACTTAAATATGTTTATTTACAAGAGCAAACTTAACCCGCTGTCCAACATAAACCGAATGCTGTAAGATCCTGCTCAAAAAAGTAAAGTTAGAAGCACAGCCATTGTGGGACTTTTCAGGGCATGGCCCATACGGTTTACGTTGATTCCTTAACATATCCTTTCCCGTACCGACCCATGGGATGGCGAGTTTATATAATTAGCTGTTTCATATTTATGTAATTAATTATCCTTTCAGCTTTTATAATTGAAAATTAGACTCCCTTCAAGAAAAAGCTGATCTTAAATTTAATACTTACGAAATGATAATTGAAATTTTGTATTCCTTTCTAGTCATAATAATAATACTAAATTTTTTAATTATTACACCTTATTATGTTCATGAATAATAATTTGTGTAAACGTTGTGTACTGAGAATTAGTTCAAAATAACAAAGTACTTTTAGTAGATCAGTCAGTGGCTGAGTTGGCATCACGTTTGGGGCTCACCCAGGCGTTGTGTTCAATTCCTCGGCTGGCTAAGTCCTCCATCACGACACAAACAACATTTTCCGTTTAGTGTGGTGGTAGTAGGAGATTTTCAAATTTCAGGTTATTTATAACCCGGGAATGTTTCTTTCCTTTTAACACATTGTAATCTGATCACGTATTAATACGTGTTTAGCAAATTAATGCTAGAGAGCGGAACACGTATTTATACGTTTTTGATAGATTGTTAGTGGAGCGCGGGTCACGTTAAAATGCGGGTTCCAATATACTTGAGTTTTCGCTATATAGCCTCTGTAGGGTTGTAGCCATGCAGGTAAAAACCTTTTGAGAACAATAGATGGGGTGTACGGTAGGTACCGAGGTAGTGTAAATATAAATTTTTTCATAACTTTCCTGCTTTATGTGAAATTCTGCACTAGTTTAACGATAAAGAATACATTTCTAAATATAATAAAATAAAATGAATTAAAATAAATAATTTGCAAAAAGAATTATTGAAATCAAACAAATATTTTTGAAGTTATCGCAATTTTTCTAGAGGTCTACGTTAGCGCGAAATTACGCGAAAAATCACCCGTTACCAGCACGATACGCGGCCGAAAACTGCCCGATCACAATGTGTTAAAAAAATGTCCCCTCGTGGTTTTCTAGCACTACAAATTAAATTAGGTAAACTCTATTTTTTACCTGTCTCTTTTATAACACCCTTAATTATTATTGTACACAATGTATTTGCGCAATTCCATAATATGTAATTTTAATTACAAGCGGATAAAATTGTTAAAATAGCATAATATTTTTCTACTCTTGGTGTATATTTTATTTTACTTTTTAAGTGAACAAATGATAACGTTTATTCCATTTAAGTCAACTATTTATGTTTAGAATATACTTATGTTATGTCTAACACACCATGCTTATTATACTATAAGATATATTGTGTTTACTAATAATAATTAAAAAATGCACTTAAACCAAGGTTTTTTTTATTATGTATGTCCCTACTATGTACTTTTATCAGAAAATAATATCCAGCTTATGAATTTTTTAAATATATTCCACAGGGAAGCTTCTTTATCGCATTTCAATTCCAATTTGTTCTTAGGTTGCCTTTAAGTAATTAAGGCTGCACATAAGTGACTTATGGCAAAATTACCAATGTAAATGATACTGTAAGTTACTTACTGTAATTTATAGCAAGTTACAGAAGGACTAAGAGGTTGTTTTTGACAAGTCTAATCGCAGCATTTTGGAAGGCAGGTACGGGTACCGCCACCCCAGGAACAATTTAATGGATAACCAACACTCCTGCCGTAGGTCACCCCAAGAGGTTCGCTACATTTGGTGACTTAACAGGGTTGCCTGGATTCGTGGGGTGAGATTTGTCTAGGTCTTGGCGGCGGATGCTTTTGCCCATCTACTGTGTGGCAGGCCGGATCGGGAGAGAATGCTTGAGACTTTTGACCTCCAGCTGGAGTCTCTCGACCCGTCGCCTTGCACCACAGGGGGAAGGATGGATTCATACGTTCATACTCCTTAACACATTGACCCCCAGATTCTTACCCACACTTCCCCTTCCCAGAACTTCCTATCCTTCCTTTCCCTAAAATGACCCTCCGTACAGTATCTTCAAAGATGAGGAGGCCCTGAAGGATTTTTTTCCTCAGGGCCTACTATGGAGAAAATATTTGAAAAAAAACACTTACACCCTTCTCACAGCTTATGAAATCTATATGCGCTGTTGCGAGATAACAAAAATTAGAAGACAGATTTTCGTAGAATTTTTTCTATAAAAACTATGTACATAGTATTTTTATCATTTAAACTAAAATCCGATTAGAGCAAGTGGATAAGTACTTTATTATCTCCCGAAAACAATATAAAGCATAACACTACCTAAAACTCAAATAGGCACTACCCATGAAAACTAATGCAAATGGAAAAAAATTTCTCGTTCCAAAAACTGATATCATTTAGGTACTTTTCAGGTGGAAAAAGATTTCCGAAAATGAGTATCCTTGTTTTAATTATCGGTCCAATCCTTTCTAATCTCAATGTTTCTGTTTATAACATGACATATTTGAATTCAGTCGGTTGCCGTCATTCGGATAAAACTAAAGAACTCCATTCAACTCCGCCGTCAACAAAACAAAAGCGTGCGGAGAATTGTGTCTCTCAAGCCAACTTCTAATTCCAACACTTTATTTGAGCTCTTTCATCTTTATTGTGTCTCTCAAGCCAACTTCTAATTCCAACACTTTATTTGAGCTCTTTCATCTTTATTGACAAAATTGCATATATTTGACAGCTGCAAATTGTTGCAGCCATCTTACCGCAAACTTACAGATGTATGACTTGATGATGCTGTGAGCGCTTACAAAAGTTGAACTTCTGTGAGCATTAATTTCCATAAGTTGGATGCGTATCTAAACGCTCTTGTGAAAAACTTATCAACGTAAATTCTACCTGCCTTAGTGCATTTGTGCAATGCACTGCCGAACATCGACAAACGTCAGAAGTGTAAATTCGTACACCCACTCACGAAGAATTCCCGCCAATTCGTTATAATATTCTTACCAACACTTTCATACTACCTAGACTCCCGTGCGTACGAAAAAGCAATGTGTGCACCGTGCATCTTTCATTATGCCGAGACGTGATGTCACATGAAGTGATATTTCTACTGGGACTGTCTTCAGAGGTTGGGCCCGTGAAATGAGCCCGACAGGTAGAGACCCATATCGGAAATTGACGTGTTAGAGTAGTGAAGATATATGATGCACGCGTGCACTAGCGGAGAGGCATTCTGATTTATGACAAAACCTTAAACATGCGTGACATGGTACCGAACATTTGGAATGAATTAGTTAGGACTAACGTATTTACAACTAATTGACAATGTTTTGTATTAGCGCCACCAGCGCACCGGGGCGGCGAAATCAAGCTTTTGGCAGATCACTGATACTGATAGTGATCAGTATTGACATCATTTTAATGGTGTTTCGCTAGTTTTGCTCTGTAAAAAACTTATTTAAAAATGAGTGAATAAATAAATTGTTTTTGAAAAATAATGGTCCTCCAAAACCATTGCTGAATATAATACAAGTTTGTAAAGTTAAGTAAAAAAAAACTGTGAATAGAGTTTTTAAAACAAAGTATTAAATATTCGAAAGCATCTCGGCTTTGTGAATGTGATCGTTTGAAAACATTTTTTTTGTTTTCTAGTTTTTGCAAAGTCCCAAGCACAATAACGTAGGTATTGCAATTCAGTTGGTTGTCAAGTTGTTATACGATTGCAACTTGATGTTGGTTTTCGCGAATCTGTGAATCAATCAATTATATTTTCCCGTATTAATGCTACCATTTTTTTTGTGAAATGCACTGCTGGAAAATTTTGTCACGGGCCGCCTCTGCTGTGAAGCATGGTACATATATTGAATGTGTAACGCAGACTAGATGAAACATGGCTTGATATCACAACATGTCACGACACTAACTTACGGCAGTTGACATTTGCAATTATTCATTTGAACTGTTACGTGTGGATAAATCTTAAACTTTAACATTTCAACACTTCGAGGAACTGAAATTAGACATTACCTTTCGGCAAAGCTCTTCAAAACATGTATCTTTGTCAAAAAAAAAATATTATGCATCCGAACAATTCGCCACAGAAATATCGGTTTTTTCAATTCTTGACATAAGGTATTTCACAACACTTGAAACGTGATGAAATAAACCGAACCGGCACTATAAACGCAAATATGCGTGCTGCAGCACCTGCTGCGCACTTCCCAAGTCTTCAACAGCTGTTAAAGTGAGAAAAGATCTTTATGAAGACATTGCCGGTGCTTATTATTTACAGTTTTTGTGTAGGCCTACAGGTCTTGTACATTGGGGAATGATCTGTATGAAGCGCTTTACACGTGATTGACACATCGCTAAAACAGACAAATGGCAGCACTTCTGCATGTGCACTTGGAGCTTGTAGATCTTATCAGTTCCTCACACAGCGACTATGGAAAGCATACACAGCAAACGTTAGGGTAATACATACTTTCAGATGAATTAAAAAAACCTGATTATCATACATTTTATTTATTTACATTTCGTACACTCTTTTTCGGATGTTCTGAATAATAATAACAAATAAATACCCTACTAAAAGCATCTCCACCCCGGACTCTGACAATTTTACGATATTTTAAAGTTCCATAAGTCAATTGTTTAATCTCTCAAAGATTTAAAAAGTAACAATATATTTATTTGTGTTTTGCTATTGTTTTCTTATACTACTGGAACTACCGGCGGGGGTTCCGGTTTGGCGAACTCTCCCAACTCTTCGTTGTAGTAGGCGTGAGCTCGCAAGGTGAGGAGTTCCCAGGGGGCCTGGTGCTCTATCTCCATGAGGGGTCCTACTCCTAGATCCTCCAGAGTGGGAACACCTTTGACCACTATATCAGTTGTGTTTTCCTGCACAGCATAAAAAGAAACATGAAATATTTTATGATCATAGATAAATCACAATTTTATACAGATAATCTATTCATCGCCCAAGTTAAAATAGCTTTACTTTTTACGTAGAGTTAGTAGGTTACGCATATTATTAACACGTAGACGCATAACATCAGGAAAATCATACGACAAAAATGGTTATTCTTTTATCATCTAAACTATCTTCCCAAATGGGAAAGCCAAAATAAGAAATCTTGTACTTATAGTCTGTCATAATTGACATTAGTAGAAAATTGACATTAAAAAAATTGACATAGAGTAGAAAATATTAAAAATAGAACTACAAAATTTGTAGGCTGGCAACACCAATTTAACTGTCAAATATTATTTTTACAATGACACTGAATATGTAGAACACTGTAAACACATTTTAAAAAACATTTTTTTGTTCTTGAAGAAAAAAAATTAAAATAGAAGAAGCATTTTTGTTTTACAAATTTCCTTAAATTTAACATAAATTTGAATTTAACAGTAGGCAGAAAGGAAGAATCACTAATGGTGAGTTTAATTACACTACTTTTAGATCTGAATAAGTTAAATATATTCAGATTTAAAATTAGAGACATGATCTAAAGCCCGGGCAGGCTAGGTACTTAAGATAGTATTAAAAAATGTGAGCAATTTCTAAACTGTGCTTTATTTTCATTACAATATTGTTATTCTTCATTATTTTAACACAAAATTGCAAACGTAAAATATACTTAATATGCAATTCTAATAATGAGATCAGTGGATATCCTATATTGCAATGAAAAAATATTTTCTTCACTTTTATGCCTTTTTAATTTTTAACAAAAATATAGGTTACACAGCTTTACATTTACGTCATGTGTTATAATGTTTTAGTACTGCCATTTGAACAACAGTGGCCCCCTCCTATTTTTCTACTCTTATTTGACAAACTGTACATAATTGAATAAGTGATTTGTTGCAAAATAAATCAATTTTTAAAATATCGTGATTAAATAAACCATAGTGCTGCGCGCATCTCTTCATGTTTACATAAAACTATGTGTACGCATTTTAATATTTTTTTTTTTACTTTCACAGCTTAACCATTTATATATTAGAATTCTAATTATAAAACATTTAATTTAGAGTTTACCTTCTCAATAGATTCCCAGTGCAAACATCCAAGTGGGTATCCGGGAGAGAATTTCTGGTTGAAATAGACCCTCATTTGGAAGAAGGGATCGTATCGCATGTTGTAACGGACATAGCCCCACTCCTTGTCCTTACGCATCAGACGGAACAGCCAGTCTGTCAGCTCACCCATCTGGTAACGCTTCGGGCTGCAATACAATATATTCAACTACATATTTCATATATGTAAACATTGCCGTGAAGAAGATAGAGGTTCAACTACATTTTATTGATACACCATGGGTGGTGTATAATTTTACTATCAAACTTTATGTGAATCTGAAACATACAATGACATATGATTCGTTCAGCCCTCGTACTAGGGAATCGCCGGTTAAAATCTTCCGAATACATGCTGATACACCCTATTTACCCAATAGGATTACCTGTATCATTAACTCCTATGGTCTAGAACAGAGGTCGGCGTCAAGTAAGAAGAGCCAATTTGTCAAAGAAACAGGATAACAAATACATTAGAGAGCCATATTATAACTTGGGGAAGGGGGGATTGTAATCGTCCTGTGGTAAACGTAAATGTGGTGGAACGATAATTACAATTTGATTTGTGTATCTACATTCTTACTGTAATATCACACTTCTGCATGTTTAAATGTTTCTATAAACAGACTCACGCACAGATTCCTTATTAAATTAAAAGCAGTTTTGTGTTCGGAATGCAAAAAAATAACCGTTCGGCGGCTCCATCTCATAAGGCTGGTTGAGTAGAGGTGAAATTGATTTCTGAAGCAGTCGGTGACTTTTTGTAAAAGGGATGCTGAAGTTTATACCTACCTAATATCAAATATAAATATCTATAGACTAGCCCACGAACAAGATTACTTACAAAAATAGTATGTCAAATCAGCTCTAAAAATCCTTCATGCTTCACATCAATTATTACAGTTCTATAAGTGAAATTTAACAAATTTTAAGAAACCCCCGACACAAAAAGAGCTGATGACTTTGAGACGCCTGAACAGATTTTCATGAATTGTAGCTAAGAACCATCTCGATTACGTCAGCTTTTAAACAAAAAAACTGCATCATAATCAGTCCATTCGTTTGGGAACTACGATGCCACAGACAGACAGACATACAGACACGTCAAACTTATAACACCGCTCCTTGCGTCGGGGGTTAAAAATTAAATTAGTTAAATAGATATTCAAAATAGACGTTCTTAAATTAAATTAATTAAATAGTTATTTAAATAGATATTCAACATATGAATCGGCTTCAGTTAATCAAGCCAAACTGTCAAAATGGCGTGTTGCGTTTTATTGTTTTTGGCCACCGAGGTTGGGATGTGTCGTTAAATTGTAGTATTTTACTGTTTACGGCTAGAAAAAAATAAGCCCAAGCTTTTTTTAATGCGGAATAAATAACAATTATTATTATATTTATTATACGCCTAGAAAGGAAGGGAAGCGCCGCATCCACAGTATGTATGTATGGAGGGACCGCCTGCCACAAACGCCCATGCAAAGAGCCGCATGCAACTCGCGAGCCGCACATTCCAACCCCTGGTCTAGAACTGTCCCCTCAAAAATCTCAATTATTACATTTTTTAATGATGGAATTTTCAGTCTCGTAATTAGCCACTTGAGCAAGAACTACCCAAATCAGAAATATGTTTTTGTGTTAATATTTGGAGGTATGATGTTAATTAGATCGAATGGCCGAACTGAAAGCCGAACACCCTAAAGTAGAAGGTAGTTGTACTAATTTATTAAATAATCTAATTTTTAGTACATTCAATTCAATGATTTTTCTTGTACATTATGTATTTTTCACACCCGTTTTATGGTTATTAGCTAGGTATGAAGGATAATTACCCCACGGCTTGATACACCTGTCCTTTGGTGTCGGGGTCCCTAGCAGCATTGACAATACCCTGGGCTACATCAGACACATAGATGGGCTGCTTGTAGGTGTTCTCCCCGCTGTCCCACAGGGGCATGTAGTAGTAGGACCTACGCCAGTGGTGAGTTAAAGCCCTGAAATCATCAAAACGTACTTAAATAAATTGGTACAATTTTTTTTATTTTTTTTGTACAGAAAACTGTTTTTTAAAATGATTTAGGTGTTCAACAAGGAAGAATTTCTCATTTTAATAAGACAGTCAAATTTAAATTTTCATGAAAATATTAGAAGTTGATAGTAATAAGTAACCTGTTTGAGGCGACTGTTATGTATACATGCCAACCGATCGCGTGCCTAAAAGATAATAATAATAATAATTGGATGATTTATATAGCGCCGTTTTTGTGAAAAATCACCTCAAGGGCGCTGCACAAACTTACATTACATTTCTAAAATCTAGAAAAACTACAAACTAGACAAACAATTAAAACAACTAATGGCTAAAAATTGCATCCACCGGTTCATAAGAAAATATATGTACAATGTCTCGACCAATGAACGCGATGCTTCTTAAAAATGTATACAGGACCATACTTACCTGGGAGGTCGCTTGAAATTAACACTGTTTATTGTCTATTAAGAAATTTAGATATAGTTCGCACGCAGAGGACATTATTGTGTACACTTGTTATATGTTTTTAATGCTGAAATATATTTTAATATTAGTATAAAATACATTCTTTGATGAGTGTATTTTGGAAATCAAAAGCAACGTTTTATAGTGGGCGGTACAGTAGTACAAGGATTTGATCTTCCTAAATGTGATTCGTAACGAGACAGATTGATGTGCAAAGATTCAAGTAATTAGAAAATTAATTAGAAAAGTGTAATTAAGACATATCATAGAAAATAAAAGTATGATACTCTCTTTGAACTCTTGTTAGAACCTGCAGACAAGCTGCCATATGACAGCTTTGTGGGTCTACTCTATTTAATTGTACAAAATGTTCTCTGTAATTTTAATAATAAATAATAAAAAAAGAAAAAAAAAAAAAAAGATAGGTCTATTTAAATTAAGGATATGAGAGCCCAAAAAGGTAGGTTTTTAATTTGGACCTAAATTCTGTTGGGCTTGTTATGCATCTTAGTTCCGGAGGGAGTTTATTCCAAGCCTTGGGCCCAGATACTCCAAAAGCGCGATCTCCAAACTTTGTATTTGGCTTGCGTTTAGGTTCCATTAGTCTGCCTATAGCTGATGATGTTGCTGATCTAAGGGTTGACTGCCTCGGACCAGTATTTTCCGGGACACATAGTTCAGAGATATAAGGTGGGGCCATTTCATTGATTGATTTAAACACCATCCAGCACAATTTGTACTGGATTCTTTCAGGGCACTTGAGCCAATGAAGGTTACGAAGGTGTTCTGAAATGTGTGAATATTTAGAGACTCCAGTTATGAGCCGTGCCGCTGCGTTAAAAACGGATTGAAGTTTGTCAGTTTGATATTTTGGAAGGCTAGCATAGATACCGTTACAATAATCGAGCCGCGAGACTACGTAAGAGTTGATTAGTAGTTTTGTCGCCTCTGTAGGAAGATTTCTTCGGACGGACTTGAGTTGTCTTAAGTGAAAAAAACCGGTGCTTACAGTCCTATTTATTTGACTTTTAAGCGAAAATCTGAATCTAGATTAACGCCAAGAAGTTTGACGGTCGTCTTGGGAATAATATCGCTGCCGGAAATGGAAATAGGCGAATCGTCTATGAAATGTTGGCGTTTGTTTGTGGCCGCCCAGAGAAACTCAGTCTTAGATGGGTTCAACTTTAGCTTGTTTGAAGACATCCAACGAGTTATTGCTTCTAGGCATTCAGCTACACGGATTTTGAGACTGTTGACTTCGTTTGGAGTGCAGTAAAAATAAACTTGCTGATCGTCAGCGTAGCAGTGTGACAAGAGACCAAATGACTCGATTATTTTGGCGACATCATTTGTAAAAAGGATGAAAAGAAGTGGACCTAAAACGGAACCCTGGGGCACTCCTGAAGAAAGTGTTGCGAAGTTTGAGAGTTTATTTCCAACCTTCACGGCTTGTAAAGATGAGCATCATCTATACACAACACAATTACATTATTATAATTATATAATGAAATGTTAACCCATCTAATGCCTAAAAGACGAGCGTCATCTATACACGGTGCAATTCTTCTTTGAATATTTTTTAAGTGTCACTATATTCAATTGACCACTTTGGTATTTTGCCATTGTGCAAGACTTTTGTCTTAAACGAAATGTCAGATTTATAAAAACTTTCGTTATTTCCGCTTCGCAATTAAAGCTCTATAAATGAAATATTTCTGAATGTAGCCGAATACTAAAAACTGTTTTTGAAACATTATGAAATAAGCTTTCAAATTGCATTATTTAAAATAAATATTAACATTTGTAAATATTAAAATTTAGAATGCAAACATACAAAAAATAGAAAAATGACTCACGTAATGTTTTTATGTGAAAACTGTACTAAAATCATAGATTATTTATATAAAAAAAAAAACACTTATTCTATCGTTAAAATGTATAATAAACTATTTTGTCATCTCACTTTTACACAAGAATATTTAATAAAAAATTTACAATGTCTAACGGCAGGCGATTTGGAGGGTGAAAACTTTTTCTAAAAAATAAGTCTTTTTTATATATTTCTATGTACAACTTTGAATAGAGATGTGAAGCTTGATTTCTATGGATTTTCTGCTTTTTGTTTTAGGGTTGTCACTAGAACAATAACAGAGTTATAACGATTTCTGTGGGAATGCACGCGTTAGCATGAAAACACGCTTATTATACTTGACTGCTATTGTTATATTGTCATGTAAACACGCTTAGGGGTCGGAGTGGTTAAAATGAGATTTATAAATTGCGAAAAATCTGCCCGTCCCGGGTATTGCAAATTCTTTAACAGCGTATTGTCGTAAAAAGGTTGATTGATGAAATGATACCAATACTGCCAGTACCAAGACGTTGCCCATAGCGAAATCAAAAACTATGTACTCTATAAAAAGAGACACAAACCGCTGTAGAATCTGCAACTTTCTCATTGTATAAAGTCAATTCAAGATTCTCACTAACACTTTTAGCCCTTAAAGCCCTTGACATTCATGTCCATGAGTTAAAATACTGAAATGTTTTAAATAGGCATCCGAAAATAAAATTGAATAGTTAATTAAGCAAAGAAAATGTGAATCATCCCACACATACCCTCACCCTCACCTTATCTTTCTGATGAAAACTTCAGAACAAAGTTCAATGTATTATGCTCGTGCAAATTTCCCTTTATTTTATACCCATTATTATGTCACAAAAAAGTAAGTGGGCGATACATTTCTGTGTTTCTAATGTTTCACGAGACACACCGCATACCATCTGAAACTCAAAAAAGTAAGAGACGATGCATTGTTGTGTTTCTATGTTTGCATGAAAATAATGAGATACATTCTAGATTATTATACAACCTGTAGCACTTAGCGAGATGTGTCTTGTGTTACAGATAGAATTGTTTATAGTTAGTATTTCTCCATACTTAACTCAAAAACTCATTTTTTGTATTTACATTTTTGTGTTTTTCACCCATCGATTTGTTCTTACCATTAAGTACATGAATCCTCCTAAAACAGCCATTGTGCGAGAGAGAAACGATTTATTAAAAATAGACTTACTTCAAGAAGCGATCTTCCGCGCCATAGATATCAGACGCCTTGATGATGGTCACGTCCGGGAACTCCTGTTTGACCACCTGCTCCCCCTGCCACTTGGTGGCCTTCCAGCGACTGCCACTGGGGATGACATCGGACTTGGGGTATTGAGCTGTATTTAGGTAGGACATGTGGATCAGCCGCTCCACTCCCATTTTGGTGCACGCCCTTTATAAATAATTCAAATAAGTTATAGTCATACCACAAGATTTTATTAGTGGATTATTACATTCTAACAGGTTTGAAATAATGTATTTCTCCTTGATTTATGAACCTTAACAACTAAAGCTTAGGCCCAGTTGTTTCGCAGATATGCACAACCTCAACAAACGGCCATTTTGTTTTTTGTAAGTTGCAAGGTCCACGTAAGTGCCGATTCTTAGTCCCTTTCAACTTTTCAAGACAACAAGACCTTAGTATTCACATTCGTACTTAGGTACTCGATTAAAATGATGAATAAAAACAAAGGCCCAAGTCTATGTTCAAACATTCTGTTTTATTCTACAAGATTGGACGTTTATTTTATGGTGATTACTTTATACAACGTTTAATTTATACTGATCAGTTCCAAGTCCCCGGCAAGTCTACAACGCCGAAGAAACAGTGGATTGTGTAGCGAGTCTCGCATCACTTGCTCATAAACAAGTTTGGCCACAAAAATTAATTTAATACCATTTTAATCGTAAATCGACACATTACAGAAATCACGGCCATAACCTGAAACAACCCGTGCTCACAAGCCCGTGGTCTAGACTCAGTGTCTCACAGCGAGTAAGTTCGAAAGGAATTAAGAATTCCTAATCGAGCTATGAATTTTATTTGAGTTAATAATTTGATTCAAAACTTTCTGCTCTATAACTAGGATATAAAATGAGATTGAATTCCGTGCTAATGCAAATTGATTAAGGTGATCCACTAGTTCTGGAGAAATTCAACATCGGAATCTACCCCTTTTTTTGGGAGGCACTTAAAAATACTCGAGAAGAAGTTTTTGGAAAGGTTGGAGAAGATATTTGAGAGTTGTTTTTCATAGGTTGATTTCTTTAAAAACATTAACTCCTTTTTTACGCATTGTTTATTATAATAACAAGAAAATTTAAAATCCATTGCACGGAACCAAGCGAAGTGGAGTTCACTTGGTTCACAAACCCCCGTGTGAGGTGGTAACTAATACAAAATGTACACATAGTCCTTTTGCGGACGGTGTACGGTATTCTCAAATCCAAGTTCGCTGAACCTCCATTTTGATTCATCAGCGCGAAAGTGCATTGTATGTTTTATTTTGTGAAATTCAGGCCCAAATATTAAAACGTTTTCCGATTATTTTGTAAAGTACTTAGTTTGCCACATTGTATAATGAATCTTTATATAAAAATGGATTCATTAGTAGGAGATTTTGGCACTTGAAAGTATTTTTTATAGGCTTGATACTTTTTTTTCCAGACTTACAAAAGGGCTTATCAAAAAATTACTCGATTATTTCCAAGGCTTAAGATGTGTTTACTTGCAGTGTTTAATTGAAGCATCTATATTTCTAAGCGATCAAATTTTCAAACCGAAAACACTTGATTTTGCATTATTTTGCGTGGCTCCATCTTAATACCTTAAATCATGTTATTAATTACTAACTTAGCAATATTCCTTGCTCCTGTGACATGAACATCCTCGAATGAATAGTTTGAGGTCTCATAGTCTTTCCCAATGAGATTGATGACCACGTTGGAGTACTTGACGGCATTCTCAATCTGCTCCTGGTTCTTGAGGTTGAAGTCGGGGATAAACAGCACCTGGCCCAAGTCTCCCACCAACTTCATCCTCATCATGTCATAGTGATCGCAACGATGTGGCAGGATCAACTAATAAGAACAAAATTATTTCAAAATAAGAAATATCTCTATATTCACTAAGGGCTCCATTCATCAAATAAAAAGTGGAATCTAAAGTATTTGCAAAATCAATTTTGTCCTTTACACATTTTTCAAAACATTAAGATTAAAATGTTAAAAGGGTAGTAATAAATACTTATACAAAATTTTAAAAGATATGTCCGAATGCCAAGCAGACATCAATTGTAATGTAGTTATGGCTATAAAAGATTCCGTTGGGCTTAGGTAAAAGAAGTTACCACTTAGTTCTTTCAGGAGAATTTTTTCCAAAAATTATAAATAGCTACGCCCATGTAAGATGAGTTATGGTCTGTTTTTCTTTTTTGAGTGAAATAATAATTTATTATAACTTTTATTTCAAGGGGGTCCAATGAAGAGGATATTTTCAGTGGTTTTAATGCTTGTAGTTCTGTGAACAGCAGATATTGCGTGCAAAAAAAGTATGTTTCTAATTTTCTCTTATATAATAAATTAAAAACCAAAATTTTCTCTGAAGTAGTCATAAAATTTGTAAGTAGTAGATACTTATACCTACCTCCTTAATTATAAATTTTTGTTTATTTTAAAAAATAAATTATACGATTTGTCCAAAGAGGTGTCACCATCTCAATGACATTTCTTTTTTAAAACTTTCTTCAGGCTGGTAGGTACCATATTGATTATTTCGATTTGACAGCTCGTAGTAGGAACCACGATCAAGCGAACTCTGATGCGATAAAAAGGTAGTATCTAACATGGGCCACCATCTTGAACCTGAACCAGAATACTAAATGGTTAAATTAAAGCAGGATTTCGCTATACTAAGTCAATACAAAATCTATTGTTGAATGTCTTTTAAAATTAAAAGGCATTTGTATGTTGTACAAAATGATGCATTTGCCCTGAAGGTGGGACCGGACACGGCGACCCAGCAGTATCCTGCTCTGCCACCCTTTTTAAAACACACTGTTACATCGCGAGGAGCGGGAGACAGAGATCAAAAACTTATTTGCATCAGTACCTGGGTTCCAATCTTTCCAAGTTTGTTGCAGACATAGCGACCAACAAATCCTGAAGCGCCAAAGACGGTTGCAACAACTCCATTGAAACTGCTTCGACCCCCGGTACCCCTCTTCCAGGCAGCTTGATTTAACTTCTTTTCAACTTCTGTGCTGTATTTGGGAGATTGGATGTACAAAAGACTGATGCTACCGGCGTGTTTCTCTAGAAATAAACAAACACAAAATTGAAATAAATAACCTACTTTACTAATCCAGTAATTTCGTCCATTTCTATTAATTAAAAATTGTACACAATAATTTTGTATTATTTGACAGCTGATATAATACTGTACGTCAAGAACACTATTATATAACATTGATTTTCTTTCAGAAACGGGCCTAAAACGGTATCTAGCAAAAGGCAGATACGTGCATAAAGAATTAAATTTTCACTATTTCAACAATAATTTAAAAATCAGCCAGTCATTTAAAAAATATTATTAACATACTGGCGAATCTAAAACCGCCGGTGATATTTAGGGCCGCCATGTTTCTAGGCAGCGAAAAATTGCCATGGAAAAATCAGCACCTATTCTTTTTTTCTGGTTTTTTGACCGCAACTGACCTGGGTAGGGACAAAAGTATTAAAAAAAACTCTTCCATTTAAATTCACGGGAACCGTGTTTTTTTTAAGTGACAGTAAACATTAAAAAAATTATTAAAATAAATCATGTCTAAGAATCGAACCCTGATCAATTGCTTTGAAGGCAACCGTACCAACCACAGTTATTTTAAGAATGGCAGCATAAATTCATTACACGTACTTTAATAATAATAATGTATTAATAAGACTGACATATTTTAGAATGTTACGTATATAAAAGCAAAATGTTACGGATGCACAATCGAAATAATATTGTTAATGACAACAAAAATAATATTTATGTTGTCATTGTTTTCTTTTTTAATGTTTTCTGAAAACCCGACAAATATATTTTTTTAATAAACTAGGGGCTAGTAATATAAGATTGAAAATGAAACATCGTAAAATAAATAATAAGTACTTAAACAAATCAATCAATAATATTTCCCAAAGATTACACTTACTTACGTTTTTTGTACCCACATTAAATGACATAAATTAAAACACTTATACGGTGTGAAAAGCCATTTTGAAATAAAATAGGCGAAAATATTTTTATTTTATTTAAGTGTACAAATTTTTGCCAAATGTAAAAATTTTATGATTACTTGATGTGTTCCACTTGCGTTTATTATCCAGCCATGGATTATTCTCAATAACATTTGTAAAACGTTATAGCAAAAAAGCTACCGTACGAAGAGCCACGCAAGGTACGGGATAAAGGTTAAGGGAGAGTATTTATTTTGCTGAAGGGTGGTAAAGAATTAAGTAACTACAGAAAACTTCATCCTCGCTTTATTTTAATTAAATTTTACGGAACTATGGTACCAAAATTACAAAATTTGTGAGAAGTTAACCAAAAGTTAAAAATTTATTTTAAAAATAATTATTATAATTATTATTTTCTTTTTGTCTTTTTACATGCCTAGATACAGGGATTTTTTATTGAACATTGACTATTTATATGCCCGCTTTTGTCATTTTTATCAAAACTTTTTTACCATTGAGCGAAACGGCAAAATATCGAATTGCTAAAGCGACCCTACATGCCCCTATATTTAAACAATCCTTATCAGATTCTTCATTATTTTGTTATGGCAATAAGTTTGACATTACGAACCATAGAAAAAATAAATCCATCTTTTACTCTTTCCGGTTTTCCGAGTTAACCCAAAAACATCAAGTATGTCTGTTTTACAATTATCCGATTTATTTTGAGCCAATCTTTGTGTTAAACGTTATTATTATTTAAAAACTGATTACTCGTGGCTCTTATTTATTTCTGTGTAACGCTAGTTTTCTCTCAAGCTTCTCACTTTCCGAAAATTTTGACGTGCAAGATTCGTGGGCTATCCGTCAATGAAAGTGACTTGTTTATCTTCGCGGGCTTATTAATTAAAGTAACTTAGTTCTATTGTATTTACGGTATCTGTGTTTCCAGGATGTTGATGCCTAAGCAGAGCCGGGTCACCATTTACGAGTACCTTTTCAAGGAGGGTGTTATGGTGGCCAAGAAAGACTTCCATGCCCCTAAACACCCTGAACTGGAACAGATTCCCAACCTCCATGTCATCAAGGCCATGCAATCCTTGAAATCTCGTGGATACGTCAAGGAACAGTTCGCGTGGAGACATTTCTACTGGTCAGTTTTTATTTTATTTACTACTTGATGTTATTGTAGGTTATGAATGGGTTCGTTCATTCTTTTGAGTGAACATTGTTATGTTATGTACGGTATAAAGTACTCTTCTGAAGTTTCATCCAACAATTCATCTGTCAAAAGTGCTAAAAAACAGTTCTTTACGCTACGAAAACTAAAAACCATAGGCTATGAAAAAAGACAAAAGTGCTATGTTTAGGAACATCAAATTACTATTTAGATTTTTTAATAATAACTTTTGAACATTGCCAACAGTTTTTTCATCAACATCAATTCTGATAAGTACATTTCTTAAAACTTTCTGTTAGTGTGTTCTATCAATATCATTGTGGACACTATTGTATTGTGTTCGTTTTGATGACTAACTTCATTGGAAATTTGTTAAATCAACCTAATGAATAGTTTATTTTTTTGTTTGAAAACCATTTCATTTTGTGGTATTTGTTTAATGAATAAATAAATGATTAGTGTGTTAGGAACTAAACATGAAATGGTATTATTGATAATACAAAGAAACTTTTAGTTATGATCATCAAAATAACAATTGGACATAAATGGTAATACGCTTTATTATTCATTCGTCTGTGCCCATATTATGGAACATTTGCATTAAGTTTAAGAAAATTAGGTACAACTTAAAATCTTTTTAACAAGTTAACTTCTTGGTGGATTCATTGTAATTGCCCAGAATATACGTGACATATCCCTACAGATGACTTAAACAGTGGCTACTCACAATATCGCCATATACTGACAAGACCACCAATGAGAATCTAGATGTTGCTTGAAATGGCTTTACTTTTTAACGGAAATACATTTAGTTATCAGATCCAATTAGTTTGGTGGTACTAACTGTTTGGTGGTAACCCTCACAACATATCTGAAATGCTGTTGCCGTAGTTCTACTAGCTCCATTCAATTATATCTGTTTTCTGTAAAACCCACTTAAAAAAAGTGAAATTTGATGTGTGCTAAGAGTATTTGTAAGGACAGTTCCAGAAGAGCTATTCTCTATCTTTTGTGAGATCGAGATAGATCTCAGGCGAGATCTCCTGTCTGATTTGTGTGATTTTCTACAGCTGTTATTTGCTTTTTCTATGGGCCGATGTGAGAATTTCAGCTGTGAGCTGTCACATATTTTAGTTTAGGTGGTTTTAAACACGAATTCCTGCAAGTATGCATGATTATTTATTCATTTAACAGCCGTAGAAAATCACACAAATCTGCCTGAGATCTATCTCGATCTCACAAAAGATAGAGAATAGCTCTTCAGGTAGAGGTATTGTGCAATCCATCTCACAACTTAACCTCCGAATAGGGACGCCATAGTTGCATTAGTTTCTGGTAACTGTAATTCTTTTGTGACATATGTAAGTTTTTCAGATTTACCTAGTTATAATAATTACCCCATAATATCCGCCTACACAATCTGATTCAGAATATAGGAAGAAACTGAGACGCACAGGGGCCAGCTGTAAATAGAATGAGAGAGGGAAGTTTTGAAGTGGGGACCCACGATGCCCTCAAGGGTTGAAAAATGCATTTTCCTAATACTGTTCACAATTTCAGGTACTTGACCAACGAGGGCATCGAGTACCTGCGCACATACCTGCACCTGCCTCCTGAGATCGTGCCCGCCACCCTGAAGCGCCAGGTGCGCTCGGAGCTGAGCCGCGCCCGCACCGTGGGAGGAGGCTCCCGGCCCGAGGGTGGCCCCAACCGCCCCCGCGAGGACCACCGCGCCGATTACAGGCGTGCACCCCCCAGCACGCCCTCAGACAAGAAGGCTGATGTTGGCGCCGGCACGGCAGATCTTGAATTCGTAAGTTATCTTCAAACATACAGTGTTGCTTTATTATGCTGACCTTTTCAACGCAAATCCATTCCATCACTCAGCATGTTTTGACACAATGTATGTATTTTAATGATACTTTATGGACCACCTTATGTACAAAATCCTCATAACGAGATAGCCGCCGATGATTCGCATATGCATAGAATTAATAGGTTAAACTATTAATTGTAGGGATAAAAAGTCCTTCAGCTTCATTACAATATACATTTCATGGCCCTGCTCACTCTGGGTTAAAAGTTAAAACTGTTGTGCAGCAATCACATTTCAAAAAGCAGGAAGGAATTTTTACTCATTTGGTGTAAGCTCCTTACTTCATTGTGTTTCTGGCGCCTTTGAGATGATTTTTTTTACAAAAACAGTGCTTTACAGATTTTCCATTATTATGCTCTCTTTTTATTTGGAAGTATTTCGTCACCTATGTATAATACTAAGGCGTACATGATATTTGGAATTTTTCTGGAGCCAAAAAATTTTTTCCGGATTACGTGTTTTGTAAACGGAAAAAAAAGCTTAGTTAAAAACCCCATTAGCACAATAAAAAACAAAACAGTCTTTTGGCTCTCCCAAAAGTACCATTTTTTTATGCATACCTGCTTATTGTGGGTGACGTTAATCATATGCTTGTGTCATTTTCTTATTTCCTGTTATAAATTATTTTTATTTACTCTTAAACATCTAATAATTTGTATTATTTTTTTTTAAATATTGCTATAGTTAGTTCCCTAGGTCCTAATACAATCATGTGAATATAAATTTTTTTAGAGTGAATCTATCACATTTTTTCGTAATCTACCTTTGTATTTGTTTATATTGGATGTCAGTTTGACCACAAGTCCATAATATGTATTAATCCTATAATAATGTTTATAAAATATTGAGGTGATATTCCCTAAAAATTGACCCAAGTATTATTATTAAAATGATGAATTTTGAACGGGCGGTCCGAAAGCATCGTACAAATGCATAATAAGATGTCGATTCATTCTTTTCTGATTATTATACAAAAAGCCTTTTTGCCTGGAAAAAATAATATCTATTCAGACAAACTTGTGTTACTCCTAGAGAACATGCCAGCTGAAAATGTCAATATTGTGGTCTTTTGCAGCAATTGTCAACTTTTTTGAGCCTCTTAACTCTTACTACAAATTTGTTGTATCCCATACCTCTATCTATCTTGTGTACACATCTAATGAAAGACATGTTTCATTTGTAATTTTTTAATACTCTCATTATTACATGAATTTAACAATCAAGTCACAAACACAATTTTAAACAGAGTGTAACATGACTGGGCATATTTAACCAGTGATTCTACATGCGAAATTGAACAAAACTTACCTTTGTGCTGTGATATTGTTTACCCCAAATTTTTGCTTGCATACCCCTTGGGGGTATAGAATAATATTATACAGAATAATAATGAAATTATCTGTTATGATGAAAATAATTGCCAATATAAGATTTTCAAAAGACCTGTCATTTTCTACTTTTAAATGCACAATTTATTATTACAAAAAAAAATGTTTTGTGAATTATTCTCCAATGTAAATTAATTTCTTTATCTCTTTTCTTTTCAGCGAGGAGGTTTCGGCAGAGGAAGGCCTGCACCACAATAAGTTAAAATGTAATTTTTCAAAAATATAACATGAAAAACCCAACATCTTTGTTTTAATTCTTTATTATTTATAATAGTTATTTATCACTTAAAAAATAATACAAAGTATTATCACAATAATTAATAGATCGTTCTTACAAAACTATTTTGTACTGCGAACAAAATGTGCAAATTATAAAAAAACTCCGTTGTTATCAAAAATAACCCATTCACATCTGAATCTTTTCAATCCCAACATCTTCACAGCGTTTAGGTTGTGACTAGTTCAAGTTACAATAATATCATAGAATTAAATTACAATACAGGTAAGATATGTAGTTATACGCCCTCCATGCCCTCAGGGTTTAATGGTAGGGAGGAAGTTGCAGTTGATTGTCTCGTTGCGTGAGTGAGTCCCCGAATACTAAGATCATAAACAACTTCTTCAATTTTCTTCACATCATATTTCAATGCATCAAATCGTTTCCGGAGATTATCATTCTTCAAATTGAGAAGCCTGTAAGCAGATAAATAACAAGATTGATTTACCGTTTTATAAGAGAAACCATTGTTTGATATTCATTGATTTACAAATTTACATAATCGTGAAGTTGGAGATTTTAAGTGTAATGTTACATTTTGTCCCATTTTTTAGAAAAAGCTTAGATTCCTGTGTGTACATTCTATACAGAAAAGATAGGTTTATTTAATAGAATATTGATTGATGTTCCGAGTTCATGGCAAAAGAAATTAAAAGAATGCATTCTGTCAACTTTTAGTGTCAATAACACGCACACGATATGCATTATACACACCTGAATCCAGAATTGAGCTCCATGACAAACTGAGATATCTGCAATGGTTTGCTGTAATCTCCCCTTGTTACAGAATTGACCGCGAGCCTCGCCTGAAATATTTATGTTTGTAATAGCAATTTTTATAAAAATAAAGTTAAATTAATACTTATATCACATATTAGTATTGATAAATTACTACACAGTCATCCTACAGAAATCTAAATGTATTGGGATAATTTTTTCCTTGATTTAGAAAGAAAGGCAAGCCCTGCCTTATTATGAATAACCTGATAATATTATCATAAGCAGAAAATGTTGCTTTTCCAATCATGGAGGACTTATTCAGGCAGAGGGTTTAACCCGCAACTCCACAGTGGGGAACCCGACGCTTTCCTTTCCACCAAATAATACAAAGAAAAATGCAACATTTCAACTTATTCAAAGATATTAATTTGAGTTGTGGGTGTCTGGTTTTTTTTACATTAGGAAATTATTATTCCTTAGGGCCTATGTCATATTTGGCAAGTGGAGGGTCTTTTTGAGAAGAGGAAAGAGCTAACACAGGTCTCGACCTTGTTGTAGGAGAAAACACAGGCTGGCAAATTGTTCCACAGCCAAGCTGTTGAACTTGAGAGTGAGTTGTAGAAACAACCCATTCTCTTGTTTCCCGACTGTACAGGTACCGAAAGGATCAATGACACTAGTTCCTCGGAGCATCTTCCATTGAAATACCGGTAGAACAAGGTTAGCATTCCAACCTGTGCCCTAAAGATTGCAATCCACTCGTAAACGATAGCATGTGATTGAAATGAATTCAGATTTAAAAAAAATTTAAGTGTCATTTTCAAAATTGAAACTTAAATGTGTCAAGAATTCGGACAAAGTATTTCCTATGTTTCAGAGAATTTGATCAAATTTCAAGTTCTGTGAAACCACTGACTCATAATGGTAATATGAATAACAACTTGAAAATGAAACTTTGAAATTTGACGAATAATTGTTCAAATTCTGTGAAACAACTGGCCGTAAGGGTTAATCTTGACAAGTTAAAGTCAGATTTTGTGATTTTTCAGGGGTCTGCGCTAGTTAAGTAGTAGAAACAAACCAATTCTGAAGACAGTTCAAGAAGACCCATCAAAAAATCTTCAATGTCCAAATGAAATTCACCAGTGCCTGCCTTCGGGTTTACTAGAAGTTAAAAAATCCAATTAAAGGACAAAACAAACAAAAATGTAAATACAGTGGAAAATATCTTGTAAACAAATTCAAATGTTCCTAAATTCCCCTAAAAACACAACGTTGGCCATATCTGAGAAGCCATGAGAATTTTCCTTTTAAAAATAATGTTTACAAAATGCATACTTCCTAATATTGCTGCTGCTGTCTCTCGGGAAATCAGAATTCCAACTTCAAGCCACACAATCAGAGCTGCAGAGAAGCAAAGGCGTTGAGTCACAAACTTCCAATGATCGCGGTATCTGTAAAATAAGCAAAACCAGTCAGCACGCCTCTCCACATGATATTAGTATCTAAGAATGTTTTACTTAATTTAAAGAATAGAATATTCCTGTATCCTTAAAAAAGGTAAACGGTATCAATACCTATAATAGTCCTCTGATGGAAAAGCATCTGCCAATCTGAGATACCCAGCTCGAACATCGTTGAACAAATCCCTTGCTTTGCCGCAAGCTTCGGAGACTGAAAATATCAAAAGACTGCGATTTAAAAAATGATCTATCCCAATAAAATAATATATTATGCAGGAAGTGAGGATGTCATGAAAGAACCAAAAATGGTACAAAATAAAGCTGGAGGAACTATTTTTTACAACTCCGCATAGGGGCCTTGAGAAAAATAGTTTCTCTCAGGGTCTTTGTCATTTTCATAGAACTGTGTAGAAGGTCTTTTGAGGAGAGGAAGGAGTGAACTTGGAGAAACATAGATGCTGGCAAATTTTCCACAGCCAAGCTGCTGTTCTCAGGAATGAGTCATGTCAAAACAATCTTCATGTGACAAATGGCAACCGTGTAAAAATGTTCGGCGCACGTCTGGCTTGTTTCCCCACTATGCACTGGTGCTGAAGGGATCAATAACTCTAGTTTCTCAGAGCATCTTCCATTGAAATATCAGATAGAACAAGGACAGCATTCATATCTGACGTCTCTAAAGATTGCGGTCCATTTGGATAGGGGAATCCTTTTTTTGCTGAGTCAAGGGTTTTCTGCAAGTACCTTGGGATTTAAGACCAGAGTGCAATGTGTACTATTAAAGTATCTGCGGGCCCTGTACGATGCGCCCAGCTTCTGAGGCTAACTTAACTCTGGCTTTGATGGAGCCCCCGTTCCTAAGCTTGTCAGAGTAACAACAAGCATATCAATGGAAGGCTTGTTGAGAAAATTGCTTCCATTGAAGGGGACTAGATTATCATTTTGATTCCTTTTAATGTAACGCAAACAGATATGATTGGGTGTTTGAAAAATTAAGTTCGACAAGGTTATTCTTACCCCAAGAGGAAACCCTCTCGAGATAACCATTCTCTGCTTCAAGCACTGAGTTTCCAAATATGATAAGTAACAAAACAAGCCGGCAATCAATATGCACTCACCGCGAGCCTCATCAGTATGGATCACTTGCAAGCAGGTAATGATCTCCCTGGAAGTCTGTTCGATATTTTTGACAATGTTTTTGATGGCCTGAAATAAATAAAATAGAGCCACAAATCAAAAAAAATGCAGTAACAGTAACAGTAAAATGGGTTATTCGTAACCCGGGAATGTTTGTCTTTCTTTGTTTTTTTTTTTTTTTAAAATTTAAATATTAATTAAAAATTTTTTGTCAATGTAATGAAATGCGTAGTAGAAATAATAAAAAAATAAATTTGTTGTTTTGCCCCTCAGACCGCATTGTTTTATGACTTTTTTGACGTTCTTTTTGTACCTACTTATCTTTATCAAAATAAGAGTACCGTTATCTGTCAATGATTCATCAATAAGATGATAATAAAACAATAGTGAACAAACTGAACACTGAATATAAATCATATAATCGCAATTCCTATCTTGTATGACAGCGGGGAGTTAAATAATTATTAATAGTTATTTTATTTTAACAATATGTAGCGTACATATTATTTTTCCAATGTCAGTGCACCACCTTACTTTGTATTAGTAGCCGGCTTATTTAGCCGATAACGGTTTAACAGAAAATATTAGATACCTCTCGTATGTCTTGATCACTGTTAATATGTTCTTGGAATTCCAAAAACACATCAGTTAAATTCGGCATTTTGGTAAACTTGAAAATTTACGAAAATTGGCAAACACGTAAACAGTCACAAAACGCCAAACTTCATGTCAATGTCATAGATATGTTCGATATGTTTTTAAACTGACAGAAGAAGGCAACATAGACTAAGTCCGCGTTCTTCTTTGTTTATGGCTTTTCACTAGTGACTAGGACTAGTAATGCATATAATCGAAATATTCTTCTTCAAAGTCATCTCCCAATCGAATTTTATTTCGAGATAATGACCCGGTTTGAACCAAAATGATTACTACGACTTCAACTAAGATAAAAAATTGACTTGATGTGGTTTACGGAGTAAACAAATAATAATATTTATTATTTTTTATATTCCTTATTCTTCAGTATATAAAACTCTTTCTAAACCTTATTTTTAATGAACGATGACCTAGATAAATAATTTATAAATATTTTTTTCGTAAGAAGCAATCAACTTAATGATTAGACATTACATTAAATCAAAAACTTTGTATTGTCTGTTTTATTATTTCGTTATTATACTTACCCTGATTAATGTTAAGTTTGACGTTAAATATAAAAAAATCGTGGTAGTGTATAAATTGTTTGCTTGATAATAGAAGAGAGCTGAATTGCCCGAAAAACAATTTAAAATTTGTCAACCTTGCTCATTGTAGAAACAAACGAAAAGCGTTCATTATTTGTGTTTCTAAAGAATCAATAAGGTTATTTTAAATTTTTAATGAAATACGTTTACAACATCGTTTTTTCAGAACAAAATCAGTTTAACAAAATAATATTTATTGCTTGTTCGATATATTTTTTAATAGAACGGACACGCGGCGTGTTTTGGACATTTCATACAAATCTTAATTTTGAATTTGAGTCCAAAATACTCAAATTAAAAAATAAACTGAAAAAATATTCTTGTAATCAAAGGGTATTTCAAAGGTCTTGTACCGATGTGCACTACTGTATTTATTTATGTTTTAAATTATAAAATATAGGACATTAAAGATTTAATTAACTTTGGCAATAATTTGTAAGTAAATGAAAGCATTTTATTTTATATACTATATTTATTATATAAATGAAATTTAAAAAAATCGAGTGCAGTTAACACGCGGTGGAAGCGAAACTTTACCAAAACAATCTCAACCAATGAAAAACCAAGGAGCCTTGAAAAGCGAGGTCATAATCAAAGCGGCCAACGAACGCAGACATAGCGTCATTTCCGTTTTATATCTCAACCAATAAGAGCCTTGATAGGAGTTTGATGCTTCGCAAGTGCTGTGTGAGTCATTTTCGTTTCATCCGAATTCCAAATCGCAACGGAGCTATAGAAGTTTCACTTCAAAAAGTAATTGAAATAAAGCATTCTGGTGGGATTCAGCATGATAATTAACTTGAATAAAAAATCCAAAGCTGCCTTCCAAAAGAAGCGAAATTGAATTCTTTGATTACCTATGTATATCGTCATTTAAAACAAAAATAAATAAAATAGTAATTATCTGTACCAGATATTTAATATAACTTTTGATTTAAAAAATGTCATCAGTTTGGTTGGGTATTTTGGCCTCAAATCCAAAATTAAGTATTGTATGAAACGGGCTGCGCAGCCATTCCTCTTAATAAACATACATAACGTACATAATTTTAATATACGTACACCCATAAATAAACTAAACTCACATACGTATTTTGATTAATGGCTTGTTCGCATTAGGAGAGTAGTTTAGTCGAATGGCAAGTAATTTGCTACTTGACTCGCCGAGAAGCGTTCGCATTACATTCAACTAGAGTTGTGAGTGAGTCGCGTTAGCGTTACAAGATGACGGGCTGCCACGCAACGGTTCCATGCCAGGTGGTAATATGGGAACTCGCCATATGAGTTTTGGGAAAAATCTTCCTCGGAAAAGACACTTCCTTATATCTTGATTCACATCATCATAACTCACCCTAGTAACGATTCAGAACAGACAACAAGATGGCTAATCACAACACTTTTTGCTGATTCACAGTTACCAACAGACACGCGCAAAACTGAATTAGTTGCGTTTATTTTATGGCTATTCAAGCTTGTCAAAACCATAACAATAATTATTTAGAATGTACGTAATAATTTAAAATATCGCGTGAAAAATGAGAAAATTGTGAATTTCGCGTTATTTGCGTGGAGATGACTAAATTCACGAAAATATTTTTCGTAAAATTGACGCATTTTGCGTGAAAATGACAAAATTCGCAAAACTATTTTTTGCAAAATTGACGAATTTTGCGTTTTATAATCATTCATTCTAAAAATTGTAAATTATATTTTATATAATGCGGACTGTGCAACTAACCACAAATCAAATAATGAAAAGGAGAGTGTCTGTGACGGGCGGTCGAAAATGCAGTAAATATAACCATTCATTCTAAAAATTGTGTAAATGATATTATACGTAATGCGGATTGCACAACTTTTTATTTTTTTTACATGAGCTCCACACAGGAGACGCTTACCCTAACCACAAATCAAATAATAAAAGGAAAAGCGTTGCAATTGGTTGCAATTTGAACCCCCTCCCCTCCCTGCCGCTGTCAAAGTAATTACGATCAAATAATAAGATCGGTAATACTGCCCAGACGCAAAGTAATTACGATCCTTTCTAAATACATCGTACCTATTGTCAAACAATCCACTATAATTTGGAAGGCAGGAATGGGTACCGCCGCCCCGGGAACCTTTATTGGATAACCAACACATCTCTGCCATAGGTCACCCCAAGTGGTTCACTACATTTGGTCATCTAGCAGGGGTGACCGGGTTCATAGGATGAGGTTTGTCTAGGTCTTGGAGGCGGGTGACCAGGACACACTGAACCCCAAATTCCTACCCACCCCTTTAACCCTTTTCCTTCCCAGAACTCTCCTCTCCTCCTTTTCCTTAAAAAAACCCTCCACATAGCGTCCCCAAGGATGACATAAGCCCTGAGGGAAATTATTTTCCTCAGGGCCTCCTGTGTGGAGTTCATTAAAAAAAAAAAATGGATTGATTCGTTTAGCCAAGTTTCGCATATTAGATAAATATCATAATTTAAAAAAAAAACTTGATTTAAGAAGTTGTGAGTTTTTGTGCGAAGACTTTGCACTTTGAAAATATATGTTAAGCATTTTTATATTAAATATTACGTTCATAAAATTGATTAGAAAATATTTCGGAAATATAAAATAATTATAATCATTTTTGAACATCAGAATTTTTTGTTTGTTTGTGGTATATTATATTGTTTATGGTTTCAAGAGGCTCTAGGATTGGTTTATTTTTATTGTTTTGACAGATTGAGTTGTATAGTTGTATACAACAGATGATGAAAATATGTTGACATTATTTTAAAAGAGTTTGAATGAAATTTGCAATTAATAAATAATGACGATTCGATTAAGGAGAAATTTGTATAACATCAAGGTACTGCGAGAGGTTAAATTTGATATAAATAGTAATACGTTTGACCTATTTTGTAAATTCAATTTCATAAAGGGACGGCAGATATAGAAGCGTCTTGTGCGAGAATTGTCTAATGTTGTGAGTCTGTTGTCATCCTGATCAACAATCAAAATTATGGGGGTTAAGATATTCATTACAAACCAGTCTTCTAAGGATGAATTGCTGACGCCTGGTGTCAATTTCAATGCCTCAAGCCGAGCGTGTCTGATTTTGGTAAAGAGAGCATCAGTGACTGTCTGGTGCAATTTGATGATCCCAATAAAGACTCCAATGAAATGCTTGGAGTAAGTATATAAAACCGGCTCCATAGAAGCCCTAGTAAATCTAACTTCCAAGAAACTGGGCGTCCTATACAGGGCTAGCAGATTACTCACTAGTGACCAGCTGCCAACCCCACACAAATCTTAAGTACGCCTATAATTGAATTGGGAGCTACCTATGGGCTGAAGCCCCAAAATTCTTGATAAACCTACTTGATTCTGTACAAAGGGTCCGATTGACAACCCATTGTTCACAGATACAATGTCGCTCCCTTAATCTCTAATGCACAGATGCAATGTAGGCATGCTAAGTCTGTTCTACAGGTATTTTTATGGAGCCTGCTCTAAGAAGCTTGTAGCATTGATCTTCGGTGAACGTGTGTGAAACTTGACAGACACAAGCAAAACACCTGTTCACTGTTGGCTTCATGAGAAGTTGAGGTTGCATCTTTTACTCATTTTTGTGTAAGTTGGCTCGTACATGGAACGAGCTACCAGCATCTAATTTTCCTCCTTCATATAATCCAGCCTCTTCAACACCTCTAAATAATTCCCTTCCCACAGCCCCCTTAATCTGTCTCACAATGCTTCCTACAGACAGGGACACTCTTGTGAGGTGTCACATAAAAAAAAAAACAAAATCTGTGTTGTAACGGTGGTGGTAATTAAATAAAATTCGCACTTTTATTCTCTAAAAACAATTAGTCTTTATTGCGTGGGTACAATCAATTAACAAATAGACACAGTTCAATAATCGAAAAACTGCCCTATGTCATCTTTGAGGATGCTGTGTGGAGGGTTTTCTAGGAAAAGGAAGAAGAGTAAGTTCTGGGAAGGAAAAAAGGTACAAGGGGTGGGTAGGAATCTGGGGTTGGTGTATCCAAGAGTGACGGGCATATGAATCTATCCTCTCCACTGTAGTGTAAGGCAATGTTCTGAGAGAGTCCTGCTGGAGAGGTCAAACGATCTCCCTCAACCAGTCTCTCCCGATCCGGCATGCAGCAGTTGGTGGGCAGACCCATCCGCCGCCAAGATTTGGACAAATCTCACCCAATAAACCCCGGCACTCCTGCTAAGTCACAAAATGTGGCGAACCACTTGGGGTGACCTATGGCAGAGGTGTTGGTTATCCAATAAATAGTTACGGGGCGTCGCTACTCATACCCGCCTCCCAAATTGAGAAAGATATTAGAAGTACAAGTCGGTGAAGTGTGTTATAGGATCAGAGGATACATACTTCAACATATTTGGCAGATTTGATGATGTTGTGTTTATGATGTTGTACAGTTAAAAGTGGCATCAGATGCCAGTTAAGATGCCTTGCCAATGCTTCCTACAGACAGGGACACTCTTGTGAGGTGTCACATAAAAAAAAAACAAAATCTGTGTTGTAACGGTGGTGGTAATTAAATAAAATTCGCACTTTTATTCTCTAAAAACAATTAGTCTTTATTGCGTGGGTACAATCAATTAACAAATAGACACAGTTCAATAATCGAAAAACTGCCCTATGTCATCTTTGAGGATGCTGTGTGGAGGGTTTTCTAGGAAAAGGAAGAAGAGTAAGTTCTGGGAAGGAAAAAAGGTATGAGGGGTGGGTAGGAATCTGGGGTTGGTGTATCCAAGAGTGACGGGCATATGAATCTATCCTTACCACTGTAGTGTAAGGCAATGTTCCGAGAGAGTCCTGCTGGAGAGGTCAAACGATCTCCCTCAACCAGTCTCTCCCGATCCGGCATGCCGCAGTTGGTGGGCAGACGCATCCGCCGCCAAGATTTGGACAAACCTCACCCCATAAACCTCGGCACCCCTGCTAAGTCACAAAATGTGGCGAACAACTTGGGGTGTCCTACGGCAGAGGTGTTGGTTATCCAATAAATAGTTACGGGGCGGCGCTACTCATACCAGCCTCCCAAATTGAGAAAGATATTAGAAGTACAAGTCGGTGAAGTGTGTTATAGGATCAGAGGACACATACTTCAACATATTTGGCAGATTTGATGATGTTGTGTTTATGATGTTGTACTGTTAAAAGTGGCATCAGATGCCATTTAAGATGCCAGTTCTTGTCATTATTTAACTGTGTTCTGGTTCCCGGTGTGCCGGCTTCTTCAGCAGCTTCCACATCCTCTTTGCTGCTTTTCCTCCACTGCGACCACACCAGAATCCGCTCCCAGAGTTCGTTGTTGGGCTTGATTTTGGGCTCAATTGATGTTGGGCTGATCTATAGACTGACACTGAGGGGAGATCGGTTGAATGGGTCGGATTGATCGCTGAGAAGATGACTGCAAATACAGAATGATTAATGTAAATGTGAAACCATTTAACAAATATTTAATGGGTTTTTCCACCTCACAGATATACATATAGATATACAGCAAAAAGAATAGAAGAACTGAAATGGGAATGGGCAGGGTGTGACGAAAGGAAATGAGATTGTTGATGCAAAACTCTGATTGAGTGGACGTACAGGACGCCAGTGATAATTGGTCCCTCCAGCGCATTGATGACCATCCTCTGCTTCCTCTGCCAAACACTTTGCCAGTGTCTATGTGTTTCTCCAAGTCGGAGTCTTCAGTTTGACGAGCAACATGTCTAATGTAGATTAGAAAAAGTTGTGGGCAAATAATTGAAAGCTTATTGTGGATGCTCAACTCTTCCACTCTACGTAGGAGGCCTTAAGGTTTCTCTCAGGGCCTCTCTTTGGATATGCTGTGCAGAGGGACCCATTCCAAGTAAGTGGGAAATATAAGCATATTTCTAACTGCTGCTTTGAAATATGATATCATATTTAAGAGACAATATCTTATACTCCTATCAGAATAAAAATATTTGTTTATTCGAGCAACCTTGCAATGGTAGTCCTGGAGCTGGGCAGGTTGACGGGGTCCAACATGAGGATGTTCATGATGGGATCAAGGAACTTCTCGGAAGCATCGGTCAGCGTCTCCTCATCCTCCAGCTGCTTGCGTGCCAGGTGGCATACCTTCTCCTCCACTATAAACAATTAAGAAATGGAATGCAATTTTATTTTTGCGGTGAACCTGTATTCCATAAGCACTGGTAGTTGCAGTAGTGCATAATGAAGTTTAGAGTCTCTTCATCGACTGAGCCATTTTGATTGCAAAAATATCAACTTACAAAAAGCAACAAAACAGCGCTAGCTACTGGCAGAGCGCTTTCAAAGACATGCTGCATCCCCCACACTCCCCCCACCTCACACCGCATGTCACTGACATACAAAAAATTGAAACGCCATACGTTATTGAATGGCATATGCTTTAATAGCAGGGACACGATACACTTGCCCCTGGCAAGCTGAAGGCCACTACTGGCATGCTTTTGATCATGTTACTAGCATGTTTATCTGCGGCTTTACCACTCGAACTCATAAGCTTGTTTTCACGATAATATAACGTTACCAGACATATGTATGACGTATGGGGCGTACCTGACTTATGAAAGAATAACACAAGAAGTGTCTTCTGGGTCACAAGTGTCTTGTGGGTTTTTTCATGGTTCAACCAAGGCTTAAATTTCCAATACCGTGTTTACGAAATTCAAATGGGGTGGAGATCTATGATTTCCGACGCCTGCAAGTGAAAGTGAGTGCTGGGCTATTGGGTTAAATGGAACAATTGTTTCCACTCACATTTGTATGGAAGGCCTTTCCAGTTTTCTTCTTTATTCTCCTTTGAATTATCCTGGTGATCCCATTTGAAACTATTTTTTGTCTGCACTTTGTAGAATGTCTGTACTTTGTAAACACTTGCTCAAAAAAGTATATGTAAAAGGCTATATAAAGGCCCTATGGGCGTATAACAACAATAAATAAATAAAGAAAAAGAAAAAAAAATATATATTCAGCATGGTATTGCCAAAAATAATGTAATATAAGAATACCTTGAAGATCTTCTAATTGGGCCCCACCAGGTATAGCAGGAAGTAGTTGAGGATGGAGGCGATGCCGCCGACCATGGTGGGATGGCTGATTAGAAGGTGACTTGCATTGGTCGGTGAGGTGCTCCTGTGTCCCTGCCAGGTGTCAAGATGCCAGGATTTTGCCAAGTGCGCGATGATGCTCATGGGGTGCAGACTTGCCATTCATTGTTTTCACTAAAGAACAAGGACAGTAGTTACAAAACTGCACCAGAATCTCAGAGTTCAACATCCCGAAGCCAGTTGGGAAGCACCTGGCATATTTGGTTAGAAAACAAAGCTCTGCCTAGAAACAGGAACACCTCCGAGTGAGACAGGCATAGCAAAAACCATAGTAATATTTGTTATCAAGATTAATCAATAGAGGCAATTTGGGAGATGGGTATGAGCCGATCTGGGAAACATTTCTTGGATAACTAAAATCACAGAGGTCACCTCAAGTGGATTGCTGCATTTGGTGACTTAGCAGGGATGCCTGGATTTGTGAGGTTTGTTCATGCCTTGGCTGCGGATGCACCTGCCCACCTGCTCCAGGGAGAGTCCGGTTGAGGAAGGCCCTTTGGCCTCTCTAGCTGGACTCTCTTGACCCATCGCCTTGCACCGCAGTGGAAGGGATGGATTCATACTTCCGTCATTCCAACACAATAACCCATAGATTTCTACCAACTCCTACCCTTTTTCTTCCTAGAACTTCCTTTTCTTAAGACCCTGCACACAGTATCCCCAAAGATGACATAATTCCTGAGGGAAATTATTTTCCTCAGGGCCAATGAGTGCAGTTATTCTGAATAGTGGTTTTCCACCAGGGAAATACTGAGTCTTGAATGTGAAAGAAATCTGGGTCCGGAGCCTGGGAGCTTATTGGTGAAAGAGACTGTTAGTGTGAGTTACCATTACATTTTTTTCTTTTTACAGGTATTGAATATTATATATAATTTAATTTCGGAAGAAATCTGTAAATAAACTTACTTAAAACACAAAAAGCTACCTTGCTAAGTATATAACTGAATAGACATACGGAAAAAATAATTAGTCTATGTGTAATGTACTAACCAAACTGCTCTCAGAGAGCGTATGTGCACCATGTTGCTTAGAGCCTTCCAATACACATTCATTCTTTCACACATTCCACAGTACAAGCCATATCTTCCATGTTAGCCTCAAGGGACCGAAAAAACAAAACATTCTCAAGCATGAAAGTTTTTATGTGAGTTTCACTGGAACTATTCAAAAAATGTTAATATTTATTTAACATACCTGAAACCATCTCTGTTTTTTGATTTTCCACATGAAATCCATCACCAGATACACATGACCGGTTAAATTAATGGTCTGATTGAACTTTTGACCTGTCACTTCTATTTCAACAAACGCATCCTGCAGACGGGACAATCTGAAAAACCAAAATTTGAAGTTTTAATTTTAGGAAGAAGAAAAATATATACATTATTACAAAGTTACTGAGACAGAGAAATGTTATTTTTACATTCTTTAAATGTAATATATGACTGTACTGCTGTATGTGCAATGGTTTTGGATATGGATGTTCCTTCTCGCTAAATAATTCGAATGGTCGCGGTTTCAAGCGATCGAAATTTTGAATGCAGTATTTTCCATCACTTCACATGCAAAAAGTTGTCTATTATGATAATTGTTCAGGGGATCGTTCAGGGAATACTAAAAACTAATTTTTGAGAGTTTTAAACAAACAAAAAGTATTAAATTGTGAAAGAGCCTCCACATTTGCACGGATTATGCAAATCACACTTCATTTCAACAATTAACACAAGTAACAACTATTTACGTACACAAAATAGGTTATTAGTTTAGGTAATCCATAAATAAAGGTAATCTAAGTGAATTAAGGCGTATTTAGTTTGAAACATAAATATACCAATCCCGTTTGAAACGAAACTTCGCAAATGTCAAATCCAAACAAACACAAAAAAAAATGGCGGCAACTGAAATTTCTTTGATTGAATGAAAATCGAATTAATGCATATTTTCCCATCTATCCGTACTGAACCCGACGTTTCTGTTGGTAATTAAGTTTAAAAGTAGCAAAGCGTAATTTTATTATAGCAAAAATAACAACATTTTTAGGTTAATTTGAATACCATCATTGGTACGTTATTCTTACCATAAATTGACAAATTCCACGAGTCGATAATATTAACCATTTAAACACGGCATCACTATTAACAAAACTAGGTATTGTGTCAGTGTAAATAATACATTTTATTATGTAATTTCAAATTACAAACGATAAATATTCCAGCGATATCATCTTGAAATTCGGACTACATTTTGACACATGACACATTTATGCCATGTGCCATGTATGGGTTGGTATCATTGACTTCATATTCTTTAAAATCATAAATCCTCAATTCTCAATTATTACCGTGTGAATCATGACGATCTCTATGGTAAAATTATTAGGTCAAAATTATGGAAACTCATATACCTAAAAAGTCGCTACCTAGTTGGCCGGTCACCGCCCAATGCGAACAAGCTAAAGCCATTTTGGGTACATATTTCGATTACGCCACCACTACTACTTTCGTAGCTACTTTTTGTATGATTCTATGGTTAATTATCAAGTTTTCTGTCAAACGTCGCCGAAGCGGCTTGTTATATTTTTGTTGCGTTCTGGTTGTATTCATTTTGGTTCTCAGTTTTTCCACACTTTACTACAACGGTAAGCAGAAATTATCTTCACGTTATTTTAATCGATGCACGAAAATCTTAATATTCTTTGTTAGTTAACCTCCAAATCGCTGTTTGGATGGTTACAAGACCAAGAGTTGCTCGGATTTAATTTAATTATTGTATTTTATAGCTTCCAGAATGGATTTTCAAAACCGTCCTGGTGGCAAGACAGGCGGAGGAGGAGTGGCCAGCTGGTCTGAAAGTAATCGGGATCGGAGAGAAAGATTGAGGCTTCTTGCTCTGGAGACCATTGACTTAAATAAGGATCCCTATTTTATGAAAAATCATTTAGGTAAACTGTTTATTTGATTAATTTATTACGTAAAATATGCCGTCCAGAAACCACAATATCTTGACTGCACTAGCGATGAGTAGGTTCAGCCGGAATGGGTTCTCGAACTCAAGTCCTTTGCGGGAAACGGATCTCACTCCCACTCCTTTTTCAAACCAACCACTCCCAGAGAACTCGAACGGATGCCTCTTCCCAGCGCTTGACACCCGCATGCGAACTCGCACCCGAATGTGAAGCTCGACCGGAGCGCGGACTTGGTCCCAAACGCGGAACTTGGAGCCGGACCGAGAATGTGAATGCCCCTACCGGCCGACGGGTGACAGTCCCGAGTCCGTGTGCGGGTCCTTGCGCGCCGTCGGGCACTAGTTCCTGTGCAGGTCCCGGGTCCGAGTTTTTCTGTGGGCTCTATCCGGGGCCGCCTCTGAGTTCTTGTCCGAACTCGTGCGTCCCGCCTCGGTGCGCCGCAACAGCGCCCAGTACCTATTCAGTGCCAGTCCTTGCGCGTTGTCGGGCTCTAGTTCCTGTGCAGGTCCTGGGTCACGTATTTCCAAAACCTACACCGGTTCAGTCGCCGTAGCGGCAATCAACTTTTTAAATACGCCTCTATATTGGTTATTTTTTATCACTTTGCAAAAACAAAAATTGTTCTAAAATCGAGGTAAAATAATCTTTCCAATGTGTTAGAAATTAATAATTTTATCTCTAAATATTAAAATTTTGATATTATTCCCATATTTTGTAAATATACCTTTATATTAATTTTTTTTATCACTTTGCAAAAACAAAAATTATTCTAAAATCTAGATAAAATAATATTTCCAACGTGTATATTAGAAATGAAAATTTTTATTTGTTAGTATTTAAATTTTGATATTGAAAATGTAAATTGTCGCTGCCGCGACTGAATCGGTGTAGGGTTTCGAAATACGCTCCCGGGTCCGAGTTCTTCTGCGGGCTCTATCCGGGGCCGCCACCGAGTTCGTGCGTCCCGCCTCCCAGCGCCCAGTCCGCAACCAAGAACTCGAACCCGGGACCCGCTCCTAGAACTCGAGTGCTTTTAAAACGAAGCACTCCTCGGAGGCCTCCGGCAAAATGCAGAACTTACCCACCTCTACTGTGCACAGGAGACTCCTAATCGAATAAACCCAAATTAATTGAGTTATTAGCAAAATTTCATTTATCTGTAGTAGTACCGCAAAAGTTGTAAGTTTGGAGATACAAATGAATTAAAAAAAATATGAAAAATCCCCCTGAAAAAGCTGGTCCTATTGTTTTGTTCGTTTATAATATTCCAATTTTTTAGGTACCTATGAGTGTAAATTGTGTCTCACGCTCCACAACAATGAGGGAAGTTACTTGGCACACACTCAGGGGAAGAAGCATCAGGCCAACTTGGCGCGCAGGGTGGCTATGGAGGCCAAAGAGGCACCGCAACAACTGGCCCCTGAAAAACCCAGAATAGAGCCGAAAAAATTTGTTAAAATTGGACGACCCGGTTACCGAGTGACGAAGCAAAGAGACCCCGAATCAGGCCAGCAAAGTCTCCTATTTCAAGTTGATTATCCTGGTTAGTTCAGATTTATTACTACTTACTAGTTGGGCCAACTGTTTTACGAAGCTGTGTTGATCATTGATATTTTAACTTCACTTTCAGACAACCTTTTGACGCATGTCAAAAAATAGCCATAAAGCTGTCCACATGAACCTTGTTTATTTCTTCTTTGTTTCGTTTTCTTATTAACCTTTTTCCAATTTTGTGTGTATAATAATATCGCAAAACTTATGTACTTCTATTACTTGTTATGCTGTATAATATTGTACCATTTCTCTTTTGCTGTGGGTACACTTGTATTCTCTTGAAAAAGTTGGTGAATAGCCGACTTATTGAGACCACGATAAATACTTAAACAATAGTTTCACTTTTATAAATGACCTGAAAAAGTAAGCCATAAAAATGTATTATCGGTAGTTTACTGCTTTTTGAAAGATTCTTTTTTAATTTGAAAATTTCACAGATGAACACACCCATAAAAAAAATTATGGTGTGTCAAAAGGATAGTCAAATTCTTAAAATTTGATTTTGTGTTCTTGACTTTTTTATAGAAATATCGGAAGGAATCCAGCCCCGCCATCGTTTCATGTCCGCTTATGAGCAGAAGGTAGAACCGCCAGATCGCAAATGGCAATACCTCCTGTTTGCTGCCGAGCCCTACGAGACCATCGCCTTCAAGGTGCCCAGTCGAGAAGTGGAGAAACACGATACCAAGTTCTGGACGCATTGGAACAAGGATACCAAACAGTTCTTCTTGCAGTTTGCCTTTAAGATGGTGGAGATTCAGCGTTCTCAGCATCCGCCCAAGTTGATGCCTCCCCCCGGGCTGCGTCCCCCCCTGCCCCCGCCGCCCCCCATGATGGGGGTTCCCCCCCCTCGCCCGCCCATGTTCAACCCCGTGCCTCCTCCTCCACCACTCCTCTCTCAATCAATTCCCCCACCACCTCCTATGATGTAATGAAATCGTTTATAATATATGACATTATATTCCTCTTACTCTAGAAATAATTTCTGTATTAAAATAAATATAATTTTTTCACATGTCAGGTTTATGTTTTACTTAGTTACATTAACACAGACTCGTGAAAAGTCACGGAATATTATAATTGTAGGATTTGTGAAGCTGAAAGTATCCATACTAATATTATAAATGCGAAACTGCTCGAGTTTGTTTATGAGCTTTTCACGCATAACACAAAAGCGAGTTTTTGCTAACGTCAGAAAAAAATCTTTTCCATGGAAACAATGTTGATATATTTTTGGTATTCAGTCTACTGGTCAGCTACTACTGCAGAAAATTCAAATATTAGAATTTGTTTTTTTTTTTTTTGGACAAGCTTGGAATAAATGTCATATTACGTATTATATTAACGAACTTCCAAATATTTAAATAAAAATAAACATCCAAAATGTTTGTAAGCGCATAAATTCCGAACGAATGAACAAAATTGGATAAGTAATTCTTTTTTTCTTTGAGCTATAGCATTATGAAATTTAGGTGGTAGGCGAGATGTTTGAAAACTGAATGTAAGGGAATGAATATATGGAATGCGGGAGGGGATGGGGGTGGGGTGGGGGGGGAGATAATTGATAAGTGCAAGGGCTACAGTAATTTCCCGTAATACCATGCGAGCGAAGCCGCGGGGAAAAGCTAGTTTAAAATAAAAATAAAATATGACTCAATATCATTGCCTTTCAAAAAAAAAAAAATTACTTATCATATGTTAGTAATCTTGAAAAATTACAACATCTATCCAATGACAAAAATACACAAAAAGACACTTTATATTCATACTAATCGAACAAAAAAATTTGCAACTTTTATGAAAGGGATAAGAAAAGACTGCGTAAATGAATGGGCCACTAAAGTATTTTCACCTCAATATTATCCAGTTAAGTGAAACCACATGCATTGTCTCATCCATCTATCCTCTATCTATGTATTCTCATTCTATTAACTCAATTAAGCATCTGTCAAACATTTGAACAAATTAAATACGAATTCAAATAGAGAATTACTGATTTACTTTATCACTTGTCTGATATTTATATAAGTAGTTACAATTTTGAAAATTTTATGTTCATTGAACTTGAATATATTACGCAGCAATATTAATAATATTGCTGCGTAATATATATTATAGCAATATTCCACATTACTTACCCGTGCACCAGCAACCGAAATTAGTACAGAGGAATCTCGCTTAACGAGCACCTCATAAATAGCAAAATAAATTGTGAGAAAATCGCTTGCTGAGGATTGGTTTGTACTCCTGTATTTTTAGGTTTTTTTAAGCTGTGAATTGAAGTACGTGTTACTTTGTTCAAAATTCAACCGTATATGTTGTTCTTTTACTTGTAGATAGATTAACCCTTGTATTTTTTAAAAGTATTTATAACAATTAGTTTGAAATAAAGGAAACACAAATACAAGTTTTTGAAACTCAAATCACACGCTCGTGATCACACATTTTTCCAAACTTATGTTCAGACATTGCCGTGCCACTTATGCACCTAAATGGTAACACTCCTCAAAAGTTCTTCCTCAAAGTTCTTCCTCAAAAGTTCTTCCTCAAAGTCCAAACTTATGTTCAGACATTGACGTGCCACTTATGCACCTAAATGGTAACACTCCTCAAAAGTTCTTCCTCAAAGTTCTTCTTCAAAAGTTCTTCCTCAAAGTTCAAACTTATGTTCAGACATTGACGTGCCACTTATGCACCTAAATGGTAACACTCCTCAAAAGTTCTTCCTCAAAGTTCTTCCTCAAAAGTTCTTCCTCAAAGTTCTTCCTCAAAAGTTCTTCCTCAAAGTTCTTCCTCAAAAGTTCTTCTTCAAAAGTTCTTCCTCAAAGTCTAAACTTATGTTCAGACATGCCACTTATGCACCTAAATGGTAACACTCCTCAAAAGTTCTCCTGCACAATTAGTTTTTGGTGTTTGGGCGGCATTGTTTATTCGTCAATGCTATGCTGCTTCATGACTTACTGTTATTTCCAGTTAAATAAAGTGAACCAACTAAACAACAAAAACTAAAAGTGTTTTATGATCTCCTGATGATATAAATTCCAAAGCAGGCAGTTCCAGGTGATTCTGGTTGTTAATCTTTTTGTAAAGCCTCGATTACATTGAGCGAGTTTACTAGCAGATAGTGAATTCGCCGGCTAGTAGTTGTAAACTGAGTTTATCGTATTACAAGCTAACTAGCAGATTGCGAACAATCTACAAAAAAAGTTGAAAGGGGGTCAACTTTGCTCGCTGCTCGCTAGCGTGTACATAAGATGGCAGTCCGCAAACAGATGATTTCGTAACTACTGATTGATCTGGATTATTTGTTGTACAATCTGAAGAAGCCGGCAGATAGCTACTAGCGGTGAGCTAGTTGCGAATATCTCAGTTTTCTACAAAATGTCGACAGAATTAGTTCGCGCAGGAGTCGTTATTTTAGCTCAGCTTTTCGCTAGCTAGTTTGCTACTGAGCGTTTTATATGTCATCATCACAATCGCACTCGTCGATTTGCCCGCTTTTAAATTTGCTGACTAGTAGCCTGTAAACTCACTCAATGTAATCGAGGCTTAAGTTGACTTTTTCCACCGGCCCCCCACATAGAAAGTATGAAGTAGGTGGTATCCACAAGACCCATATTGCCCCCCCCAGGCGTGCTAGGAGTGAGTGTCCCCTTTGGCTCCCTTCTAGTTCTGGCGACGGATGTAGCAGTAAATATTCCGCTCCCTCACGGGCCAGTAATGAACCAACATAAACCAGGCGCAGTAAGCATAATACTGAGAGCGCTCCGTTCTTTTGATACCATTTAGGTGCAGCGTTGCTTACTTCAACTGTCCGCGTTCTTGCTGTATATGGCAATTTGGCCGAAATGTAATTAAATCGACTTTAGCAAAAATCGAAGATCGTGTCTCAGTGCAAGGTCTGTTCACCCTCAACTTATTCAGGAACCGAAGGCGAAATCAACATTGATCTACTCTCCGCTCTAAATCTGTTGAGGCAAAAATATCAATTTGGAAGGTTCATGGGTGTGCGATAACTTCTGATCATAGATTAATAACTTTTTCAGTGAGAATTGCAAAGAGAGGAGCTCATTGGGATAGCTTTGGAGATGCACTCTGTCAATATTTAAAGGGTTTTCAAGACCTGCTAGGGAACTGGACAACTAGGGGAATTTCTTTAACGCAGGGGTGGAATCTGCCGCTGATATTTCTTTGGACAGATCAAACCCAAAGGTCATTAGAATGCTGAGGTGGACCCAAGAACTGACTTTGTTGACTGAAGAGAACCTAGAGAGTGTTGACATAGTCTCCACTTTTGAGACACTTCTGGGCGGGTTAGATCCTCTAGACTAAGTAAGTGGTAAAAGTGTTCACCATCAACAGATTAGAAACCTGTAACAGATTCCAGATAGAGACCTTGCCCGGGGACGGGGACGGTGTACCACCGTTAAGTCAAGCAGAGGATGAAATCATAATTAAGGGTTTGGGTCCGAAAAAGCATTGGGATTTGACAGACTGAACGGCATAACAGTGAAGAATGTTTGGATCCACGCCAAAGAAGAGTTTTATCGAGTGTTGGAAATGTGCTTGGAGGTTGGTCAATTTTTTGTTGACCAATTTTTTATTGATCACAACTTATTTTCTGCCTTTTTGTTTTATTATATTAATAACACCTTGATTTGTGATCAGGTTGCCGTATTGAACTCCATCGTATTGTATTGTCTATCTCCCCATCATGGGGGCGGATAGACCCGGTCCCTGCGTGCGGCCTTTTCACGAACCTCCGGTAATTCCTCCGGCGTTGTGAGTGGGCCTGTGGAATGTTTGCGTGAGTCCGATTCCCTTCCGTCCCTCCGATGATCCGAGGTCCACTTCATTTCCCAGGCTTTGGGAGTTTCTCCCCCCCCCCCCCCCACATACACGTCCTCAGGGGTACTCCCAGGAAACTGGCTAAGGGACGCGGGTGCTTTGGTTCGTTGCTGTCAGGCTGCTCGCCATGCTCATTATCCCCGTGATAGTGGGACAAACCACCCTCGATAGCCGGCTTGTATATTTTCTTTTGTTTTAATCATACTTGAATTTGCAAATATTGCTTCCTTTCTTTATTATATCAAACTACCTAGATGTTGAACCATCAGGCAAACATATTTCTGATGTGTCTTTATCTTGAATTACTATAAAAAAAATTTATGGATACCATTGACGTCCAAATTTATAAATATGTCCATGATGCATACATTTTTCTTTCTTACTAACAATCATGCATGCAGGGAAATCGAAGGGTCTAGAATCGTTTTAAAAATAAATGTAGTTTCCTTTTTACAAAAAAAGGAGGGTAAGATCATCATAAAGAAAGTGATGTTACATATTATTTGAAGTCAATATGAAAATTTTTTAATTTCTCTGCATAATTTAGACCTAACTATCATGAAAAAGGGTATTTTAATTATTGTTACTGTTTAGCAGTCTTTCTTTTCATTCTGGCAATTTTTTTTTTGCTTTAATTAACCTCCCCCATATTGACCATTCAAAAATTCCATTTGTACCGAAGGGGGGTTTCAGTATACCCTTGCTCGTATTTGTATAAATCGTGATACTTACTTGTGCTTGTTCTCAACCATCTGAAAGGCTATTCCCTAAAATATGTGATAAGAGATCGTTCTCCCGCGGGAAGTGCTGTCAGATTTGTGTGATTTTCTACGGCTTCTTTCTACAGGAAAAGGTGCACTGGAATTCGATAACCACCAGCGACACCTGGGTTCAAATCTTATAAAATCCAAAAAAATAGACGCTTTTATTTTTATTAAAATCAATATCCAATCTTCAAACCACTCCAAAATGGCAAAGAAAACAAAAAAGCGACATCTAGCGACTCCGAAGAAGAAAACACAATACACGATGACCAAATAAATGTAAAGGAAAAGGCGCACTGGAATTCGACAACATAAAAACACCTGCGTTTTACGAAGCCTTTGGAAAAGGCGTCATAGCCAGTATTGTTCAATGGAGTATTGTTCATTATTGTTGTTGTATCGTTTGGGTGAATATATCACTATCATTTTAATAAAAACATTTTTCAACTATACCGAAAACTAATGGCGAAAAATATCATAAATATCCGCAGAAAAAAGAAAAAATAATATATAGTATATTTGCGGCACGTTCCAGAGTGGAAGATACTCTCAGTATCGCCCTGGTGTAAGACCACCATCCAGAATTGAAACGTTGCTTGAAATGGCTTTAGCTATGTTTGGTGACCAGATCTGAATAGCCAGGTACTACCCCACTTTCCTCTTCCTCTTCTCCTTCAGCCTCACAACCCCGATTGGGGATGCCATGGTCCCTCTGGCTCCAGACGGGAGCAGTTGGGACTCTTGTGCGGTATTCATATTTTAAAAAGACATGTGTGCAGTTCACACACGGTAGAAGTGAAACCTATTTTGGACAGTTTTTTGGACAGTCAGTTGGCGCCAATTGAGTTCTATCCTCCGTTAGTGGAGTTACCTACATTTACCCTTTTTTCAATATCTCTATCAGCCTTCCCATCTCCCGTAAGCATACTTCCCAAATAAAGAAACTCATCCACCTGCTCCAAGTATTCATCATTCACAATTATGTTGCACATTGTTTTCGTACTCTACTATTCAAACACCACGATTTTAGACTTACTTACATTCATAATTAACTCTTTCTTCATACATACTTCGTTCATCCTTGTTGGAAATCAGCAAAGCATCATCGGCATACAATAGGCAACATGCTATTAGATTACTCAATTTCTCGCCCAATCCCATCTCTTTCAATTCTTGCATATAAGTCCTCCACATTGATAAAAAAGTGGTTCGTAATCTCTCCACTCTCGTCTACTTTAGTTTTCTGAAGTTTCACTTCTACCGAGTGTGAATTACACACACTAATTTTGTTTTTGTTTAAATAGGTTACGTTAGATTACAGGGTATTTAAAAAAAATAAATTCATAACTTTTTATGACTTTCCCAAAGGGGGGTTAAGATGCCACTTTGTTGAGTTATCGTTGAACCCAAAAAAAGAGCCAGATTATCTGAAAAAACGAGCTGAAAACTAAAAAGCTGAACTACTTTTTTGGAGCTTACGGCCTCAATTTAGAGTTAAGTATAGCTTTAAAGGAGCTGAGTTGGCAACTGGTTGTTAGTTGCTGTGTTAAAAAAACGAGTGAGCTTTAGACCACACGAATGAAGTAAAACTTTATGCTTCGTTCGCCTCGCCCGATCAGACTTTTCGTAACGCTTTCGTCACCCATCACGAGCCTACACCCCAAGTCAAGCGTGCGTAAAGATGTTTTACTTTAAAAAAAATCAGTGTGTAAATTTATAAAAATAAACTTAATTCCCTTTTATTTTATGGCTTATCACCTCCACATGAATTCTCCAGACAAAAATTCATCAAAAACTTTATGTGCGGCGGTCCCGAGCCAAAAAATACGAATTTTCTTACTTTATTACAAAAAAAAATTATTTAATTTTAATTTGTAGCATTTTTGAACTCTCTGTATAAAAATCTTTACACTTAAATTTAATAACTTAATAATTTGAGTTATTAAATTTATTTGATGGCTTTCTTTCTATGCCTACGATAAAAGCAAAATGCAACTCAGAAAAAATATGTGTAGTATTTGATGGATTTCAGCATCCTGTTTATCAGATTAAAATATAAAGAAAACATATTTGTATGTTTAATTACAAAGGAGTGAAGAGGAGAGCACAACTTAACACACTTATCTTTGCAAGTGGCCCCTAAAGGCGGACTCCTGCGCCAGAATACACATGAAAACTAGCTTGAACCCCACTATAAACGTTCTTTGTTTTCCGTCTCCTGCGTTTTTTTACATGGTTTGAAAGATTGGTGTGAACAGGTGTGAAGTTCGCGCGGTCACACACTTTGCTAGTGGCCTGTCCACGCGTACGCAACTGACTTGACGTTTGACGTTTAGCGTTTAAATAAATGTTAAAATATGTTCCGATGAAGAAGAGATGCTACATCAGGGAGAAAACAGAGATATTTTAATAGATGATTATTTACCAGGAAAGATTTCCGACTAATATCAATTATTATGACCTAGTCAGTATTTGAATTTCGAATTACGCATTCGAAATTCAAACGTCAAAAGTCGAGTTCTGTTAAGAAATTTAGCGATGATATTGTAAACGAAATATAAAGGAGAACACGTAGATTTCAACTTAGACCTAACCTACCTAACTAGATTTTTATTAGGTATTTATTTATCAGGGAAAGAATAGAATACCTATTTTAATTGGTCATTTCTTCCGTGTCTCTGAAACCGATTTATAAATTAATAGACTTTATTTACAAGTGAGATCACGAAAGATATAATCATCATTACGACAGTATTTATTTGGAATTTAAAGTCATAATTAGGTATTAGGCTCGCGCGGTTGACATAACCCCAAACGTCATTCGATTTACCTCCGGTACCAACCAACCGCTTCGTACGGCTCCTGTAAAAATATGAACTTATTTCCTATCCGTTCTGCCAGTGCGGTGTGGAAGAGGAAACCCTCGACCACGTTTTCTTTAACTGTAAAAACCATTCATCTTTCAAGAACATATACCGCCGGCTTATTAAAATCACACACCAGTCCCCGCTTAACATTTCATACCTTTTATCTCTTAACAATTCTCGTGTTCATACAGCTTTATGTAAGTTTATTAACCTGAATGAATTCAATATTTAATTTGTTTTAGTGATCTAAATGAGTCCAATATTTAATTTGTTTTATTATTTTCCCATTAGATTAACCGAAATGTCTTATCCATTTTAAATATTACCGGCACAAAGCACTCTCTCCAGGGTGAATTGCCTTAAACCAAAAAAAAAAAAAAACTTATTTCCTCCCCCGCCGGCCCCGCCGGCCCCGCCTGCCTTCCCGCTCCCGCTTCATCCACTTCAAAAATAATATTAATATTGTTAATATTCGTTATTATGTTATAATTTTATTATCAAATATATTTATTATATTGTATTTAGGTATCATAATATTTTAAACTAGTGATTATTAAGCTTGCTCATTGCGCATAACCTCAAAAACTTGTTCGGTTTGATTCTCCATACATGACCGCATCGCGCGGCTCTTGTAAAAATATGAACACATTTCCCCCCGCCAGCCTTCCCCCTTCGCCCGGGAGATGAATGTTTTCCGTCGGCTGTGGTAAAGCTTGAACACAGGGTTTTTGAACACGAAGTGTTCAAATTTTCAATGTTTTGGGTGCTGTTCAAGCTAGTGTTCATGTGTATTGTGGCGCAGGATACGGGCCTTAATGGTTGCACTAACAAACGGACGAACCTTTATTTTGATATCCATAAACATAATTTAATTTTTTTTGTTCGTTATTTGTTTTTGGGGTGTCATACCATGTTGGGCTACCTCCTTCAGTAGCCAACATTCTGGATAGCCATTCCTATCCGAAAAGTTGGTCAAAAAAGGAGGCAAACACCCCAACAATAAATAACGAACATACTTTTAGCTGTGAAAATTTAAAATCATATTTTCCCAACAATAAATAACGAAAATACTTTTAGCTGTGAAAATTTAAAATCATATTTTAATGTGTCCACAAAATCTACACTAGCGATGCCACTAACTGCATAAGTTTGTCAATCTGTAAAATAGTTTTATATGGATGGTTTTTTTATATTGGAGCCAGTGTTAGCATTTCGTATACATGGAAAAATCATTAGGTTAAAAAATATTCCGTCAGTTCTCTTTTGACAGACTTCATTCTTCTTCCCATAATTTGCTTTGTTGACTGACAATAGTTTATGTATTTCATAGGGTTCCCAATGGAGCTAACATAATATATGAGCTAGCTATAAGATAGAAAACAATAATGTAACTAGACGTAATAATGTAATTTTTTTAGTAACTGAACATACATACCCATTTTTCAGTTACCAAATTAAGATTATTACCATTAAATTAATTTAAGCACATATTTTTAAAATTTACTTTTCATACCGATGAAATGGGCTAGTTACATTGATAGGCAGGTACTTTATTTTAAATAACGAATTAATCAGCCATAAAAAAAATAATAAATAAAGCCATAGACAAGAATATCAGCTTTTGTTGTTTGGCAACCCAGTTCGTTCTTCGTATTCCTGTTAAAATGGTGAGTTGACGTACAGTTTCGGTGTTATCCAAAATCTAGTTATATTTTGATAATCCTTCAACATTTTCGATCGTGAAATAGTTTTCTGAATTGCTAATGAACGTGAAGTTTTCTCTACCTGTGAATTTCTTTTGGATTGTCCTCCGGAAAATCCGAAGTTTTTTGACAAACATCCGCATGGAAGTGTTTTTTCTAATACTAACATAATGTTTGTTTCTTTTAGTCGACCGCTAAAAAGAAGACCAGGAAGTTGAGGGGACACGTCAGTCACGGTCATGGCCGTATTGGTAAGTTTATATCGAAACTATTTGTTACTTTAACACCAATTGTCAAATTTTTGTGGTTATAATTCGACTGCTAACCGTAGCCGCCAGTTGGCTGTCATTTTTCATCTGTACAAAATATCAACTAAAACCATCAAATAATGGCTGTTAGTTACCACCGGGTACTATTTTCATGATTTTCAATTGTCGCTAACGTTGTTTTGGTTTGTTTTCAGGCAAGCACCGTAAGCATCCCGGAGGTCGCGGTAACGCCGGAGGCATGCACCACCACAGGATTAACTTCGACAAGTATCATCCCGGATACTTCGGAAAGGTGACAACATATTTTTGCAAGGATTTATTTTGTCTGAATTACTTCCCCAATTTGTTTTTAATGATGATTTCTCGAACGGGCGGTCGGAAGGCACTGTACAAATGCTCCAATCAATGTCGATTGTTCTTCTCTGATTCTAATTTGGCCCCGTAATCGAAAAGTCAACTTTCAACTCTTTTTCTAATAATTAGTTTTTCCATTTTAGGTTGGTATGAGGAATTACCATATCAAGAAGAACCAGGAGTTCTGCCCGGTCCTCAACCTTGACAGGTTATGGTCTCTGGTTAGCGAAGAGACCAGGACTAAGTACAAGAACAACCCATCCGGCAAGGCCCCAGTTATCAACATTGTTAAATCTGTAAGTAACCGTGCAATTAATTTTTCTCAAGTGTAAACAAGTCAAGTTTTTCTAGACTGAATTTGCAAAATATTTGTTTTTAATAAGTTTCAGTCTGTTCACTGTGAGTTGCCTTATAGACGTGCATATTTTATAGTTGCCTCATAGACGTGCTTATTTGAAGTGCAATAATTTTTTTTTTTTTTTTTAGTTTTCTTTATTCATTAAAATGTTTGTTACATGAATTTTCGACCACCATGCTAGGCACATGCCCGTGTTGTGGTGGTCGATCAATAATAGAATGTGGGTAAGCTTTTGGGAAGACTGAACACGCTTCATACAAATATTTTTTAGAAAAACCTTTTGATTCGCCTTAATTACTATAAAAGAATTGTTCGCATTTGGGGCGGTGGAAAATTCTGCACAAACTGCGAAATTCAAAGGTTTTTCTAAAAAATGTTAATATTTATATAGCGTGTCCAATCACCCTGAAAGTTTTCCAGAATATTTCTGTGAGAGTTTGATTCACTCCAATTATCTGTCAACCGAATTTGGGATTATTTGAATTAATAAAATGTGAAGTTAAACCACCTTGTTAAATGATGAATTTTGAACGGGCGGTCGGAAAGCATCGTACAAATGCATAATAAGATGTCGATTCGTTCTTTTCTGATTATTATAATTTAGTTTATAGTTCATTTTTCTTCTGTGCATCATGAATTCTAATAAATACTATATTTTGTCAGGGTTACTACAAACTCCTCGGAAAGGGAGTCCTCCCCAACCAGCCCGTCATCGTCAAGGCCAAGTTCTTCTCAAAGACCGCCGAGAGGAAGATCAAGAAGGCTGGAGGATGCTGCGTTTTAACTGCATAAGATTTTAATAATAAAAATAACTTTAAACTATAATTACTGGTTTTCTTTTTCTAAATTGACTGTTCCTACTGCTGAAAATCCTACAAGCACCTGAACGGTGGCTACCCACATTTATTTTCACCTACCAAAGTTTTTTTTTATAAAACCTAAAAATATGGGATAAATTGTGAAATGTAGGTGGATTCATTGGCTTTTTAATGTAGTGGCCACATGCGCAGATAAAAGCGCAAACAGATATCTGTTGAACCGCAAGCGCTTATGTGTTGTACTGTCACACGACTCTTATCCTATGGTAGGAGAGAGGGTCGGATGAATTAGGGAGCTGCTATGAAATGACATTGTACTGAATCTGTCAATTTGACAGCTGTCAACTGCTCGTTTAGGCAGCCCCGTAATTAACCCATTATTAATTTATAATAATTAATTTTGTACCAAAAATTGAAAACATGCATTGGTGTACTAAATCTATTATAACTTTTGAACCATATATTTAAATTAATTAATTTCTTTAAATTTTTTTACATATCGTCCCTTAGCTTACAACACCGCTCAAGTCGAAAATTAGCAGTTTACACATTTTAATGCCTTTAGATGGAGCTGTCCATTGCGTGTCTAACCTTTGGTCACATGATACAGATTTCAGTCAATCAGAAGCCGTAATTTGAAAAGTAGTGGCAGCGCGCAAGTCGGTTGGCCTACCAGCACTGCACAGTTTTTTTTTCGTCTCCTGTAAAGTTGGTAAAAATGACTTATGCGGTGTTGTATAGGTAAAGGAAAAAATAAAAATTTTAAAATATGTGTAAATAAGGATACGAATATAACCTTCTCTTTTGTCGCAAGTTTTTTTTTCACATTTTTATTTATAAAGTTACATACACACAGTACTCAAATATTCATAAATCGAACATTAATAATTTTGGTTTTTTACAAACATACTAAAAACTAATAAAATAATTTGGTATGATAGTCCTCAAAGCAATCAGGGTCACTGCCAAAAGCCTGGAACCACTCGCAATTTTGAAGGAAATTAAATGGCGGCTGGCTGCATACAAAACTTGGAACACAAATATCAGGGAAGAAACAAACATATTGTCGCCAATTCTACGAAATGATTGATTTTCTGTTGTTTTGGCGGACCTACCTGGCAGGCTGCTGGGGTTTGTGGCCAATGGGTTAAAATGACCCCCTCCTGTTTACGGTGTGAGATTTGTATTGTCTATGGTTGATCTGCATCCGCTTAGGTGTGAGGTCTGAAGGTATCGTATGGAGAGTGTTATTTGGCGATGATCTTTTATCTGCGCATATAGCACCGCTTTAAATCACAGTGAGCAGTTCATATTAAAAGCTGGTTCACATTATGCTATAAATCTGCGAGCACATATCTGTTGATTCGCGAGCGCTTATCTTTTGTCCTTTCACACGAGGCTATCAAATATTTCTTCCTGTGGTAGGAGAGGGGGTCAGTCGAATTAGGGAGCGGAAACGGAACGCATATTTTTTGTACTGAAATCTGTCAACTTGATATCTGTCATCCACGGGTCTAGGCAGCTCCGTAATTACAATGACCTCCTGTTTTAGTCGGAGAAGGGGAGAGTTATCTTAACATATCGCCTCTGGAGCGGTTACGTCTGATATGTGTATTGTCTATGATTGATCTGCGCTTAAAAACGCTTAGGTGTGAACGGTCTGAAGGGATTGTATGGAGAGCGTTATTTAGCGTGCTACGATCTTTTATATTTGATAGCATAATGTGGGCCAGCTTTAAGAGCTCGTTCACACATATCAACCATAGACAATACACATCTTACGACGGAACCGCTCCAGAGGCGATATGCTAAAAGTTAAGCGCCCCCCTTTCCGGCGAAAACAGGAGAGGGGGTTATTTTAATTATGGAGCTGCCGTGGGTGGTTTGGTATATTTATGGAGCTGCCTAGACTGGTGGATGACAGATGTCAAGTTGACAGATTTCAGTTAAAAAAATGTGCATTCCGTTGCCGCTCCCTAATTCATTTGACCCCCTCCTATCACAGGAAGAAATATTTGATAGCGTCGTATGAAAGTACAAAAGATAAGCGCTTGCAGTTCAACTATAATCTGCTCTTATAGCTGTGTGTGAACGAGCTTTAATTCCAAATACTCCCCACCTTCCTCTTTCCCATCCCCTTCCCCTCCCCACTACCTTCAACCTCACAATATACCCCAATTGGGGATACCATAGTCTCACTGGCTCCAGACGGGAGCAGTTGGGACTCTTGTGAGGTATTCATAATTTTTTTTTTTGCCTGTATGATTTTTTCGTAACTGCAACCTTGGAATTATAAATTAATAATGTTTCCACCTCTTGGGGAGTGTAGATAAAATATGTCAACTTTGGTATATTATTTAAATATTTTATTCAACTTCAACATCCTTTATATGTTAGATTTTACCAGTCTTATAAATACAATAATATTAAAATAAAACAAAATACATTTTATATACAAACATCACAGCACGAGTATTGACAACGCAAGGCTTACTTAACATGAATTATTTGTACATTTTTGTATATTTCCTAAAGTCAGTATAATAATACTGAAGTATCACTAGAATTTAATTAACGTAAGCTTTGTAACAAGACAAATAAAACTGTTGGGATTGTCATAATTTGGGCACTCTTCACATAATAAAGATCATCAATGGTGGTGATGATCACAGCATTCAGCTGGCTCCTCTGCTTGTGGTCCTTTCTCAGTTTGTTCCTGCAACAAAATATTATATTTTTATTAATCAATTGGTTATTTTAAATTTAATACAAGAGGTACACTAAACGTACAATTGGTATACAACAGGTATGCTAAGGTACAATTGGTATCCAAGAGGTATATTAAAGCCAAGTTAAGATGGTTGTTGATATTTTTGTCTGTTATACAAATATTTAGCTTTAACAAATGGCGTACTATGCTGTGATGGGTGGCGATCATGCCTTCGCTAGATTCAAGAAACAATTCTCTGGAAGGCAGAATAATCTATGAATTAGGCAATGTAAATTAAACTATTATTTTCCGGCAAAGAAAGCAAAGGGTAATAGTATAGAAAATCAATAAAAGACATGCTTATTTAAACCTTTGAGGTGTATCGCCGCACGTATGCGGCGGCACTCGGACAATCCATTTAGAGGATCGCTGCATACTTGCGGCCGTACAAATTTGTTCAATTTTTTCTATGCCACGTTGTAAATTAAATTATAATTTATAGATAATACAAATATATTTGTCAATCATTTTTACGTATTCCAACGAAAATTGTTACATTTTTATTTATAAAAATTGAGGTTCCATATGTTTGTATCCGCAAATCTTGGAAAGTAATCGATGGATTGACTCACACTTTTTACAGAACATTGCATTTTAGCAGAAGAGTGTTTCTATACATAATTGTAAGTTCTGGTGTTATGCAATTTGTAAAAAAAAAATTATTACAGGTGGTGCTTGGGTGGTTTGAATATGTGTCTATTTCTATTTTAGCTAGTATAAGTTTGACAAAATAAATACAATCTAAATCTAACATTATTCGCATGTTGAGAACCACTGAATTAATACTTTTTTTTTTTTTTTTTTAGTTTTATCTTTTCATTATTGTACATTTCTTTTTAAGTATAAAAAAAAAATTGAAAACTTTCTATTTGCAGAATGTTGAGAACCACTGAATTTGTCCAACTTATAAAACTTTACTTAGAATTTTTTTTTTGGTATTATCTTTTTATTATTGTACATTTCGTTTTTTATAAATAAAAAAATAAAAATTGTAAAATATTGAGGGCCACTAAATTTGACCAACTAATTTATATTGCAATTACTTATAAAGGCTATATTAATTAAATTAGTAATAAAAAGTTCCGAAATTAACCTGTGTAGTAAAAAAAGGTAAAAAGATAATTAATTAAATCGATTACTTAAAATTAAGCAAAACTTGAAAATTAACTCACTCATGATGTCAATGACAAAAAAATAACTCACTTATCAAAGGATTAATAATGGTTTGAAACTAGGATTAAAGTTATTACTGCTGCCACGCCGTGACGAGCTTACAGTATGGAAACATTCTTTTGTGTTTTGGGAAACTTAATGATGGGTTGGCCCTGCTATTTGCCAAGGAGCTCTAGGGAATCCCAATCTGGGAATGCCATAGTCTCACCGGCTCCAGACGGGAGCAGTTGAGATTCTTGTGCGATATTCACAAAAAATAAATAAAAAAAGCCACCCCCCCTTCCCACCTATGTTCCTCTTCCCTTCCTCTTCCCCTCTTCCCTGGATATGAAAATGAGGGTGGCCCCAAACTAAGTATGCCACTTAAGACGGCCCTGCTGGTGCTGGGGGTGGCAGTTGTAGTAATATAGCGTCCTGACTGGTTTATTGAAAAGTCTAGAACAGGGGTCGGAATTTGCGGTTCTTTGCATAGGAGTCTGCGGCTCTTCGGCTCTTCAGACATCAATTGCAATTTCACCTCTACACAACCAGCCTTATGAGATGGAGCCGCCGAACGATTATTTTATTGCATTCTGAACACAAAACTGGTTTTAATTTTAAGGAATCTACGCGTGAGTCTGTTTATAGAAACATTTAAACGAGCAGAAGTGATAACACAACGCAAATCGTAATTATTGTTCCACCACATTTTTACCACAGTACGATTACAACCCCCCCCCCATTATAATATGGCTCTCTGATTTATTTGTTATCCAAATTGGCTTTTCTCACTTGACAACAAACTGCCGACCCCTGGTCTAGAACAATCACGGTACATTTCAAATAGCCCAACAAATAATACATCAATGTTTAAATGTTAGTTGGAACAGTCTAATTGTTTTTCAAAGAAACTCACTTTTCCATCAGTTGTGATGATCTCTAATGGTTCGTTGATTGATACGGAATCAGGTTTCACACAACAATGTTTCTTAATGCATCCTTTGCCTTTGCACATCATAAAGCATACAGGAAGTGCATCTGTGTTTGATAGAGTAGGATTCGCAGATGTAAATTCTGGTTGAATGGTAACTTGGGTAATTCCTTGCTCCAAGAGAAACTCGGTAACATCATCGCATTGCTTAGCATAATCCTGGAACAAGATGAATTATAATTAACAATGTTACTTCATAATAGTAATATTATTTGATTTATTGATGTTGCAAAGTTCAGGCACAAATATTTAAATGTTTTACAATCATTTTTTAAAGAACTTCATTTGCCACATTAGTTTCGTTTGCCACACAAAAAAACCTTTGCACACTTGGTTTGCCATACAATAAAACCATAACCGAAAAGGGTTTTGTAGGTAGGAGATTTTGAATGTCATAGCAGTTTTATAGGCCTTATACTTTTTATTTATTAATTTTGAAGTCCTAGATGCTTTTTACTCGCAGTAATTAATTAGCAAAATTGTAGTGCTTCACCAAGCTCATTCATAATGAAATGGATGGTGTCAGTTAAATAATGTGATCATCAAGTTGTAAAAAGTGAAATAAAGTTTAACATGAAGTGAGATTCCATCCAGTCCTATGGCCTTGTCGGACTTTTGGTTTTGTATACATATTTTGACTTCTTCGAGATTAATTGATCCCGAGAAATTGAATCCACAAATTTGGGCACCTCTTGCTGGAGACTCTCGACATCTAATTTGGGACATATTTGATTCCAAACAGATTTAAAATAGTCTGCGGATTAAAGTTTATTTTTTAAAGTAATGTCTTTTTTAAGTTTGGATCTCTTCACAGAGAGTAATTGTGGATTCATCTCTCTGCTAACCTCCATTATTGCACAGGCAACACCTTCCGTTTACAATGATGGAAGTAGGATTTCAAATATTTTCAGGTTATTTGTCATCTGGGAATCATTACAAAATTTAAAAATATATAATATTAACAGAATGAGATGAAGTGCTTACCAGTGGATTGACGAAGACAATGTGAATGGTAGAAAATACTTTCGAGGAGGTTAGTTGCCATACATGAAAATCATGGATATTCACAATATCAGGGAAGGCCTCCAAGAGTTCTTTATTCAAGGTTTCGATATTCATTGTGCCCGGTATTGTCTGAAGCAGGATGAGTCCAGATTCTTTCACTAAAGAGAAGAAAAATGCATGTTATTAAAAAGCTATCAATCAGTCTGACGACGCTACAAGTAGGAGAATGTTAAGTGGCAGTCTGACGGTGGGTAATTTAAAAAAATAATATTATGCACTGCAGTTAGGGTTGCCACCTTTCGAAAACAGTAGACCCGGAGATTTTAGAAATGTAGTTTTTTTTATTAAAATAAAACTTTTTTTAGTATGAATTATTTAATTAAGGCAAAATGTCATGGTAATGTTTTTTTAAAAATATAAATGACATAGCTAGTGCTAGGCTGACTTGGACCAGCTTGACACTAAAAACTATATTTTTCATTCTGAAGGGATTGTTTAAGCCTCTTTTCTTGCTCAGGTTTCTTCAAAAACTTCAAAAATTCTAGGCAATTCATATTGTAATTAATCTTCACAATTAACTCTGCCTTCACCATTTCTTCACAATTAACTCTGCCTCCACTGACAAGCGGTTTCGCTTGTCTGTCTACAAATTTCCCATTCAAGAAAAGACGCTTTCAACAAAAGCATTGCTTATAGGGATTGAAAAATTTTTTCCAATTATTTTTGGCAGTTCGGTGCAAATAGGCAGGATGGCGCCCTAAAATTTCATTCACATAAGTTACATGTAATACGGTGAAGGTTGAGGTGTCTTTGAATAACTGAACACATCGTAAATCAACAGGCAATGTTGAATCACTAGATTGTACGAACTGAGGAAATACTTGGTTTAATTTTTGGGCCTCGTCTTAAAGTTTATCTTCGTCGACATTTTCAAACCAAGTGATTCAACAGCTTCCACAGCATCTTCGTAACTTACTGCACTTGTTAGATCGAATTTGGAAAAGATTTTGAACACAGAATCCTCAAAATCATAATATTTTTGTATGTATTCAAGAGTTCTCCTGTAAACTTCATTGGCTCTTTTTTTAATTGATCCTGATCAGAAGGCCTTAAAACTTTATGTTTCTCATTATTTTGGCACCGTAAAATTCATCATGCAGTCGGCTTTCAACCTTGTCTTTTATGTTTCTCATAATTGGGTGCAACTCAGCAGCTGTCACGGAGTTTTTTCTAGCAATAATAGTATGGCTTCTAGTATTCATGTAATGATGAATGAAATATAAATAACATTCCTGAAGTGTGATCCTTGTAGATAAACTTCTAGCGTCATTGGATTCGCCCTCGCCGCACTCTTTTACGAGTTCCAACAGCTCTCCCCAAACTTAACCATCTAGTTGGCCCATGTCGTAAAACTTTTCTGTATTCAATTTCGAACTCCTCAAAAAATGTTGTAATAATGTAATTCTCTCGTGCGTTTTGCACAATTCGAAAATTCCGCATACACTTTCATAATCAAGTTTTCCACGTCGTATGTTAAAGCTTTCATGGCGTTTCTTCAAGCATTGTGAAGAACATGACAATTACAATTTGCTTTAACGACTTTGGTGTCAGAATATTTCTCATAAATTTTTTGGTACACGGAATTGTGAGCACCATAATTCACCGATGCATTGTCTGCAGAGAATGCAGACAACAAAGTTGTGTCTAAGTCGTGTTGAAGCATAAAATTGTCAATGTTCTCAAAAATCTTATGAGATGTTTCGTTGGAATCCTCATAAAAATCCATTAATTTATCTTGAACACATTTTTCTTGATAAGTTTTTAGATTTTCACGGCCAAAAGTATTTTCATTATTTGTTTTACGTTACGTTTCGTTATACACGTCTGCCCTGATGATGGACACTGTAACGCTGTCCGAAACGTTGGCTAAAGAAGGAGGTAGAGCAACACGGCATAACACCCCAAAAACAAATAAGGAAAAAAACCTTTTTCTTGGTCAAAGTATCTGACTATTGGATACATTTTCTAGGATCATTTATTTGAAGCGTCGATAGCAATCGAAAAGTGTACCCCACTTCCAGATTGAGACCTTTTTAGGTCTTGTATTGTAGACTCTATTGAGTTCGGTGCTAGGACATTCAAAACAATGGCTTCAGCTTTGGTTCTGCCACAGTGAACTTTATGTGATAGTGGTGAATCGGAATAAAGAGAGGCATTCAATTTAATTCCGCAATCGGTGCTCAAATAACTGTGGGTGGTGTCTAATTGCATGATAAATTGACGCAATTTCGATTGTCGCTATGTTTAGCTCTTCAGAATAATTTTTCTTTGGTAGAAATGCGGTCATCAAAGAATTTGATTCATTGTTTCTCACCTTTTTCTTGAGCGTTTCACTGTTGAGATGAGTTGATAAAGCCTTTTCATCATCCCATTTCACTGTAAATTTCACGTTACAAAATGAACATATTTTGCGTTTTTTTCATCAACTTTTCTCACCCATTTTCTAGCCACGATTGTTGAAAATTAGATTCGTCCTTTTTTTTCTTCGATTTCGATTCTCCGTCTTCCATTATGCTTCCCGCGCCCTGCCGACCGGGGCGCGACGCACTCAGTCAGACAGTCGCGTGCTCCGCGCAGTGATGGTCGTCTGTCGCTTCGCTGTCGCCGCCCGGTCTGACCCGGAGATATCGATATTAAACCCGTAGCCCGGACATGCACCATGCAAACCCGTAGACTCCGGGTCAAACCCGGAGAGGTGGCAGCCCTAACTGCAGTGTAGATATGTATTTATGTATATCTTGTGATGTAATTAATGTGAGATGGCATGGGATACTTACTGTATGGGTATGTTAAACACAGCAGGACTATTGCGGAAATAATGGCCAAGGCTGGATCTATGTATTTGGCATATTGAATATCAATAGAATATACAATAATGGCGCAGAGGATTACAAAAAGACAACCTGAAACAAAACAATAAAAGTTTATTAAAAACATGTACAAACACATTTAAAATTATTCATAGGGATAATATATCAATGGGATTCAAAATTAAATTATTGTGTAGGATTTTATTTAATGGTTGTGAAGGTATGATTTTAAATGTGAAAATACTTTTTTTATGACAGAGAAGCGGCAGTGAGATAAGATAAAAAAGTAGTTATTGAGACTACATTGATTTATATAATAATTACTACCAGTTTTAAAATCATTTAAAAATGAACCATTTTCTTTAACCCTGGAATTTCTTTTCTGAATTTGAATAGCAAGTTTGAAAACACTATATGAAAGCTTGCTTCTGAGTGAGTTTGAAGAGTGTATTTAAGGGGGGTTGAGGAGGTTCAAACCTCTCACCGGCCTCAGTTTTGCATACAAAAAAAAACCCAGGATCGAACGTTGCCCATGTGAATGCTATAGTTACGCCCTTGAGTAAGTTCTATGTTTGACTTAACGCTACGATACCAATACTCCCCTTTCAGAACATGTCACACTTACTAATTAAAAAAAATGATTATTTTTTATAGATTTTAATTTGTAGATTTTAAAACTTAATTGTACAGGTAACTACTGACTTATGATGTCCCTCATAGCCTCCAGGAGCCCCTGTCTCTGTCGGGGCTGCGGGGGTGGCAGTGCTGACCTCCTGGAACGGGAAAGTCTCCGCTGCCCCTGTCGGACTGACGCTGCAGTCACCACGCTCTCGAGTACCACGTCTCCGCTGGCTGTCACGTGGAGGAAACTTCCTTGGTGGTACGTGTATCCTGAAAACGAGAGGAAAGAAAGTAAGGACGTGTTCTTTCACAGAGTTTGAACAATTCATCAATTTTCTAAGTAAATTTTCATGTTCTACAAAAATTCTAGTTAACTTCTGTTATTATTCATCGTTAACTTTCACAGAACTTGAAAATAAATTTTTAAATTCTGCGAACCGCCCGCCCTAACTGATTATGAGTGTAAGATTTTCAAAAATCGAATTAACGAATTTAGAAAATTATACATAGAATCTTTTCAAATCCAGACAAGTGATGAAATACCTATATACTCGTAATTATGATATTTGAATGTATTTTACCAGGCGATTAGTTTTATAATTATATTTATTGAAATGTGCTTTGAAGAAACAAAATTTATCAGTTTTCATCTTGGCAAGCCAAATTACATCCTGTGATATTTCACAGATAACAAACAACTAGATAAATCTTATCTAGATAATCTAGATATATATATAAAAATGGATGTTTCCATGTTTGTCTCGTATGCATTCTTATACCATTAATTCGATTACAATAATGAGTTTTGTGAGTTGCAGAAGGTTTCTATATATAATGGAGAGCTCTGGCTTTTTGAAATTTGTATAAAAAATTTGCAATAAGTGACGTAACGATGGCGGGAACGAGGACGCACGGGAAAGGACATGCAGGGTAGAGGTGAAAGGGGACGAGGGAGAGGCAGAGGCAGAGGGAGGGATTGCAAGGAAAGCATAGCAGCAGTAGGGAATAGCAGGGGCTAAATTTGGAAAATCCATTCTTCTCACACAGACAGCTGTATGTGGACTGCCCTTGCGTCGGAAAACCTTCTTATTTATTCTTGTATGCACCAGACGAAAAAACAAAAATTATATATATATTTCTTTTTTTTTAAAAAGAAAGACAAATATTCCCGGGTTACGAATAACCCAACAATGTTTGAAAATCTCCTACTACCACCACAAAAAGCCGAAAATGTTGCTTGTGTTGTGATGGAGGACTTAGCCAGTCGAGGAATCGTACACGGGACGCCCGGGTGGGACCCAAACGCGATGCCCACTCAACCACTGACCAGTCATTTAAGGGAAGGATAAACAAATTTAAATTTAATATAAAAGAATTTCAAAAAACAAAATTAAAACACAAACACTTTCTTTCTTTGTTTGGTATTGCAACGCACTGGGTACTCGCTAATTTATTATAAAAAGGTAATAATTTTAATATAGAACACCACTTACATTACTCGCCAAACTTTAAGATCGGTCTGAATATGGTACGATTCATACTCGCGCAGTTACTGACTTTATAATGAACGTAAGCGAAAGAGTATGCGTAAAGATATACTTGCGACAGAGAAAGACGGCCGGCATAGTTGAGCGGTAAGGCTCTTGACTCACAATCCGAAGGTCGCGGGATCAAATCCCGGCATGGCAAATAAATTTTATTTGATTAATTTGTGTTATTTCACAATTAATTCATTTAAAATAATATATAGTACATTTGCTGCACGTTCCAGAGTGGAAGGTACCCTCAGTATTGCCCTGGTGTAAGACTACCATTCAGAATTGAAACATTGCTTGAAATGGCTTTAGCCATGTTTGGTGACCAGATCTGAATTGTTAGGTACTTCCCCACTTTCTTTCTCCCCATCTCCTTCCCCTTCCCACTACCTTCGGCCTCACAACATACCCCAATTGGAGTTTCCATAGTCTCACTGGCTCCAGATGGGAGCAGTTGGAACTCTTGTGTGGTAATCATATAAAAAAAGGGAAAGGCATGGGGGCATGCCACTTTTTTTACTCGCCTATTGCGACGATTTTTGATCAACGCCATCCGGAATTAATTTTGGCGTGTACTACACTACGGTTCATACAATGTTCAGTTCACTTACAACCTTCGACAGGCTAATATACAAAACAAAACTTGTGTTACCATGAGGGGTTACTGTGACACCCAACGAAGTTTATCACTAGAAGAGTATGTTTATAGGTTTTGTAGGATTATAGAAAAAACAAATAAAAAAGTTTAAGCTGAAACTGTAGGATAAAAATTTCAGAGATATTGGAAATATATTATTCCCCTGTTGGAAATGGGTAGGATAAACAAATTTAAACACTTCTAAACTTACCGCCAATTAGAAGGTAGCAGAACCCATTGAGAAGCAGTCCGATGGCCCCAATGATCAGCACGACCATGGGATTGTGCATGGCGTCCATGTGACTGATGTGCACCACGGTCTGCAGCGCCTCCAGCACCACGGAGAAGCAGAGGGAGAAGAAGAACACGCAGACCACGAGCATCATCACCACCTCTATTCGGGTCCAGCCGAAGGTGTTGCGCAATCTCTTCTCATCGTCACTCTTGTTCAGGGGGCGCTCATCTTTGCTGGGCTGCAAAAATAAGACCAAAAATTTGTTGATATAGGTATAGGTACTGTTGATAAATCCATCGTTACTCCTCTCTCTTTCAGATGAATACCACACAAGAGCCTAAATTGCTCCCTGGTAACCGGAGCCAGAAGATGGCATCCTCTTCTCAGTGATGAGAGGAAGAAGATGAGAAAGAAGTAGGAGAAGTATCTGGCTGTTTCGATTCTGAATGGTGGTATAAATAATATAAATATATTTTTAATGAATTAATTGAGGATGGGACTGCCATGGACGGAGGCCGAACACATCATCCATTTGAATATCGATTTGTTTTCATGAAAGAATGAATTCAAATTTTGGAGGTGGAAATGAACCCACTTCCCGACATCTGATCGAGCTGAAACCTGGCAGATTAACTCGTTATTGATGACAATGCATTATTACAACTTTTGGTGGCTCTCATGGCCACACGTGCGCGCACACATGCATTTTTTGAAAGGAGTTTATACATTTTATATTTTTTAATTTATATTAATTCCACACAGGAGGCCCTGATTAAAATAATTTCCCCCAGGGCCTTTGTCATCTTTGGGGATACTTACGTATAGAGGTAAGGATGAAGAGAAAGTTCTGGGAAGGAAAAGGGTATGAGGGGCAGGTAGGAATTAAGAATCTGAGAGTCAGTGTCCAGGAGTGATGGACGTATGAGTCTATCCCTCCATGGTGTTGTTCGAGAGATTATAATGTCTTCCTCACCCAGTCTCTACCGACCCGGCACGCTACGCAGTCCGTCGAGCAGATGCCTCGGCCGCCAGGACTTGAACAAACCGGTACACCCCGCCTAAGTAACCAAGTAGCAAACCACTTGGGGTCACCTACTGCAGAGGTGTTGGTTATCCAATAAATGATTCCCGAGGCGGTGATACCCATATCCGCCTCCCAAATAAAATCTCCTTATTCCGGCGTAAAGACTTTTATTATATAAATAGAATGGTTGAGAACCCCTTACAATGCTATAAAATATAAACTAACCTGACAACAGTTAAAATATAATTTATGACTGCTTTTATTGTCGATAATATTGCTTTACTACATCAATTTTTTAAATATATTAAAATATATAAAAATCACAACAGGTATTTTATTTATTTATTATTATTTAAAATGAATCAATTTTCAAATACAAATAGAAACAATAGAATATGCAACCTTTTTGCAATATTCCATAGAATTGTTCCATGGATCTTCAATTTGGGAGGAGGGTATAGGTAACCATTTATCGGGTAACCAACACTTCTACCATAGGTCACCTCAAGTGGTTCGCTATGTTTGGTGACTTATCATTGGTGTCCGGGTTCATCGGGTGAGGAGTGTTCAGATTTTATGTGGGGTTAATGTAAAAAAAATATGACAGAAGCATAGGATGGTCAGGAATGTGAATAATATAAATTCGAAAGTAGGTAGATACTTACCTCACTTTCAGATTTTTCTTCGGTGCTTTCCTCAATCGCTTTGGTCTGGGCTTTCGTCGCTTGGGGGGGCATTTGTGATTCATACTGAAAACAATAATAATATTAACAAAAGTATTTAAAAATATTACATTACAACATAAGTAACTATCATTCATTCATATATCAATGCCTATACAAATGATTGTACAGTTTTTTCTTGGTGTACAATGAAAGTGGAAGGAAAGGCCGTAACTCTGTTAAAAAAATTGCAAATCATATTTAAAAAAAATCTGTTGTATTAAAAAAAGGAAATAATTATATAAATATGAATATCTATATGGGACGTGTGGGATTGCACTATCCTCCCCACATCCTGCAATAAAAACATTATTATTATTAATATTATTACTTTCATATTTCACTAAAACAGACCCGTTAAAATCATGGTTTAGTCATAGATGCGCCATTGCATAGGTATTAATAACCCATTGAAACGTGTTCCACTATTATCGCATGAGTAAGTTCCACTCTTATCGTATTAGTAAGTAAGTAGTGCACGGGGATCAGGTTTAGAAGTTGGAAGTCAAATTGGACCAATTGGAGGTAAAAAAGTGGAACCAATTTTTTCGCTTCGCGTTTAATCTAAATCAGTGGTTCTCAACGTGGGCGATAACGCCCCCTTTTGGGCGTTTGAGACCTTCAGGGGGGCGGTAGAAGACCCAGAGAAAATTGGGGGGCGTTGAGATGGCCCAGGGGGGCGTTGGCAGGTAAAAAATATGGTCTAAAAAGATAAACAAAACTCGCTAATCACGTACTAATAAAGCATAGTAAACTTTAATATTGGTTAATTTTTGATATTGTGTGAATGCATTATAATAATTTTTATTACGTGTGCGAAAATTTACGTATTTCGATAGTTTGGGAAGTGGGTGAAAATTGAACTGAAAGATTCTATTACATTCAGATCTACATTAAATTGAATATAATATGATTTTTTAAATTTTTTTATTAGAAATAAAAAAGTTAAAACTTTCAATTTCACGTTTTCCGGATTATGGTCGATTGTTGAACGATTTCTAATAGCATTCCCATCGTCCTATTTAGCTGAACGTGGATTTACTGCTGTAGCGACGTTGATAACTAAAGAGAAATAGGCTCCATGTTACTGGCGACTTACGTTTGCTTTTAAGTAAAAATCGAGCCTAATATAAACAAACTTCTTAAAACGCATCAAATTCAACTTTCTCATTAATAAAAATACTTCTCTATAAAATTAAGTAAGCGTTTTAATTGTTCTCATTGAAACCATCTTCTTCTCAGAAATAGGATAGAAGTTACATTCAATCTTACAATTACAGTGTAATTACACGTTTAAATATAATCGCTGTTCCAGATTCGCGATAGTATGTAAAAAATATATGTATTAGTATTTATTCAGATAGTATATAAAAAAAATTATTTTCGGGAGACCCAGAGAAACCAATCCCATCCCATTACGCTCCCCCCGTTTTGGTAAGTATAATCGTGACAATAGCAGTTATGTAAAAGCAGTTGAGGGGCGCTAGAAAAAAAATATTCTCGAAGAGGGCGGTGGGCAAAAAAAGGTTGAAAATCTATGATCTAAACCATGGGTCGGCAACCTGCGGCCCGCGGGCCGCATGCGGCCCGCGAGGCCTCTTGGTGCGGCCCGCGAGATTCTCGCCATAACAAATGTGACGGACGATATCATACACGATAAAGTGAAAGGGAGTGAGAAAAGGAGCGAAGGAAAACTGAGTTTGAAAATCGGTTTGCTGATTTCAAAAAGATCTCACGCAAGATGGAGATTTTTGGAAACCCCTTTACCAGTGGATATCGATAACCTCAAGCGATTTACAAATCAACGTGAGAGATTTGCCTTCTGAAAACTACAAGGAATTTAAAATGCATACTACCAAACATAGTAATTATTTGCTCAGCAAATAATAACTAAGTGTGGTTGTACTATTTGTGAGCAAACTTTTTCAATTCTGAATTATAGAAAAAAAACAAACACTGTTCTCGGTTATCGGATTCACATTTAGACGCAACTCTACTTCAAAAATGCAAGCTAATTTAAAAACAGCGTGCAACCCGAATGCAACCACAAAGATCTCATTGATTTTATTAACTACATTAAATGTAGTAAAACTATACATTTAGCGTTTTATACTTAAAACTAAAATATTTGTACACAAATAATGCAGGTATTTTATTTTACGTTAGCTCTACACAGGAGGCCCTGAGGAAAATAACTCCCCTCAATATTTTATGTCAATTTTTTTTATAATCACATGTAATGAGTAAATAAAAATCTCTTCAAATAAAAATCATGTTTACAAATTCTACTACAAATTTATCACTGCTCTCGGAAATCGAGATAGGATTTCGCATCTCGAAATATTAGTCCCCAAATAATAGTTTACACACGGAATAGTCACTTTCTCAGAATTTTGCTACATTTGGTATGCAACTCAAATGTAAAGCTTCGCTCGGTGCATGATGATTTTGAAACTTTTGATTTGATTTACCGTTATATTATGAACACAAAACTGTTTTAAATTAAATCCGTGAGCGGCGAATTAAAACTGCATTCAGAACATGAAAATGGATTTTCTTTGATTCTGGCAGCACATACACAGTCTGCAACTAGAATTTTATAACTATACTTCGAATAACGAACGGCAGCCACAACCGAAGTATATATTTTTATTTTTTTTATAAAAAAAATATACTTCGGTTGTGGCTGCCGTGGGAACATGTTTCAATTGCTTTTTCTTTCTAATTTATATTCCTCTATAAATGCTGTCTCTCCGCTAGCTTCAAGAACGGGAACAAACTGCCTCGAATGAGAACACTTAAAAAAAATTTGGTATGTATAATTGTATGTTGTGCCGTGTAGGGACAGTCGGGGGCTTTTAGAATCATTTCATAGTAGCTTCGTTTAAAAGATAAATGTAGAGTCTTGATGTGAGAACCGATAGAGGGACCAATCTGGTCCTTAAAACGGTTCGGGAAAGTGGTGGGTGCCCTCGACTATACTTCGAATAAGAGAATGTTTTCCTTCAAAATGTGTCAGCAGATGAATCAACAAATGGAATTTTACATTCTGATCACAAAACTTGTTTTAAATTTAAAGTGAATCGGTACATGATGAATCTGAAACTTATTATTTGATTAATCGTTGTCTTCTGAACACAAGACAGGTTTAAATTAAATACGTATGCGGCAAATAAAAACTACACACAGAAAATGAAAATGATTTTTTTTAATTCTGTTAGCACATACAGAGTCTGCAACTAAAATTTAATAACTGCATTTCGAATAAGAGAATGTTTTTCATCGAAAGGAGTCAGCAGATGAATCCACAATAGAAATTTTACATTCTGAAGACAAATCTGGTTTAACTTAAATCTTTATGCGGCGAATTAAAACTACACTCAGCACATGAACATGGTTTCTTTTTGATTCGGCAGCACATACCTAGACTGCAGCTAGAATTTTATAACTGCACCTCAAAAAAGAGACTTTTTTCCTTCGAAACGTGTCAGCAGATGAATCGACAACTGGAATTTTACATTCTGATCACTAAACTGGTTTTTAATTAAGAGTGAATCTACAAACGAGTCCCCAGCTTTAATTAGTATTATTTTCATCATATTCTTATGGTTTTCCTACGAATTACGAATTTTGAAGAATGGTTTGAAACAAAATTTTTAACTCCACTCGAAATATTAGAACGGTTTTCTTCGAAATGCGTCAGCAGATTAATCCGCTACTGGAATTTTGACAGATCAATCGGATCATGAAACAGGTTTTAACCTAAGAGTTAATCTGCACGCGAGTCTTCAGCTATAGTTGAAACTACACCCAGAACAAGAAAATGGTTTTCTTCCCATTTTTGCACTTGGAAAACATGGATGGTTTGATGATCCATCGAAACACTTAGAATTGTCGAAACATCGTCCACGGACTCAATGATACTGAATATTAGCCAAATTATAAACAATCCAAGCGCAAAACAAAAATCGGCAAAAACTTGCATGTCACTACAGACGGTGTTGCCAGTCACAGTGATCAAGATGGCATAATTATAAGTTCATTGGTGAAAGAAACGGAATTTTTCGGTTTTGTCACAGAATAAATAATGAAAAATTCCGTGCCCATTTATCCGAATCGCAGGTGCGACAAAAATATCAACTACCTGGTTAAATTTTTACAAGAAATTATTTATTGTGAAATTTTGCCGCCCCTTAAAAGTGCCGCCAGGGGCGCCCCTCCCCCCGCCACGTCTCTGCGGTACCCATAAACGCCTCCCAAATTGGTATAGGTATACTGTAATGACACGTGACCCAAGTGCGGCCCGCACTTATCTCCATGGGCCAATATTTGGCCCTTTTACATGGGGATTAGTGCGGGCCGCACTTGTGTTATTATTGCACTATTCCAATTTGGGAGGCGGGTATGGGTACCGCCGCCCCGGGAACCATTTATTGGATAACTAACACCCCTATAGGTCACCTACGTATTTTATTTTATTTTGTTTGGGAGACCAACAGTTTACATTAATACAGAGCAATAGTAATTAAGTCACAATAATTATACCATTTACAGGTTTCCACATGGGTATTTTATAGAAGTGATATGACAGATAATAAAAATCATATTACAATAAACAATGATTGTAAATTATTTAGGTGGGAATAGGGAGGGGGCAGGATAGGGGGGGGGGATCGGTTAAGTTGAGGTATAGTTATAAAATATGCAAAGCAAAAAATAAAAATTTTAAATTTAAAAAAAAAAGAAGTTCATTAGGTGAAGGTTGCATTTGATGGGTAGTTATTATTGTTGTGAAGTATTGATAGACCGCCTGTGTGATTTTAAAGAGTGTGGTGCAGAGTTGAAAATGTCAAATTGTGTGTAGTGTGTGTTGAAAGTGTTGGATGCGCGATAAATGAAGGAGTTCTGCTTAGAATTAGTGTTGCACCGAGGGAGGCTAAGCGCCTCCGTACATGGAGCTACTTACAAACTATTCGAGCCTGATGCGCGTAGCACGCACACCGCTCGTGGGTACCCGCCATACAATTTTGCTGGTGTTCGTACACGGCGCTGCGCGACGGATGTCAGGTTGAAGTCGGTAGCGCGCTAACGACGGTGCTGGTAGCGCGCTACGCGTTGTAGCATTCGTGTCTGCTACTTTCGTTTGACGTTTGACAGAAATGGCGTCTGAACATGAAAGTAATGTTAGATTTGTTCTGGAAGTGAATAAAAATGCGTGTTTACATAACTTTACATTACCAGAGTACGCAAGAAAGGATTTAGTGAAGAAGGCATAGATTAATGTTTGAAAAAAAGTCATTTGACATCGTTCGACATCGTGTTAACTCCACGGTTGCACGTGAAAAATGATCAAGTTCAGTATAATTCGGGTAGTGCCGTGTACGGAAACCAGCTTTAAAAAGTAGTACATCTGCAGGGTACTTGTGGTTGTGTCACAATCACGTAGTTTGTAAGTATCTCCATGAACGGAGGGCCTAAGCGCCTCCGTTCATGGAGCTACTTACAAGCTATTCGAGCCCGATGCGAGTAGCACGCACACCGCTCGTGGGTACCCGCCATACAATTTTGCTGGTGTTCGTACACGGCGCTACGCGACGGATGTCAGGTTGAAGTCGGTAGCGCGCTAACGACGGTGTTGGTAGCGCGCTACGCGTTGCAGCATTCGGGTCTACTACTTTCGTTTGACGTTTGACAGAAATGGCGTCTGAACATGAAAGAAATGTTAGATTTGTTCTGGAAGTGAAAAAAAATGCGTGTTTACATAACTTTACATTACCAGAATACGCAAGAAAGGATTTAGTGAAGAAGGCATAGATTAATGTTGGAAAAAAAGTCATTTGACATCGTTCGACATCGTGTTAACTCCACGGCTGCACGTGAAAAATGATCAAGTTCAGTATAATTCGGGTAGCGCCGTGTACGGAAACCAGCTTTAAAAAGTAGTACATCTGCAGGGTACTTGTGGCTGTGTCACAATCACGTAGTTTGTAAGTATCTCCATGAACGGAGGGCCTAAGTATCGTGTCTGATCTGGTTCGTCTGTTGGGAACTCGTATCTGGATCCGTTGTAGGAGTTCTGGGCAATCTACGACGGATCTGGCTATTTTTTGTAGAAAGAGTACATCGGCCGAGCTTCTTCGATCTTCCAATGATAGTATATTGAAAAACGCCGCTGAATCCTGGTGATTTAGGTGGATGCCATAGCTACGGAAGTCTAAGTATCGTAAAAAACGATTTTGAACACGTTCTAGATTTTCCACGTAAGATTTGTATTGCGGGTTCCAAACTTGTGACGCGTATTCTAGTAAGCTGCGGACATAAGCAAAATATAGGATTTTCATTGTTCTGAGGTTATTGAATTTTTTACATGTCCTAAGAATGAATCCTAACATTTTCGAGGCTTTTGATGTTAATGAGTCGATATGAATATCAAAAATTAGCTTAGAGTCCAATGTCACTCCCAAATCTTTGACTTCTGTTTTGTTGATTAGTATTGAGCCGTTCAGACAATATTCATTGGTAATGATATTTTTATTTCGTGTAAAATTCACGACGAAACACTTTTTAACATTGATTTTAAGGTTATGCTGTGTACAGTAAACATTAAGACGGTTTAGGTCCTCCTGCATTTTTTGACAGTCAGTAGTACATCTGACAGGATAAAAAACCTTCATATCATCTGCGTAAAGTAATGTTCTGGAATATTTAAGGTACCTAGAGATTAGAGTGATTCTTACTTGCCACATTTAATTTTTAGTTTGTGACACAATAGCAAGTCTAGACGTATTGAAACGCTGATTTTGTCATTGGTTTTAGATATTCATTATTGAGTAGTTTTCGACAGTTATTAGATCATTTTTAAGTGGGCATCCCCCTCATAATATCGCATTATATTGCAGTCCCCATTTCACACGGGTAGGTACCTAAAGCCCACATCACACGTATACCTACGGCTTATCAAACTCAAGCACTCGAATCTTTATTACAAAATGATTACTTTTGGTTGATTCAGCAACCTCTAGTTCAACTTTCAAGTTTAATACGTTTCCTTATCAGAACCGTAATAGGTACTCAAAGAGCAGAGGTAGCCAAGCGGGTAATAATGTTGTTATCAAAATTAGGTACAGGAAGGAATGGGTGACCATTTTAATGAATTGGAACGTGACCACATTAAATAATAGCACCTGACCTACGTCATCTACGTGCAATAATAACATCATTGTGTGTTGCGTACAAAACATTATTTGTTTACACATGTAGGAAAGAGGTACGTACATGAATAATTTTTTATACCAAATTCTGCAACCTTGGTTTCCAAATCAAAGCGATACGCACTCCATATTATTAATGAATAGCCAGGTACTTCCCCACCTTCCTCTTCCCTATCTCCTCCCCCTCCCCACTACCTTCAGCCACACAACATACCCCAATTGGGGATGCCATAGTCTCACTGGCTCCAGAGGGGAGCAGTTGGGACTCTTGTGCGGTATTTCATATAAAAAAAAAAAAAAAAAAAATAAAAATAATTACTAGCTGGGGTACGAAAGGGGCGAGACTTCCAGCCCTTATATCTTCAAAAGTACGCCCTTCAGATTAAAACGGGAACCTTTATCATGAATGAGGGATAGAGGGCTACCACACCATATAACTCCCTTGATCGTACCGGGACTCGTTTCTGAGTTGACCACGTGATATGCGCGCTGTCTCGTACGTTACCGTGCTGCTGGAATGAGACGGAGTACTTGTCACGTTACCCGCTTGGCTATACTCGACTACTCAGTTGCGACAAGTGATGAAAAATATCTTTATTGTTTTTAATTGAAAAAAAAACATCGGAATATCTTAATTTACAAAATTTTTATTTGAACAGTGCATATAATAAATTAATAATATAACCCTGGAAGTGATTTCCGTAAAAATTTGAATAGAAACAAATGTTCCAATGTTTTATCCCAATCGCCTAGCGTTCCGTCTCACTCACACTCGCCCGAAATCGTAGATCTTCATCCCATTTGAATTTCGAAAACACATTTTAGGCCTAAATTGGGCAAATATTTGGATCACAAAACGCGCCCAACACGCGCTCTTTTTGCGTTATTCTTTATTCTGTGGAAAAATGAGAATATGATAAGTTGGAAGCAAATGCGTTGTGCTTAATGATTGATTTATTGAGAAGTAGGTAGGTAAGAACCCATATAATTAATTGTAAATAAATTATGCATCCAGACACCGCATCATTTCCGGAAGTTTTTGCTTTGTCCTCTTGTATCAACAATATCCAATAAAATCTTCCTTTCCTGACTAACTAAGCGAGCGAATAAGATAGGTGTCTATGACAAAAAACAATCGAAGAAGTGTTGTAATATTACCTATCTCTCTTTACAATTGTGATTGCTTTTACCCCACCTATTTACTACTCTGCACACCTCTGCCATCCTAGAGATTTACTACGTTTAGTGACGTATCAGGGGTGCCCGGGTTTAGGGGGTGAGGTTTATTCGGGTCTTGGCGGCGTGTGCGTTTGCTCACTAGTTGCGTGGCGATCCGGATCGTTAGAGACCGGTTGAAGGAGACCCTTTGACCTTTCCAGGAAGACTCTCTCGGAACATCGCCTTGCACTGCGGTGGGAGGGACAGATACATACGTCCAATGGAAAACAGAAAATATCTTACAATACAGAAAAAGGTCCAAGTCCAAATCAGAGAACTCAAGACAATAGATGTTCTCTCCAACACGCTTTGGCATCTTGAAACCATATAAAAGCAATGCAAAACTTTCAACAAAAAATTCAGAAACAGGTCACTAACAATAACACTCCTTATATTGATGGCGATAAGATTAAAATTACCAACCGTCTGTTTTGATTTATTTAAGAAAAAAACATCGCCAAAAAGGGTGTTTTATTTTATTTTGCGAAGTTCAGGCTCAAATATTTAATTTTTTTTACGAAAATTATATAAACAATTTAATTTTCCACATTGTACAATGAAACCATAATCAATAAGGGGTTCGTAAGAAGAACGATTTTGAACTTTAAAGTGGATTTCCAGGTTTACAGATTTACGCTTTACTTTTTCTGGGCGGATAAAAAACTAATTAAACAAATATTCGATTATTTCAAGGCCAAATACGTGTTCTGCTCGCAATATTTAAAGCGATCTAATTTTCAAAACGAAAACACACGATTTTGCTTTAGTTCAAGTATTACGTAACGTAATTTTTGAAGATTTTTGACCCTCCTTCCCCCCCATGTAACGCGCCGTAACGTTTTCTGTACCCCCTCCCCCTCCCTAAACGTTACGTAACACCCAAGTGACTATTTTTACCAATTTGATTTGATTTTGACAACGAAAATAAAATAAAAATAACGTACAATACAGTCGAGGGATTCCCCGTAAAAGATAAAGAAAAGGGTTGCCAACTTGGGAGAACAAAATAAAAATTACGTACAGTACAATCGAGGGATTCCCCGTAAAACATAAACGAAAAGTAGTTAGACATTTTCGATTGTTTAATAAGAATAAAGTGTTGTCATGTTGAAGGACTAGTTTAGGGTTTAGGTTTTTGATGATTAAATATTTCCTTATCGTTAATCTCGGTTCTCTAATCAAACGTTGTTTTAAATCGCACATACGAAGCCGTGCTCCTAATAATTATTGTGATAATATTACAACAATGAAATTAATAATATGATCAGGGTGCACAATATTATATTATCGCTGTCGTTATAAATACATAATATATTGATTGATACGTAAGTGATAAGTACCTACTTATCTTTTGAAAATGTTAACAATTGATGAGATAATTTACAAAGATTATTATTTCTGTTACCAGCAATATTTCATTATTATCAATACTGCAGAGTGTGAACCTTTTGTGGGTCTTTTCTTGGAAATATTTTAACTGCACTGTTCCTACATTTGACCGCACTGTGAGTTAATTAATTGATTTGAGTTAGGATGGCTGAAAACGACTTTTCCAGAACTTTACGTAGTTTGCAATGAGTTAACGAGTAGGTAATATTTTTTAAATTTTTATTACCTACTAAAAAAAATATTAAACCGTAGGTAAATACAGAATTACCCTTTTTTGTATAGGCGACCAAAAAACTATCCAAAGTGCGAAGTTATTTTTTCAAATACACATATTTTGTAACCACAGTATTTTTTAAATTTAGGAGGCGGTTGTGAGGACCACCACCCCGGGAACCATTTATTGGACAACCAACACCCCTGTCGTAGGTTAAGTGGTTCGCTTCGTTTGGAGACTTAGCAGGGTTACTAGGGGTCACGGGGTGAGGTTTGTCTAGGTCTTGGCGGCGGAGGCGTTTGCCCACCTACTAGGCTTTCCAAATGGTTCCATGCCAACTCGGAATAAAACCAACTCAGAACCATCTCAGATAAGTCATTTAGAGTGATAAAAAAATAATTTAAAATTAGCCGATAACCCTAACCTAACTTAACCTATTTAACCAATTTTTTATTTATATTTTTTTATCACTCTAAATGACTTATCTGAAATGGTTCTGGGTTGGTTTCATTCCGAGTTGGCCGGTCACCTTTCCAAATATAGCAGGCCGGATTGGGTGAGACTGATTGTGGGAGACCTTTTGATTTCTTCAGCCAGACTCTCCTGACCCACCGCCTTACATCGCAATGAGAGTAATGGATCCGTACGTCCGTCACTTCTGGACATATCGACCCCCAGATTCCTACCCACCCTTCATACCGTTTTCCTTCTCAGAACTTCCTCTCCTTCCTCTTCTAAAAAGACCCTCCGCACGGCATCCTCAAAGACGACATCTGCCCCGTAAAAAAAAATTGATCTAATAGATATTGTTTCCAAAATATTTTGTTTCTAAAATATTTTGTATCTAAAATATTTTGTATCCACAAAATTTTGTACATACAATAGTTTGTATCCATAATATTTTTTGCATACAATAGTTTGTATCCACAATATTTTGTACATACAGTAGTTTGTCTCCATAATATTTTGTACATACAATAGTTTGTATCCACAATATTTTGTACATACAATAGTTTGCATCCACAATATTTTGTACATACAATATTTTGAATTCATAATATTTTTTATCAATAATAAACCTATTGTTTCCGCAACATTTTGTAATCACAATCTTTTATATGTACAATATTCCGCAACCACAATATTTTAGATATAAAATATTGTGGTTGCGGAATATTGTGAATTTTTTCGGAATATTTTGTATCCAGAATAGTTTGTATCCACAAACTTTGATTCGATAATATTTTATATCCAAATCATTTGCATCCACAATATTTTGTATTCAGATCACTAATTTATTTCCACAATATTTTGAATTCACGATTTTTGTATCCACGAAAAGTAATTTGTATCCACAATATTTTTAGTAGCGACGACGCCTCCCATAGCGCATATGGGTAGTTGTTTGTAGTTTGTAGTTCCTATAGTATGGTCCTGCCTCCAAGAACTACTTCAACCTCCAACCTTCACATAACCGTTTACTATAATTAGTTATTAGCATATCTACGGATTTTGTTTCTTTACCTCAAGCCTTATGGACACATAACCTACAAAGACTCTGCACTTAGACACAGGGCAGAGAACAAAGGGTAGGTACACAAAAGGCATTCCAAATATAGCTCAGTTGTAACCTCTCTACCATTCTTGTAAACGGTACGTAACAGAAATCGTACAGGAACCTATTAGTTATTAGCATACGAATTTTGTTTCTTGACCTCAAGCCTTATGGAGACACGACATAACCTACAAAGGTCCTGCACGTAGCGGTAAAGGTATCTAGGTATATCTATGTCATAGATATTTGAGAGGCAGAGGACACACTTAATGAAGGTAAAAGGCATGCCGCCGATAACTTCGTCATGACCTTTAATTCATTTTCTTAAAAATCGCATGCAACATCTACAGAGGTTATAACGGAGTCTTTAGTGGGCACGTTCACTACGTTCGTCCTCCTAATTATCTACGTGCAGAAGCTTTTCTAGGTTACGTTGCTTAATCGCTTAAGGTTAAACGAAATCCGTATGCTAATAGGTCATCCAATGTTGAAGGTTATCAGTTATCAGAGTTATCAATGCCTTGAATTTACAAAACCAGAACGAAGGATAAAAAAATTATACTTGAATAACAAAATCGTCAGCAAACAAATACAATAAGGTCAAGTTCAAATTCAGTAACTAGAAAGATTTTTATTTAAAAGCAAAAATGGGCATAAAGATGGTTAGATGGTTATACACTAACAATGAGTGAGACAAAAACTAAATACATAATTAAGTTTAGTAGGTGTGAATCCTTCCCTAAGGATCCCAGAAAATCAAATTAAAATAGTTCTTGCCCCCTGATAAATTCCAAAACATAAATATAGTCCATTTAATTGGGACACATCGGAACTCGGAACCCAAATCCAAAATGAAGAGAAAATGAAGAAAAAATGCGAATATCTACTGCAAAATAAAAACAAGGCGAATAACTACGTTTAGCTATGTTTGGTGACTTAGAAGGGGTGCCCGGGTGAGGTTTGTTCATGCGGATGCGTCTGCCCATCCGGGTTCACGGGGTGAGGTTTGTTCATTGCGGATGCGTCTGCCCACCAGTTGCATGGCAGGCGGGATCGGGAGAGAATGGTTGAGGGAGTCCCTTCGACTTCTCCAGCCGTACTCTCTCGGAACAGCGCCTTGCACCGCAGTGGGAGGTAAGGATTCATACATCCGTCACTTCTGGACACACTGACCCCCAAATTCCTACTCACCCTTAATACCCTTTTTCTTGACAAATTTTGACGACCGGCGTGGTCTAAAGGTAAGACTCTTCACTCGCAATCCAAAGATGACATAGGGCCCTGAGGGGAATCATTTTCCTCAGGGCCTCCTGTGTGGAGCTAATTAAAAAAACTCGAGCCCAACATATATAACACGGATGAGTCATGTTAAGGCTGCATATAAATGCATGTAAAAAAAGTGCAAGTTTAGAAGTTGCTTCATCCTTTACCTTAATTGGTGGTTCTTTTCGCGCTTTGTTACGTGCATGTATACGCAGTCTAAAAAAGCAAAATTTTATTATGGTGAAGCAAATAAAATATATGAATGTATTTATGTTATAGGACATAAAATTATCAAACGGAAGATGTCTAAGGAACTGAAAAAAAGTTACAATCACGAGAAACGCGAAGAAAAATAGATTGCCAACAAGGAAGAAATCAAGCACCCTGAAATTTCTTCTGTACCAGGCCGTCCAACTTTTTAACAAAATGCCGAAAGAAATTACAGAGAATGAAAAGATTAATTTTAAAAAGGAATTAAGTAGATATAGTCTGTCATTTAAGAGTAGAAAATATTAAAAATGAAAAACAAAAATTGTAGGCTGGCAACATCAATTTAACTGTCAAATATTCTTTTAAAACGCATTTAAAACATTTTTTGTTCTTGAAGAAAAAAAATAAAATTGAAGAAGCACTGTTGTTAAGGTACCTACTACTGATTAAATTGTACAAAGTGATTTGCTTTCATTTAATATAACATAAATTTGAAGCAACAGGTAGAAATGAAGAATCACTAGTGGTGAGTTTAGTTACACTACTTTTAGATCTGAATGAGTTAAATATATTCAAATGTAAAATTAGAGACATGATCTAAAGCCCGGGCAACGCTAGGTACCTACTAAAGCTAGTATTAAATAAATGTGAACAATTTCTAAACTATGCTTTATATTTTATTATAATATCGTTATTCTTCATTAGATACCATAACACAAATTGCAAATGTATAATATACCTACAAGCAATTCTAATTTTGAGATCAGTGGGTATCCATTATGTATATTGCAATGAAAAAAAAAAAATTTCCTTTGCCTTTTTAATTTTTTACAAAAATGTAGGTTACACAGATTTATATTTCAACCATGAGTAGTCATATTTTTTAGTTTTGCCATTTGAGCAACAGTAGCGCCCTCCTATGTTTTCTACTGTCATTTAACAAACTTTACGTTTACTTCAAATATTGATGTTTTGTTTGTGAATAAACTTAAAATTAAAATTTTGTTTGATTCATAAATTATACAACTGAAAAGAAAATACACGCCTCATTTATTTTCTTACTAGCTTTTCCCCGTGGCTTCGCTCGCATGGTATTACGGGAAATTACTGTAGCGGTTGAACTTATCAATTATCCCCCCTTCTTCTCACCCCCACCCCCACCCCCTCCCGCATTCCATACTTTCATTCCCTTACATTCAGTTTTCAAACATCTCGCCTGCCACCTAAATTTCATAATATAGCTCAAAGAAAAAAAGAATTATCCAATTTTGTTAATTCGTTCGAAATTTATGCGCTTACAAACATTCCGGATGTTTATTTTTAATTAAATATTTGGAAGTTTGTTAATATAATTAAAAAATTACACTATTTATTATTCAGCCTTTATAATCGTTACGAATTATATTTTTAATGTAGGAACTCTTTTATGACATTTATTGCAAAACAGAAGCTTGTCCAAAAAAAAACGAATTCTGATATTTGAATTTTCTGCAGTAGTAGCTGACCAGTAGACTGAGTTTCTACCAGCATAGAGCCCAAAAATATATCAACATTGTTTCCATAGAAAAGATTTTTTTCTGACGTTAGCAAAAACTCGCTTTTGTTAGCGACAGAAAACGTATAACAAATATAATATATTAATATTTATAATTTCATAACGCCAGAGCTTACCATCATATACAACCTGTAGTCTGCGCATATAATTTGGCTTTATATTGGTGAAAGAATTATTAAAGTCTGTGTTATGTGTGTTATGCGTGAAAAGGTCATAAACGAACTCGAGCAGTTTCGCATTTATAATATTAGTATGGATTATTCAAAACAGAAAGATTCAATTAATAATCAGAAACACTTTTTAAATTATCACGAGCATAATATTAAATTCCAGCTTGAAAGTTCGTGATATTTTGACTGAATGGCAGGTGGCCGTTCTGATATTTAAAAATTGTGGAGAGTAAATTATATAACATTTGTAAAAAGGTTCAAAGTAAACACTTCAACAGTATATTCAGGGCTAGTAAACAAGTCATCTTTCGATTAACTGAAGTTACAGTTGCACAGGTGAGCGGCAGGTACGTGCGTTCATCTCAGACGTAAATAAACCATTCTCGGACCTTGACCGTGGTCTGAAATGAAATATTTAAGGTGATGCATTACTTACCAATTTGGGAAGCTGGCATGGGTACCGTCGCCCCGCAAACCATTAATTGGGTAATCAATACCTCCGCCATAGTCAATACATCACCCCAACCGGTTCGCTACGTTTGGTGACTTAGCAGAGGTGCCCGGCTTCATGGGGTGAGGTTTGTCCGGGTCATGGCGGAAGATGCGTCTGCCCACCTTCTGCATGGCGGGCCGGATCGACAGAGACTGGTTGAGGGAAGCCCTTTGACATCTCCAGCCGGACTCTACCAACCTATCGCATTGCACCCTACACGGAGGAATGGATTCATATGTCTGTCACTCCTGGACACTGACTCCCATATCTACCCACCCCTCATACCTTTTTTCCTTTCCAGAACTTCCTATCCTTCCTTTCCTTAAAAAGATCGTTCACACAGCATCCCCTAAGATGACATAGGCCGCAAGGGAAATTATTTGCCTCAGGGCCTCCTGTGGAGCTAACGTAAAAAAAAGTTTTTTGGTTTGAAAATTAGATCGCTCAGAACTATTTAAGACGCTTTAATTAAATACTCCGAGTAGAATACATATTTGCCAATCCAAAAAAACACAAAATATCATGTCTATAACTGCTCTAAAGTTCGATTCCTTTTCGATTATGGTTTTATTGTATAATATGCGAAATTAAATTCTTTAGAAGATGATCGTAAAATATTGAAATATCTGTACCTGAATTTCTCAAAATTAAATAAAACACGCTTTTGGGCGATTTTTTTTTAAAACATCAAAAAAGGCGGCAAAATTTTATCTCCATCCATATAAGCAGTGTCATTGTTGAAGGCCTGATCCCGAATTTTACACGGCGTGGTCCATCGCCTTAAAAAGTTTCCGGATACCATGTACAGCCCGAAATTTCAGTTGCTCTGGAACCGGGACCGAACAATTTTGGCACTCAATGGACGCAATTTACAATGGCAACGTCACGGCGACGGCACAGCAATCGCACGTCACGGCATGACGGAAGCAAATCTATGAGTGTGAGATTTGTGTGAAGACCATAATATGAATACGCTTTTACTTTGACGTCCACGGCATGCATGCCGTTACCGCGGACGGTTAATGAAAAGCGTCTTCATACAAACCAATACATTTTACGTGTTATGCTGTTATATTGAGCAATGCACGAAAGCGCCCAATGGAACCCTGAGAACACTTGATGGTTTACAATATATATATGTTTTTGTCATAAATATTTACATTAGCGATACCCGACTGCATTGATTAAATTTCAACGTTGAATCTTCCACGATTTATCGAAAATCACTTTATTTATCGATTTTTAATCTAGGATTTAGGTCAATAAATCTAGTTGAGCAATTAATTTAACCTAAATTATATAATCGGCAAGATACTACTAGAATTTCTTAATAATAATAAGCTACGCGACGCCTCTTCGACAGCCAAAATTGATTTAACATTAACATAATGCATTGTACCATTTATCCAAGGCATTTGGCAAATTATGGTGAAAATATTACGTGTGTGGGAATTGGAACGCAATATTCGGTAGACTTATCTAATTAAGATTCTAGTCTCGGGTAAGGAATAGACTCGTGGTTCGTTCCAGTTCAAGGCGCAAATGCACATTACATCATAATTGACTGAATGCGAATTAATGTGATGTTGTTGGTCGTGGGTTCGATTCCTGAAGGCGATATTTCAATACCTCTGAGTAAATTGCCGATTTGCGCATCTCATCGAGTATTGTATTAATTGTTTCACCACCGCACCATTATTTGTTTAAACTACTCAACATTCAATCCTATGAATAAGTATTAAATGTTTTTGATTTGAACACATCATCCATGGGAATTATTCAGCGTCCTTGAGGTGATTTTTCTCAAAACTGCGCTATACAATTATCCAATTATTATTATGATAGTGCTCTACAGACTAAAAAACCTACCAATACTTAGACCGATTTCGCTGAAAATTTCCAAGTTTGTTCTTATTAGTGCCAGGAGTGTTTAGAGCAGGGTTTCCCAACCTTTATTTCGCCGAGCCTTCCCGAAGCAAAAAAAAAAATTTACATTTTAAAAGACATATTATTATTTTTTATTTATTTAAATTATATTTTCATAATTAGATAATGTCTAACAATTTTCAAAGTAATTTTAGAACAAATAAATAAAAACTTTTAAAGTACTAATGAGAATCTTGAGCTTGCATGCTCTGTACCAGTTGGTCGCTGGGTTCAGTCTTTGCTAGAGCTATGGTTAAACCGCTATGGACGGCAAGGCGATTTCGCTGTTTGGTTTTTATAAAAACTAGAGCTGAAAAACCTGTCTTGCATAAATAAGTGGACGAAAAGTGACGAAAATTTTCGGAAATGCAAACGTACCTATTACGCCCCCCCTGACATTTCTCTACGCCCCCCTAGGAGAACGGGCCCCCCTGGTTGGGAAGTCCTGGTTTAGAGAGTGGTTTGAATGGTAGAAGAAAGCGAGGATGCCTGAGAAAGACATGGATATTACAAAAGCAAACATTGCTAGTCTTCTATACTAATATTATAAAGAGGAAGGATTTGATTGTTTGTTTGTTTGTTTGTTTGCATCGAATAGGCTCCGAAACTACTGAACCGATTTGAAAAATTCTTTCACTGTTGGGAAGCTACACTATTCCCGGGTAACATAGGCTATATTATAATTTTAAAAAAATTAGCGATCCTTACTAAAACTCCAATAATGTAACCCAAGGTGTAAAAAAATTACCTAAAATATTCTTTACATCGCGTGCGCTGCAAAAACCATTGATGATAGAATAAAATAATGTACTACGACTTTGCAGAACACATCATTATCTACAAAAAGTGTCACGACAGCATATGTCTAACTATTATAGTTATGCCACAATAAGTGTTCTTTTATTTTAAAAATTTAATTGAAATGCCGCCGCTAGAAAAGACTCTTTATTTGTATCTTTGTATTAATTTTTATCAAAATAAATTATTTTATATTCGAGACTGCTTCAATGCCTTTATATTACTTTTTGAATTATTCAATTCGGACATCCCATCTGAAAGATATCACGAGTTTAAAATTGTAAGTATTATACGATGTAAGTGTCACTGGGGTACGGACCGTACGAGAGGACACCAACAAACAATCAAATCTTTCCTATCTTATATATAAAAATTAAAATTTGTTTGTTCGTATTTTATGCGCTGCCATACCGTTCATCCGATTGCGATGAAACTTTGGTGATTTGTTGTGCGCACGCCCGCAAAGGATAAAGGCAAGTTCTTGCGTTATTAAATTTGAATTAATGAAAATGTGCTTATTACATATATTTTAGCGGCAAGGAGGAAAGGCAGGGGGGAGGGGGAGGTGGGATACGTGGGTGGGAAAACGAGGGATGGGAAGGCGGGGAAGGTAGAAGGGAAACGTGAAAGGGGAAGGGGACTCGGGAGATGAACGGGGACGCACGGGAAAGGACATTCAAGGAGAATCAATTGATTTCTTTGCATTGCAACGCAAGCCGTGCTTTGTGCTTTGAGTTTCAGCTTTAAGCTTTGAACTTTAAGCTTTGAGCTTTGATTTTTGAGCTTTAAGCTTTGAACTTTATGCATTCAACGTTAAGCCTTACGTGTTGTTTAAGCTTTGAACTTTAAGATTTGATATTGAATTTTAAGTATTGAGCTGTGTGCTTTGAGATTTGTGTTTTGAGCTTTAACTTTAAGCTTTGAGCTTTGAGCTTTAAGCTTTGTGCTTTGAGATTTGTGTACTGAGCTTTAACTTTGAGCTTTGAGCTTTATTTTAAAGCTTTGTGCTTTGAGTTTTAAGCAGTTTAGAGCTTTGATATTAAGCTTAAGCTTTGGCCTTTAGACTTTGAACCTTGCTTAAAGCTTGAGCTTTAAGATTGAGCTTTAAGCTTTAAGTTTAATGTATGAGCGTTATGTTTTCGGCTTTAAGCTTTGAGCTTTAAGCTTTGAGCTTTGCGCAAAGCACGAGGCTTAATGCTAAAAGCTTAAAGCTTAAAACTCAAAGCTTTAAGCTGAAAGCTCAAAGCTTGAAACTCAAGGCTTTAATCTTAAAGTCAAAGCTAAAAGCTCAAAGCTTAAAGCTCAAAGCTTGAAGCTCAAAACTTAAAGCTCAAAGCTTAAATCTAAAAGCCTTAAGCTCAAAGCTTTAAGCTCAAGGCTTTAATCACAAAACTTAAAGCTTAAAGCTCAAAACTTAAAGCCAAAAGCTCATCTTAAAGCTCAAAGCTCAAAGCTTGAAGCTCAAAGCTTAAAGCTCAAAACTTAAAGCTCAAAGCTTAAATCTCAAAGCTTTAAGCTCAAAACTTTAAGCTCAAGGCTTTAAGCTCAAAGCTTTAAGCTCAAAGCTTAAATTGCAAAACTTAAAGCTCAAAGCTTTAAGCTCAAGGCTTTAATCTCAAAGCTTAAAGCTCTAAATTTAAAGCTCAAGCATAGTGCTCAAAGCTTATGGCTCAAAGCTTAAAGCTCAAAGTTTCAAGCTCAAAGCTTGAAGCTCAAGGCTTTAATCTCAATACTTAAAGCTCAAAACTTAAATTCAAAGCATAAAGCTCAAAGCTTGAAGCTCAAAGCTTAAAGCTCAAACCTTAAAGCTCAAAACTTTAAGCTCAAGGCTTTAAGCTCAAAGTTTTAAGCTCAAGGCTTTAATCACAAAACTTAAAGCTCAAAGCTTTAAGCTGAAGGCTTTAATCTCTAAGCTTAAAGCTCTAAACTTAAAGCTCAGGCATAGTGCTCAAAGCTTATGGCTCAAAGCTTAAAGCTCAAAGTTTTAAGCTCAAAGCTTGAAGCTCAAAGCTTTAATCTCAATGCTTAAAGCTCAAAACTTAAATTCAAAGCTTAAAACTCAAAGCTCGAAGCTCAAAGCTTAAAGCTCAAGGCTTAAATCACAAAGCTTAAAGCTCAAAACTTGAAGCTCAAAGCTTAAATATCAAAGTTTGAAGCTCAAAGCTTAAAGCTCAAAGCTTAAGGTTAAAGCTCAAAGCTTAATCCTTTAAGCCTTGAGATTCAAGGTTTGCGCTTTAAAATTTTTAAAGCTCAAAGCTGAACCCTTCAAAAATTTTAAAGCGCAAAGCTTGAATCTCAAAGCTTGAAGCTCAAAGCTTAACCCCTCAAAAATTTGGCGTATTTTGTCATAAGGTATAAATGTTTCGATATATATCGACTTTGCAATAAAAATTCAAATAAATGGAATATTTGTAAACGTACCCAAAAACTAAATACTGGTTTTGAAAGGTGGTGAAATACGCCTAAATTTATGGTATTATTAGAAATTACAAAAAAAATAAATTAAATTCAAATTTTTTTAATGTTTTCTTTAAAAAAATTTAAAAATGCTCAACTGACATTTTTGATATTAAAATTACTGATCTATAGAAAATGTGTTTGTTTCTGTCTATGTGTGTGAGATGTTTTGCGTTGCTAAACCGTTCATCCGATTGCGATAAAACTTTGGGGATTTGATGTGTGCAAGCCCGCGATGGTTTCTATACGTGTATAGTGAGTTCTGGCATCATCTGGGACGAATGGGAAAGGGTTAGTAGAGCGAATTTTTTTCTTTATTGAGTGGCATAGCATATGCCGGGAACTCGCTATTGTATTTAAATGCCTGTGTCAGAATTTGGTAAAATTGAATTATGTAATAGAAAGTACCTACCCTAAAATTCTAAATCTATACTAATATTATGAATGCGAAACTGCGTGTGTTTGTTTGTTACGCTTTCACGCATAAACTAATAAACCGATCTTAGAATTTTTTTCACCAATAGAAAGCTACATTATATGCGAGTAATATAAGCTATAAATAATGGTAAGTTCTGGCGTTACGAAATTATAAATATTAATATATTATATTTATTTTAGGTTTTCTGTCGAAAATGGCGAGTTATTGCTAACGTCAGAAGAAAAGCAAAACAAATCGTTGCCGTGAAAACTATGTTGATATATATTTTTTTTAATTCGGGCATCGTAGTTACTATTTATCTCTAAAAAATGTATTTACGCGCATGACTTACGAACGACTGCACCTAATTGGATTTTACTACTGGTGAGCTCTGGCATTATGAAATATGCAAAAGGTGGCATTCGAGCTGTTTGAAAACTGAATGTACCGGGAAAGAATGCATGAAATGCGGGAGGGGGACTCGGGTAGGGGGTTCGCGGGAGGGGGAGGAGGGAAACCCGGGAGGGGGAGGGGAATCTGGGAGGGGGAACCTAGGAGGGGGGAGGGGAGCTTGGGAGGGGGGTTCGCGGGACGGGGAAAGGGGTAGTGGAGTGGGGGGAGGGAAGGTGGAAGAGGCGGAGTGGGAACGCGAGAGGGGAAGAGGACGCGGGAGAGGAAGGGGAGGCGGAAGGGGAACGGGACGAATGGGAAAGAACACGCAGGAGAAAACAATTTATTTATTGAATGGCATGGCAACGCTTGCCGGGTACCAGCTAGTTATTTATATATAAAAATGAATGCTTTTGTTTGAAACTATTTTGATTGGTTGTGCGCACGCCTGCTAAAGTTTTTATATATAATGGTGAGTTCTGACGTTAAGAAATTATTTTGTATACCATTCATCCGATTGCGATGAAACTTCAGTGATTTGTTGTGCGCACCCCCCGAAGGTTTCTATATATAATGGTGAGCTCTGGCATTGCAACGCATGCCGCTAATTATTTTAAAAATAGGATTTGTCACTGTCCCAATTCACAATGTACATTTTTTTCTTTGGCGTGTTAAAAACAAAATTTTTATTCAATTGTTTTAATAAGAGAAAAATGTTGAAATTCGGGCGAAGCTGTGTCGTTAAATAACATAAAACATTTTATTGCAAATTGATCAAATCCATGCCCACGTATAACTGGTGACCCAATTTTTTGCTTCGATTACAAGGTTGAACTAGAAACTACATAGATAGAAGACACAATATTATTATTTAAGTAGGTTTAGATAAATAACAAGGCAAGTACCTACCTAATTGCTTGAAACATTTTCGCGGATACCAATAAATTTTTACATTGACGTAATAGTGCAGTGTGTCACAGCATCTACCCGAAGTATTTTAACCAACGATTCCTTAGCATATTTTGAGTAAAAAATGTAGATGCTTTTTGCTGTCCGCTGATACTTTTTTCAATTAAAAAAAATTAAAAATCTATCACACATTTGGCCGGCGTAGTCTGGCGGTAAGGCTCTTGACTCGCAATCGAAGGTGGCGGGATCGAATCCCGGCGTGGCAAATAAATTTTATTTGATTGATTTGTGTTATTTCACAATTAATTAATTTAAAAATAATATATATTATATTTTCGGCACGTTCCAGTGGAAGATAATCTCAGTATAGCCCTGGTGTAAGACCACCATTCAGAATTGAAACTTGGCTTGAAATGGTTTAAGCCGTGTTTAGTGACCAGATCTGAATAGCCAGGTACTTCCCAATCTTCCTCTTCCCATTTCCTTCCCCTCCCAATACCTTCAGCCTCACAACATACCCCAATTGGGGATGCCATAGTCTCACTGGCTCCAGACGGAGCAGTTGTGCGGTATTCATATTAAAAAAAAGAAGTAAGTAGTGAGGTTAAGTCTAGCGGGTTACGTGATATGCACTCCGTCTCGTTCCAACAGCACAGTAACAGCGAAGAGAGAGCGCGTATTACGTGACATGTGACATAAATATATTTTGTATTGTTTTTAATTGAAAAAAAATATCTTCGGACAAATGACATTTACTTTTTTCACTCCAAATATTAACAGGAACACACACACCCTCACACCCTGTATATGTATATTTCAATAAACAGTACCTACGCTTTAAAAAGTTCTGCTAAAAAAGTAAAAAAAAATCATCAGTATTAATACGTGAAGCAAAAACTTTGTACCCCTTTTTACGAAAATTGCGCGGACGGAGGAGTATGAAATTTCGCACACTTATAGTCTGTATAGAGAAGGAGTGCAGAATGGTAATATTTTTTTTAAAAATTATCAGTATATTAACACGTGAAGCAAAAACTTTGTACCCCTTTTTACGAAAATTGCGCGGACGGAGAAGTATGAAATTTCGCACACTTATAGTCTGTATAGAGAAGGAGTGCAGAATGGTAATATTTTTTTTAAAATTATAAGTATATTAACACGTGAAGCAAAAACTTTGTAACCCTTTTTACGAAAATTGCGCGGACGGAGGAGTATGAAATTTCGCACACTTATAGTCTATATAGAGAAGGAGTGCAGAAAGGTAATACTTTTTTTAAATTATCGGTATATTAACACGTGAAGCAAAAACTTTGTACCCCTTTTTACGAAAATTGGGCGGACGGAGGAGTATGAAATTTTGCACACTTATAGTCTATATAGAGAAGGAGTAATATATATTTTTTTTAAATTATGCTTAAAAATACATTAAATCAATAAAAAAAAACATTACAATTACGTCTATTGGGCGACCACTAGTATTATTAATTATTTGATAATATTTTAATAAGGTTTTAATTTTAATTTTTGCGCCCTCTTTTTAATGAGCTTTGCATAATTTTATTAAATTTGCATTTGAATATCAAAATGTGATAATTAGTTTATAATATTAAATTGTTTGTTGTCTTTATTTTATTCTTTCACTCGTGAATAAATTACGTAATATGTTTGTTTTATTGATAAAGTACAAAATGAAGTTATACGGTAATGTCGGATAGATTAGCGATTGTAAGTGCCTACCTACCCAATAAATTATCATTTTAACAAGAAATAATTGTCTAATTTGAATGTTAATCCAATTGTAATAATTTGTATGCATTAAAATATTAACGGGTTACTAATAAAATCAGTTGTTTTATTTTCAAATCAGTTAATAGAGTGGATCATAATATTGTTTCTCGTGGTTAAACTTATCTGTTTTCTGTAGCTACTTATGAAACAATCGTCGTGTGCAAAAATTAAGTTAACAATGTCGTTATCAATATATATGTCTCAATGATTGGCCGTTTACAAAATTCCTGATAATCCTTTATCATAATGAAGAACGTTTAATTTATCAATTCAATTGCATTACGATGTGTATGGGACGTACTTGACTTAATTTAACGATGCAGTGATTCCTGACATTATTTGGAGTAAAAAATGTAGATGAAATTTTGGTTTCCGGTGATATTTTTGACGTTTTAAATTTTTTTTTTCAACTTAAGACACAGTATACCTACTCAAAAAGAAGAATATGGAGAGATGTGTGAATACGAATTTATAGAGAGCGCGCTAATATTAAAAACGGTAATATTTAACCGAAAATTGCGACGAGGTGATTTTTCACAAAAACGGCGCTATAAAAATCATCCAAATATTATTATTTAAATATTGTTAATGTTTAATAAAACGCGACTCGTTTAAAATAGAGCAAAAATCTCGTGGGGAACGTATAAAGTAGCATTTACAGAAAAAAAACTGTTCATTTCTTCATACATATAACTTGTAAAATAACTGAAAAAAAAGTGTTTATAATAATTTTCGGAGCATATTTGCAATTTTTTTTTCTATCAAGGGAATTTTATATGTTTCGGCGTGGGGAATGTACAGATAATATCTTCAAGAATAGCATACATTTTTAAGAGTCTAAAATTAAAATTATTTAAGGAAAATGTGTAATATATTGGTAGAAATGCGGGAAGCTGAAAACTATAAAAAATCAGTAGGTGTTGGACAGGTAGGGTCGGTTGGGCGGTTATGCGGCTGAGTGACCAGTGATATCACGTGGAAGATTTTTTTTATTTTGGTTTTGAAGAAGAAAGAGTCACCCGATTCCAAAATTTCATAAAACATTTTTTACTCCAAATGATGTCAGGTATCACTAAGTAAGGTTAAAGTAAGTAAAGTATCTCCCTTAGCACTCTGTATAGGTACGTACTATGCCATTTTAACAAAACATTGACACGAGTAGGCGCTTAAGGAAAATCATATCAAAAATAATAAAAATAAAATTAACTGGTAGGTTGACATGTTGTTCTTATATTGTTTTGTATTTATTATCTTTGTATAATACACTTGCATAGCGTGGATTGACTGGATGATCACTTGTGGAAAAGTGTGTGTGGAAGGGTTAAGTTTTTCCTGTGGGGAAGATTTAACCCGGACATAAAGTCGAAAAAGAAATTATAAATATTATTTTTCGAGTTTGCGCGGTGCATATCTTCGCCACTTCAAAACATTATATATTTTCTCTAAAAAGTTTTAAAATTCTTAACCAACATATGTTTTGAACACATTCACTTGTAAATAAATACGGGCAACGGACATTCACTTATCTTGTCCCTACCATATTAAATAAGATGCCAATGAACATAAAAATCGAATCTAATTGCACCACCGATCTAAAAAAAAAATAGTTAAAAAATGGCTGATGGATCAGAACTTTTTATATTGATATTGTTTGTAATCTTATGTATAAATATGACTATCAGTAATTTGACTGTATTATATCTGTCTGTCCGTATATTTTATGCCTTTGTATTGTAGTTACTTAAAAATTATACTTCCGTATCTATTTTGCTATTGTGGTTTCTTGTAATATTTTGTGCTTTAGTGTTTTATTAGTATTGTTAAATTGACCTGCTGACAAACTGCTTTGGCAGTTTAGCGGGTGCTTAAAATGAAAGAATAAAAAAAAATAAAAAAAGTATTATTTTCAATGTTTTGAGTCGGGTCTCCTACGACCTCATTTACACACACGATCTTACACATTTTTTGTTTTTCCGTCTCCTCCGTTTATTAAAACATGGTTGAAACATTGGGGCGAAGTGGGCGTAGCCACACACATTTTGTCTAGTGGTCTAAGCACTGAACACTTGATGTTTGACGTTTACGTAAATAATTGCGTAGATGTCGAGATGAGTTCTGATGTGGAAGAGATGCTACATAAGGGAGAAAACACAGATTCCATAGATATTTTAAAAGAAATTTATTTGTCAGGAAAGATTTCTGGCTGATGTGGCCGTAATTAATTACGTAGACTTCAAAAAACGTCAAGTTCTTACGGTTTTAGCATAATATTGTTGTTGCTACATGTAGGTAAGTAACCGGGAGTAAACGCAGATAATAACTCTAAATTTCATTAGGCATTTATTTCCCAGGAAATAAGAATAGAAAACCGATTTGAATTGGGCAATTTCTTCCGTGTCTCCGAAGCCGATTTTGAAGAACTGGGTTTAATATAATACATGTGCAAGAAAACATTCACCAGAAATACAAATTGGCATTACATTAATATTTCTGGATACTAGCATTCGTACCATTAATTAATAAACCATATAAGAATTTCAAAACAACAAGAATTATCATAACTTTTTGTATAATAGACTTTATTTACAGGCGAGTTTACGAAAGAAATAATCAAAATTATAAATAATAATAATTTACTAAACTCATAATTATTAGGCTCGCGCAGTTAACATAAACTCAAAAACTCGTTCGATTTACTCTCCATGAGTGACCGCATTGTGCAGCTGCTGTAAAAAAATGAACTAATTCCCTCCCCTGCCTTCCCCGCTTCACCCAGGAGGACAATGTTTTCCACTGCCCGTGGAAAAAAATGTTCAAGGCCACACCCCCATTGATAAAGTTTATAGAAGTGTAAGCATATGTGTAAGCAAATATTCATGCTCTCGGTCGCAGAAGACCGGACTTAATAATGTCCACATAAATACGTTTCATCAATAGTGTAAAATCGTGTATGTAAGTTATAAAACATAAAATAAAATTAATTTATCTAAAACAAAATAAATAAAACGAAAACGCGAGTCAATAATACAAAACGAAATTAATTTTAAAGTATTAAATAAAGATAAAATAATAATGTTTGTATTTCTGATAAATGCGAATGACCCCAATTGGCTTATTTCACGATAGCAACATTCTTACTTATCTAACTGATAACTTAGTAGATGAAAAGAAAATAAAAATAATAAATATCTATCATTTTTCATCATATTATCTTGGCGGACATTCATTCATACATAATAGGGTGAATCAGCATTTACCCGAATTTCCAGCAATTCCTGAGCATATTTGGAGATTTGATGTCGTTTTGCTGCCCAATGGTATTTTTTTCAGTTAAGATATCAAGAGGAAACCCGGTTGCCGAGAAATTTGAACAACAGGTATTTTATCAAACTGTTGCTGTTACTATCGCTCTTACTCCCCCGAATACTGAGAGGGACAACTGAATATCAGGATGAAAGAAAGTGTACAAAAACGAGCTTGCCGCTAAAACCCAGAAACGAGTCCCGGTACGATTAAGGGAGTATATGGTAAGGTAGCCCTCTATCCCCCATGAATGCAGAAAGTTCCCGTTTTTACCTGAAGGGCGTGCTTTGGACAATATAAGAGCTTTTTTAAATATGAATACCGTACAAGATTCCCAACTGCTCCCGTCTGGAGCCAGTGAGACTATGGCATCCCCAATTGGGGTATGTTGTGAGGCTGAAGGTAGTGGGGAGGGGAAGGAGATGGGGAAGAGGAAGGCGGGGAAGTACCTGGGTATTCGGATCTGGTCACCAAACACGGCTAAAGCCATTTCAAGCAACGTTTCAATTCTGAATGGTGGTCTTACACCAGAGCGATTCTGAGAGTATCTTCCACTCTGGAACGTGCCGCAAATATACTATATATTATTATGAATTAATTGTGAAAAAACACTAGTTTATCAAATAAAATTTATTTGCCACGCTGGGATTCGATTCCGCGACCTTCGGATTGCGATACAAGAGCCTTACCGCTCGACCACGCCGGCCGCCAAGCGCTGGAAGTTTCGCCCTCTAGAAATTTCTAGAACAGTCCAGAACATTCGAGAGTATTTGAGAGCATTCCACAACATTCCGGAACATTCAGGAATGTTTGGGAATTGGGAATCGGGAACTTCATTGTGGAACATTCCAGAACTCTCTCGAATGTCGTGGGCCAATCGAAGGCTTTATTGTATGGGTGGGGCTACCCATTTATAAGGGTATATAAAGCAAGGTTTCGAACGTCAGTTCAATATCATATAAACATATTGAGCGAAGCCGGGTACCCCGGCAGTACCTAAATAAAATCAACAAAAACGATGTTTCGTCTTATCCATTTTTCGCTTTCAAAACTGGACCGATTTTAAAGATTTTTTTACTATTAGAAGAAAATACTCTATGTCTGTACGTTTTGCTTTTTTTAAAAATACGTTGTCTAGTTTGTAAAATGAACGTCTGTTGATGGCCTTCAAAACCGGCTAGTTACCCTTGTGGTCGATATCAATATGACACTAAAAAATATTTACAGTATTATCAAAATCCAGAGAGGAAATTAGGGAATATGTTTGTATGGACAAAACGTCGCTCGGTTTCCTCTTAAGAACAACAAACTGTTTTCGATCATCGAGCATTTTTAATGTCATTGGGTTTCACTCATCAAAACTGATCGTCACGTTGATCGCAACACCAATTTCTCTAATTTCTCAATGCTAAATGGCCTTATTTTCACTAAAAGTTTATTACATTCCACACAGAAGCCCTGAGGATATGCCCGTCATCTTTAGGGATGCTGTGTGAGATTTTTATAACAAATGCTTAGCGGATTAGTAAACTTACAACGACCCTTTGAAGAGAGATAAAGCATTAGTTTTTTATTAGCCGCTGTGTTCGCTCTAATTATCTGCTTCCGAGTTCCGGACTAATAACCGCACTAACATTAAAAAAACATAATGAAGTATCAGAAATTACTATCAGATATTAACTATTAAATAGGTGTCCGGAAACTAATTGTACAAGCGGTAAAGTTGTGATTCTACTCAATGTACATAATACAGAAAACTCAATTTTTTTTTTACTTTTTACAATTTTCTTCGGCAACTAACGTGTTTAAAAAACTTTTGGAGCCACTACGCGTCGACGCATTTATTTTAGAAGGTAAGAAATAATTGATATAAACCTCCTATCGACTGATTTTTTTTTCCATAAATTACCTAAAAACAACAACCAACTTCGGACTCGATTAACTTGAAAACGAAAGCTCAACTAAAAAAAAGTTATATAAAAAAATCGACTTCAAATGTGATGTAGATTCAACGGTTTCCCGCTTGTACTACGAGTTTCCGGATACCGTGTAATTTGAATTCATCGTGTTATATAGATACTTTTATAAATTTTCTTGTTTATATGGCCTAGAATCAAAGATATTTGAATACAAGAGATATGCTATCGGCAGTTTTTACTGGGTGATACTGTGTTTCCTGGTGTCGCCGATATTGTCAACCAATACTACTGCACACCTTAAAAATCAACGAAACGAACGAATTCTTTCCGTATTCAAACTACGCTCATTAGACGGGCGGCCATCACATATCTCTTGTATTTCAACATCTTTACCTAGAATCAAACACCATACAGGTAAACCAGAGGCGTGTCGTGACTTTTCCGCTAAAATAATTTATTTTAAAGGGAGAAGAGTTAAGTAAGCCAATTGCTGATTTGCGTTCAGTATTCAAAGTATGTGTAGATTGTAGGTTATAATACCTTCTTAACAGGAATGCTAATGAACCATAATATCTATTCTAATAATTTATTAATGTTTATGAAATTGCGATCTTAGAACAACTTCGTCACATTTCTACGTTATACACGTGTAAAATAATAATGTATTAAGCATTTAAGACACCTACATTATTAATAACACTGCTTTCATTAGAATTATTAAATTTGTCCGCGCGTGTTTATTTGTAAAGTTATTCCGAAAGGTTTGCTGTATAAAAATGTATTTTTATTGCGCACGTGTAATATTTTCAATCTTAAAAGTAAACAGGCAGTAAAACAAACAGTACAGCATCTATAAAATGTGACTATATACGGTAAGGACAATATGTCACGATAATGTGCTCGACCAGCAAACCGAATGTCGCAAATTCAAATTCCTATAGTCTCACTGGCTCCAGAGGGTTGGGAGCAGTTGGGACCCTTGTTTTTTTTTTAAAATAAACTCAACTCAATAGGCGTATGTCATCCTAATTTTCTACGAGGCATTTTTCGTCTTTGGGGATGCTGTGGGGAAGGTTCTTTTGACGAGAAGAAGGAGTGAACACGGGTCTTGAAGAGACTCATGTTGTAGGAGGGAGAAAACACAGAGACCGGCAAATCTTTCACAGCCGAGCTGTTGAATTCAAGAACGTGTCGTGGAAGCGACCCGTTCTCGTGTGACAAAAGTCAACTGTTGGGCGCGCGTTTGGCGTGTTTCCGACAATGCACCGATGCCGAAAGGATCAATGACTGTAATTCCTCGGAGCATCTTCCATTGTCAAACCGTAGAACATGGTATGGTAAACATAAATATGGTGTTAGAAAGAGAAAATACCATGCTTTGTATAAAAAAGTTAAAAACGTTTTACATGAAACGACAAAAAAGTGAGTTGACGATAACGTTTATAATATATTTGCCTAATAATACGAGTATATGCGCATATTTTATTTTTTTCGTTATCAGTAATTTTAGTTAGAAAAAACATACGGTGAGCCATTTTTAAAACTTTTTTATGTTTGCATCAAAAATTTTTTAAATTTCAAAAATTATCTGCTTTTTTCGAATTATAAAATTTGAAAGCGTATTTCACCACCTTTCAAAATCAGTTTTTAGTATTCCATTTCTTTGGATTTTATTACAAAGCGGAAATATTTTGACCTTCAGACAAAATAGGTACAAGACCTGAGAGGTTAAAATATTTCATTGAGATGTTAAAATACCTTTCTTTTAAAAAAAATGTACCTAAGCGGGGTCTCCTCCGACCGTGAACATGAACATATGCTTACACATTTGCTTGAACATAGTAACTAGTGCTTATAGTAATGTTCAAGCAAATGTGTAAGCAAATGTTCAAGTTCACGGTCGGAGGAGACCATGTTATAAATTAATATAGTTAATTAAGCTGCTACTTGTAATGTACATCTAGTAAATGTTTAGAATAAAAAATCTTAAAATCCAAATTATTGTAGCTATTTTTTGGTAATAAATTGTCGAAAAATGTTTTAATGTTTACGTATGACTTTGCTTAGTAGGTGGTAGGAATCGTACGAAATCAACACCTACGAATCACGAGGTGAAATAAATGTCACACACCTATATTAATTTATCATTCGAGCTCCATAACTTTAACTTCGAACACAGCATATTATTCTGAACATTGTGTATTATGACGAGATGATAAGCCACAGTTAAAAGTAATTTGTTCTTTTTACAGTATGTGTGTCGCGTCAGGTTAACAGGTACCTGAAGAGGATGTGTTCCTCGTCTACTGACTGCTGACCGTGTTGTATGGCTTTTTGCACAATATGATGTGCCATTACCATTACTGTTGAGTAAACCATAATGTAGACGTACACGTACCTTCCTATAGCAAATATGTCATTTGAAAATGTTCACGTAGGTACTAAGGTACCTACGAACTCTCCTCGTGTTACTGGTTTCGCTTAAGTAACTTTGGTTAGGCGAAATATTTTTTCATAGTAAAATGAATAATTCTCAGGTCCATATCTAGTTATGAGAGCTGAAAACATGTACTTACACTGATCTCGAAAATTTAGACAACAAATCCGTGCAAATTTCATAAGGCAGAGCTCACCTTTGTGAAATTTTACTGTTTCATAACAAAAACACACAGAGATATTGATTCTATAACTCACGTTTCACAGATTTTGAAAATGATAATAACAGAACTTGAATAGGAGTGGAAGATACTCTCAGTATGGCCTGGTGAAATATCACCTATCAGAATTTAAATTAGCTTTAGCCGTGTTTGGTGACCAGATCTGAATAGCCAGGAACTTTCCTTCCCCATCTCCCACTACCTTCAGCCGCACAACAAACCTTAATTAGGAATGTCGTAGTTTCACTTGTTCCAGGTGGTTGGGAGCAGTTGGAAATCTTGTGCGGTATTCTCATAAAAAAGGACTTTCTAAGAACCTAATGAAATTTTAAGAATTTTAAAATAAAAATGTTCAAATTATGTGAACAACCTGTCAATATTTTGATGTTTGAACAGTAAACGACACGCATTAGTATTTAAGTAGGTACCTATTTAATTATGCAATTATTTTGAATTCCTATTCCAAATGCGACCATATATTATGTATCACCGGTACTTTTTTTTTTTTTTTTTTTTTTTTTTTTTTATTGAAGAGCGGAGACGGTTTACATATATAAAGTTCCCGTGAGCACTTAGGCCGTAGGCCCATTGTGCTATCTCCCATTTTACCTCATTCCTTTGACAGTAATCCAGCCCCTTTTACAAAGTTCACCAGGATTGTCATTGGAAATGAAGCTATATCTTCTGGTTCGACAATGTATCTTCCCAGGTCTCATTTCTCCTCTTCACTCCTCCGCGGTTCCCTAAAGGCCCCACGAGGGGAGGGCTTCATCTCTCCTCTCCACTCCTTAGTTCCCTGAAGGCTCCATGACGGAGAGTTCACCTCCCCTTGGTTCCCTAAAGGCCCCACAAGAGAAGAGCCCACTCCACCCTGGCTCCCCGAGGGCCCCAGGAGGGAAGAGGACTTATCTCTCCTCTTCACTCCTCCTTGGTTCCCTAAAGGCCCCATAAGAGAAGAGTTCACGGAGATGGCCTCATTTCTCCTCTTCACTCCTACATGGTTCCCTGAAGGCCCCACATGGGAAGAGGACATCATCTCTCCACTTCACTCCTCCTTGGTTCCTCAAAGGCCCCGTGCCGGAAGAGTGCCTTTCCCCTTGGTTCCGTGAAGGCCCCACAAGGGAAGGGTTCATGGAGGTGGCCTCAGCTCTCCTCTCCACAACTTCCCCTCTTGGTTCCTCCTAAGGGCCCCAGGAAGAAAGTCCACAGAGATGGCCTCAGCACTCCTAGGTTCCCAAAAGGCCCCTAGTTTTCGAATGGTCCAATTTTTTTTGTCCCACAAGTGACCAGGGAAATAGAAGGTCCACTCCAGCAGAGCCCCGAATGTTGGAGTAAGGTCTAAATACTCCGAGATGCGACCTTGTTTCTCGAAGGCACCGTTTTTGACACTGTTCCCCAGGACATTCAGCCTGAGCACGGTAGCTCACACCTTGGCTTGGGTACCACCGGTACTACTCGTCCTAATTGTAGTATTTATACTATTGACAGACAAAAACCTGTCATACATAGACTGTCATGGTCGTCATGAATGTCGTGGAACACCGACCAGTTCAGTACCTAGCAATAACGTGCCGGGCCTAAAATAGGATTAAAAGTACCTTCCAACAGTACCAACCCTTGACAAAACTGCTTGCTCAAATGGCTCAGAAATGATAACAGGATAAAACAGAACAGTGACAAAAGAGAACACGATAAAATAATGGGATAGGTTAGATTTTTTAAGCTTTTCTTCACTGCTGTTTTGTCATGGAACCTCCAGAAATATGCATATAAGTATATTTAAAAAAATCCCACCTTGACCGTCATGATGCAGCTGACCAGTGCAATGATGTTGCAGAGCATGTGGCACAGGTCCAGTAGCAAGGTCAGTGTGTGCGTCCAGTTGTAGATTGCGAGCTGCGCGCAGAAGTGCACCACGGACAGACCTAGCACCAGGTGCAAGGGTGCAGGCTGCAGGCGCTGGAGCCACTCTTTCATACTCATGATCACCGATTTATTGCCCTGACACTGACAATGAAAACACTACAATTCTTTAAATCTATCTAGCTTAAAACAACTGAAAAACTGAATTAGAGTCAGGTTGGTGATTCTTACAGTTTTCAATAATTTTGTTACACTCGCATTATAATAATTATTAAAAATTTATTTTCTTTGGAATGAGTTTTATGTTTTTAGCAAGTTATTATAAAGTTAACTAAACCACGTATCGAAAAATAAATGCACTGTTTTGTAAATGATGCCTGATGGTGTCACCTGCAAAGAAAGAGTTTCATGATTAGTGATTAGCAAATCTATTAAAAAGGGTGTTTGTTATTTTACAAGTTATAATTATATTATTATACACGGACGTGCTTGACTTACTGTAACCAGTGATTCCTGACATTATTTTGAGTAAAAAATGTAAATGAAATATTGGTCTCCGGTGATATTTTTGATGATTTTTTTCTACAAAAACATTAAAAACGGTAGGTGTTGGATAGTCGGAGGCGGGGTGAGGGGTTAGTCTGTTACTCGGCTGAGTGATCAGTGACGACATGCGGAAGAATTTTTTTATTTGATTTTGAAGAAAAAAAATTGAAAAAATATTGTCATGAAAAAAGTCACCGTAGACCAAAATTTCATTTATATTTTTACTCCAAACAATGTTTGGAATCAAATTTAAAGTAAGCCAAGTACGTCCTTTAACACCCTGCATAATAGCACTTTGCGGACATTGCGGATTGCGACTCGTTTCAGAGTGGTAAATACCCCAATCTGGTTTAGGACCAACATTCAGAATTGAAACGTTGCTTGAAATAGATTTTGCCTTCTTGGTGACCAGACCCGAATAGTCAGTTCTTTACCAATCTTCCTCTCCCCCATCTCCTTTCCTTTCACGCTTCCTTTAGCCTCACGACATACCCCAATTATTGGGGGCTGGCTCCGGACAGTCATAACACTCATAACTCTTATCGTAGCCGTTCAAATCACCATTTCCACCACCGCTTGAATCATAATTATTGAAAACTTTAGATTAGAGGCAAAAAATCTCTAATTTCTCTTTAAGGAAATAAAATTATTACACAAGATTTCTGAACTGTGTCAATTCATAATTCATAACCGATATGATTTGAGATTTGTTGGTTTGTGCCATAAATTCATAACCCTTACTAGGTATAATAAGCTAGGCAAATTAGTAAAAAGTCAAAATAATAAAATAAAATCTGCAAACAGTTTGAATTAAATCATGTTCATAATATCAGTATTGTATAATTATTGATTAAATAACCTCTTCAGATCAGTCGGCTGTCACCTGTTGTATAATACCTGTTGCAACAGTGTTCAAATTTCACTTTTGCCGGAGAGGTAATATCATTGCAAAAAGATGAACATAAACAATTAATATGTAAAATTTCTCACTAACGAAGGTATTAGAAAATGTTTAATTTTATACGATTCATTTGGCGCGTTACGGTTATTGGGCAATAAAATTAAGCGATTTAATTTATACTTTTTAGTTAAAGTAGGTAAGACATTTAGAATGTGGAGACATAATATTATGTATTTGAATTATAAAGTAAACAGTTTTATAAGTTGAAAAAGCTAATGTAATAAAATATTAATTAAATAGCTAGCAGTTAAAAAATCGCTCCGAAGGTTTTTGCTGCTAGGCCCTGCTGCGGGCTGCTTTTGGTTCGGCTTCGCCCAGTTTGAGGGTTGGTAACCATTTTATAAATCCAATAGGAACTGGTTCCAAAAATAGCCGGTGATAGCTAGTCACCGGGACAAAGTAACCGCGACAGGCAATGGCGGCGTATATAATATATACATGGACGCGTAGTAGAAATCACAACGTGGTATTAAGTGGTTATTCACAACTGCCAGTTACAATAATAATCATACCGACGAAAGTACGAATCCAATAGTACTTACGCCTGCCAGCCGACGCTCTTCAATCTAGTTGTTAACGTAGTTGGCACCATCTTTTGGCACTGCTTTAATCGATTCTATTACAAAAGTTGATTTTACGTATAAAAACGGTTTTGCATAAGGCGCGGCATCAGAATTGTAATCGTAGTAGGATTATTAAATTTCAACCGTACAAATGCAAGGCTATTAATAACGTATTAATATTGAAATAATAATGTAGGTATTAAAAGAAGGATGACAAACGATATAAAAATAAAGTTGTGAATTTTATTACCCGATTTAAAAAACAAACACAACCTTTGAAAAGCACTGCGTTTTGTCTTTTTTAGCAGTTTTAAACACAGTACGTCACAGATCCTAATTTCAAGGTTCCATAGCTCGTCATGTAGAGTATAAAAGTGAGAAAAGTCGCATTGACCTATAAATTCTATACAGATGAGGCAGTGCAATTTTCGTGACGTCAGAGACAGGGGTGCACTCGTAATATTTCCAGTATAGGGACAGTTGATTTTATATTATAGCAGACCGCGAGAATATGGTCACAGTTGTCAGTTGTGACACATCATGAAGTCGTGAAGTGATGATAATCTATCATTTAGAAAGATGATACTTAATAACAATGAATAGGTACTTAAACAAAAATATTCCTTTCGGTCGTCGGTGCGTGAAGTGAAGTATACCTGGGTAAAATTATTGTCGTTCAATGAACTCAAATTTGCATTGAAATTTTCAAAATTGGAACTGATCGTGCTAATTCAGACAAGCGACAGCGTATGTACCTATTTTATTATGATTAATTAATTAATAATCCTGTCTTTGAATTGTGTATTTTTGATATTTAAATATTTGACAGATTTCTAACTGTGTTTATTTGAAAGTTAAATTTCTGATGGTAAAAACATAATAATATTATAAAGAATATTCAATTTTTTGAAAGTCAATGATCCTGAGGCAATCTATATATAAAAGGAATGTATGTTCGCTTGCTTGCTTGCATGTATGCATATATGTATGTATGTATGTTATTTATGTATTGCCATATTAAGCAAACGAAATGTTTGAAACTTTCAAAATACCTTCTTTAAGCCACCGCGAAGGTTTTTGGATTATTATAACCACATGACAATACGTCTGAAATTTTTTTTAAGCATTGCAAAAACTCTTACGAAACTGTCAAAAATGTCACAATTTGAGAATGACATTTTGCAAAACAATGATTGTTCAATCAAAATTCAAATTTCGGATAAACTCTTACTTTAAATTAATGAATTTATTTGAAGTACTCACCTATGACAGATACTAACCAAAATCGAAATGAAATCTAACGAAAATTTTATCTAATCAAAAATTTTAGGTATTTTAAATACTATCTACCTATGTTAGGTACCAAATTTGATTGATTATTCTTATAATATACAAAAATGAATGTTTGTAATATATGAAAAATGAAAATTTGTATAAAAAAATTACAAATGGTGGCAAGCGAGCTTTTTGAAAACTGAATGTAACGGGACTGAATACATGGTACGCGAGAGTGAGGAGGGGAACGCAGGAGGAGGTTTGCGGGACGGGGAAGCAGGAGAGGCGGAATGGAAAGGCGAACGGGACGAATGGGAAAGAATACGCAGGGAGAAACAATGTCTTTATTTAATGACATTGCAACGCATGCCAGGAACTCGCTAGTTATTTTTTTATAAATACTTTCAGCTTCACAAATTAAGCACATCATATTTCGTGATTTTTCAAACACTGGAAAGACAAGCTAAAACATGTTTTTGTGAGAATATTTTTTTGTTTCTCTCAATAAAGCAGTACTGAAACGGCGTTCTGTGTTCAGTGTGCAACCCTAGCAGAGATCACGCATGAGAGTTTTTAATGAGATACCTACCCAAGAATTTCACGACTCATGGATTTTTTTCTAACTACACAGAGTTTTAATAATGTCCTCCACACTGTGCGCTTACTTGTGGCCAGTAGGGCATTAAGTGATCACCTGGAAATAGGTCACATTAAAAGGTATCAACGGAAGCAATGCAACAAATCTAATCATGGTTTTTATAGTTTCACATTGCGGAAATATTTCTTGAACCGTGACCATAATAATATAATGAAAACTATTCATCTGTAATCTATGACGCAACACACCGTTTCAATTTGTCTGCATATTTTAATAAAAACATAATACTTTCACCAGCTCGTAGGCAGATAAAAAATAAAGAAAAACCTTTATTAGTCAAGAAAAACCTTTGACTTGTCTTATTTCATCGACGTGAATTCCGGTTCTAGAGATAAGTTTGTCTATAACGTAGGTTCTCAACGTGAGCGATAACGCCCTCTTGCAGGTGTTTGAGACTTTCAGTGGGGGCAGTAGAAGACCCAGAGAAAATTAGGGAGTTGAGACGGCACAGTGAAGGCGTGGGCAGGTAAAAAAAAAAAGTGGTCTAAAACGACAAAAAAACACACTTATCACGTACCCCTTCCTATTAATCTTAAGTGTATTATTATTATTAAGAATTTACATTACATCAAGAATAAAAATAGGAAGGAGGTGGCAACCCGGTACTTAGAATACAAAAAAATCGCATTTTAACTTGCTAAACAAAACATTATAACAAAAAATTTAATATATTTTTTATCGAATTATTGATTCCGTGACAGTTGACGTAATAGTAGAAATACACAAATACGGTAAGTAATTACTGTTCCGTATTTAAAAACGATTGTTTAAGAAAAATGTGTTTATACTCGGGTGAAGCTGGGTTGTATCTATGTACGACAAATAGAAAATTTACTATTTTGAAAACTAATTCGTAGATACTACAAAAAAGGTTCGTTGAAATGGTTCGTCATTTTCATTGCGTGCTGGGGAGCTTTGAAATATCTAATTGACTGGTACAAGCAAAATGGTAAAATGTATAAAAAAAAATAATAATTAAATAACTAATTATTTCTTCAAAATAGGCATATTTACTTTGGGGTGTCATCATTAATTTAATGAAAAACAAATACCTTTGTATAACACCACTATTTTATTAACTATATCAACATGTTTCGAAAACTATGTTTTCTTCGTCAGGATAATAAGTCAATAATAAATAACAAAAGACAAACAAGTATAGATGTTGATATAGTTAATAAAATAGTGGTGTTATACAAAGGTATTTGTTTTTCATTAAAATAACTAATTTTCTACAACAACACATAAATACTTGTCACACTTAATCATAAGCACGTCAACACCTCAGCACAGGTTCTCCTAGTGAGGTGTTCACGAAACATACAATATTACCCACACACAGTTTTACCTTCTCAAACCTACCTTACACCCAACATAATACAGAAAAAAAAAAAACTTTTTGCTTACTGCTACTGAAAATTAACGTTTTGTACTCCTATGTAAACCTCTGTAATCAATTGTAAAATTGTGTATTCAAGAATAGACATAAATAAAAAAAAATAAATAAAAAAAAAGCAATATATTATGCCTTTTTGTTGTTCCGTAATATATTTCTTACAGAGCTTTGGTAGGTTTCTACTTATTACTAATATATGGAAATATATTGACATACCATTTCATTAAAAATGACATACCATTTCAAAATCAGCAACAAGAAAATGTCATTTAAAATAGCTGTGAATATCACCGTACGTGGGTAAAATAAATTGATGTTAAATTTGCTTCCGGTTGTACCAATTTATTCAGAACAAAAGAAAAGATGAGCGGCGAACCGAGCACGTGGAAATGAAATAGACACGAGCAGACAAACCACAGAACATGCTGCATGAAGAAGAGTAAGTAAATTATAAGGCGTGTAGATAAAATAAAATATAATCGCAGACAAGAAGGTACTACAATATCGCAAGGAGGGCATCCATGCCGCTTGGGCGAGCAAGTAAAGAAGGGGGACCTTTCTACAGACACTCGCTTGAAAGAAAGTGACGAAATGGAACTACTCTCTGAAGATCATCTTGTATTGTTTTGAAGTGGTATGATGAGTGTGTTTACAATTTATAATCGCGAAATTAAATAGTTTCAATTTTTGCATTGTTCCATTCTGCATCAAATACGGTGAGCGATTTTACGTGATTTGTGGTCGTAATAGCCGTGATCGTGTTGTAAGCATGCATGTTATAACCGATTTCGACTGTAGTATATTATCATCATCATCAAACAGTATTAATAGGCTAGAGACTATACGGTTGAAATTTAAGAATCCGGCTAAGACGGCTCTGACGCCGCGCCGTACGCAAAACCGTTTTCGTACGTGGAGTTTGTTACAAATCGACTTTTTTAATAAAGCAACGCCAAAAGATGGCGCCACTTCCGTTAACAGATCGCGTGATTAGCATCCCCTCGCAGGCATAAGTACTACGGATTTGTAATTGTTATTGTAACTGGCAGTTGCGAATAATAACACCAGGCGGTATATATTATATATTACGTCATTGCCAGCCGCGGTTACTTTGTCCTGATGACTAGCTGCCACTGGATCACAGTGGATCCGAAGAGCCGACTATTTTTGGAACCAGTTTCAATCGGATTTATAAAATGGTCACCAACATTCAAACTGGGCGAAGCCGAACAAAAAGCCACCCGCAGGGTCTAGCAGCAAAAACCTGCGGAGCGGGTTTTTAATTGCTAGTAATACTATTAATGATTTTGAGAGAAAATAAAAGGGCGATTGCGCAATTTAACATTTTTTAATTTTTTTTATGTAAATACCGCACGAAGAGTTCCGTCTAGAGCCATTGAGACTATGGCATCTCCAATTGAGGTACGTTATGATCCTGAAGGTAGTGGGGAGAGAAAGTGAGAAAGGAAAGAGGAAGGTGGGACATAGTATTTTATTTACTAAATACCCGGCTATTCAGTTCTCGTCATTAAACACGGCTAAGGCCATTTCAAGCGATGTTTCAATTCTGAATGGTGGTCTTACACCACGGCGATACTGAGAGTATCTTCCACTCTGGAACGTGCTGAACGTACACTATATATATTATTTTAATTGAATAAATGGTGAAATAAATTAACAAATCAAATAAAATTTATTTGCGCATGCCGGTTTTTCAACCCGCGACCTTCGACTAGTCGAGCTAGTCGAGAGCCGTACCATTCGACCACGGAGGCCGTCAAAAGTACCCACCGCTGGAGCTTAGTTAGTTAGTAACAATTGATGATCAGCTGCTTCCTAACCTAATCTTCCTAACTTGCTTAACCTAAAATATTTGATGATCGGCTGCTTCCTGACCTAGCCCAACAGTGTTCATCTGATTTATCAAGAAGAAGAAGGGGAGATATGTAAATACGAATATTGGAGGGAGTGCGCTAATATTAAAAACGATAATAATTAACCGAAAATTGTGAAAATGTTTAATAAAATATGACTCGTTTAAAACTCGTTCGAGGAAAAAATCTCTATTTTAAACGAGAAAGTTAAAAAGTGAGAAAAGTTTTAAATAGCATAAACAGTGTGATTTTTTTCATACATAATATAACTTAACAGAAAAAAAGTGTTTAAAATAATTTTTGGAGCATACTTTGAGACTTTTTCGAGGGAATTTCTTTTAATTACGTTTCCGGCTTGGCAAATGTATAGGTATTATCTTAAAAAATAACATATATTTTTTTAGAAACTTATAAACTTAAAGTGTTCAAGAGAAATATGTTAGAAATTCGGAATGCGGGGAATGACCGGAGAACGAAAATTTTTTTAAAAATATTTTTTACTCCAAATAATGTCAGCAATCACTGGTTTAAAGTACGTCAAATTCGTCCCTTGCATACTGTATATATATAATACATTAGTAACATTTTAATATAAAATTTACAAAATATATTGAATTTATTAAATTCGAAATATTCCACAGATTGACAATCATCGGCATTTTTTCTTTATTTGGTAAAATCAATTTTAGTTTTCAGTGAGCTTAAAAGATTTCGTTAATACGGAATATACTAAATTTATTATCATTATTCTAAAACGATTAGGTAACCCCTATAGCAAAATTTTCAAATTTTCAAAGGTGGGATTTCGCAAATTGCAATTCTGCTTCGTTTTGACGATCCCCAATGCTCAATTTGTTAGGTTAGGTCAAGAAGTTCACGAAAATATCGATTCGTGTAGATTCAGCGGTTCAAGATCAAAATATTTATGTCATAAATTATATCTCAAAGTTATATCTGCCTTTATTTGTAATATTCAAAACAGTTTTCAGCAATAATAGTCGTTATAAATGTAAACATATGATAAGAAATGAGTACAAACAAAATTGTTATTGCAGGTTGTTATTATTACCGTGAATAACTCTGGAAGTACCTACGCGTAAATTAAGTAAGTAATTGGTGATTTTTCCTTTTTAAAGCAAAACCTACCTAATCACATCAAATGGTCGTTGTAATCGTGTAGTTCCTATAATTTATATTTCCAATTATAAATGTTATAATCTAAAACTATATTTTTTTCCTCTTTATATGAATTGATTATTTTGTAAGAAAACTTAACTTTTGTGGTATTCTTTACATTATTAACTCATCTATAACTTCACCTTTATTCTTTATTTTTATTGTCCTGTGCTATATTGGGTGTAACAGTATATATCCAGGATTATATGTACAGGATTAAGGTGTAAGGATTTTAACCAACGATTTCTGAGGATATTTGAAAAAAAAAATGCAGATGTCGTTTTGCAGTCCGATGATATTTTTTGATGTGATAGCGTCTTATAAATCCATGAACGCCGGCTGCACTCACGAAAAAGCATGACTTATTGTCACGTTCCGCCTGAGCCGAGCGTGCAAGCGAGAGCGCGGAACAAGCGTTCGGCCTTAGCGTTCGGCTTGTGACGCATCTATCTATCTTCCACTCCATGGTTATTATATGACGTTACACGTAAAATTATTGCCCGTAAACCGACTTTACAGACAACCATTTTTTTTCAGTTAAAAACATTACAAACATTTCCGTTATATGTCCAACTGAGTAGTTAGGTTCAGTCTAGCGGGTCACGTGGTAAGCACTCCGTCTCGTTCCAGCAGCACGGAAATGAGACAGAGCGTATCACGTGATCCCGCTGCGACAAATAGCAATGTGATTAGTGGCGACGTGTGATAGAAAAAATATTTTTATTGTTTTTAATTGGAAAAAACATCGTAACCACCAGATACCACATTGCTACCACCCAGCTTCACCCGAGTATAAACACATTTTTTTCTTAAACAATAATTTTTAAATACGGAACGGTAATTAATTCTTAATCTAAACTTATTTGTGAATTTTTAGTGGGCATTTGAAAGATCCGTTTGCTCATTGGAAAAATGCTAAATGCAGGAGACTGAGCGCGGTTGACGTTAACAAAAAAAATCATTAGACAGGAATATAATATTTACATTTTTTACTCCAAATATGCCCAGGAATCGCTGATTAAGGTCCTTCGGGTACATGCTGTTACACCCTGTATATAATAGCACTTTTATAGTTCATTTTTTGTTCTCTTGTCATTGCTTTGTAAATACAGTACATTTTATATTTCACATTACGATCTGTCACAGTTACGTCACGCGATAATGGGATATATTCTTCTTATTATTCTTCCCTACTTTAGAGATATTTAGGGAATTTTATGTGCCAACTATCACAGAATTGTATAAGAGAAACGCATTATATCAAATCTACAAAGAATATTTCATCCAAAAAATTCATCCCTCAGATAGCATAAGCAATAGATTCAAAACTAATGGCTTAATAGCCATTCCTATTCTTAGAACGACCACGGCTCAACACCACTATTTATATTTAGGTGTGAGATGGTACAATATATTATTATCCAAAAACAAAATAAATGTAACAGAAACAATGAAATATGAACAATTTAAAAATCAAATTAAGTCCCTGAAATTGGATAATGATATATTGTACCCTTAACTAATTAACATCTAATAAAAAAAAAGTATTACTGTTATTGTTTTTTTTTTTTTATATCTATGTCAAAAATTATTTGTATATTTATTTCATTCAAGACATTTAAGTCTTTGATCATTGTATTCACACTTTTCAGAACATTATTTTTTTTTTATGCATGTAAATACTCCTCCCATAAACACGAGCTCCTAGAGCTCAATTTATGGAGTAGTAGAACCATAAAATTAATTCTTATGTACACCTAGGTAATAATATTATAAATGTTATTATTATTGTAAAAACAAAATAAATAAATAAATAAATAAAAAATAAAAAAATAAAAAAATATAGTAAGCTACTCTAGAGTTCATTATCGCATGACGTTACCGCGACAGAATGGAATCTTGTTATTCCAAAGGGTCGATTATTTTAATAATATTTTGTAAGGAGCAGTGTAGGAGTAATCCTAAGAATACGAGTACTGAATATTAAATTATATTTTTTTTAATATTTAATTAATCAAGAAAATATTAGCGAAACTCGATCGAAAATTCGAAACAGAAAAATAAGAAAAAGATACTGTCACATCTGGGACTCGAACCCAGGACCTATGACTTGCCGGGTCAGTGCTCTGTCAACTGAGCTAATGTGTAGGTACTTATCAGATTCGGTCATATTTAATTGTATCATTCTTCGACCAAGAAGTACCAACATTGTCTCCATTTTCTTAACGCACATTTTTATTGGCTGCTATCTCTATGTATGATTGTAAGATTCAACCAGAACTAAATGCTATAAATGGTGTCTTGGATATTTTTTCCATTTTTATATGTATAGGGACATATTAGCTCAGATGGTAGAGCATTGACCCGGCAAGCCAAAGGTCCTGGGTTCGAGTCCCATATGTGACCGTATATTTCTCTGATTTTTCTATTTCAAAATTTCGATTGAGCTTCGCTAACATCGTCTTCATTAATTAAATATTACAATTTGAGGTTTTACTCAATAAGTTAAAAATAAAAATAATTTTTAAGTTTATTGCAGTTAGCGCGCTTGAAGTGAAAGTAAAAATGTTGTCATTTTTATTAATTTTTTGGGTTTTTAGATTTTGGTATATGGCTCGAACGAGTAAATAAATAGTATTATCTGTTATCTGATCAAATGTAGGTATTTATAAAGCAAATATTTTCGATTAAAATGAAATAAATTTGAGGCATGATTATCTAGAATCTATCTCACCATCGCGTCTGCTTCTAACTGAAAATTCAAGATAAAATAACGTAATAATGCACCGGGCACCTATTAAAAATATTATACTTATTGAAAATGATGGTACACACAACATGACGTCTTACTTTTGACAGTTAAATGGATATTTCAAATCTCCATATCTCCCGCTTCGTCACAAATGACGAAATGAACTATAAATAATGGTGTTGACCTGGAAAGTCGAGAAAGAATATCCGCTCAAAATTTCATAACGCCAGATCTCTTAGGAGAGTTTTATCACTTCATGCAATTCAGATTGGAATTCCGATTAGATCCTAGAATGAAAAATTCCGGGGCTATCCACGTGAAAGACCACCACTGAAAGAATGTAAGATACTACTACCTACTTCTTAACCTTCTTCACTCCCTCCTTCCTCACAACTCACAACATTAACATTACATCTGAATAAGTTCACGTTTCACACACGATCAGAAATTATTTATTTAACGCCATAAAAAGGGTTTTTTACATGACAGTGATACATAAGATTTTAAGTAACAGTGGCACAAAGGAGGGTATCAGAAATATTTCCTGTTTGAACATTCGGATAGGAAATATATCGATGAAAGATTTAGTTTTTATTTTTAAGATTAAGCTTTTATTTTTAAGATTTAGTTTTTATTTTCTGTTCACAAAACAATGAGTTTATATTTTGGTTTTCTTTATAGTTTTAATATATTATCATTTTATTTATTTAAACTTTGTAACTTTTCTCAGTAACTTTTACAACTATCACTGTATTTAACTGCTTTACGGCCTTTATAACATTGTACTTGAAATGATGTTTACATTATCAAAATGGATCCTTACATTCAGTAACGATGATGAGTAAAAATTTTGCTATTTTAATTGAATTGTAATATAATTGATACAACTTGTAACATAAATTAATTTAATGTGTTAATTAAATTACTAACTTAATTTGTTACTAAATATGTTACTTAAACTACTTAAATGAATTGCATAAGTTAATAGCTGTACACTGTACCTACACAATCTGTAAACTTCATCCGCCATAACACAGGGACATCCCTAGCATGGCGGATGAATTAACACAATTTTTTGTTCATTGTATAAACTTCTTTTAATAAATAAATAAAAATTTGTAATTATTAGATACAATATTATGTTTTACAAAAAACAACAACTACCTAATGTGAACTAAACCAGGAAATTTGACTGTCCTAAAACGGGAAATCTCCTAGTTGGACAGTCAAAGTATTTTTTTTTTATAATGTATATGTATTTTGTTTCAATAAATAAATAAATAAAAAATAAATAAATAAATAAACATTAGTGAACAAAATAAGAATGAATGAGACAAAAATAAAATGTAAGAGGTGCAGATATTTTTTTTTTAAACTCAGCAGTTGGTTTTTTACAAAAAATAGAATTGAGAACATATATAAAAATAAATGTGTACCCGTGAAATAGTTATAATAACAGAGAACATTCTGTTGGTACTAACAGATTGAAAATATGTAAAGAAAGGTAACTTGATAGCAAGTATAATCGTGCAAAATAGTCAACATCAATATCTTATGAAATTATGCTGATGTATTGTATACTATGGTGACCGGAAAACTCGGAATGGACTCAACTGAACACCTCCTTTGAAAAGTCATTAAAAGTGATAAAAAAATATTTAAAAAATGATTAAATAGGTTACGTTAGGTTAGGTTGTGGGCTATTTCAAAAAAAAATTTCATAACTTTTAATGACTTTTCAAAGAGGTGTTGAGTTGAATTGATTCCGAGTTGTCATGGAACCGTATAATATGTAGGGTGCAAAGACTGCGAGGATGTTCGGCCCTTTTTCTATTTGTTTTCATCATCAAAAAAAATTACTAAGTCTCATAAAAATATTTAAAAAATATTTCTTTGATATTGTGGCAGGGGGGAGGTGTTCCAATTTTGGTACGGTAGGGTAATGGGCATGTAACCTGTTTTCTTTATTATTTTTCAATGGCTTGTCAGTGCACCTTTCTGGAAGAAGGTGATGAGATGAGTTGTTATGACGAATGCGATCAAATAAGCAAAATTTGCATCCATCCACCAATGGATGCCTATTCTGATTACGAATTGAAAATTTACCGGGGCCACAGTTTTGTGGAATATTTCGTTGATGAAGAGTGGTCAACTGTTGACTATATTCCATTGTCAGACTAATTCTTTATTAAAAATATTTATTTCTTTTGATTAAATGTACCACAGATGCTTGGTATATAACACGACGCAATTTGAGGGACAAGACAAGGCAATAATCCCGAGATATTTTTTTATAAATACTTTGAGCTTCACAAATCCTACAATTATAATATCCCGTGATTTTCACGGGTCTGGGCTAGTAAATTACAATATTGGATGTGGATGTGTTTAAGCGTGGGGGGATTACAGACTACAACAGGCATCAGACTATGGTGTTGTCAGCCATTTGCTGCAAACACGATACGTACGATGGGACGATTAGTATTGTACAGCGGTTAAAATCATTGAATGATTGTCCGGCGGTCTACAACAGAGTTCTCCAAATTCCGGCCCGCAACGTATTAAAAAAAAATAATTTATATGCATTGAAAAAAAAACAGTGTGCACAAACAAATACACGGTAGAAGTGAAACTTTCAGAAAACTAAAGTAGACAAGAGTAGAGTACGAAGTACCGCACAAAGAGGAGACCGATTGTACTATCTCATTCTCTCGCAGGCTAAATTCTTATGGATGTATGTGTTTGTCTCTATTTAGTGTTGCTATTTTTCGTTTCATCGAGTTTCAAATCACAATTCGATTCCAAATGGTGGTTTTTCATCGAGGTGATACTCAGACTATTTCTCTGGAAAGAGATACACTGGAGGTACTATGTTTTATGTAATAAAAAAAAACTTTTTTTGTAATACTTAAAATCTTATTCCGGTTTTGAACCCTCGATCTTTCAGTTCGAAGCCAAGGAAGTTATCGTTCTCACAGAGGTCGCCAAACTTATTTCCGGCGATGAGATTTAAGAGATTGTTCCCATCACTATTAATCAGTAATTAAAAGAGAGTGCTCTTCTTTTTTCTATGAAAATGATGAATGTGCGGTAAATATTTCACCGCACATTTATTAGGCACAGATTTTGGGAATTACACTACATTTTAACTAATTATTATAAGAAACAACTAATTACGTTTGGATAGACGTTTGGGTCGACCCACAGTGCCCTTCTTGACAATATCAAGGAGGATACGGTGTTTCTACTTATGTCGACAGAATAGCACTAAATCCCAAACATGGGAACACCTCAGCCAGGTTCGCCTAGTGAGGTGTTCACAAAACACTACTACTAACCTATTTACACACAGTTACGCATAATTAACATTTTTTTTCTTATTACTAAACTTATTATCTATGTAAACCGTGTAATTATTTGTAAACTGTATGTCCAAGAATAGAAATAAATAAATGGATGGTAAAAATGCATTAAAATTTCTTTTTTTTTCAATCAAAGTTCAAAATTTCCTATATAAAACGATTACTTTGACGCCATTTTAATTTTTTTTGTATGCATTGACATTTGCGGAGTTTTGCGTCAACTACGCATGAATGTCTTAGTTTACCCAAACTTAGAACCTAATGACCTATTTTGTGCATATTAATAGTTGTTTCTTGTAGTAAAAGTTAAAACAAAGTGTAGTTTCTATAATCTGTGTATAACAAAACGAATCATCAATACCTGTAACTGTGATGCCATAATGAAATACCTGCAACTGTGATGAAAAGAGTTGAAGACACCTGATCTCCAGAACCTGGTGGAACAGTCACTCTTGGGTAGGTACTTATGTATGAGTTAGGGCCGGATTTCTTTTATTTTGATTTGGCATAATACAAGAGTCCCACTGGCCAAGAACAAGAAACGGGTTTTATTACAATTCTAAAGGGAGGTGGTAGATACTGTATGTAAATACTATACTCTACCATACTATATGTATACTACATATAGGTAGATACATTGTGGAAGGGGACAGAAAAAAAGAAGAAAACAAGGATTCGTGGCTTTTTTCTGAGTAAAAAATAATTAAGAAAATGAAAAACTTTTTTCTACCCATCGTGGCTAGAAAAAATCATATCATGTCAACAAAATATTCAATTTCAAAAAGATTCGCATTTTTTAATAGATCCCAAAATTAAAAACAGTTTGGAGGCAGATGAAGTACACTTTAATTCATATCTTTATTTTACAAACGGACGGCAACTAAAAAAATAAAAAATTTGAACGCAAACACAGCGAAAGTTTTTAAAATCGTTTTCTTACGTTTTTTTCTTGTGTATCTACCACTTTATATGGAACTAAAAAACACAAATAGACAAAAACATTAAAAAAGATTATTGTTCCTTTAGTTTTTCGTTCCGTATAAAAAACATTACTTACTTAAAAATTGGCAAATCTTGACTGGGTTTGGTGGTTCTCTAATTTTTATAATTATTTCAAATTATATAGGAGCGTATATGGTAAACTTTTAAATGCAATAAGAGAGCTTTGTGTTCTTTCTTTCTAAATCTGTTTGTATTATATGTCATAATAGGAAAGGAGATAGAACGAGATTTAAGGGTCATTTGGTGACAGAAGATAAAGAAAAGCGAAGCAAACATTTCCACGTTTAGAATAATCAGAAAATATTTTTGTTCTCCTGCTTCTTCCACAATTAACCTTGCTGACAAATGATTGAAATGCCGAAGTGGGAATCTGACGCTTTGGACCTCACAGCCACAGCCAGCTGTTATTATCTGTTGTTATTCGAGACGGAGAAAAGATTAGCGTTATCTTCGATGGCAACCAATAAATATAAATGATCATAACCGGAACGTTGCTCCGGTACGTTAGATCAATAGGTAGGTAAACGCTCGCATTCAGTGGGTATCATGAAACGGTGAATACAAATTTTAATTAGACGTATTGTAAAAGGGACTAAAGGTTCCGGTTGGTAAAATTATCGATTTTGAGCACTGTAGTCGTGAGCTGAATTCAGTGATTATTGATTATCTACTGATTTAACAAAGTACACTTAGCCAAGTATCATTTTATAATATTATCGTACATCATACTAAAAACACCATACCTAATACTAGGCAAGCAGGCGGGCGACACGACATTAGCTCAGTCACAAACTTCACGTACATATAATCCATATCCAGACTGGAGAGACTCATGAAAATACAAATCCAAAAGTACTTATGCCTGCCATCCCACGTTCCTCATGATAGCTGTTAACGTAAGGGGCGCCATCTTTTGGCATTATTAGCTACTTGCTTTAATTCGGTTCTATTACGATAGTAGCTCAGTCACAAACTTCACGTTCACAGATGGTTACTCTGGATTCTTAAATTTCAACCGTACAGTCGCTAGGATATTAATACTGTCGGATGCAAGTCAGGTTGCAAGATTTTTTTTTAGTTCCTGGAAGGATTTTTAAGGCCATTGGAAATATTGGAAATCTAATTTCTTTGTGTTAATTTAAATAAAAATAGGCGGGAGCTGTCAGTTAAGTCAAATTCCGTGCGTACTAAAATGATTTTTTATCAAATAGTGACTGTAAAAGGGTTCGTGATTCAAGATCGAAGAAATAAATCAAATTGTGTATTTAAGTAAGGATTAGTTTACAATTTCGTCAAATTCATTTTCAGTTCCCTTTAATATTATCAATCGTATGAAAACTTCAACCAAGTACATAAAAATCACCCCTTTTGTCGCGTGTAACAAAAATGATCATTTTCAAACAATCACTAGCTAAAATCATGCATTGCTCAAGGTTTTTTTTTCTAGTGGATTTTTTTTTCATGTGAATTTTTCTGAGCCAGTACAAAATAAATATACAACGCTCATCTATCTCATTTACAAAAATAAGGTATCTGTGGCGGGCGACGTAGATTTAATTATTATAAAAATCTACCCTTTTATTTCGAAACTGATGAAATTTTGCACAATTGACCTTGAAAACAAAAGAAAGGTCACTATCTACAATAGATTTAGAAAAAGTCTGTGTAAATCCCGGGCAACGTCGGGGACTTCAGCTAGTACTTTATAATATTGAAGCTTGCAGTGCCTAAGCAGGCTCTCCTCCAACCATGAACATGAACATTTGCTTACACATTTGCTTGAATATTACTATAAACATTGGCAATGGGGACATAGCCTTATTACAGACGCATACAAAAATGTGAAAGGCCACGCCCCCATTGCCAATTTTTATAGTAATGCTCAAAGAGATGAACACTTTACGAGTTCATTGATTTATATTACGGTTGATAATTATTTCTTACTCGTACCTATTGAATCTATTTTTGTATATGCATATTATATTAGATAATATCCGTTGTCATCTACTGATTGGCGTTAAATATCAAATAATTTATTAACACATGTTATCAGAATAATTAAATCTCAGTTGAAGTATGAGTATTCGAACAGAGGCAATAATAAAAGATAACACTTTAATTGAGATCCCAGATAATAAGTTAACCTTCCTGATATGGAACAACGTGTTAAAAATTTAGATAATAGGGATAACAAATCTAAGATAGAAAAATCTAAATTCTGAAATCAGGCTTTGATAGATGCAAAAACCATACATAACCCAATTAATTACAAATATGTAAATTTATCTACAAATAGGTAGGTAGAGAGGCATTGGCACACACTTTGCTGAACAATCGACATTCAACTATAACAAATAATAACTCAAGCATTTAATTCACTCGGGCATGTCATGTTTTCATTCGTGGGTTCACAATATTATTTCCCTGACACATCTTTTTCCATTTGATGTTCATGTTCAAACCTAAGCGTCATCTTCTTATAAATTACTTAAGAGGAACGCACAAACCAACAATATGTTTATTCTTAGTGTACCTTATTGTTTTACATTACCACGAAAACTGGTAATAAGCATAAAAATCGAGGTTTCTAGAAAGATTTCAAGACAGTTGATCCCCCGGCAGTTGGTCTCCAGGCATACATATATTATTTGGGTTGTTCTTCTTTTTAACCTACATAACTTTTACCACTCCTTCACATTTCCACCACTCTTGTCACATTTTGTTTTTATTATAAATGAATCTCTCTGGAACTCAGAGGGGAAATTGTAGCAAGGGGGGAAGGACGCCTAAAATGCCTATTGGGGGTGACAAACACAAGCTGCGTGTATACCTATTTCGAATGACAATCCACGTGACAGAAGTGTCGTACGACATAAAAATTGTAGGAGACTAATTTTTGAGATTTTTAAAAATATTTTATTAAACATCATTCAAAATAATAATCGCTGTTACTTGATAGGTTATACCTTTTGGAGTTTAAACAAAGTTTTATATTTTATGTCGTCATATCATTTTTTTGTAACATTATAGAATACACGCAAGTCGAGGTGGCAGAAGACAGCTGTGATTTGTATGAAATACACTTCTATCACGAGGAGTTACACCTCTGTCACGTAATTTTTACTACAAAAATATAAACACATATTTTTAAACGCACACAGTCGTTACGTCTTTAGTACAGTAGATTTTAAAGTAATCATAAAATAACAATATTGGTGTGGAGACAACGTTATGTAGGTTAAAACGAAGAACGACCCTTATAACAAATGTAATTATAAATTATATCGAAGATAAATAAAAACCCGATTTGTTTCAGTGACCTGGCCTGGGTTGAGGTGGTTTTAGTATAGCAACTTGGAAGACGAGCAGAGTTATATTGCAAAAACACGGAACGTTTGTAAAAGTTCGCACTTGGATAAGTGACTGCTAATTAGTTGTGGATTTTCTAAACAACTGGCCTTAGGTACTATCCAGCTTGGTCCGAGATTTGTATTGCAAAAACTTTTGGAAAAAATTGGTGATGGCAGTTTAAATAATACCTAAGACCTTTATAGCTCATGACGGTCATGACAGCGAGAAGAAATTAGTTCAATGATCTAGAAAATACTAAAATAAAAGATTTACAAATTTCATGACCATGAGCTCTCCGTTCGAGAAGATTTAGCTGCACGCAGATTTCACGTTCCAATTATTCCCAATTTCGATCAGCCGTCATCAATAGTGCTTTTTTATTTATGTATTATTTTATGTCACCCTCTAACTAGCTAGGAGGGTGACCAACAAATTCAAACAACACCTTTTCATGTTATAAGCTCTAGCTAGTTCGTGGATTACGAAAGAATAAAAAAAATCAAAAAAATATGCTTTCTTTCGGAGTTGGCCACATTCTTCTCTCACACCCTTGCCCGGAGCCCCGGAGCCCCGGAGCCTCGGAGTGCGCGTCGGACAGACAGGCAATAATTATCAGTTTTATTTGATTATCTCTTATGAATTATCCTAGTAACAAGGAAAGGACAGCTTGATGGTACAATATTTTTTTTGGCGCACTGATTGCTTAGTTACAATTTGGGAGGCAGGCATGGGTACCGCCGCCCCGGGAGTGGTAAAAGTTATGTAGGTTAAAAAGAAGAACAACCCATAAGCCATTATGCATTATTATACTACTTCATTAAAACATTTTAAATCAAATGATTTTATTCAGTGTCCTGACTCCTGACCTAGGTTGGCTGTTACAAGGTTTTGACTGTTATAAGGGCTTACCATATTACATTACATGGCACATGTATTAGTACCCTTTACACACAGAGTTAGGAGCGGGACGTGCCCCGCGCCACTTCAGGCCGCCGCGCAAAAAAGTAAAGACCGAAAGTAAGATAACGGTTTACAGCTCTGTTCACTGTGTGACTTTTCTGCGCGGCGGCCTGAAGTGGCGCGGGGCACGTCCCGCTCCGAACTCTGTATGTAAAGGGTACTAATAGTCACAATCTCGGGTTCTTGGATGGAATGTTCGTTTTGCTGGCACTACACCATTGTCCAACCCTGAACAACTTCGTGTGGTTCTTGAGTGGTTATCGAGTTCGGTCGAGTTGGCCCCGTATAACATCCGAGTCAGTACTGGCCCTTTACAAACCAGTGTGCGCTCTCACTCGGCAAGCAATCAAGACAGATAATCGTACACGTATATAACCTTTTTTCGTCCCAACCCGTTGATATTATAATGGGAGAGTGGAATAGCGATTCGACACCTAATTATTTTATTTTTATTTTTTTTTATTTTTATTTTATTGGAAAACCAACAGTTATAATAGTTACAATGAAAGATAAACATGTATAAATTACTTAACCAATAACAGGTGTTCACTTAAGTGTATTAAATTATTTAGTGAAAATAAAGAAAAGAAAGAAAAATAACATAAAGACCAGAGTTAAAAAGCATCTGGGGATAGGATGGTGGGAGGGAGGGGAAAGGGATGGATCTATTCTGTGTACAAAGTGGTGTGTGTGTGTAAATGTTATTTATTCATTTTAGGTTTGAAAGTGTAAGGTGCTGCGTTAAATATGTCAACTTCACTGTATAAATTGTTAAAGGTATGTGAAGCGCGGTGAATGAATGTATTTTGTTTAGAGTTAGTGTTGCATTGAGGAATGTTTAATGTGTGGTTTTGTCTGGTTTGTCTGATGGGCACTCTTAATTGAATCCTTTCTAGTAACTCCGGGCAATCTATCTTAGATGTAGCTATTTTTTGTAAAAATAGTACGTCTGCCGAGTTTCTTCGACTTTCCAATGATGACATCTTGAAGAACGCAGCTGACTCTTCGTGGCTCAGATGAGGACGATAGCTCCGAAAATCAAGGTATCGTAGAAATCGGTTTTGCACGTTTTCAATCCTTTCTAGGTGAGAGATATACTTCGGATTCCAAATTTGAGAGGCGTACTCCAAAGAACTGCGTACATATGCAAAGTAAAGTGTTTATTATTATTTTTAGAGCTTTATGAAGCGGAACCAATATTATGGAACCCTTAGCACTAGTCCCACTACAAAGAAAGGCAATGATACGAAACAGCGCGGCCGAAGCTGTTTTTTCAACTGTTAGGAGATCGGAGTTGTACAATTGTCACAACACGATCGTCCAACCGTCCAACTCCGAACCGAGTTCTGAGTTGGACGACCGTGTAGTGCCAGCTTTTCTTATCCCGAACCCCTGGTAGGTTCCATGTGCTTGTGTTTTATCAAATCAATAAGTTATTTATGTATTATATAGATATTTTCAGATTATGACGTGTGGGTGTTTCGGGACACTGGTAAAATGTTTGGTTAGCGCACGATACACAGATCGAATGTCGCAAAGTGAAAGACGGGATTATAAAACGACTTGGAAGTCTTTTTCTAACAAAAACAGCTACTAAATTTTCATCGAATTTTTCGCAGCAATTTATTAAAAAAAAAAGTTATTTTAGTACATTTCAAGGCGGCACCATCCGAATTTCTACCGATTTCTTGCAAATCTCCCTTGCACATTTGAAGTTTTTAAGCTCTTAAAAAAAATTGTTATTTTTGAAGATAATATCTATACAACCCCCACGCCGAAACGCAAATTATATGAAATTCCCTCGATAGAAAAAAATCGCAAAGTTTGCTCCAAAATTTTTTATTTTCAAGCCCGTCTCTATTTTTAGTTATATGTATGAAAAACTTCGCAGTGTTTCTTTGAACGTTGTTTTAGACAACCCTCGCGAGATTTTTGCTCTATTCTAAACGAGTCGTGTTTTATTAAACATTTTCACAATTTTCGCTTCACTTTTATCCTTTGAAATATTAGCGCGCTCTCTCCAACATTCGTAATTACATATCTCTCCATCTTCTTCTTTTCGTGGTCGGGTACGGTGCCTTAATATTACAAGTCACAAAAAGCGCTATTATTGTCCTTTGTTTCTACAATCAAACCTGTCTGTTATAATAGTAATAATAAGCCAAATTAGTATTAGCATTCTTCTGCCAAATTTAAAGCATATTATATTATATACATATATTTATTATTTACAACTTAATCGTAAAACAAACAAAAAAAACTTTTATTTTTTACTTTAAATCAGTCCTCAAAACAATGCTCACCCTACAAAAGTCTACATGTTTACATGAATGTACTACCTAGCGCCAGCAGTTTAGTAATAATCTCAACCTGTAAGAAATGCAACAATATTGTTCTTTCAATATCTGTATAATTTTGTGTTATTTTGTTAATTGTAGAATTGTTAACCTCAACACAGGCTTGTCCTAGTGAAGTTGCAAATTGTTTTGTAAACATTTTTACCTGCAATGTAAAGATACAATAAATAAATAAAAATAAATAAATAAAAATTCACTCTTTAATTTACATAAAATAATAATTCGAGTTCGAGCATTTCCATTTCCGGCAGAAAACTATTTTGGATCAAATTTTTCTTATTGTAATACTCCAAATATGATAGATATATATAATAATAAAAAGTGATCTCGTATAAGTGATACCGAACCCACGACCCCGCGTCTATATTTGGAAGACTCGCTCTAACCATCTGACCACCGGGCTAGCTGAGCACAATATAATGTTGCGGGATCGAAATCTCTAATTTTGACAACGCCGGGAATGTAACAACTTAATTATAGATATTTATTAACAGAACTAGCTGAAGTCCCCGGCGATGCCCGGGCTTTACATAGAGTTTTCGAAATCAAATGTAGACTGTGACCTTCCTCTTATTGCGAAGGTCACATGTGCAAAATTTCATCAGCCTCGGCATAAAATTGAAGATTTGCATACAAATCAAATCCACACCGCCACCTTGCCAGCCCGCTCGTCCACCACATACAAAAATTCTTCTTTATATATTACTAGCTTTTCCCCGCGGCTTCGCTCGCATGGTATTACGGGAAATTACTGTAGCGCTTGCACTTATCAATTATCTCCCCCCCCCCCCACCCCACCCCCATCCCCTCCCGCATTCCATAATATATTCATTCCCTTACATTCAGTTTTCAAACATCTCGCCTACCACCTAAATTTCGTAATGCTATAGCTCAAAGAAAAAAAGAATTACTTATCCAATTTTGTTCATTCGTTCGAAATTTATGCACTTACAAACATTTCGGATGTTTATTTTTATTTAAATATTTGGAAGTTCGTGGACATAATAAAAAATACTCTATTTATCATTCAGTCTTTATAATCGTTACGAATTATATTTTTAATATAGGAACTCAAATCTGACATTTATTCCAAGCTTGTCCAAAAAAAAAAAACGAATTCTAATATTTGAATTTTCTGCAGTAGTAGCTGACCAGTAGACTGAGTACCTACCAGCATAGAGCCCAAAAATATATCAACATTGTTTCCATGGAAAAGATTTTTTTCTGACGTTAGCAAAAACTCGCTTTTGTTAGCGACAGAAAACGTAAAACAAATATAATATATTAATATTTATAATTTCATGACGCCAGAGCTTACCATCATATACAACCTGTAGTCTGTGCATATAATTTAGCTTTATATTGGTGAAAGAATTATTAAAGTCTTTATATTGTGTTATGCGTGAAAAGGTCATAAACAAACTCGAGCAGTTTCGCATTTATAATATTATAGTATGGATATATTTCAACCAATTTACACCAAACTTTGACAAATTATATACCTAAACCTTCCTCATGAATCACTCTATCTATTGGTGAATACCGCATGAAAGTTCGTTTAGTAGTTTTGAGTTTATCGCGAACAGACAGACATACGCGGCGGAGGACTTTGTTTTACAATATTAATAACAAGATGTTGTTTGAGAGCAGCAATACTAAGTTTTTCGCTATAAACGTTCAAAAAAACAATTCTCAATAATTTTTTTCTGGAGTTCGTTTGATATCAATCTGTTTATATAAAGAAGAAGGTGACCAGACAACTCGGAATGAAACCAACTCAGAACCATCTCAGATAAGTCATTTAGAGTGATAAAAAAATATCTATAAAAAATGTTAAATAGGTTACATTAGAATAGGGTTATCGGCTAATTTAAAATTATTGTTTTCAAGGCTTTTAACGACTTTTCAAAGAGGTGTTGAGTTGACTTTATTCTCAGTTGGCATAGAACCAAAGAAGAATACCTATCTGTGGAGGGCAGGCTTGATACTTCATGAAGCAATTTTGCATACGTGATGTTCAAAACGAGAGGAAAATTAATGTTTACATACCTAATGACTTTAAGAGACATGCTTACTAGTTTATTTATAAACTAAAATTCTAAAGCGATACAAATAAAAGCTTTAATGACAGAATGGAGATGAAATTTATTTATTTATTTTATTTATTTGTTTTATTTTAGTAAATTGTACATTTAAGTTTACAATTTCCTAATTAATTATATCATTTCATATTTCAAACTATATTTTTTCTTGTTCTATGTATCTCCTACAATAAATTTTGAACTTTCCAATTGGTGCGGCCTTTAAAGTTTCTGGTAGAGTGTTGTATAACTTCATCCCTTTGTATAGTAAACTGTTCTGCGTATTCGTTTTGTCCTTTTTTTGTAGTCTGATTTCCTTGCAAGTCCTTGTATTATGTCTGTGAATGTCCTTGTGTAAAGTTTAGCTATGTTTTCAAGTTTAGGATGAAACAACCCGGTTATTTTTAAACTTATTTAATATAAAATGTAGATACTACACGTTACATACATTATTAAAATAATGTAATAGATTTACAAATATGTATACACAACTAAAAATAAAGAGTATTATGAAGGTATCAATATTTTTTTAAGCCCTCAGCCCTCGGGCGTTTTCTGCCAGTAGGTCAAAATATTTCCGCTTTGCAATAAAATCCAAATAAATCGAATATTACGCTTTCAAAGTAAAAAGAACGTATAATTTAAAAAATATATATATTTTGATTGCAAAAGTAAATTTTTTTACAAATGGCCCACTTTACGTTTTTTCTAACCAAAATTACCGATGACGAAAAAAAACAAAAACAAGCACATACACGTTTTATTAGACAAATGTTTTTAATGGAAGATCAGTAATACTATAATATGTACCATTTTTACGATAAACAAATAAAAATAAATAAAAATAAATAAAAAAAATGTATTATGAACGTTATCGTCATCTCACCTTTTTGTCGTTTCATATAAAAATAATTAATAAAAAATTCTTTAATTTTTTTTTCAAATTGCGTTCGGAAAATTTTGTTTCATAAAGGTCATTTAACCAATTTTCATTACCTCGTTATTTTAGATTTGAATATAAATCGTGGTGTTTTCTCTTTCTAGCACCGCTTAGATCACATTTCTCACCATGATAGTAAAGGAGACACAAGATTTCCAAAAGCGAACAAATTAGCCTCAGTGGTTTACAAAAACAGTAACTTAGGTATTTATAATTATTAGAATATCTAAGCAAGTACTACGTATTGAGAAAAAAATATTTGTATTGTTTTAGGGCATTAGATATCGGTGAGTTGTTCATAATCCTAAATATATCTACACACAATTCAAAATTATTACTTACCTCAGATCAGCGATTGTCTCACAGAAGCTTCAAACTAACCGTATAACTTATTTGTTTACCGACAAAATCACTTATTTATAATTTGTTTAAACCGAGAACTTGCACCAGGAAAATATAAGACAATTGAATTGTTTCACTGAAAGCGCGGCAATAATAATACGTGTGGTTCAGAAGAAAGTAAACAATGTGTACTACGAAGAACGAAGAACACAAGCTCACAATATAACACACACCCACCGCGGGCCGCTCCTGCCGACAAACTGTACCGCTAGCGCGTACCTACCTGAACACTGTACACTGTACAGTTGTTCACAATGAACAAAAAGTACGAATGCTGTCTGATTATGGATTACGGAGGTATATTATGATCTGGTCACTCCACTATCAATACTAACCGATGAGGCTAGGATGCTACGCTTGTGACTAATTGTGACTGGTGGGGAGACTGTCTAGCCAAGACCGAGTCCTTATCTGAACCCTGAACCAATATATTATAATGCAAAACTGAAATAGCGATTAAGACGTCCATTACAAAGCCCCTTATTCATATACCTTAATATTGTAATAAAATATAAACATATCATAACAGTAAGTACTATGTAATGAACTATACTTTGTTTTTAAAGCTTATTTATCTACTCATACAAATATTAACAATTGAGAAAGCCAGTGGCGTGCGGTGACCTTTTTGGTCCAATTTTTCGTTAAAATTTTTTATAGGTAAACAAAAGCCGTAGGTACCTACGCATTTTTTGCTTGAAAAAGTTGCGGATGGTCGCGGAAAACGCTTGTTTCAATAATTGACAGTACCTACCTTATTATTGTGACAATTCTACTTCAACATCGCAATATTACACTCCTATGCGACGGAGGACAGCTAGGAAATAAATATTCAACAGCTAGGAAATAAATACTCCGATGTTGTTGATATATTTAGTACATCAATTTCAATATATAAGCATACTTATAGTAATTAATTCAAATAATTGCCTAATAGCCTCTAAAATCATGATCACTAAAATCTTTAATGATCTATATCTTATAATTTAAGCTAAAATAAATAAAGTAGCTCATATCCGTACTAGATATTTGATATACCTTTTGATTACAAAAATAATTATTCAGTTTGGTTGGGCATTTTGATCTCAAATCCAAATTTAAGATTTGTATGAAACGGGCCGAAAAGAGCCGCAAATCAACATTTTTTTCACGTGTCTGTGTTTCACATATTAAATATGTTATAAAATAACACCGGAAAACATAACGGTACAGTACCTACGTTTTTATAACATTTAGAAATTTCCTACTGTTAATCCGGAAAACGTATATTTTTTTTAAATATGACGGTTTGACAGAAGGTGGCAATAGCGAAATTGGATAACGCGCACGTCCCGGTTAGACGAGAGGTCTGGGTTCGTGTCCCAGTTGCGACCATTGTCTTTTTCTATTTTTCTGTGTCTTGTTTTCTTTCATATTTTCATTTAGATTATAAGTGTTATCTTCTTCTTCAATGATATATTAAGTTGATGGGAATAACCTTCAAAAGTTATAAAAAGAGAGTTTTTCTTATAAAAAATTGTATATTTTTTTATTATTTCGCTACAAGTTTTTCGGTATTACATATAATTGATTTGGTGGTTTTCATGAGTAGGTAATTCGAGTATTGTACCTACCAAATAGAGGATACACTTTTACACGTAACTGCGTACTCAACTCAAATTTCCATTTTCCGGAGATGTTTGACTGAATGATCGATGTGTATTATTTTGTACACAGGGTCCGGAAACTAGTAGTACAATCGAAAAACTGCTGAATCTACATCACGTGTAGAAGTCAGTTTTGTGTTAATAACTTTTTGAATTGAGCTTTCGTCTTCGAGTAAACCGAGTCCGAAGTTGGAATTTTTTTAGTTGCTTAATGTATTTTTAATCTTCTTAGTTATAAAAAGAAACCAAAATGCTCAGTTCGAAAAACCAAGTTTTTGGGTTCCCTATGATTCACCAGTTTTCCGCTTATACTACGAGTTTCTGGACACGGTGCATAATTATTACTTACCTAGGTAAAATACGATTAAAAAAATTGTTTACCAATATTATTAACAATAAATACCGAATTAATAATATTAAAAAGTCTTTTGCTATGCTTATGTAAATTGCGAAAATTTATAATCGCTTTACTATAAAAATAATTATTTTGCTCTGCTTACGTAAATTACGAAAAATTATAATCGTTATGCTATAAAAAATAATTCTCTCGCGTGTTCTACATCATTTCTATAAATTTAATATAAAATCATTATAATTTGTTAATAAGTCTATAAGTTAATATGTTACCAGATATTACCTAATAGTTTATCAAGCAATATTTAAATATCGTAAACCACTTACTATTAATATGCTCGTATAATAAAATATATTGGCAATGCAGGCAGGTATAGAGAGTAGCAATATAATTTAATAGGAGATAGGTAACGACATAATAACAGATAATATAATCATTTATATATGTATTACACAATCGATTACGGTTAATTGGTACACACACAGGATCAGAAAAAGAATTTAAGCAAGTAACTAATACTGATTTACTTCGGTTATTGCAGGGAAACCGATCAATTTGTGGCCAAATCCCCAAAGACAACCTTTGTGAACATTTAAAGATTTTGGGCCACTTGAGTGTCAAAGAAGTAAAATTTACTTCGGTTATGGGACACGGGACACCATTCCGTTTAATTGGGACATATTTCGATCTTAAGTCGATGCAAAACGTAATCAACTTTCAGATGTATTAACTCTTTTCTAAAAAAAATAATAAATATTTTTGGACAGACTGTTTTTTTTATCTAGCGAAGCTATTTTTAAAATTTTGAGAAAACATGTTTATTTTTAGTAAAATTAAGGTTTTACCGTAGGTCGTTGGCAGGTTTGTTAAATTTTCAAACAAAATTTTGTAGTTTACAACATACATTTCAAATCATATAATCATGCAGTAAAATCAATCAACAAATTATCTGCGAAACCTAATTTTCAGAATTTTAATATTAGTTCAAATAAAATCATAAAAAAGATCCGCGCTCTTGTTTTGTGATGAAAATGCTTAATCAGTTTGTCTATTTATTTACGGTCTTACAAACTAACATTTATATATTTTTTTACTTATTTATTTATCTTAGATATTATTAAAAAACATAAATACTTATGATCAAACAATAATTACATAATTTTAATTGTTTTATCAACACGAGATTGAGAATTTCTGAATGAAATAAAATCGATATTGAGTCATGATGTTAAAATGCTGATATGGAGAATAATTCATCTTTCTCATCGGAACCGCCCTGTACCGTTGCAAGGGTACAATCGCAAGATCATCGTTCGACAAAATTTAAATTCTAGGCCGCAGGGGTGTTTAGTTCGCAGTGCATTGCCCCGCGTGTAAGAAGTCATTTTTGGGTTACTCTTATAAAAAAATGTAATTGTTTGTTCATTATTAATTTTTATTTATTTTTACCAATAGTTGGTTATTTTATTTTATCATAAAATATGTATCTTTAGTTAGCATCTACTTCATTATAAATTTTGGCAAAAATGTAATAAAGTTTTAAAACCTATTCGAGAGAACTCGAATCAAAGTACTTAAATTATATAAAATATCCACGTTCAAAAAATCATATTTTTCTACCTACTTTAATCTTGGCGTACTACTTGAAACGGTTCCATGCCAACTGAGAATAAAGTCAACTCAACACCTCTTTGAAAAGTCATTAAAAGCTATGAAAAATATAATTTTAAATTAGCCGATAACCCTGACTTAACGTAACCAAGTAATGGGTCGAGGATAACATATTCGTATATATGTTATATTCTTCTATTGTAGGCTCTTGATGGCTCGAGTACCTACTTGATTCATTTGACTTTGTCATTTCTTCTTCGGGCGTTCACGATTTCTTCCTCCTTTCACTTTCACGTAATATATTTTCCTGGTCCTCCTTCCTACATCCATTCACTCGAAATGTTAAAATTATCTAAGCGACTGCATCGTCCCTTAGACAAAAATTAACATTCGAATCCACGAACTTGCATTCAGTTATTGTAAAGGTGTTGAGTCACAAACTTCCAGGAAATTGGCCATTATTACTTGAATGACTGTAATTGGCTAATTATGCACCCACAACTTAGGGAATACCAAGAGCGATGCACTAATCATATTTTCAGTTGCATTTTGTCATTTGAGCAAGACGTATCTTTTACACAAAAATACCCCTATAAAAAGACCGTTAGATACAAAATTCTCCACTCCACGGGGAGCCACAGAGCTACGAAAATATAAATAATAGACCGTGTTCATGTGTAAAATATTTTTTTGAAAATATCCTTCGTAATTTTTTTTCACGGTCGGGTGTCACCCCCCATCGGGTGGCACCTGAGGCGGGCTGCCCCCACCACTCACCCTAGCTACGCCACTGTTTACATTGTATAATTGTTTTGTAATCCACTTTTATGAAAAAAAAGTTTTATTCTATATTTAAAGGTATTTGTACCGGAAATAAATTAACAAAATATTTGAGAATAATGACATTTCAGATAATATTTCATTGTAACTTTAATACTTACCTAGCCTTTTCACATTTCAAAACTTTTTCTTAAAAGATGTTCAATAATTTTTGTCTAATTTATTAACTACTTTAAGATTATTCGATTTATTTCCTACTTTATCGTAAGTTTTAATTGACTGATTTGTTATAAGTTAGGTAATGATTTGAAGAAAATATTAACAAATCTCTTGCCTTTCTCGTTAATAAAAGCAATAAAAGTAAGGAAAATACACTTAACTTTATAAGTATTCAGTAACGCTATCTATCACCGATTATTTATCATAAATCAACACTGATACATAAATGAATGTATTGTTAGTTGTTTATATAGGCTGTTGTCTTGTCGACACTCCGATAAAGTCTGTACTACGTACCTACGTACATTGTTAATAATACATACATCTGCTATCGGTGTTTGTTTAATATTTCGTTGATCACAATGATGATACCCTTATCATCAATTTAACAAGCTCCCCCCCACAGCCCCCTCAGAGCCCCCCCCCCTCAAACTCCCCCACAGCCCCCCTGGTGAAGCACATATTTCAAAATAGATTTTTTCCTACACCTATCTGTGTTAATTGATTAGGTTCCCAGTCTAGTAGATTTGGATACATACATAGATTTCATAAGATATCTGCGTAATAATATGTGTGTAGTTGCTCCCGACATCGCCCGAGCGTCTTATCGAGCTTATTTAACATTACTTGAAAAAAAAAAAATAAACCTATATGAAACAAAGTTTTTTTACAATAATAATAATTCTATTTTCAAATGACTTTTAAAACTATTTATTTTTTTTACTTTGACTGAGATTTGAACCTTCCTACCCAGTGATCGGAATTAAATGCGGAGTTGGTGAGGTGGACATTTACCTATTAAGTGCATTAATTTCTTCGATTTTGTCGATTTGTCGATGCCAATGCATCGGACAACGAGCCTATTTGCCGAGGTTCAGCTCGATCGAATGTCGGGAAGTGCGTTAATTTCCAAAATAATGATTCCGCTTATACAGACATTCATTCAGTCAAGAAAACAAATGTGAAATTCAAATAGATGTATTTAAAAAAATGAACTAGCAAAATGGAGTCTTGTTTGATTTTATGAATTTATTAAAGCTTTCTAAATCTTTTAAAAGTTTTGGCTGTTACACAAAAACAGATTCTATGCATTACAAGTAGTAGCTTTTACAAAAAAATTATGCTTGCAACGGGAATAATACAGAGAATAATAGAGATGAAGATCAATCAAAACAATTTTATTGAGCCGAGATGGTTCAATTAAATATTATGTTGAGCCGAGTTTGATGTAATTAAGTATTTTGTTTGAGTCGATTTTTTAAGTATTTTGTTGAGCCGAGTTGGGTGTAATTAAGTATTTTGTTGAGCCGAGTTGGGTCTAATTAAAACATTAATTAGGCCGAGATGAGAGATAATTTTATATATAACGGTAACAATCGCTTATTACGCTTGACGTCATCAAACTATCCTTAAATATCTGTTGAACTCTCAAATGATCAACTTCTACCTGTATATAACAACCATCCTCACCTCACCATTAAATTAAATTTTATATTGTGTGCTAACGAAGGAAAACTTGTACAAAGAAACCTTTAAACGCATCGATTTTGACTCCATGAACTACGATCTAGCACATATCGACCGGTATTTTTTGTTGGATGAAAATTTAGATGAGTCTCTATATAAAATGAATTAAAAATTTCCCAACATCACTGAAACACTCCTTTTTATATGCCACCAAAAAATACTTACCCAGTTTGGTTCTGAATTAAGCTGCTGCTACCCGATTTTCTACCGATTTCTTACATGTCACCCTTAAACATTTGAAGTTTTAAGCTCTTAAAAAATATGTTATTTTTGAAGATAATATCTAGACGTTCCCCACGCCGAAACACAAATAAGGTATATGAAATTCCCTCGAAAGAAAAAAAAATCGCGAAGTATGCTCCGAAAATTATTATAAACACGTTCATTTCACTTATTTTAGAAGTTACACGTATGAAAAAAATCACAGTGTTTCTTTGAATGTTTCTTTAGATGTTCCCTTCGAGATTTTTACTCTATTTTAAACAAGTCGTGCTTTATTAAATATTTTCACAATTTTCGCTTCAAGTTTATCGTTTTAAATGTTAGCGCGCTCTCTCCAACATTCCTAATTACATATATCTCCATCTTCTTCTTTTTGAGCGGGTATAGGATTCCTGAAAAGGCGTTCGACAGCACAAAAAAAAATCTTCACAAAAAAATTTTATATTGCCAATATTATACTTATTATTAAATTTTAAAAATTATACTTATTTCACTAATGCTGGAGAAAAATGATCCAATCATTGAAAACAGCGCTGTAGTGACGAAAAATCTTGGGAATTTAAAAATAATAAACAACAAACAAACTCAAACTATGCATTTGGAAAATAAAAATTGTGTGTAACTAACAATTCGTTTGTAAATATTAACAAATGTAAATCGATAACTTTCTGTCGGTGCAAATCTCCAATATTATTCAACCATGCGATAGACAACAGGAGGTATTAACTAAAATTAGTGCCCTCGCAGATATATTTGATAAGTAAAACTAGAATTTATACATCATATAAATCACATTACAAACAATAGTACGAAAATACTAGGATTTTTGCTTAGAACCATTAAAATGGAAAATTTTTACAACGGGAAGAGAATTACAGCATAATTCCGTTGTTTGGTCATATCAACATAAAATTTATATTAAAAATGTCGACAGAAGTCAGCATAGGTTTTATGATTCATTAAATTTGAGTTGAATATTGAAGGGATGTGTGTTTTGACGTCTTCGTTTCTATTTAAATTATCCGGCGTTTTCTTGAACCGATTTCATTGAAAAAAGATACTCATATGCGTTATAATCAGTAAAATTTGTCTTGCTTTCTGATTTAATTTTACCTCTCTCCGGTGCAAAGTTATGTTCGATTTTTTAAACATATATTTCCAAACGCATTCAAAATATAGTTCGTAGTTGACAAAATCGCAGAAAGGTTAGGATATTTGGGATGAACATGGAGGAGACAACGACAACAGTTCTAGTATGAAGTGATTTATTGTGACAGACTAAACGATTCAGGGTATCTCGAGATAGCAGAAGATTTTAAAATTACACAATATTTGTCAAACAAATTAATGTATTTTGCTTTCAGATTTGTCGAATTTTAATCATTTACGAGTAGACACAAGATTAATTCTTATTAAAACCTACAATATTACTTCATTGAGGTTTCTGCTTTGTAATTAAATGCGTACGGCAGGAGGATTGGTTGGTGGATCCAGGAAGAGTCCAGAGGAGTCAAGCTTGGAAGATAGAGCCAAGAAGGAGGGTTAAGATTCAAGAAGATGCAAGAAAAGCCAAATTGAGCCAATAAGAGACAAGAAGAGACAAGAAGAGACTAGATGACTAGCGGACACAAGAAAAGATATTACTAGCAAAGAGGAGCCAAGAAGAGACTGGAAGAGTCTAGAAGAGACAAGAATGGACAAGAAGGGTCGGTAAATAATTAGAAATTCAAGAAGAGGAGACAGGACGATCCAAGAAGGGGCGAGAAAAGGCAAAAAGAGGCAAGAAGAGATAATAAGAGGCAAGAAGATCCAAGAAGAGGCAAGCCGAGCCAAGAAGAGACAATAAGATCCCAAAAGAGATAAGAAGAAGCAAGAGGATACGAGAAGAGAGAGAAGCAAAAAGAGAAAAGAACATCCAAGAAGAAACAAGAAGAACCGAGCAGCGGCAGAAAAGATTCAAGAAGAGACAAGACGTGCCAAAGAGAGGCGAGGAGATCCAAGAAGAAGTTAGGAGAGCCAAGAAAAGCCGAGAAGAGGCAAGAAGAAGGAAGGCATAAAGACAAGAAAAAAAAATCTTTATACGCTCAATTCATTCCTTTATTCCTACTCTAAACACTATTATTGGCTTATTAGGTTGCCATGTATACCGGTCGATTATACTCCAACCTCCTTCCCATCCTCAGAGCAAATGTTCCAAGTCTTAACAAATCAGTGCCCCTGGTGCACCGGTTTCACCGGGAAAGGGGTGCTCCTGGCTAGGGGGAATAATCGTATCGAATATTCCCTTAGAACAAATTGATAAATTTTTTGGTTGAATACCTTGAATATTTGGTGACCGGACAACTCAACAATACGCAACTTTATAACTCCTTTGAAAAGTCATTAAAAGTGATGAAAAAAACTTGGTTAACTAGGTTAAATTATGTTAGGTTATCGGCTATTTAAACAAATTCATTTTTAATGACTTTTCAAAGGGGTGTTGAAATGCCACTTTATTGAGTTGCCAAGGAAACGAATTTACATGCAATTGAGGATCGGCGAAGGATAAGCGAGGCTTTAAAAATTGTAAATTCTAAGCTCGATTTTTGCGAACTCCTGAGTCTAGTTGATATAAGAGTACTTACTCGTCACAATATGCATTTTTATTTCCCTCAGGGCCTCCTGTGTGGAGTTAATATAAAAAAAAAAAATAAGGCCTATTTCATACTAACTGTTCACAAATAAATTATGTAGCAAACTCGATAATTCCTCGCCTGCATGGTTTAGCAAGCGAATATACAAATAATATCGGCATTTTTAATTAAATGAACTTATTCATGACAAAATATTATTTCTGAAAATGATTAGATTATTACATATTTAAAAAAAATTATCCATATAATGCCATTGTGTATTATTATTGACACTTGTGAAAAAATTGTAACCTTATGTACCAAATGTAAAAGCTCCGTGGGGGAATAAAAGAGTAATTAAATAAAAAAGTAACAAATAATAAAAATAAAGCTTCTCGTCTGCGAACGCCCTCCTACCAGCCTTTTAATTTATTTTAAAGAAAGTTTGACTGGAAAACATTTCAAATTCCGACCCCAAAGCTCAATAAATCAAATCTTATCGATACAAAATTAATAATATGCACAACTTTCAATATTGACTGGTACCCTAACTACACGTTGGCGGTCGTGATCACTCGACGGTAGGTACCTTAAGCCCTGTCTTCGGCGACCTCCGAAATGAACATTTGCTTGAACATTCACTTGAAACTTATTAAAAAATTTGACAATGGGGGCGTGGCTTGGCATGGCGAATAAATCGAACGAGTTTTTGGGGTTACGTCAACTGCGCAAGCCTAATAATTGTGAGATTTCGTAGATATTTTAATAGATATTTATTTATCAGGAAAGATTTCTGGCTAATATCAATTATTACACGACCTAAATGTACCATTTAAGAATTTCGTCTGCGTAAATAATTACGTAGACTCCAAAAAACGCCAAGTTCTGATGTAGAAGAGATTTTTTTAAACTTTTTTATTATTTGAAATACATACAGATTTACAGAAAAAAATAAAATATGTGGTTTTTAAAAAACAATTACAATGAAGTATTTTTTTGTTAATGAAACTACCCAATTTAATAGAGAAAAACATTTCTCGTTTTTAAATTGGGGAGTCGTGCCATTACATTAAAAGATAAAGAAGAAAGAAAACTTTTTTTTTGAAGTAAGAATAAATAAAACCTATAAGATTGATAACAAATACAGTTAATGAAATTGACTAACATAACCGTTGCTAAATTAGATGTACAGTGTATAGATAAATAAAAGATTCTTCAAGAGATAAGGGAGAAAATGCAGTTTTCAAGTTAGACCGTACTAAAAGATCTCGAAATTTTATTGGGTATTTATTTATCAGGAATTAAAAATAGAATACCGATTTGGATAGGGCAATTTCTTCCGTGTCTCTGAAACCGATTTGGAGGAACTGGCATAACATTAACATTTCTGGCTACTAGCATTCGTACAAGACCTAAATGTACCCATATAAGAATTTCAAAACAGCAAGTATCGTATATTGTTACATAGGTTTACGGACGTTCATTATATAAATAATCATCCATTACGACAGTATTTATTTACAATTTATTAAACTCATAATTATTAGGCTCGCGCAGAAGACGTAACCGCAAATACTCGTTCGATTTATACGGGTTCATGGGTTGTCTAGGTCTTGGAGGCGGATAACCAGGACACACTGAACCCCAGATTCCTACCTACCTCTTAAACACTTTTCCTTCCCAAAACTCTCCTCCTTTTCCTCAAAGAAAATCCTCCATACAGCATCCCCAAAGATGACATAGGCCCTGAGGGAAATTATTTTCCTCAGGGCCTCCTGTGTGGAGCTCATGTAAAAAAAAAATACTCCATGACTGACCGCTTCACGCGGCTGCAGTAAAAAAAAAAGAATTAATCCCCACCGCCTGCCTCCCCCGTTTCACCTGGTAGGAGAATGTTTTCCAGCGGTCACGGAAAGAATGAACATTTTCATCTGCGGACAAGAATTATTCAAAACCACGCCCCCATTGACAAAGTTTATAGTAATGTTCAAGTGAATGTTCAAGCAAATGTTTTTGTCAAAGGTCGCATGAGACAGGGCCTTAAGTCAATCTAAAAATAAAGATGCTTCAATCGTAATAAATATTAATTTATTAATTCATACCGGTAGGTGGTTGACCTTTTTAAATACTCGTACGTCTATTTGAATTTCATTATTGTTGTCTTGATTGAATGAATGTATGAATTAAATGGATTCTTGGAAGTGGAAATTAACCCACTTCCTGACCATCCGATCGAGCTGAAACTCGGCAGATAGACTCGTTGTCAATGACAATGAATTTGGTGGCAAATACGCATACACACGAGGGGACTTATACGCATTTCTCCGAAAATCGATGATATTATAGCATTTAACATTCGAAATTATTTATACAGGTACATACTTTTTATGGTCTCAAAAGACATTTGAAAATAAATGTATTACAGCAAAAAACTTTGATCTCCTTTGGATTGATATTTTTTCTTTGATGAAGGATGAATCATTTTCTTAAAAAGCTAAACCAAAAAAAGATAACTTCGGGTGCCACCAGCTTCAGCTGTGATTGAAAAGGGTTGATCCCGAACGATGTTTTTTCGTGTACTTTATCTTGCCTTTATGTCTTTATCTTGTATGTTATTTTTGCAAAACAAAGAACGGTACCTACTTACTTACTTCAAGGGCACTTTGTTTGCATTGTGGTTTCGTTTTGAATACAGTTGCCATCCATAGATTGATGTAATTCGAAAGCGTAATAATTCCCGAAATCCGGGGGCCAAGACTTCATAGGATTCCAAAGGAAAAAAAGCAATGTTTTAAAAAATTATGTACGTACCTACTTATTCTGAATGAAACTGAATATAAATAATGTTGTAACAATGTAACTATGAAAACGCCCATCAAATTTTATAGTAGGTACACTAGCGAGTTCCCGGCATGCGTTGCAGTGCCACTTAAATACAGAAATTGTTTATCCCTGCGTGTCCTTTCCCATTCGTCCCCGTTCTTCTTCCACCTTCCCCGTCATCCCCCCTTTCCCCCGCCCTCTTTTCAACCCCTTTCCCCCTCAAGCATTCCCCTCCCATGTTTCTTTCCCCTCCCTCGTACCCCCTCCCGCGAACCACATCTCTGTTCCCATCTGCCCCATCATGATTCCCCTCCCACACCCTCCTTTCCTCCCTACCTCTAAACTATATGAAACTCACCCATTTTTCAAACAACTCGGGCGCCACCTATTGCAAAATTTTTATACAAATTTCATAACGTCAGAGTTCACCAGTGTGTATAGAAACCTTGGCAGGCGTGCATACCGAAGATTCATCGCAATTGGATGCACGGTACAGGAAATAATTTTATTACGCCAGAGTTCACAACTATATATAGAAACCATCGCGGGCGTGCGCACAACAACTCACCAATGTTTCATCGCAGTCGGATGACTGGTTTAGAGACCGCTAAGGGACAAACAAAGACATATTAATTTTTATATATTAAGATAATAATAATAAATTTTTATTCCAGGATGTGAGGGTGAAAGTGCAATTCCACACTTCCCATATAATTAAACATATGGTAGTATGAATACAGAACAGAATACAGTAAATTAAAAAAAATAAACAAGTAGATTAAAAAAAAGGGAAGTAAAAAAAATACATAAATAAAACAATAATATATAACTATTTATGTAGGGAGTGGTCTCACATGAGCTTGGGCGCAGAGATCACTCAGGAGTGCTGCTCAAACTTCACGAAACAGACATCGATCCACAACTCCTCGGTGTCTTCAAATCATTTCTCCGCCTACGTACTTTCCAAGTGAAATACAGGGGCGCTCTATCAAAAAAACGCTTCATGACTTCAGGGGTGTCGCAAGGATCACTGCTGTCACCAACCCTCTTCAATGTCTGTACACACGATATTCCCCTCTCAGTTGATAAAAACTCATTTTCAGCTCTCTACGCAGACGATACCACCGTTACGGAGAGATACAGCTCTTCCAGGATGATAACCCACCGACTTCAAATCAACATAAATAAATTCCAAGATTGGTATGACCTGTCGCGCATAGACGCGAATCCCTCAAATAGTGTAGCCGTCTTTTTCTCCCATAGAAAGGGAGACAGGGCTCCCAGAGGGGAAATAACGAAGTACGACTAGAAGAGCTATTCTCTATCTTTTGTGAGAACGACATTGTTGTCCCGCGAGATGTCCTGTCTGATTTGTGTGATTTTCTACAGCTGTTAAATGAATAAATAATCTTGCATACTTGCAGGAATTCGTGTTTAAAACGACCCAAACTGAAATATGTGACAGCTCACAGCTGAAATTTTGACATCGGCCGATAGAAAAAGCAAATAACAGCCGTAGAAAATCACACAAATCTGACAGGACATTTCGCGGGAGAACGATCTCGTTCTCACAAAAGATGGAGACTAGCTCTTCAGGTCATACCAATTTACAATATAGTTTAATAAAACTTTATATTGCAAGATTATTAGTGAACTTAATTTAAATGCGAGTGATTCCCGCCCGTAACTACGCAAACAAATGGTTCAGTTGGGATCCAAAGCATTGTCCCCACGGTATTTTAGTTCACATATGGGTGCATGCACGGTTCCATACGATCGCGAAACAACGCAAGGAATGAACCATATCGCCTATGGGGAGTTAAGTTGAGCCTAAGTTCGGACTGTCCCCCAAGTGCGCGGTGAATTCTGCGCACTGAGAAATAAACGTACATTGTTCGCTGTACGCGCGTGGGGTCTTACTAAAATCATCCGGAATATTTTATTTCTGCAAATGTTAATTACTTTTATGTTTAAAGATTTCATACATTTTGGTGAAAACAAAGCATCCACTGTTATTTCCTTTAGTAGGTTTCGAGTGTGAGTGGGGACTGTCCCCATTGTTCCCCTGTGAAGAACCGCCACTGGCAAAAGAAATGGATACCTATCACATGAAGTGAACTTAATGATGCAGTTAACGAAAAGGTAATAAAACAAAACGAAAGAAGATGATAAAATAATGCAAGTACGAGTACTTAAAACATTACCAAAAATTATGCAACTTTAATCTATTTACATACTAATTAAATTGTGTGATGTTTGGTTTGGGGTAAAGAGGTTTTGAAAACTTTGTGTACCTTAATTTTTTATCCAGCCTGTGATCTGTTTTTTGGTATGTATATTGTTGAATTATCAGCCGGTTGTTGTCCGTGGGTGGGGTGCTTTAGTGGGGTGTTAAGGGTTAGATTTGTTGAAGACCTGGGTATTATTGAGGACTGAAATTGTAAGATTCTGTATCGTATTGTACTTGAAGAATTATTAGTTTAAATAGTTTGCTGTTGTGCTTTTGCTAATGGTTCTAGACTAATAGTAATTGTTCTTGCCCAAGTCTGCAGACCATACTAAAATAAATAGATCCCGGGATTGGTGCGTGAGAAGAAGTTTTTGATATTGTTTGTTTATTTATTTATTTTTTACAATGTTTTAGGAAAGAATGTGTCCTTACTGGGGTACCCTGTTCTAAGGTCACATTTTACATGTTTTTGGGTTTGAATTATAAGTTAAAACCTATTTTAAAATACTACAAGAGAAAAATTATAAAGTTATATCTGATAGAAAGCACAATACAAGCATTAATCTTTATTAAGTTGCAAAATTGAATCTATGTTCATCCTTCCCATGTCCATAATCCATAATTCTTCTTATGAAGTTACTAATTTTTTTTAACGTGGTATGTGAGCAGTTTGTCGTTGATCACACTTGACAGAACTGATGAGATCGCAAAGGGGTGGTATTGGCCAGGTTAGAGCGATCATCTTTCTTGGAAAAAGGGTGAATGACCGCTTCTTTCCAACCAGAGGGTACAGGGCCACACTTAAGGGAGGTTTTGAAGAGTTTCGTCAAAATTGGAGCTATTTCTGCAGCACACAGATTACTAGGGCAGGTATTCCGTCAAGTCCACTAGCTTTGTTAACAGTAAGTACATCCCGATGCCGGATCCTCAGTTTTGGATATAGAAACCGCAGCGAGGAACCGATGGCGAGATAGCGTCTCAATCATCGAGGGCAGTGTTTTCGGCAAACATTTTACCTAATAAGTTGACCTTTTCGGTGGGGATGTTTGCTAGTAAGCCATCAGGTTTGGTAAGAGGTGGCAGACTGGGTTTGCAGAAATTATGACCTATCGATTGCCCTGCTGCCGTGTGGGCAGACAGCCCAAAACTAAAAAAACATATCACTTTTGCACATCAGCTTTTTGCTGATCTGCAGGTCATGCTCGCATTTTGATCTATTTATGATTCTCTTGCTTTCCTTTGCCAATTTGTTAAGCGTTTATCTGTTTTTGGATGTTTGAGATGTGTTGTAGGCTCGGTAAGCTGAGTTTTTATATCAAACTGCTTCAGAGCATTATCGACTGAACCACTGGGCTTTGAGCCCATACAATTTACTTTAGTGGATTATATTATGAAGCAACATGATTTCGATTTTCCATTTTCCAGAACTTCACCAATTTCCTGGGCACATTTGGAAGGATCGGAAGTCGCGAAACAGATAGCTGACCAGAGGAAAGCGTTAAAATGAGCCCACGTACCGAACCGATCTGCTGACTTACAGTGCTAAATTCATCTCTTCAGCCTCTCGTAGGGTGGTCTGAAGTTAATGAGAATTGAAGTTGTCACCAGGCAGTGGTCGGAATCATAGAGGCGCTGTGATGTCAATCTTACAACCGTGTTACCCAGTGTTTAAAAACAGGTCTAACATTGGAGGGGTGAGTCTAGGCATCAGAACCTTGTTGGCTTATAAAAAGTTGATGAAATCTGTGGTATGGCAAAAAATTCTGTCTGTCCGACAGCCGAGTCCGTGAACCGCCGACCATGAACATTTTCAACCATGGTTTGTTATGAACATTGAAGTCTTCCAGAACAACAAACTCGGACGAAGGGTAGCAGGGCAGGAGATTATCAATAGACAAAAGGTGGAGGTGGACAGAATTAAAATTTTTGTGCAGGCTGATTGTGCTGGGTAGAAATAGGTATCAGAGATGGGAGGATCAGTGTATCCAGAAGTGATGGAAGAATGAATCCATGATGGGCTGGGAGAGTCTAGCTGGAGAGATCACCGAGAGAAAGCAGTAACCCGTTGTAAAGAGACTCCCTTAGACCCTCTCGTTGACGCATCCAGTGCCATGATCTACGACTTATTACCAATTTCATTGTCCAATCTATTTTAAATACCTCTGTGTTGAAAAGGGGACAGGTGAGGTGACTGGCTTTACTTACCACTGTACTTTCCATTGGACTATTCTATCTGGTCCAATGTTGATGACTTGTTGCAGACCCCAACCCCAACTATGCATTATTTTTTACGATAAGTAATTAAGTTTGCATCCAAAAGTTTATATGTTGTTTTGGTGGACCCCAAACAGGACGGGCAGGTGTCTCTACAGAAGTATATGGTCTTAATGATCTTCAAGGAGATGGAGAATGTGCAGTCATTGGAGGAGATTGAGAATACTTTCAAGGCCATCACCGAAGCCGACCGCCCCTATGAGTATGCGAGTTGTCTTTTATATTATTGCTAACTCAGACCCGAGAAAAATCATAGGAAATTATAATTGTAGGATTTGTAAAGTTGAATATATTTAAAAAGAAAAACATTACCCTTCTTAACTTACCAAATTTTAATTTATCGAATGTTAGCAAACTTGAAAAAGCTATGGCACCCTATCCAATGACATTATAATATATAAATATAGTTATAAGAAGGCTATAATAACATTCATAATAATAATCAACTATAAGTTAAAAACCCGTTCCAGGGTTTTAGGCCCTGCGAGCGGTGGGCGACACGATAGTAGCTTGGTCACAAACTATCATGCGAATCCAAGAGTACTTACACTTGCCAGCCGAAGTTCCTCACGCTAGCTGTTAACGTAAGTGGTGTCTTCTTTTGGAATTATTAGCTACTTGCTTTAATTCAGTTCTATTACGATATTAGCTTATTTCATGTTCAATGATGGTTTCATATGGCAAGGCTTCAGAGATTCTTAAATTTCAACTTTGCTAGGGTTTTAATAAGCCAGATGTTAGCGTAGTACTTTTCTTCTGCGTAGGTTCTATATGTTTAAAATAACGTATTTTACAATACAACATTTAAAATACAAGAAACTTTATATTCAAATTATGTCTAGGTATTCCTTATTCAAACCAAAAATGTAGCACCCATTCAAATACATGTCCGTGTATGTGAACGGATCAATAATTTTGTGTCCACTAGATCTAGTTCAGTGAAACCAAGCGCTTTGTCTCGGTAACTTTACTGATTTTCTAAGCATCTATTAAGAATTTGAACAAAACTATCACGCTTTCGAATAAAGAATTATTGATTCGTTAAAAATTTGGGTACCTGCTTGTGATAACTATGATAAATAGTTCTGATTTTGAAAATTAAAATTTCAATGAATTTGAACATTATAACATCACATATTACACAGGAATATTTCACATTACTTACTTACCCTTGCACCAACATCTGAAATTAGTATGTTAATTTACTGAATTGTTTTTAATGATATCAATTGGATGACTTCTTGATCTTGATGCAATACATTATAAAGTCCAAGATTTACAACATGAACTTCTTCAAAAGTCTTCACCACAGACAAATTCAGTGTGGAACATAGAATAATAATATGTGTTATTTATTCCAGAATCTCACCAGAGGGATGGTGGACATTTGCGAGGTGAAGATGAAGTTGTATATGGAGTCCAAGACAGAGCGGCCCATCACCAGAGCGTTTGAGTACATCAAGCTCTCTCGCACCCTCTTCAGGACTAACCAACTGCAACACAAACCCACTCACTCATTCACTTGATACTTCCCACGAGTTGTCTACAAGCTACTGCAC